>OZ021731.1:9316392-10516392 GCA_963978545.1 Linyphia triangularis
AGTTGCAACGGCGATTCTAGACAGTGAACAAGGCAATATTGTTGGCACTTCCAGCGGTCGTGGGGTAGCTCGAAATCTAGGCATGCCTTACAGTAAGGTATGGAAAATCTTATGAAGGATTATCCACTTCTATCAGTACAAGATTGGCAGTGTATACGAATTACTTACTGCACATCGACCATGACAAGCGAGTAGGTTTTGCTCTCACCTTTCTTGCCAGAACTGCCGAATTTGGAACTGTAAAAAAAAAAAAAGAATCCATTCGAAAAAATTCCTTTACATTCAAAAAAGTTAACTTTTTTGTGTGAATCGCGGCAGAAATTATTATAGGTCCATTCTTCTTTAAGAACATTCGGAACCTCGACAGAACCTGTCCTGTTACCGGAGAAAAATATCGCCGCATGTTAAACAACTTTGTGATTCCGGCACTTCAGCAAAGACAATACCTGGTTGGAATCATTTTCATGAAAGATGGAGCTCCTCCATCCATTGCTTCGCAGGTACAGCAGTTTCTACGACAGAAATTCACACCCGAAAGAGTTATTAGCTGCTACTTTCCAACTACATGCCCACCTCGGTCCCCTAATCTTACTCTATGCGACATTTGGCTCTATGGTTACCTCAAGTCAAAGGTCATAACGGTAAATTTATATCAGTATTAATTCTACATTTTCGAAAACTCTCTCTTCAACTACACAGCACTACGTATTCCTCGAGCGGTCACTTTTGGAACTATTTTTTTTTCCCCTCTTTTTTTTCCTCTGAACTTTTCTTTCCCCAGCTTGTTTTAATCTTCCTACAAAGTTTGGTTCCCCATTCTCGCAGTTAGATTTCGCTACAGAACTCTCTTAGCACTGCCACTTTAATTATGGCCACCCTCAGTGGTAGAAGTGAGGAGGAAAAGAGTGAGGGGATGCCAAAAAGTTGGTGACAAGTGCAAGCCCCCCCCCCCCCCCAAATAAATGTTATAATTTCCTGTCTTATATTAAAAATATTAGCTAGGAAGGAAATAATTTGTACTTTCTAACACTAACATTGAACAAGGGTTGGAAAATTTACTCTTATTTTAATAATTATTCTGCGAATTAGTTTTTTTACTTGGAATTAAGAGATAAAGTGAAGTAATAACTCAAAATTACATGCATAACTGTTTATTTAGATTTAAATTATGCTTCTAAATATGCATACGTTCATATTAAATTAATAGAGATCTTTAAAATGTTTTTGCTTTTTAAATAGCTTGTCTCTATATAAAAGAATAGAAATTTAACTTAAAGTTTCTCCAAAGCTAAAAGTTGAAGAGGCATAACAGCATTCGTCAATAAAAATACTTATATCATTATACAAAGTAGTAAATACATTTTTATAGTAGTATGATATATATCATACATAGATTTAAATTTTAATTTGAAAACTTTAAATCACTTTTTCTCAGTGTCACTACATTTAAAGGTTAATGTTATTATTCTTTGGTAGTTTTTAGACAGATTGAGTGTTTTTAAAAGTGGGGGGGGGGGGTGAATTTCAGTGGTTTTGGAAGTGGGGAGACGCGTGGGTATGTTCTTGAAAAGTGAGGGGACGCGTCACCCCGCGTCTACCCACACTTCTACCACTTTCCACCCTGGGCATATAGCTATTCATGGCTTGTCTTAAGGAAGGTTTCATTGGATTAGAAGAGGCTACATTGTGGGTAGATTTCATTGGAAATTTTTTAAACACGGGATAAAACATGCTAGAAGCGCAAAATTTCGCCACTTTGTTTTCTTAAAAGGCAGAATGTAAGACATTTCAGAACCAACCCATGATTCTCTTAATTTTCAAAGTTCATTATTAGTAAGGATCCACATCCGGAGATTCCATTTCGTATTCCAGTGAACCTGAATACATGTAAGAGGCAATTTTTTCCCCCCCATAAACAGGATTACATTATAATGAAGTAAAATAACGAACCTCTTTTTGTCTGTGAAAAGAATAATTTATAAGCGCGTTATTATTATATATTTTAACTGCAATTTTTAATATTCAAATTGGATTCCTCGAAAAGTATTTATTACGAGTTAAAATAGGCAATTTATTTTCAAACATCTGAACAACGTGTATAGAAATCAACAATTTTAAATTTGCAAAAGCGGTTTTTAACATCTTGTTTTTTTAATCGATTAATAAAATGTTGTTTCGCTCCATATTAAAGAGATAACCATAGTATGATTGATTTGTGTACGATTCGATTTCAAGTTGCTGCGATTAGTTTCCAAGTTTGAATTAAAACTGAACATTTTATCATCCTTTTTTAAATCTTTCAAATTTGTTTTGTTTGTCCACAATCACTTACTAGTTTATAGGATTGTTTCAATCCTACTTAAATCCCTTTATCCTAAGAGACGTGGCAAACTACTTATGCTTCGATAAAAATGGGCACTTTATCCTGATTATATTCAGATTATTTTGAGATAATGTTTGATAATTTTTTTTTTAAATAAATAAAATAGTTATTTCGATCAGGAAACAGTTTTTCTATAACTAAATTTCTCAAGCCTTGAATGGAAAAGTGAGGTTTAATAATTATGCGAAAATATGTCCTTTGTCTTTTATGTGGCAGCATCATCCCTCGTTGAGCTTATTGTTACACCTCTCTCTTTTTTATATACTACGCGTGCTCTAATAGTACCATGGTAAATGTCAAGGTTTTAAGAGTTATCAATTACCCCGCGTAATCATTGTTTTTGCTTTTTAATGTAATCAAAACTTAACAAGATGTGTATTGCATTTGAAATAAGGTTGGTTTTCTTAAGTACCCAAGTTTTTTTTAAATTATAAATGCTACTACCACCACTACATTATTTTTAGTACAAATACATAAAAGCACGGGAAATGCTGCTAAAGTTAAGAGGAGCTTCATGCGAAAATTTAATATGATGACTAGAAGTCGGGTAGAAATCTGATTGAAAGATTAAAGGGGAACTATCGACAAGTTTTTCAAGTTAAGCCTAGTTTTAGGCTTAATTATTCCAACCACTTGGAATATTGGAGTTAACCCTACTTCTGCCACGTGCCTGAATTCCTGATTGGACTGTACGGACAATTCTTACGTAAGATAATTCTCCTCTCTATCTTTGCAGGGTTTTGTTTTTATTGAGATTCCGGTATTGCATCCCGGCCAAAGGGCGGCATTGTTTGTCCCTAGTTGGAACAATACCAGTTACTCAAATTCCTGGAGCGGGCGGCACTTTTCAGTGTTGGTCAGCGTAAGGGTTTTGAGTGGCTTCTTTCTCTCAATTTGATTCTCATTTTTGTAGATTTTATTTCTAACTTTTGCTATCATGGCGTCTGAGCAGAACAAACTCCACCTCATCGAGAATTTAGTCGGACAATTACTTAAGCTTTTGACTGATATTGCTCCAAGCATTAGTGATCCTAATATTAAATCTGAGTTATTGTTTGGAACTAAAACACTTTCCGATATGACGACTGACATTTTTGGTCCAAACCAAGGCGATGTATTAGGCACAAAACCCTGCCTAATCACGACGACACTTTTAAATTTATCTGGTAATGACAACGTCAAATCATATGATATTGTCTCTAGCAACCCGCTTATTATATGTGAGGATAGCGATGCTAGCTTGGATTTGGAGACTACATCTCTTACCAATTGCACTCCATTGGTATCCAACAAGACAATTGAAACAATTTCAACTGTTGAGACGGCGTCTACTTCGAAGGAAGTTCTAACACAGAGGAAACATCCCAACCAGATTTTTAACAATAGAAATGTTGTTACCCCTTCTAGAGAGATTGTTAGCAAGCTCTCTGTTCTCCCAAATTCATCAGCAGAAACAGTCAATACCTGTTTGACTAATACTGATATTGACACCTCAGATGACTCAGTACAAGACAACTTGAATTGCAGTCACCGTTTTCTTAGAAACAAAAAACGTTTGTTTACTCCAGACGAGTTTAAATCAAAAATAAAAAGTAATAAACAGAAAAAGGCATCTGTGGCGGCATTACGTACAGCCGAAGTAAACGATTGCACCTTCCCAAATCTTTCAATCATGGGTCCTACTATCCAAACCAAATCTACAGGTCCCGACCAACCAGCATTAAATGAAGCTAGTTACACACTCCATTCTCAAGAACATGACTGCAATGTAGCTCAGTCAATAAACACTACTCCGTTGCCTGTTTCAAACACTGACACAACTACCACTGGAGAAATTAACCAAACAGAAGAAGTTGAAGACAATGAGGGCTTTGTCCTGGTCACCAACCGCACTAAAACTACTCCCATTATTGTCAATGACGCTAACACAAACTGGAAGAGCATCAATTCCATGCTAAGAGAAAATGGATTCGTCGGATACGTTGGTAAAACCACTGGCAAAAATTCCTTTAACATCAAATCTAGGGATGAGGCTCAACAGAGAGCTATTACCAAACTACTGGATGAACTTAAAATTGAGTACCATTCCTTCACTCTCCCATCTGACAAAGTTCTTAAAGCAGTTATCAAATCCCTCCCTGCCGACACTGAAGTCGCAGACATCATTGAAGATCTTATCTGCCAAGGTTTTACACCCATCAGGGTAGATCAACTTTCAAAAAGATCCGAGGGTGATAAAATCCTACTTCCACTCTTCTTAGTTACCCTTGCAAGAGGGGAACATAACAGAAAAATACATAACCTAACTCACCTTCTTAACTTGAAGATCTCCGTAGAGGGATACAAGGGCAGGAAGGGTATTTCTCAATGTCATAATTGTCAAGCCTTCCTTCACGCTGCATCATCTTGCAGACGCTCACCCAAATGCGTTAAATGTGCTGGTCCTCATCTAAGCTCTGTTTGCACAAAAACCAGAGATGTCACCCCCACTTGCGCTAACTGCTTAGGTCCTCACACGGCAAACTATTCAGGTTGCCCTAAAAGACCCCCTTTCAATCCCCCTGCAATCAGGCAAAGGCCGGAGGAACACCAAAACACCCAGCCACCTACACGTAACCCAGATCAGCCCACCTCCAACAGGACCTTCATAAATACTTCATTGGCAAACCAGCTTACACCAAATGGGACAAATTTTGTTCAAACGTTGTCGAACACTAGTCCAACCATGATACCAAGTGAAGTCATTCTACCTATCTCACAAGAACGCGCCACCCCAAGTTGGAGCTCTATTGTTGCAACTCCTTGTCCGACCAACTCCATTCCACCGGATGTGCAGACTCCCACTCTCCCCCCTGCTTCCCTTTCTCAGGTGAATGAGCAACCCACCCCCTCTCTCACTAATCTCCAGAAGGCAATTGAAGAGGCCAACAAAACTGCCAACAGACTAGCTGATCTGATTCATTGGGTGCAAAACTCAAAAATAATGGAGACCTTCGAGGAAATGAAGACATCCTTAATTACTCAATCTAACTTTACTGATAATGAATAAAGTCATCAATTCCTTTTCTACTCTCATCATAACTGTATGGAACGCCAACAACGTTACAAACAAAATGGAAGAACTTAAAAACTTTCTATTTGAAAATTCTATCGACATATGCTTGGTCACTGAGACCCATGCCAAACCATGCAATTCACTTGTGATCCCTAACTACCACACATACAGATGTGACAGGATGCACCATAGAGGCGGTGGGTCTGCAATATTCGCTAAAAGATCTCTTTCCACTTCTCTATACAGATCATGTAACCAGTATGGGATGGAAGAGACAAATATTATCCTTGAGAGTTTTGGAAGATCCATATACATTTCATGCGTCTACAGCCCTCCAAGTAACAATATCACACAGCAACACCTTGATCACCTCATTCCATCCTCACATCCAACCATCCTTGGAGGAGATCTAAACGCCAAAAATTCAATTTGGGGATGTAGAACAACTAATAAAAACGGCAAAACCATTGGAAATTTACTTGGCAGGGCTAGCCTGAAAGTCGTTGCGCCACTTCAACCAACATATTATCCAGTATTCAGAAACCGCTATCCGGATATCTTGGATATTATTATCACAAACACAAACATTCCCATTAGTGCTGAAGTTTTAAATGAACTCTCATCAGACCACATGCCTGTCCTTGCTACCTTAGGTAGGGAAGCACAACGTGCTGAACGCCAAGTTGCTAACACCGATTGGCAACTTTTCAATAATATTCTTACCACCTACCACTGCAGAACGTCTACTACCAGGAGTGAAAGTTGTACCTCAATGGCACGGGGAGTAACTACCTGGAGGCAGGACGCTATGGTAGAGGGTTCGAACAATCAAATTCTCACTGTAACAGACCTAGATGAACGCATCGACTCGCTGTCTATAAAACTGAAGGAAGCTCATGAAGCTGCAACAACTTACAAACCCTTCAAACAGAACTATTTGCTCCTTCCAACTAACACCCGAAATATCATTAAATATAGGAACTATATAAGAAAGAAATGGCAGCGTACCTGGGACCCAAAATTCAAAACGCTAGTTAATGCACTGAACAAAGAAATTAAAGAGCTGACAAGGGAAAGCAGAGAATCCAGATGGAATGAAAAAGTAGTCTCCTTAGCTGCGGAGGATAACAGCCTCTGGCAGATGTCCAAAGCACTAAGAAAAGACAAGAACATTCACAGACCCCTCCAAATTGAAACTGGACTAGTCTTCACTGAATCCGATAAAGCCTCTGCATTTGCGGAATCCTTGGAACTGCAATTCCAAGAAAATGTAGAACCTACAAACGATACCTTCGAAGAGATCATCCGTAGGAGAGTCAACAACTGGACCGCATCAACACCAGTCCAGGGCTCTATCACCAAGACAGACCCTGAAGAAATTAAAATCATTATAAGAAAACTTAAAATTCACAAGGCTCCAGGAGGCGATAACATCACAAATCGAATGATTCGGAACGTACCTGAATGCATTATCAACAATATCGTTAGTATATGCAACTCGGCTCTCCACCACGCGTACTTTCCACAAAAATGGAAAGAAGCAGTAGTCATACTCGTCCTAAAGCCAAACAAAAACCCGACCATGCCTTCAAGTTACAGACCGATCAGTCTCCTACCCTGCTTAGCCAAGGTATTCGAGAGGGTTATTCTCAACAGACTGAAACAGTATCTTTATCATATCCCTGTTGAACAGCACGGCTTCATGCCTGGCCGCTCAACGACCCACCAACTTGTCAGAATCCTGGAATTCACAGGAGAAGCATTACACAACAAACAATCAACTGCACTCCTTATGTTGGATGTTGCGAAAGCATTTGACCGGGTCTTCCACAAGGGTCTGCTTTTCAAACTAATAAATTTGGTATTCCCACACGATATTATCCATATAATCAAATCCTACCTTAAGGACAGAACATTCGAAGTCAGAGTTGGCCGCACTTTGTCAGATCCAAGACATATAAGGGCGGGCGTTCCACAGGGAAGTATTTTAGGCCCTATCCTCTACATATTTTACAACTCCGACTTCCCTGCTTTCAGAGATGATCACAACTCATTGATTGCATATTACGCTGATGACACAGCAATTGCAGTTAAGTCCATTAATCCAGAACATGCTCTTGAGAAACTGAATGACAAAATACCAGAAATTGAGGAATGGTGCGCCAAGTGGAAGGTGGCAATCAACGCTTCCAAATCTCAAATTCTTGAAATTAAGGCCAGACGTAAAAGAACTGTAACTAATACAAATGTCTACCTCTTTGGGGAGAAGATTCCTAAAGTAAAATCGGCCAAATACCTTGGACTTACAATCTCAGATAACCTAACATGGAAGAAACATATTCAAAATGTAGCAGGTAAAGCTGCGGGTGCTATGAATAAACTCAGACCACTTCTTGGGCGCCGTTCGAAACTTGGACTACACCTTAAGAAAAGACTTTACGAAACAACTATAAGACCTGTCTTCTCGTATGCATCACCAGCTTGGGTAACAGCCAACAAAACAGATATTAAACGTCTACAAACAGCTCAGAATAAGATCCTTAGAGAAATGGTTGGGGCCACCCGCTACATTAGAAATGTCTTGATCCATAAAGACCTAAAAATCGACACTGTTGAGCAATTCCTTGCAAAACAGAACATTAACTTCTATAAGAAGGCTCAAGGCGAGTCCTCCATAATTAAAGACAATATCTCTTACGAAATTCTATTGGAAGATAGGATGCATCGTCCCTTTGCTGCCTTTGCTCTCTCGGATGCTATGCTGACAAAAGCTTTTCAATCCTAGGTGCACGCACACCTCAGGTTCTTATTATACAAACTTACTACAAACCGTCTAGTACCTTCTGTGAAAGTTGTATCGTTCTGGTACGAGTAGTAGCCTGGAGACGGAATGTAGTGAGGGAGTGTATGTACTTATTTTAGGGATTCATATCCCTATTTTTGCTTTCCATATTTAATCAAGTATTAGACTTTTTTCTAGATTGTCACTCTGACAAAGTTGATGTCCTGTTCTGTCCCCGTTCTGTCCTGTTTTATGTTTTTTCTCACTTCTTTTCTATGTTAACCCCGATTATACAAATTAGATAATGCCACTCGGCAACCATCAGATGTAGAGGTATACAGTCGCTTCGCGACGAACACCTTGCCAAACCTAATATTCAAGTTCAAGTAAAGTTAAGATCATACTTCATAGGATCATTTCTATAGTATGATTAGCGTGTTCACTCACCGAACATCGCAGGAAACCCAACCACGATGATGTGAGATAGGGCTTCTGCCTGAGCGTGAAAGCGGCGAATCAACTGCTTGTCGGTTGCTTTGCCATTGATGATCGCACCTTTCTTTATTGTAAAGAGAGGATGGCAGGAACTCAATCTGAGTGGTCTAATTAATAAAAGATAAACATTCATTTGGGGCGAAGCTCTAGAAATTTGCTTTTCAACTCCGCCCCGTAGTGTTGACAAAGATTGCGTTGTTAGTCAAGAATTTTAAAATTTCCGGTGCCATTTTAGTAAAAGTAGTCGTTTTCACACTCACTGATTGAAATAATAAGTCACAGATAGATATGACATTTGCTGCAATGACGGTTCAACTAGAAAGACGCAAATGGCTTGAACAAAGCTTATAAGGGATCAGACGATTTCGTTGACTTTTTGTTTTGGTGTGGCAACAATTGAGCACTAGAGGACGCTGCATACGGAAAGATCTCTTGAGTTTGCTTTGCCATGATTTACAGGCATATGCGAGCCAATTGAAATGAAAATATTCAACTGGACTTGATATCAGTTTTAGAACATGGAATTTTTGACATTCGCTCTTTCTTTGTCCCTAACTGATGGTGCTTGACAACTTTTTCCAGGCTTCCGGTATTATTTGCCATATTGAAAAAGTGATAAAATAGGGTATATTTGAAAAACATTGGACTTTAGGAGAAGTTACATTTTAGGATTCTCTTACTACCTGTTTAAATTTTGAACGGACCTTTTTTTCTTTTTTTAGAGTCTGATCGAAATGAGAGAATTGTTGTTTGGAGCTCTTTGGATGGAAATTTAACAGGCGCATCTTGACCGAAATTTCAGAAATAGGGGAAATATCTTAGAGGGAAAATTACTTCATTTATTTGTCATTAAGTCTGAATTTAAAACTGCTATTCTCGTACTATGTATCTAAATTAACTTGGCAAGTATTGGCTCATAAACGATTTAAATATTCAATAACTTTTGTAATGAATGACGAGGTGAATATTACATTACTTCTGAAATTTTGCGTGCCCACCACCTTCCCGGCCTTCAAATTGCATTCGTCTATCTCAAAAGCAAAACGCATCCTATTGGAGTTGATTTGCAGTACATGTTGGAAAATGCATATCAGCAATTTGAGAACTTTCGCTGGAACAACAGCGCCAAATTCGCCTGTGGTGGCTGAAAGTTGAATTCTTTATCTCTTCCAAACTTCGAGTTCTCTTCGTTTGAGAGGTATGTGAACCAATATTGGTCGTGATTTGCCAGTTTTTATGCAGAGAGGGCGAAAGACTGCCCGTTCAATTTGAATCACGTTATTGACATTGCAACAGAAACTGCAATAAAAAAGTTACGTATACTTTACTTCATTTATTAAAGAAATAATACTTATCCATTTCAATTTAAATGACTTTTTTTGAAGATGTAGTTTTGTATTACATGGCTGTAAGGTGAGAACTTGGCGTAAACTTTTGCTTAACCACATGATTGCAAAGTAGTACATGGCTTGTCCAAAGTAAAGACAGAAAAAGAAAGAAAAAAAATGAATGCCAAAATATGATGATTGTATTTCTACCAAAGAGAAATGAAGTGTTTTGTAGCTAGAGAGTAATAATATCACAAGTTGTACTTAGAAAAGCTGCACAAGTGTAAAAAGGCACTATCCATCAACCACCACTTTTAAAGTAACTCCATTTAATATTTAAACACGACTTTCCATGTCTCGTTAGCTTTGCGCAGAGGCAGTGTCATAGCCAATGAGGTTCTACCGAGGCGTGACTATTGCTAGTTGAAAACTTTTCCCAATACCCCGCCATGTGGACGTGAAATACCGTCCGCAAAGGCAATTTTTGAAAACCTCTTCGGAGGTTTATGACTCTAAAATAGAATTTCAATATTTCCTTGCATGCTGCACTTGGGTGTCCCCTGGAGAAATTTACCTAAGTCGCAAATATCTCTAGATTGATTTCTAACATCTTCATATATACAGGGTCGTCATAATTAAAGTGATGGTTCTCAGCGTGATCTATTTGCGAAAATAGCGCCACATTTTGTTTGAAGATTAAACAAGAAGAGGGACCGCAGGATTACGAGAAAAAAGACTTCTGTTCCCAAAGTAATTGTGTAGTAAAAAATGAGAGTTTTAAGAAATACAGAATCAATACTGAAATGAAATAACCTTTTTACTTAGCTCGCTTAACGACTTTATGCAAGCTTGAAATAGCAACAAATTTAAAAGGCGAAAAATTACATAAATAGTGATAAAGTCTCTTCATCTGCAAATTCACTGTGTCCCAGAGAAAGCAGCAGCAGAAGTTATATCGAATTTCCCATTGCATCCTTTGACACAGTGCGAGTTTCTTGTTCTTGTGTTGCTTTAGCATACATTCCAACTGCTACGGAATTTCCGTAGTTGCTACGGAAATTAGTTGTAAACTACGGAATTACGGACGTATAGCAAAAAAACTACGGATCGGAATGACATCGCTGTAAATATCATTTTGCTCGATTTCCCGCTCAATATTTTCCGCACTTTTAAGAAGTCGCAAAAAAATAATAATAATTTCCTCTCCTCTCCTTGAAAAGGAGGACGATCGTTTTGTCGAAGTGACGTCACGTCACATTTCGTATATTTTTTTGTGCGAAGCGAAGTGAGTTAAATAAAATAGTTTGAAAAAGAAAAACTTGAACCGTGATCGTGATCCAAATTTTCAAAGCGCATCAGATCAGATTTCGAATTGTTTTTAATACATGAACGTGATTATAATGGATTGTTATTGAAAATGACCTAATCCGGCTTCCGATGTGGAAAAGCCATGCAAGAAGAGGACAAATAATCAAAGATTTCGAGATTTTTAAGCATTTAAAAAAGATTTGACGAGCATTTAAAAAGGATATTTCCGTTCGGACATGCGAAATCGCGATGTCTTATTAAATTAAAGCTTGGCGTCCACTATAGTTAAACAGTGCAGAGCAGAGCGGAGTGGATACAAGCCAAATTACAAGTCTGTCAACGTCCATTGTAGCACGAGCCTCCTGCTACAGTAGACGTTGGCAGCCTTGTAATTGGTTCTTGTCCACTCCGCTCTGCACTGCTCTGCACTGTTCAACTATAGTGGACGCCAAGCTTTAGGGGAATGTTTTTTGTAATTTACCTGTTGCCAATTCGTTTTTAAAAGCCAGATTTATATTTAAAATTAAATATCACAGGAATTCATTAAAAATCCCGGATTATTTCTGATTTAAAAAAATAAAAACTTAGGTAGGTTGTGAAAAGTTCTTAACATTCATTATATCAATTTTACAGTATTATAAATTAATATTTTAATAAAAGTGAATTTTTCCTAGAACACTTTCCAGGGTACATGTTTTTTTCTTTGTTTTTTTTTAAATAATTTTCTCAGTCTTATTCTAGCCGAAGTAGAAATGTAGTATTTTATCTGTATTTTGATATCGCGTGAGTGTCAGAGCAAAATTTTCATTAACTGCCATTTAAGCATTATTAATTTAAAAAAATATTATATATATATATATATATATATATATATATATATATATAAATATATTATCGTGGTTAGGAGTCTGAAAGGTAAAACAATAAAGAAATTTTGGAGAAAATTGGATACAAATTTCTCTAATTGGCCTCGAAAGTGCCATTGGAAACAAGGGTGGCCCTTTTTTATTTCTGGGATAAAATCTGCGTTAGCGAATAAGTTAAGGAGTCTGGTATGGCAATAGTACGGTAAGTGCTACTGATTGCTGGATTGCCAATGTTGGAGTGTATTAGAATCAATTTGATTGAAAATTTTGTGGTGAAATAACGTATTGTTCTTTAAGCGAGCGTGCGTTACTTGGCAAAGTCTTTTACCCCAACCAGGGAAATTCGTCAGCTGTTCTTCGTGCTTTTAGGAAGCACACAAAAATGAGTACAGGTAACGGTCCTTTATCAGTTATCGGTTTAAAAATAAATGGCCCCAGAAATTTGAGAAAACAAGTTCTCTGAATGTTAAGCCAGGCAGAGGACGAAAACTCGTACCATAGGATACAGTCGAATAAGTTGCAACTGCGATTCTAGACAGTGAAGAAGGCAATATTGTTGGCACTTCCAGCGGTCGTGGGGTAGCTCGAAATCTAGGCATGCCTTACAGTAAGGTATGGAAAATCTTATGAAGGATTATCCACTTCTATCAGTACAAGATTGGCAGTGTATACGAATTACTTACTGCACATCGACCATGACAAGCGAGTAGGTTTTGCTCTCACCTTTCTTGCCAGAACTGCCGAATTTGGAACTGTAAAAAAAAAAAAAGAATCCATTCGAAGAAATTCCTTTACATTCACCAAAGTTAACTTTTTTGTGTGAATCACGGCAGAAATGATTATAGGTCCATTCTTCTTTAAGAACATTCGGAACCTCGACAGAACCTGTCCTGTTACTGGAGAAAAATATCGCCGCATGTTAAACAACTTTGTGATTCCGGCACTTCAGCAAAGACAATACCTGGTTGGAATCATTTTCATGAAAGATGGAGCTCCTCCATCCATTGCTTCGCAGGTACAGCAGTTTCTACGACAGAAATTCACACCCGAAAGAGTTATTAGCTGCTACTTTCCAACTACATGCCCACCTCGGTCCCCTAATCTTACTCTATGCGACATTTGGCTCTATGGTTACCTCAAGTCCAAGGTCATAACGGTAAATTTATATCAGTATTAATTCTACATTTTCGAAAACTCTCTCTTCAACTACACAGCACTACGTATTCCTCGAGAGGTCACTTTTGGAACTATTTTTTTTTTTTTTCCTTCTTTTTTTTTCCTCTGAACTTTTCTTTCCCCAGCTTGTTTTAATCTTCCTACAAAGTTTGGTTCCCCATTCTCGCAGTTAGATTTCGCTACAGAACTCTCTTAGCACTGCCACTTTAATTATGGCCACCCTCAGTGGTAGAAGTATAGTGGCTAGAAGGGGTAGTGTGCCGTTCCTTATGGGAGCGAGGAGAAAAATACGTTGCGAATCAGGAGAATTCCCCTAGAGGCGCTGCGATCACCTTCGCAGTGTTGTTAACAAACAACTTTTGATTCTATCGCTTGAAATTAACTATATTTTTTGAGTTTTTTTTGTACTTAATATAATTTAAAATCATTTTTTCATTTCAAGGAATACTTCTTAAAGGCTATGGAGGCAGATGAATCGGTTGAAAGAGACTCAAATTCTAAGAAACGAAAATCTAATAGAAGTTGTTTCGTTCCGAAGTGTACAACTGATTACAAGAGCAATACCGAAAAAAATTCGCTTTTCAATGTTCCAAAAGATGTTGAACTACTTCAAAAATGGATGAATATGATTCCAAGGAAGGATAAAGAGCTTGGGGTGTATGATGTGGTGTGCGAGAAGCATTTTAAAGAAGAATGTATAGAACGCTTTTACAGGCATGTGATAAATGGAGCGGAAGTTTTAATTCCAAGAGGTAAGCCAAAATTGATTGACGGTGCCATTCCTACAGAATATCCACAACTCCCCAGCTACTACACAAAGAAATTACCAGAAAAACGAAATCCAAAATGTCGGGAGCCTGACACCAAGAAGACCAGAATCGATGAAAGCAATGTTTTACTGGATGAAAAAAATTGCCTTTTCTCTGTTCCAAATCTGCCCTCCGAATATTGGACAAAAATTATTTTTCAAAACCAAAGAAATGTTTACGCTTTTGCCCTATGGACATATATTGATACAAATGGACCTGTTGATTTAATTTTAAAACCCGAGAGGCTTATTATTGTAAAAGAACTTGAAGATGAAACTGCTCTTTGTTCTATTTACATTAATGCCCGCACAACAGTAAAAGACAAAATTCTCTTGACTGTGGATGATCTACAAAAGTTGTTGATTGATGTGAATGCTTATACATTGTATAAAGGAGGAGGATTTCTAATTGAATTTTTTGGAGAGGAAGTTCATCGAAATGACTTTCACATTCAGGATAATGTCTTACGACACAAGTCATGCAAGGGTATTGTGGATCGCACTTCTTTAAGCATATGTTTATTATGTAAATGTGCGCATAAACAATTACTTGACAAACGTTCCAAAAGTAAGAGAAAGAAACCAGCTAAACGTTTAAAAATGTGTACAAAATACAGCTCTAATCGTAGACGTAACAATGCGTTGAAGTTAAAGGTTAAAAATCTTAAAGGGTGCATTTCACATATAAAATGTCAAATGAAACAAGATGCTGAGCATGGATTAGATGAAAAACTTAAGTTATTGCCTCATAAACAAGCACTGGCATGCTGCTTGGAAAATATTTTTACTGAAAGTCTCAGGACAACTAGCCTACACAGGGACATGACATTTGATGTTATCGAATCTTTTCACAAAATAAATTTGTCATTTGTGGGATGTAAAGAACATAAATATGAATTGACGAAAAGAATTGTTAAATTCTATGTTCTTACAAGGATGCATTTTTATTTAAAGAGTAACAATAAGTTTAAAGAACAAAAAAGGAAACGTATGAAACTACTCAAGTTGAGGAGAACAGTATAAATTAATTTTTATTGTATTATACAATTATTTAATGAATATTTACTTCAATGTGTATCTTTCAAAATTTGTCGATGAATGTCTCGTAAATTTTCACTTTCTAATTCCTGCGAAATCTAACTGCGAGATTGGGGAACCAAACTTTGTAGGAAGATTAAAACAAGCTGGGGAAAGAAAAGTTCAGAGGAAAAAAAAGAAGGAAAAAAAAAATAGTTCCAAAAGTGACCGCTCGAGGAATACGTAGTGCTGTGTAGTTGAAGAGAGAGTTTTCGAAAATGTAGAATTAATACTGATATAAATTTACCGTTATGACCTTGGACTTGAGGTAACCATAGAGCCAAATGTCGCATAGAGTAAGATTAGGGGACCGAGGTGGGCATGTAGTTGGAAAGTAGCAGCTAATAACTCTTTCGGTGTGAATTTCTGTCGTAGAAACTGCTGTACTTGCGAAGCAATGGATGGAGGAGCTCCATCTTTCATGAAAATGTTTCCAACCAGGTATTGTCTTTGCTGAAGTGCCGGAATCACAAAGTTGTTTAACATGCGGCGATATTTTTCTCCGGTAACAGGACAGGTTCTGTCGAGGTTCTGAATGTTCTTAAAGAAGAATGGACCTATAATCATTTCTGCCGTGATTCACACAAAAAAGTTAACTTTGGTGAATGTAAAGGAATTTCTTCGAATGGATTCTTTTTTTTTTTTACAGTTCCAAATTCGGCAGTTCTGGCAAGAAATGTGAGAGCAATACCTACTCGCTTGTCATGGTCGATGTGCAGTAAGTAATTCGTATACACTGCCAATCTTGTACTGATAGAAGTGGATAATCCTTCATAAGATTTTCCATACCTTACTGTAAGGCATGCCTAGATTTCGAGCTACCCCACGACCGCTGGAAGTGCCAACAATATTGCCTTGTTCACTGTCTAGAATCGCCGTTGCAACTTATTCGACTGTATCCTATGGTACGAGTTTTCGTCCTCTGCCTGGCTTAACATTCAGAGAACTTGTTTTCTCAAATTTCTGGGGCCATTTATTTTTAAACGATAACTGATAAAGGACCGTTACCTGTACTCATTTTTGTGTGCTTCCTAAAAGCACGAAGAACAGCTGACGAATTTCCCTGGTTGGGGAAAAAGACTTTGCCAAGTAACACACGCTCGCTTAAAGAACAATACGTTATTTCACCACAAAATTTTCAATAAAATTGATTCTAATACACTCCAACATTGGCAATCCAGCAATCAGTAGCACTTACCGTACTATTGCCAAACCAGACTAATTAACTTATTCGCAAACGCAGATTTATCCCAGAAATAAAAAAGGGCCACCCCTGTTTCCAATGGCACTTTCGAGGCCAATTAGAGAAATTTGTATCCAATTTTCTCCAAAATTTCTTTATTGTTTTACCTTTCAGACTCCTAACCACGATAAAATTTATATATATATATATATATATATATATATATATATATTATATTTTTTTTAATTAATAATGCTTAAATGGCAGTTAATGAAAATTTTGCTATGACACTCACGCGATATCAAAATACAGATAAAATGCTACATTTCTACTTCGGCTAGAATAAGACTGAGAAAATTATTTAAAAAAAGAACAAAGAAAAAAACATGTACCCTGGAAAGTGTTCTAGGAAAAATTCATTTTTATTAAAATATTAATTTATAATACTGTAAAATTGATATAATGAATGTTAAGAACTTTTCACAACCTACCTAAGTTTTTATTTTTTTAAATCGGAAATAATCCGGGTTTTTTAATGAATTCCTGTGATATTTAATTTTAAATATAAATCTGTCTTTTAAAAACGAATTGGCAACAAGTAAATTACAAAAAACATTCCCCTAAAGCTTGGCGTCCACTATAGTTGAGCATTGCAGAGGAGTGCAGAGCGGAGTGGACTAGAGCCAATTACAAGGCTGCCAACGTCTACTGTAGCACGGACGTTACAATGGACGTTGCTACAATGGACGTTGACAGACTTGTAATTTGGCTATAATCCACTCCGCTCTGCTCTGCACTGCTCAACTATAGTGGACGCCAAGCTTTAATTTAATAAGACATCGCGATTTCGCATGTCCGAACGGAAATATCCTTTTTAAATGCTAGTCAAATCTTTTTTAAATGTTTAAAAATCTCGAAATCTTTGATTATTTGTCCTCTTCTTGCATGGCTTTTCCACATCGGAAGCCGGATTAGGTCATTTTAAGTAACAATCCATTATAATCACGTTCACGTATTAAAAACAATTCGAAATCTGATCTGAGGCGCTTTAAAAATTTGGATCACGATCACGGTTCAAGTTTTTCTTCTTCAAACTATTTTATTTAACTCACTTCGCTTCGCACAAAAAAATATACGAAATGTGACGTGAGGTCACTTCGACAAAACGATCGTCCTCCTTTTCAAGGAGAGGAGAGGAAATTATTATTATTTTTTTGCGTCTTCTTAAAAGTGCGGAAAATATTGAGCGGGAAATCGAGCAAAATGATATTTACAGCGATTTCATTCCGATCCGTAGTTTTTTTGCTATACGTCCGTAATTCCGTAGTTTACAACTAATTTCCGTAGCAACTACGGAAATTCCGTAGCAGTTGGAGTGTATGCTAAAGCAACACAAGAACAAGAAACTCGCACTGTGTCAAAGGATGCAATGGGAAATTCGATTTAACTTCTGCTGCTGCTTTCTCTGGGACACAGTGAATTTGCAGATGAAGAGACTTTATCACTATTTATGTTAATTTTTCGCTTTTTAAATTTGTTGCTATTTCGAGCTTGCATAAAGTCGTTAAGCGAGCTAAGTAAAAAGGTTATTTCATTTCAGTATTGATTCTGTATTTCTTAAAACTCTCATTTTTTACTACACAGTTACTTTGGGAACAGAAGTCTTTTTTCTCGTAATCCTGCGGTCCCTCTTCTTGTTTAATCTTCAAACAAAATGTGGCGCTATTTTCGCAAATAGATCACGCTGAGAACCATCACTTTAATTATGACGACCCTGTATATATGAAGATGTTAGAAATCAATCTAGAGATATTTGCGACTTAGGTAAATTTCTCCAGGGGACACCCAAGTGCAGCACGCAAGGAAATATTGAAATTCTATTTCAGAGTCATAAACCTCCGAAGAGGTTTCCAATAAATTGACTTTGCGGACGGTATTTCACGTCCACATGGCGGGGTATTGGGAAAAGTTTTCAACTAGCAATAGTCACGCCTAGGTAGAACCTCATTGGCTATGACACTGCCTCTGCGCAAAGCTAACGAGAACTTAACTTAAATAATTTATTTTTCTGGGTGTTGGCCCGAAGGCGCTATACCCATTCATCTTATGTGGTTACAATCGCTGAGGTAACATATATCTTGTAATGACATGGAACAAGACAGTTGAAACTTAACTTAATCAAACGTAATAAAAAACTTAACACAATCAAACGTAATAAAAAACTTTAACAACTACAAACTTAACAACTAACAACGGGGCCAAAGGCAATCTGTAGAACATGTCTTGTGTTGGTTTAACAGGCAAAGAATAAAATGAAGATCGCAATAACAGAGTTATGATGGTAACAAAAACTTAACAGCAAACTTATCAATTAACAGACGGGGCCAGTGGCATTGTCTTGATTACAGGTCGGGTAACTAAATGAACATATGGTGAGATTACAGTCAAGTTAAAATGAAAAAACATGAAGCACTGTGAAAATAAAGGTTGGGGGCACATATGAATAACAGTAAATTACACGGTGAATTAGAAGTAGAATGAAAATACAATTGGTAATAAGCACAATCACTTGGTTACATCAGAGTATGAAGAGATGACAAACATTTGTCAGTTGAGGAAATGAAGCACTTGGTTAAAACATGAGTGAGACTATGTGAGTGAAACAGTTGAGCACGGTGAAAAACAGGTAGGTAGAAATATACAGGTTATAATTATTTACAGGTGAGACTTGTTGAAGGCCCTGGAAAGGGGGGCATCTGACATCATGAAGGCAACAAAGGGGCGGAACCTTTCGTCTCCTGGAATGATCTCGTAGAGTAGAGAGTCATAAATGACGGAGTTGGGATGATTTGCTCCTCTGAAGAAGGTGATGTTAAGCTTATATAGATGATGTTGGATGAGGTCGATTTTCAGGTCACTGTGAATGCGGGAGTTCCTGACATAGGCTGAGGCATTTACCATATGTCTCATTGTCTTGAGCTAACGAGACATGGAAAGTAGTGTTTAAATATTAAATGGAGTTACTTTAAAAGTGGTGGTTGATGGATAGTGCCTTTTTACATTTGTGCAGCTTTTCTAAGTACGACTTGTTATTTTATTACTCTCTAGCTACAAAACACTTCATTTCTCTTTGGTAGAAATACAATCATCCCATTTTGGCATTCTTTTTTTTTCTTTCTTTTTCTGTCTTTACTTTGGACAAGCCATGTACTACTTTGCAATCATGTGGTTAAGCAAAAGTTTACGCCAAGTTCTCACCTTACAGCCATGTAATACAAAACTACATCTTCAAAAAAAGTCATTTAAATTGAAATGGATAAGTATTATTTCTTTAATAAATGAAGTAAAGTATACGTAACTTTTTTATTGCAGTTTCTGTTGCAATGTCAATAACGTGATTCAAATTGAACGGGCAGTCTTTCGCCCTCTCTGCATAAAAACTGGCAAATCACGACCAATATTGGTTCACATACCTCTCAAACGAAGAGAACTCGAAGTTTGGAAGAGATAAAGAATTCAACTTTCAGCCACCACAGGCGAATTTGGCGCTGTTGTTCCAGCGAATGTTCCCAAATTGCTGATATGCATTTTCCAACTTGTACTGCAAATCAACTCCAATAGGATGCGTTTTGCTATTGAGAGAGACGAATGCAATTTGAAGGCCAGGTAGGTGGTGGGCACGCAAAATTTCAGAAGTAATGTAATATTCACCTCGTCATTCATTACAAAAGTTATTGAATATTTAAATCGTTTATGAGCCAACACTTGCCAAGTTAATTTAGATACATAGTACGAGAATAGCAGTTTTAAATTCAGACTTAATGACAAATAAATGAAGTAATTTTCCCTCTAAGATGTTTCCCCTATATCTGAAATTTCGGTCAAGATGCGCCTGTTAAATTTCCATCCAAAGAGCTCCAAACAACAATTCTCTCATTTCGATCAGACTCTAAAAAAAGAAAAAAAGGTCCGTTCAAAATTTAAACAGGTAGTAAGAGAATCCTAAAATGTAACTTCTCCTAAAGTCCAATGTTTTTCAAATATACCCTATTTTATCACTTTTTCAATATGGCAAATAATACCGGAAGCCTGGAAAAAGTTGTCAAGCACCATCAGTTAGGGACAAAGAAAGAGCGAATGTCAAAAATTCCATGTTCCAAAACTGATATCAAGTCCAGTTGAATATTTTCATTTCAATTGGCTCGCATATGCCTGTAAATCATGGCAAAGCAAACTCAAGAGATCTTTCCGTATGCAGCGTCCTCTAGTGCTCAATTGTTGCCACACCAAAACAAAAAGTCAACGAAATCGTCTGATCCCTTATAAGCTTTGTTCAAGCCATTTGCGTCTTTCTAGTTGAACCGTCATTGCAGCAAATGTCATATCTCTCTGTGACTTGTTATTTCAATCAGTGTGTTTGAAAACGACTACTTTTACTAAAATGGCACCGGGAATTTTAAAATTCTTGACTAACAACGCAATCTTTGTCAACACTACGGGACGGAGTTGAAAAGCAAATTTCTAGAGCTTCGCCCCAAATGAATGTTGATCTTTTATTAATTAGACCACTGAGATCGAGTTCCTGCCATCCTCTCTTTACAATAAAGAAAGGTGCGATCATCAATGGCAAAGCAACCGAAAAGCAGTTGATTCGCCCCATCTCACATCATCGTGGTTGGGTTTTCTGCGATGTTCGGTGAGTGAACACGCTAATCATACTTTAGAAATGATCCTATGAAGTATGATCTTAACTCCAGAAGCATTTCACGTGCTTTTATGTATTTGTACTTAAAATAATGTAGTGGTGGTAGTAGCATTTATAATTTAAAAAAAACTTGGGTACTTAAGAAAACCAACCTTATTTCAAATGCAATACACATCTTGTTAAGTTTTGATTACATTAAAAAGCAAAAACAATGATTACGAGGGGTAATTGATAACTCTTAAAACCTTGACATTTACCATGGTACTATTAGAGCACTCGTAGTATATAAAAAAGAGAGAGGTGTAACAATAAGCTCAACGAGGGATGATGCCGCCACATAAAAGACAAAGGACATATTTTCGCATAATTATTAAACCTCACTTTTCCATTCAAGGCTTCAGAAATTTAGTTATAGAAAAACTGTTTCCTGATCGAAATAACTATTTTATTTATTTAAAAAAAAATTATCAAACATTATCTCAAAATAATCTGAATATAATCAGGATAAAGTGCCCATTTTTATCGAAGCATAAATAGTTTGCCACGCCTCTTAGGATAAAGGGCTTTAAGTAGGATTGAAACAATCCTATAAACTAGTAAGTGATTGTGGACAAACAAAACAAATTTGAAAGATTTAAAAAAGGATGATAAAATGTTCAGTTTTAATTCAAACTTGGAAACTAATCGCAGCAACTTGAAATCGAATCGTACACAAATCAATGATACTATGGTTATCTCTTTAATATGGAGCGAAACAACATTTTATTAATCGATTAAAAAAACAAGATGTTAAAAACCGCTTTTGCAAATTTAAAATTGTTGATTTCTATACACGTTGTTCAGATGTTTGAAAATAAATTGCCTATTTTAACTCGTAATAAATACTTTTCGAGGAATCCAATTTGAATATTAAAAATTGCAGTTAAAATATATAATAATAACGCGCTTATAAATTATTCTTTTCACAGACAAAAAGAGGTTCGTAATTTTACTTCATTATAATGTAATCCTGTTTATGGGGGGAAAAAAATTGCCTCTTACATGTATTCAGGTTCACTGGAATACGAAATGGAATCTCCCGGATGTGGATCCTTACTAATAATGAACTTTGAAAATTAAGAGAATCATGGGTTGGTTCTGAAATGTCTTACATTCTGCCTTTTAAGAAAACAAAGTGGCGAAATTTTGCGCTTCTAGCATGTTTTATCCCGTGTTTAAAAAATTTCCAATGAAATCTACCCACAATGTAGCCTCTTCTAATCCAATGAAACCTTCCTTAAGACAAGCCATGAATAGCTATATGCCCAGGGTGGCCAGTGGTAGAAGTGTGGGTAGACGCGGGGTAACGCGTCCCCTCACTTTTCAAGAACATACCCACGCGTCTCGCCACTTCCAAAACCACTGAAATTCATCCCCCCCCCCCCACTTTTAAAAACACTCAATCTGTCTAAAAACTACCAAAGAATAATAACATTAACCTTTAAATGTAGTGACACTGAGAAAAAGTGATTTAAAGTTTTCAAATTAAAATTTAAATCTATGTATGATATATATCATACTACTATAAAAATGTATTTACTACTTTGTATAAAGATATAAGTATTTTTATTGACGAATGCTGTTATGCCTCTTCAACTTTTAGCTTTAAAGAAACTTTAAGTTAAATTTCTATTCTTTTATATAGAGACAAGCTATTTAAAAAGCAAAAACATTTTAAAGATCTCTATTAATTTAATATGAACGTATGCATATTTAGAAGCTTAATTTAAATCTAAATAAACAGTTATGCATGTAATTTTGAGTTATTACTTCACTTTATCTCTTAATTCCAAGTAAAAAAACTAATTCGCAGAATAATTATTAAAATAAGAGTAAATTTTCCAACCCTTGTTCAATGTTAGTGTTAGAAAGTACAAATTATTTCCTTCCTAGCTAATATTTTTAATATAAGACAGGAAATTATAACATTTATTTGGGGGGGGGGGGGGCTTGCACTTGTCACCAACTTTTTGGCATCCCCTCACTTTTTTCTCCTCACTTCTACCACTGAGGGTGGCCATAATTAAAGTGGCAGTGCTAAGAGAGTTCTGTAGCGAAATCTAACTGCGAGAATGGGGAACCAAACTTTGTAGGAAGATTAAAACAAGCTGGGGAAAGAAAAGTTCAGAGGGAAAAAAAAGAAGGGAAAAAAAAAAATAGTTCCAAAAGTGACCGCTCGAGGAATACGTAGTGCTGTGTAGTTGAAGAGAGAGTTTTCAAAAATGTAGAATTAATACAGATATAAATTTACCGTTATGACCTTGGACTTGAGGTAACCATAGAGCCAAATGTCGCATAGAGTAAGATTAGGGGACCGAGGTGGGCATGTAGTTGGAAAGTAGCAGCTAATAACTCTTTCGGGTGTGAATTTCTGTCGTAGAAACTGCTGTACTTGCGAAGCAATGGATGGAGGAGCTCCATCTTTCATGAAAATGTTTCCAACCAGGTATTGTCTTTGCTGAAGTGCCGGAATCACAAAGTTGTTTAACATGCGGCGATATTTTTTCCGGTAACAGAACAGGTTCTGTCGAGGCAAGGCCGAACTGGATTGAACCAGGCCGTGACAACTAATAGTAAAGAGTGGAAACAGACACAGTGGACTAGTGGCGCTGCATTCCAACCAAAACAGTAGCATGCGTTTTCTTTGCTTGGTCAAATACGAAAACCAATACGTTACTAAGAGGACAAAATTACTTTATTTTTAAAATGCAAAAAGAACACGGCGAATATTGCCAAACGAAAATGTTAACGAATGAAATAAATTTATTCACAGTTCACTCGCGACAATTTATTATTCATATTTCATGCAAATATGATGTCAAAAGCCACACTACACTATCATTTATTTAAAAAAAAATTTGCTTTTTGTGGATCATCAAATATGAGACTTTGATATCTATTTTTAGAATTAAGTTGTTTATTTAAAATAAGGCCTATTTTTGAATTTTAATTTAATTACTCTTTATGGAAACAGAGTTTGGAATTCTTTGTCGTATTTTTAAAAAATATTCGAAATTATAAAAATTAAATTAAAAAGTCGTCGTTGGCAATTCTCGTGATTTCAGAGTTGGCAGCCATGGATAATTTTTTATTTTAGCTGGCGTTCAAAAAAAATTTCATCGCAGTTTTTGATTTAATTTTTTTAATTTCTAATATTTTTTGCAAATTGAATTGATGTCATCCTCATAGATTTACATTTATTAATTAATTTCATTATTATTTAAAACCAAACATGGTGAATTGTTGAGTACCATACTGTACTTCATATTCTAAAAAGAAAGCCGATGTTAAATTTTTCGAATTCCCTTTGGATCCGGATCTACGCCAACGAATCTGCCTTATCGACAATCCTGTCAAATTTCAGCGCGATTGGATGACTGCAAGTTGGTTTTTTAGTATACTGAATATAGAAGCGTGGGTAAAAGCGACCTTTTAGTGACAGTGAAGATTATAGAATGCCCCCAAATTTTGATTGAATGCATTGTCATTGACATCAAATCTATCTGCTAAATTTCAATCCAATTGATTTACGGCAAGTGTGTTAAAATCACTATATTGCAGTTTCAAAATGGTTGGATTGGAGCGCCTCCTTGTTTTGTGGGAGAAAATTGAACTAACAACTTGTTTCCTTCGCACCCATAGACTTTTGAAAATTGTCACGGCCTGGAGAGTGCCTCAGCGCTCGTTACAATCCAGTTCGGCCTTGGTCGAGGTTCCGAATGTTCTTAATGAAAAATGGACCTATAATCATTTCTGCCGTGATTCACACAAAAAACTATCCTTTGGGGAATGTAATAGTACCATGGTAAATGTCAAGGCTTTAAGAGTTATCAATTACCCCGCGTAATCATTGTTTTTGCTTTTTAATGTAATCAAAACTTAACAAGATGTGTATTGCGTTTGAAATAAGGTTGGTTTTCTTAAGTACCCAAGTATTTTTTAAATTAAAAATGCTACTACCACCATTACATTATTTTTAGTACAAATACATAAAAGCACGGGAAATGCTCCTAAAGTTAAGATCATACTTCATAGGATCATTTCTATAGAATGATTAGCGTGTTCACTCACCGAACATCGCAGAAAACCCAACCACGATGATGTGAGATAGGGCTTCTGCCTGAGCGTGAAAGCGGCGAATCAACTGCTTGTCGGTTGCTTTGCCATTGATGATCGCACCTTTCTTTATTGTAAAGAGAGGATGGCAGGAACTCGACCTGAGTGGTCTAATTAATAAAAGATAAACATTCATTTGGGGCGAAGCTCTAGAAATTTGCTTTTCAACTCCGTCCCGTAGTGTTGACAAAGATTGCGTTGTTAGTCAAGAATTTTAAAATTCCCGGTGCCATTTTAGTAAAAGTAGTCGTTTTCACACTCACTGATTGAAATAATAAGTCACAGATAGATATGACATTTGCTGCAATGACGGTTCAACTAGAAAGACGCAAATGGCTTGAACAAAGCTTATAAGGGATCAGACGATTTCGTTGACTTTTTGTTTTGGTGTGGCAACAATTGAGCACTAGAGGACGCTGCATACGGAAAGATCTCTTGAGTTTGCTTTGCCATGATTTACAGGCATATGCTAGCCAATTGAAATGAAAATATTCAACTGGACTTGAAATCAGTTTTAGAACATGGAATTTTTGACATTCGCTCTTTCTTTGTCCCTAACTGATGGTGCTTGACAACTTTTTCCAGGCTTCCGGTATTATTTGCAAATATTGAAAAAGTGATAAAATAGGGTATATTTGAAAAACATTGGACTTTAGGAGAAGTTACATTTTAGGATTCTCTTACTACCTGTTTAAATTTTGAACGGACCTTTTTTTTCTTTTTTTAGAGTTTGATCGAAATGAGAGAATTATTGTTTGGAGCTCTTTGGATGGAAATTTAACAGGCGCATCTTGACCGAAATTTCAGAAATAGGGGAAACATCTTAGAGGGAAAATTACTTCATTTATTTGTCATTAAGTCTGAATTTAAAACTGCTATTCTCGTACTATGTATCTAAATTAACTTGGCAAGTATTGGCTCATAAACGATTTAAATATTCAATAACTTTTGTAATGAATGACGAGGTGAATATTACATTAATTCTGAAATTTTGCATGCTTACCACCTTCCTGGCCTTCAAATTGCATTCGTCTCTTTCAAAAGCAAAACGCATCCTATTGGAGTTGATTTGCAGTACATGTTGGAAAATGCATATCAGCAATTTGAGAACTTTCGCTGGAACAACAGCGCCAAATTCGCCGGTGGTGGCTGAAAGTTGAATTCTTTATCTCTTCCAAACTTCGAGTTCTCTTCGTTTGAGAGGTATGTGAACCAATATTGGTCGTGATTTGCCAGTTTTTATGCAGAGAGGGCGAAAGACTGCCCGTTCAATTTGAATCACGTTATTGACATTGCAACAGAAACTGCAATAAAAAAGTTACGTATACTTTACTTCATTTATTAAAGAAATAATACTTATCCGAAGGTTTTAACTTATCCATTTCAATTTAAATGACTTTTTTTGAAGATGTAGTTTTGTATTACATGGCTGTAAGGTGAGAACTTGGCGTAAACTTTTGCTTAACCACATGATTGCAAAGTAGTACATGGCTTGTCCAAAGTAAAGACAGAAAAAGAAAGAAAAAAAAAAATGAATGCCAAAATGTGATGATTGTATTTCTACCAAAGAGAAATGAAGTGTTTTGTAGCTAGAGAGTAATAATATCACAAGTCGTACTTAGAAAAGCTGCACAAGTGTAAAAAGGCACTATCCATCAACCACCACTTTTAAAGTAACTCTATTTAATATTTAAACACGACTTTCCATGTCTCGTTAGCTTTGCGCAGAGGCAGTGTCATAGCCAATGAGGTTCTACCGAGGCGTGACTATTGCTAGTTGAAAACTTTTCCCAATACCCCGCAAAGGCAATTTTTGGAAACCTCTTCGGAGGTTTATGACTCTAAAATAGAATTTCAATATTCCTTTGAATGTTGCACTTGGGTGTCCCCTGGAGAAATTTCCCTAAGTCGCAAATATCTCTAGATTGATTTCTAACATCCTCATATATACAGGGTCGTCATAATTAAAGTGATGGTTCTCAGCTTGATCTATTTGCGGAAATAGCGCCACATTTTGTTTGAAGATTAAACAAGAAGAGGGGCCGCAGGATTACGAGAAAAAAGACTTTTGTTCCCAAAGTAACTGTGTAGTAAAAAATGAGAGTTTTAAGAAATACAGAATCAATACTGAAATGAAATAACCTTGAGCTATAATTTTTCTATATCACTATAATTTTCAACTATTCTTTATCACTATAATTTTTACTTAGCTCGCTTAACGACTTTATGCAAGCTCGAAATAACAAAAAATTTAAAAAGCGAAAAATTAACATAAATAGTGATAAAGTCTCTTCATCTGCAAATTCACTGTGTCCCAGAGAAAGCAGCAGCAGAAGTTAAATCGAATTTCCCATTGCATCCTTTGACACAGTGCCAGGTTTTTGTTCTTGTGTTGCTTTAAGAATCAATTTGATTGAAAATTTTGGGGTGAAGTAACGTATTGTTCTTTAAGCGAGCGTGCGTTACTTGGCAAAGTCTTTTACCTCAACCAGGGGAATTCGTCAGCTGTTCTTCGTGTTTTTAGGAAGCACACAAAAATGAGTACAGGTAACGGTCCTTTATCAGTTATCGGTTTAAAAATAAATGGCCCCAGAAATTTGAGAAAACAAGTTCTCTGAATGTTAAGCCAGGCAGAGGACGAAAACCCGTACCACAGGATACAGTCGAATAAGTTACAACGGCGATTCTTGACAGTGAACAAGGGAATATTGTTGGCACTTTCAGCGGTCGTGGGGTAGCTCGAAATCTAGGCATGCCTTACAGTAAGGTATGGAAAATCTTTTGAAGGATGATCCACTTCTATCAGTACAAGATTGGCCGTGTACACGAATTACTGCACATCGGCCATGACATGAGAGTAGGTTTTGCTCTCACCCTTCTTGCCAGAACTGCCGAATTTGGAACTGTAAAAAAAAAAGAATCCATTCGAAGAAATTCCTTTACATTCACCAAAGGTAACTTTTTTGTGTGGATCACGGCAGAAATTATAGGTAAATTCTTCTTTAAGAACATTCGGAACCTCGATACAACCTGTGCTGTTACCGGAGAAATTATCGCCGCATATCAAACAACTTTGTGATTCCGACACTTCAGCAAAGACAATACCTGTTTGGAATCATTTTCATGCAAGATGGAGCTCCTCCATCCATTGCTTCGCAGGTACAGCAGCTTCTACGACAGAAATTCCCACCAAAAGTTATTAGCTGCTATTTTCCAATTGCATGCGCACCTCGGTCCCCTAATCTTACTCCATGCGACATTTGGCTCTGGTCTTAACGGTAAATTTATATCAGTATTAATTCTACATTTTTTAAAACTCTCTCTTCAATTACACAGCACTACGTATTACTCGAGCGGTCACTTTTAGAACTTGTGCAAAAGGAAATGTACTGGGACATATCCTGTATAATTTTTATACATCCGATTTCCCAGTGGACAGATATAACTATAATAAATTAACAGTCACAAAATCTATGAATGCAAACAAGGTCATTGACAATTTACAAAACATCATGCCAGAAAATGAAAACTGGTGTTCTAGCTGGAAAGTGGTCATCAATGGGTCAAAATCTCAACTCCTAGTAATAAGACCTAACAAAAAGAGATAAAAACTTCATTTGTACGATGAAAAGATCCCTATTGTTACGAAGGCCAACTACTTAGGTCTCACCTTTAACTCCAAACTTAATTGGAACGACCATATAGATAAAGTAGTGGGTAAAAATATGCATAAGTGCTAAAATAAATTAAGACCAATTATTAGCAAGCTCTCAAAGATGGGATTACATCTGAAAAAGAAAATTCACATTAGCTGCTTACGTCCCATCCTAACTTATGCTTCTCCAGCATGGACGACTGCAACCAAAGCTAACATCAGAAAACTCCAAATTGCACAAAATCGCATTCTAAGGGAATGGTTGGAGCAATGAGATACATATACAATTCACTGATTCACAGAGACCTCAAAATTGAATTGATTAATGAGCACTTGGCGAAATTAGATATTAATTTCTATAAAAACACCAAGTGTGCCAACTCAAATTTACAAGCTAACATAAACTATGAAATCCTCCCAGAGAACAGTAAAATTAAATCTTTAGCACTGTTAGACACAATCCTAGCCAAAAATATAATACATAACTTTGAATAGTTATCCCTCTTTTAATGTGCCTTTGCAGTTCCAATTTAACAGAAGTTTAGAAGCTTGATCCCCTTATCCATTACACTTTTATAAATTCCACCTTGTGCTCAACCATTAATGATATAAATTGAGTACCAATTATGCTGTCCATATTTACTATTTAATCAAAATAAATACCTATAGGCCTAATTTTTGTTTTGTTGTGTACTGTCCCATATCTGTAGATATTCTAATTGTTTTTCAGTGTCAAATTATGATTTTATTAACTTATATTTGTACATATTTATGATGAAAGGGTATACTGGTGTTTTGTGCTGAACACCCAAAGAAACATATGATGCAAGTAAGTTGCAATAAAAATGCAGTTCCAAATCTTGTGAAATATTATTCTTGGTTTATCCATATTATAGATTTCATCATAAGATAAATAATTTCTATTTTATAAATTCTAATTTTGGCCTGTTCTAAAAAATCCACCTGTATAGGATTGTTTCAATCCTACTTAAATCCCTTTATCCTAACAGACATGGCAAACTACTTATGCTTCATTGAAAATGTGCACTTTATCCTAAAATATTTCAGATTATTTCAAGATGCTCATTGGTGATTTAAAAAAAATATATATATATTATTATTTTGATCAGTAAATAATGGAAACTTGTTCTATTTATTTACAGAGCTTCAATATATTGAAAGAAAATACAAAATAAAGATGTAGACAGAAATGAATTTCCAGGAAGTTCTCTAGAGTATATGAGAGATTCATTTTCAGAGTGGTGTAAGTCACATTTTCAACAATTCTATCCAAGTCGACGAACATAATTTAGTGAGGCTAAACTGCTGAAGAAAAAAAAGTGAATTATCATAATTTCAATAGTTGGCCACCAGGCTACAGCTCTACATGGACACGTAAAAAAAAAAATAGATGGTTTGTTAAAAGTAAAAAACTTCAGGGTTCCCAATCAAATCACAGAATGAAAATCAATGACTTTTAAGGACCTAAATAATGTTTTTAAGGACCTTTGAAATTTTTTTTTCAGGCATCATGTCTAATATATAAATTTTTAATAAAGTATATTCTACCAAAAAAGTTACAAGTAGGTGGATGCATAGTACAAGTACTTCAGATAATTTCGATACAGTGCAGATAAGTAGTGGTCAAGCGGTGATAGCAAGTCCGAGTTGTATTTTATAAATTTTGCAGTTGGGCACACAACTTCCGCAAAAATTAAGGGCTTTTAAGAACCTCTAAGCATTTTCAAGCACTTTCAAGGCATTGAAAACAAGTTCAAAAATATTAAGTACTTTTAATGACTTTCAATAACTGTGGGAACCCTGAACTTGCCGTTTCTCAAAATGAAGATTCATAGACTTACACAACTTTGAATTTAACCCCCTCACATAATCAACAGATCTTCATACACTTCTGTACTTATTCTGCACCAGGGGGGAAATAATAAATATAAATTAATTCAACTTTTCCTCAATGACGTTTAAAGTATAGCACATGCTTCACAAACTGTACAGGATTATATTCCCTTCTGCCTCAAGCTCAACTCTTTCAACTTTCAAACAAAGTAGAAAAATGTTACAAGTCCTTCCAACAACACGATTCCATTTAGTGGCGAACATTTGACACTGATTCTTCACCTTGTAATAAAGGATTTCTCCCTGATGCCAACAAATCATTTCCCACATGAAGAAAGCTGTGACTAAACAAATGGAGTTTTTGTTCCCATCCAGTATATCAATTGGTCTGCTATGAGTTTCAGACCAGTCTCATTTTCTTCTCTGGGGGTGGTTTCATAACGTTGCGTGGGGGAGGTGGGAGACCAGGTTCTGTCTTGATGGTGACCGGAGGTGGCGGAGGAGGGGGAGGCAGAGATATTGTTGTCGTGACACTAGATGGGGCGGCCGTTGATGGAGCTGTTGTCGATACAGTAGGGGCTGGAGGGGTGTCTGGCTTTTCAGTTTTAATGTCCACTTTGGGTTCCACCTTTACGGAGACCACTGCCTCTTCTGTGAAGTATACAAATGCATTCGATTAAATTTTTGGTAGTGTTATATCATTCTGTGAATCATTTTACAATTACAAACGTTGAGGTTGAAATTTGGTGGTTTAAATTTCAAAAAGTACTTTGCTAATTTTATAAATTGCTCTATACTGTGGTGTTATAGATTTTTTTTATAAAAAGTATACAAATCAAATATATTGAAGTATCAGAAAAGCATTTATAAAGTCCTAAAACAATATACGAATTACTTTTATGTATGATCCTTTGAAAAAACAAATTTTAAAAAATCTCCAAGAGCCTCTTTAAAAACCACTTGGCAAATGATCTATTTATATTAAAAAATCAACCATAGATCAAGTGCAGCACTAACAAGTTTCTTCCTCATTCCTTTTTATTTATTGGGACAAGAGTGAACAAAATAAATAAAAAGTGAGCTATGTTTATACAGTACAACTTTAAACCATACAAATTAAACAATAGAATAACAATTTAAATGTACATTACAAATTCCATCTTGAGCACAAATGCGCCAAAATATAAAGTTTATTAATAACAAACACATTCATGAAAAAGTTGCCATATATATTAATATGTAATGAACAAGCCAAACACCAGGATTTCATAATCAATGTCAACATTTAAGCACTCAAACTATCATACAATACTAGCTCTTATCCACCCACTCTCATGGTTTTAGAATAGGTAGCCCGTTAATAATTTATTTATGAAGGATTGACAAATTAAAAGTCAAAAGAAAATACCAAAATATGGATAAATGGGGAAACGTATCTTCAAAGCAAAGAACATTTTCCTAATTTTCTTGAATTTTTTTTTTAATTTCCTAACATTTCCCTGATTTCCACATTCTGAGGCCACTCTGACAACAATGAAATAAGCCAATATACAATGTAAAGCAACATACCTGTTGTCTGCTTTTCCAGCTGAGGTGGTGACGGCAACTTTGGTGGGAACTTTTTGGCTAGCTCAGAGAGAAGAACATCAACACGGCGGCGTTGAAAGGCAGATCCAGGCTCCTCTTTCACTTTTACTTTTTCTGAAAACCCATACACACTTAGAAATTAAAATAAACACTAATACCAGCAAGGTAATTTTTCTTTCCCCAAATTTCATCAATGGGTCATTTCATGCAAATCCAAGCATTTACTCAAACTGACCATCTCTGAATTCAATAAAACCTCTCAGGGATGATTCTCCTTAATGAAATAAATGTGAAAATATTTTATAATTTTTTATCGCATTTGGATTTTTAGAAAATTAACATTTGAATTTTTTTTAAAAATTAATATTTTTTTTTTGGTTTGTAAACAAATTTAATCTGGAATTTCTAAAATTCTATAAGGCATATAGAATTGTTTGACCCCTTTATTTTAAAGAGAATATTTATAGGTTTTCATTTGATATATAACTTGACTATTCAGGAAAAAAAAAAAAACTTCATGATATTTAAAAAAAAAATTGTTTTATATAATAATGTAAGCTTAAAATTCTGAAACTTTTAGAGTGGTACCTTATTGGAATAAGAAGTTATGGCAAAAAAATTATTCTTCTGCAGATTTTTTTAAATTAAAGTTGATCAGACAAGCATGTTCTCGCTACCTGTAATTAGCAATTATTTAGTCACATGAAAACTAACCAATTTTATCATAACTCCTTAACTACTGAGTCGCACTCTAAAAGTTTCACGATTTAAAGCTTATAATAATACAAAAACATATATATATATGATTTTGATTTTTTGATTTGATTTTTCAAATTTAGAAGGAAAAAACTTTATAACTTTATAAAAAAAAAAATTACAAATTTCAAGAGCTTTTTTATAACTTGAATTGTCAAGTTATGAATGAAAACTTATAATCTCTTCGTTGGATCAAATAACTCTCTTGGTCTGCGAGAACTTCAGAAATTCGAGATTAAAAATGTCAATGTATGGCGAAAAAAAAAACAATTTTCAAAATTAACTACTATATAAAAATACAAAGAAAAAAAAAAGTTTCTTATATATATCCTTAAAGAGAATAACTCTTGAGAATTTCAATAAAATTTGAAATGGTCAGGATGAATTTTGAAAATTCTTGATTGGTTTTGCATGTAATGACCCAAAGGGCAAAATTGGAAAAGTTGTCAATCAACAACATTTTAAATAAATAAAATAGTGTACATGTCCAGAAGGAGAGCAATTAGAACTTTCCTGATGTATCTCTTTCCTAGTAATTTTTTGTCACAATTCCTAGTATTTTTTTTTATTTTTTTTTTATACTAACAATTTATTTGAGTTAAAAACACTTATCGCAAATAAAATAATTTAGTGACACTTTGCAAAAATATTTAAGTTATTGAGGACAGATAATAAAAATTTGCAAAGATTAGTTCTTTAAAACTTCAGAAAAGTGTGAAAGAATGAGGAGAACAACTCTATTAAGAAAATGTAATTTTACCTTTAGAGTTTCTGCTTATTCGTGAATTTTTTTAAAATCTGCAGGAATTTAGAACTTTTTGAAAGTATGATATTAAACAACTAGACCTAGTTTATAAAAAAAGTTAAAACCAAATCGATACTTATTTACAGAAAACTCTAAAATATGAGTGCAAAATATTTTGAGGAGTTTTGTATCAAAAATTTCAGCCAGAAGATGTGAAAGAAATTACTGTTCCTTCAGTGTAATCTAATTTAATTTCAGTATTTGTACATGCTATGGCATATAATTATACATACAAGTCTTTTTGTTTTCAATAATTTTTCTGGCATAAATACAATTTTGTAAGCATATTAGAGAAGAAACTGTTGCTTTTCCTTACAAGTAGCCTGATTAAGTTGAAGATAAAACATTTGCATATGAAAAAATATAATTAAATAAAACAGGAAATATTTATTGAGCAGTGGATTCAAAGCGTCTTTTTTACATATGTTAACAAATGGTAATAAAAGTATTGCATTTATTATTATTATTATTATTTATTTTTTTTGCATTTTTACATGAACATGCTGAATTAAAAAAAAGTGGTTAAGAAAAATGTATGTTTACATGTGTCTTTTTCGTCAAAATTGTACATGCATATAAAGTAGCTGCCATTGAAAAAATCATTTTTTTCAGAAAATGATAAAAAATGGCTTTAACGATTTTGATCAAAATCGTTGCGGTACTGCCTCTTAAGGTGTTTTAAGCAACTCACCTCCAAAATTCTTGTAACTAAAGGTGTAAAAGGTTGAAAAATGAATGTTATTCTTCCCTTGGGAATCGCAAAATAATAACCAATAACTATTTCTCCTCTGTTTCACTTTAAAAAAAAAAAAAGAATAATCTAAGAATTATCAAAAAGTATAACACCAAATTCCCCATTTTGATGGGGGGGGGAGGTGTAAAAACTATCGCCAAACTGATAATTTTTATAAAGGAATGAAAATACGAAAAAGGTAAATAACGCCATTTCACTTCGAATTTAAATGAGGTAACCAGTATTATAGAATAATTGAAAGTTGTATGATGTTTCACATCTTTAATTTAGATGTAGAATGATGTTAAGGATTTTTTTTAATTAAATTTTACCTTTCCTTTAATTTTTATCCTTCCTAAGTATTCTTTTTTTTTTTTTTTAACATTGAAGTTTGTGAAATCTTTTTTCTAAAATGGAACTTTTGTGAAAATGGCGTTGTTTCCTAACAAGCATTTGTTCTTACAAATGTAAAAAAAAATTGAGGTCCATATTGAATTTCCCAGCGCCATAAGCCTGTAATTAAATAAATCAGTCTTGGCAAAAATATATGTATATTAATACATTGAAATATCTGTGCATTTGTACCTCGTAACTAACTTTTAGATTTTTACTTCATTTAAGTAACATTTAACAAAATAAGCTAATTGAAAATTTCTTACATTCTTACTTTCAAATTGAAACAGTTTATGAGACAGTTTATTATTACAGAAACAATTTATATGAAAATCAATGGTTTTAAAATTACATTTAGAGTAGATTATTTGTTTTTAAGTGTCAATACATGTAATTCTTCTTTTTGTACAAGACAAGTGAACTTTCAAGCAAAAATTTCACTTAAATTCTGAATACCAATACTAGAGATCCTATCAACAACCATCTGCGATTGTAGAACAATTGATCACAAACAGTTTCTTCGTAGTTAAAAACGATTATGCGAAATCATAGCTAAAAACATTTGAAAATTGGTTGAGGAATACTGAAGCTCTTCTCATCTTAGTTTTTTGGGTGCATTAGGTTGGTTGGTATGCTCAACGTCTTATTTTTATGCACAATGACGGCTAATCAGAACGGGACATTAATGCGTTAGAAGTTATATGGGTTTTCAGAGACAGGTGTCCTTTAATCATTACATGTGAGTGAGACTATTTAAAATATGACTATCAGCTTTGGCAAGGTAATTGTCACAAAGTGATAGTTTACTTCGCGTCTCATTAGTTGCCATATGGCAATTTCCTTAAAAACGTTCCTTTTCTTAAAAAAAAAGAACAGAACCGGAAATTGTCAAAGTGACAATCTTGATCCTAGACTAAAAACTTGCTAAAATATGGATGTTATAAATACAGATGAGAATGATATGAATAAGCACTCAGTGCTAGAAGTGTGGGTAGACGCGGGGTGACGCGTCCCCCCACTTGTCCAGAAAATACCCATGCGTCTCCCCACTTCTAAAAACACTGAAATCCATCCCCCCACTTCTAAAACTACCGAAATCTATTCCTCCAATTTTAAAAAACATTCAATCCGTCTAAAAACTAAAAGGGGTGGGGGAAAAGATAGAATTAACCATTTTCATTACTTCTGCTTTTTCTGGATATTTGTTATTTTTTATACTTTCATTTTTGTTTTGTTTCAAGCAGATTCAGTCAATTTTTCTTGGAAATGCGCGGCGAGTTTCGGCGCCTGTTGTCTGGGATTATTGAAGGAGTGGATAGAAAAAGACATATTTATTGCACTATCATTTCCTGTTTTGCCCTCTACTATTTAATGTTTTGCGTTTTGTTGATTATTAGTAGAAAACCGTGTATTCCTCCAACTTAACCATTAACTCTTACTTCTGATTCTAAACGGCATTTATATTTGTAATCCATCTAGTAAAAAACAAGATGAGGTTGATATATTTGGCTTCAAAACTGTAAGAAAAATGACTCCGATACACTACAGAACGTTGAGGAAGGAGCAGTGGGAAATGTGCAAGTGCATCAAGTTGAAGAGACCACGTGGAGAGAGAATCTAGCACGTGACAGCAACAGTAAGCAAAAACGCACTGCAGTAATGATTATCCAAAGTATTGGACATAAAGTGATACGCACCTTCAGAAATACAACGAGTATCCATGCCTTACTTGAGAAGAACAAAAACTTGGATGCAACACATACAAAAGGCTGCTAAAAAGCTTGGATCCAGAAAAAAACAAGGTTTGAAAATGTCTAAAGAATGGGTAGGGTGTAACATTTTGCCACATGGAGACAAGGAATTTGACTAACGAGAATCCTTCAGAAAGCAGATTTTTAAACACAAAATCAGTAAAACTCATAAATGTGGAGGACAAATTATCCATGAAGCCAAACAAGAAAGCTGAAAAATGCAAACATTTCCTATAACCTCCTGAGACCCACAACTGTTTGAAACATGATTTGAAGCTCATTTTTATGTATATTCTTCTTCTGGGTCTATGTAATGCATTTTTAAAGTTCAGAACTGATCCATGCACTTTAAGTACACTTAGACAAAAAAATATTATCTCCTTAAGCTCGCAAAAATTCTGAAATTTAATTGTTTAGATGGGAAATTTAATCATGAAAGGCTGTAAAACAATTTCGTGAGAACGTGATACACAAAAATACTTTACAGTTAGTGTAAAAAAAAAGTTTCTCGCTGAACATCCAGACATCCAACAACGTGAGGAAAGAGTCTTAGCTGGCATGTGCTTTGCACCAACTTTTCGTGACACCTCTACTGGCAGAGGAACTGTTTTTTGCCGTTTCTTTACATGCCTACTTCGTCACAATCAGTGGAACTATCATCAGCTGTAGGACTGAATTCGGCCATTTCATGCAAAGAAAAATTATGCGCCCAAAATACGATGTGCATTAAAATGTACGTGGGGTCTCAGGAGGTTAAGAAGGTAAAATATAATTTTGCAATTTTTTTACTTTCAATTTTTGAATGCACAATACAATACTTGTATATACTATCAATGCCAAAAATTTTTAAACAAATTCAACTTATCACTGTCTTCCGAGTCATGTAATTCAAAATTGTATAATTTTTTTATTTATTCCCGACTATATTTTTCAGTTTTTATCACTAATTTTGTTTATAAATTTCTTTGAACATTAAGCAATACTGGGCATGGGATATAAGATAGTACTAAAATTAATGAAGCATAGATTTTCTTCTTAAAAAATATACCAAGCATGAAGGGAAATGCAAAATGTAATGACACTGAGAAAAAGTTTTAAACCACTGAAAAAAAACTATTTATGTCACAGTGTTAAAAAAATGTATTATACTACTTTGTATAAAGATATAGGTATTTTCACTTGGTCAAATTTTAACTTTGGAGGAACTAGAAAAAAATATAAAGACAAAAGTATTTAGGAAAAAAAATTAGAATTCCTTATTAATTTAATTTTATGAAAGTTTGCTTATTTAGAGGCAATATTTAAATCTAAATAAACAGTTATGTATATAATGTTGAATTATTACTTCATCTCTTACTTCCTAGTAAAAAAAACTAAGTCACAGAATATTCATTAAAATAACAATAAATTTTGTACCCTTGTTTGAGTTGAAAATTGTTTCCTTTCTACTAGTTAATTGTTATTTATTTAATTATTATAAATTTATTGTTATTAGAAACGAAATTATAAAATTTATCGTTGAGGGGGTGCACTTGTCACCAACTTTTGGCCGTCCCCCCACCTTTTTTTTCCCCACTTCTACCACTGTAAGCACTTCTCCCATTGCCACTTGTCATCACGTCACTACTCATATCAAAACAGTACAATATTCATTGTACATACTAGATGAGTTGTAATAGGTTTGTGCTACATGAAACGAATTATAAGTGTGGGGAATCCTTTGACTAAAATGTATAAATCTGCCAAGAGAATCAAGGCTGGAATGGGGCAGAAGAACTTAACTTTCATGAAGAACTTAGAATGATATAAATAAAAAAAATATTAACTTTCAAATTATTTAAAAATTATTTTGTGATTAACATGTTCGCTGCCACTGACGCGCTGGTGCATCAGCATGGCGCTACCTTCCATGCCGGCGACTCTCTGGGACGACGATCGAGTATGATAAGTAAACTGCTTTATTTTTAGTTCGGATTTGGAGGTTGAACGATGAGGTTTTTGAGGCACGTTAGTGAAGCATTATTTTTATATTTTTAGTGCTTGGTTTTTAAATTTTGTGTTTAAATTTTTTTATGTGCATTTTAAAAAATGGCGGACAGTACAAGTATTGCAGGACCTTCACAGCCCAAGAAAAGGAAAGTAAATAAAAAACTGAATGATGCCGAAATATTAGAATTACTAGAAAAGAGTTATCTTTCTGATTATGACAGCGTAGATGATGAAAATTACGGTTGGGATTCTACAAGTGAATCGGTAGGAGATAGTGATGTCGCTGGGCCACTTTTTTTAAATTCGGCTTCTGAGGATGGATATATAAATTTTGGTGGCAGCGAATGTGTTAATTTATGGATTGATCAACTTTAGCTCCGAATGCTTAATCTGACAATAGATAAATTATTTATTTCATAAGTTGTGTAAGTATTCTTATTACAAAAAAATTAACACATTTTTTTTATTAAAAGCAAATAAGATTGGGCAATAAAAAAATTACATGCTATATTTAATGCAAATTAGATAAATTAAGAGTTCAAATAAAGATATCATTCACCTTTACCTTTCTTTTCGTTATCTTTAAATTCCCACCAATAGCCTTTCGATGGATGATAGTGAGCATAAGATGAAGCTTAAAGGGAAAAATAATTAGGACTATTAGATTCACAGTAAGCAATATTAAAGAAATGAAAACAGATAAAATACAGAAGGGAAATAAATGGAGGATAATTGATTTACATTTTTGCTTAAACATTTGATAATGAAGAACCTCGAATGATCTCCCCATTGATGATGAAAAACTCATTAGAATATTTTAGGAACACATATAAGATATAGGAATATCAGTAGTCAAATATTTGAACTAATTAGATTTTGGTAAAAATTGGACATTCAAAACTAAATATTTAAGTCAGAATAATTTGAATACAATGTGCATCCAAAATTTCTCTATTTTGTTTTTCTATACGAGATGCTCATGTCTAAAGTATATTCGTAAATTAATAAATACTGACTTTGGAGTAATTAGAGTTAAAGTTTGTTTGCATCAGTAGAGTCCAAAGTTAAGTTACTATGTTTAATTTATTATTGAGATGTGAACTTAACCAGTTTAAAATTTTTAAAAAAAATAAACGTGAATGGTTCTACTTTTGCGCTGAAAGTTTCATCAATAAACTTTATACACTTTAATTCTGAGTGTCTCATATATCTAAGCATTTCATATGGAATAAGTCAGTCATCAATTTCAGAGGCATCATCCACCATTAAATTTTGTTACAAACGTGTGTGGTATTTTTTTTTTTTTTTTTTTTTTTTATTTAAATATTAAAAATTTTAGTAGAAATATATGATTTTGATGGTCCAATTAATGTAATGTAAACAATACTTTATCTTTTGCGGGATCTCTCTTCATAGTGACTTTTTGAGCAGCACGAAGTTAGCCATTTTCTTGTGGTTTTCAGGGTTGAAAAAAGTTGAACTTTAGAGCCAAATTTTGAAAAATTAATTAAAAAGATAGAATATACAACAGATATTTCTACTCAGCCATATTAGAAAAGTATAACACAAACTTAAATATCCAGAAGACATCCAGGTTAAAAAAATATTTACTTTTCTACAAATCAAATTTATAACTTGTTTATGTGATTTATTTTGGTAGGTGTTTTTATTTATTAATTTTGAAGTTTTGAGAAAATGTCCAGTGCTTTGATGTTCATCGATTTTCAAAAATATATTTTCCATTTTTATAACATAAACAAAGAATAGTTGTAATAATGTTCAACTTTCAATTTTGCAACTGCATTCGGATAATTTTAAAATCAGCAGAATCATTAAACTCCAAAAATGAAGATTAATTAGACATTTACCTTCGTCAAAAGCAGATTGTAGATGGTGAACCATAGTGAGCTGTAGGAAAAAAATTAGAAATTAAATAAAAAAAGTCATTATAACACTTCTAATATAAATAAAATAACAAATTTAACCAAAAATCAAATGTGAAAAAAAAAAATAATCCAGGAACAAAAGGATGTGAAATCAGAAATGACTCCCAAAATAATTCATATTCAACACGATTTACTTTAACATTCAATCTTTCTATTCATTGGCAAATGGCTGGTTACACCTACTTCCTATTTATTTAGATTACAATGAAATATAAATATTTATTAAAAAAAAAAAACTTTTTAGTTTAAATATTTTAGTTAAACATTTTTGAAGAAAACGTTTGGCCTATTCGTTATCACAAAATGTACATTTGTAGAAATGAATGAAAATCTTACTTTTGAGTAAACCTTAAAATCACACTAACTAAAGGACAAAATAATACAGAACACCTTTGAAATTTTACAAATGACTTTGAGTGACCTACACAATTTTACAAGAAATAGGAGTTAATTCAAATAATTTGATAACTCTGTTAATGGGTGATAGTTCTATCAACATATTGTCTTCTCTAGGAACAGAACGACATTCTGGCCTACCAAGCACCGTCAACGTAAAAACACCAATAAAGTGACAATACCAAGACACTGAAGTATATATATACGTCATGTAAAAGTACAAGATTTTAAGGGTTCGGGACTCAGCACTAAAAACAGTTGGAGACTTGATTTCTCTAGATCTGTAGAGGTAGGCCAAAGTAAAGGCACCAAATAAAAAAGTCCATAAAGTCGGTGTAGATCTTCTAGTGGAGAATAATGTGTATAACAAGGATTGTTTTTCTTTTTTGGGTTCTTCCATCTCAATATTGATTAAGTCACAGGCAAATTAACTGACCAAAATCTATTAAGACGTGCCTAAATTTGTTTGTATTTGTTGCTACAACAGATTTTTGTAAACAATTTCAAAAAGTGTTGGGTAAAATTTTTTAAATATTCAAAAAGTAATGCCAGAAATAAAAATTGTTCACTTTAAAAGCCACTTTACTTTATTTTACCTTTCCTCCCTTTTTACATGTATGCTTGTTTATAAAAAGGACTGTAACTTTTCTAGATTGATTTCATTGTTTTGCTTTTTATTTCATTCTATTCAGCATCAAAAATCACTCTAAGAACATGCATCACATGCTAAAAATGTTCCAAAATTAATTTTTTGGTTATAAAAACCCCAGTCCTGTCCCCCCCCCCCCAAAAAAAAAAATACCCTTCTTTACTAGATATTTTTATAGACTCTTTGGATTATTCATTTTCATGACAAATAAAACATTTTTGCCACATTTCGTCAACACATTTTTTAGTTTTTCTGATGATTTTTGATACTTTTTAACCATTCTAACTGGTACTGGTAATTTACTGGGAGTTGGCTTGAAATTTTCAGTGGCTGCACCCATACTTGGAGTGGTTGGTGTGTCGAAATAAAATTTCATTCATAATTTATATGATTATTAGGAAAAAGATTGAACTTTTATTAAACATTTGCTTGCCACACTTTATAGAAGAGAAATATTTACTGGATTTTTGTCATTAATAAATACTTCCTATGTATTTTTATCCTATACATTTGTAGTCTTCTACATCTGAATTAAATTACAATTATTGTTAGGTTAAAAATTGAAATTTTCACAAACTAATCTATTCTACAAAAAATCAATTTAAACAACAGAATAAATTACATAATTTGAATTATTTACAACAAATTTTACTATCAGTATAGAAAGTAATTAATATTCATACATATGGTACATATTTGGAAAATTAGGAAGTTTCTAATTAAGTGTATATACTTAACACTTACCATACGTGAGCCAATAACGTTAGACAAATCTGGAGCTTGATATACAATTCCAGCAAGAATGTAGTAATCAGCCATAGGTGTCACTATAAGAAACTACATCATCACAAAATGCAAAATAAATCAAATATCTTTAATAAATGCTAGTTCAGAAAGCACCAATTAGAAGCTTAAATTATGCTTGGGCACTCATTGAAAACATACAAACTAGTTAAATTGAATATCTAGTTTAGGTGGTAGTATTCTAAAAGAAACAAATATAAAATGGACAAAATAAGGAATATTTATTTTTACAGATGTCTAAGAAAAGAAAAATATTGCGCTGTTGAAAGATAAGTGCTCCAACTACTATTGAATAGGGTTAAAATTATTAAATTTTGTTTGTGAATTTGAAAGTAAGAGAATTGCTTTATTTTTTATTTTTTTCCCTTCTAACTTTATTAATTATAAACTCTTCTTTAATACTTCAAATCAGATACTTTTGGTGAGTTAATTATGAGTGATTTGGTGCTTGCTATTATTTTTTATTTCAACACTCATTAAGAAATTGCATAAGTGATATTAAAGAGCTGTGGATATACACAATGTTTACTGATATTTTCATGAGTATAAGGCAACTATATTACATATTGAATTTTTAATAGTATACAATAATTCCTTATGCCAGATATTTTTCTATTTTGCAGTCTTGTTGACCAACTGTGATGGAACAGTTACTGAAGTTGCAAAAAATTGAAAATTAATGCAGACAAAAGAAAAAAATTAGAGTGCAGCCTTACATCATACCAGTCAAACAATCGAATTATAGCCTTGAGAAGCAATCTTGGAACAAATTATCTAACTTACAGAATTATTTATCATTTTTCCAATAACATAGTAATTACATATTTTGTCACCAAATTCACCTAACTTGATTGTATATCCACCTCCCCCCCCCCCCCACTCTCGAAATATTGCTGAAATGGAAAGGTGTTTTAAAAATATTTTAATTCAGAGGAAAAATTGTTGAAATGAAAGTTTTACAGCAATTTGACTCAAAATGGATGTTTTGGAGCAAAAATTGGACCAGGTGCAAGAGCTTTGTATTTAGATATAAAACTATAATTTACCTTGAGTAGGTGAATGACGATGTTGTTTGCGAATAACATACAAAATGGGTTCTTGACAATGTAGTAAAGAATATTCTATACCAATCATATTGCTGTAAGAAATTTAGAATGTATGGGAATCAATTTATCACATGAAAATCACAACTTAAAAATTATTAAGTTTAGACAGCAAATAATAAACATGAAATCTAAAAACAAGGATTATTAAAATAATATGAATAAATAAACAAATAAATAAATTTAAAAAAAAAAAAATCATAATTTTTTATTGCAGATCTCTAATTATAATTTCCGGATAGTCCATGTTTCGTTTTTTACTTGAAGCCAATGAAGGCTTCACATCGCCATAGAGATCTATGTTAGTAACTCTCCCACTTACACTAGTTAGCATCTGTTGGTAACTAAACAGGGTTCCCACTCAAATCACAGAACGAAAATCAATGACTTTTAAGGACCTAATTAATGTTTTTAATGACCTTTGTAAATTTGTTTTCAGGCATCATGACTATATATAAATTTTTTATAAAGTATATTCTACCAAAACAGTTACAAATTGACACATGCGTAATATAAATATGTCAGAAAATTCCGATACAGTGCGGATGAGTGGAGGTCACGCGGAGATAGCAAATCCGAGTTGTATTTTTATAAATTTCGCAGTTGGACAACACACTCAAAAATTAAGGACTTTTAAGGACCTCTAAGGATTTTAAAGGACTTTTAAGCACCTCTAAGTATTTTCAAGTACTTTCAAGGCCTTGAAAACAGGTTCAAAAATATTAAGCACTTTTAATGACTTTCAATGACAGTGGGAACCCTGCTAAAGGCAACCTGCTACAAACAGGGTTTCCACTGAAATCATAGATTGAAAATTGATGACTTTTCAATGACTTTTAAGGACCTTCAAAAATTTGTTTTCATTCTTCAGGTCTTTAATGTGACTTCACAGCTGCTTTGCCCAGAGAGTAAATATCAAAATCTTTCATGCACAATTTATATTTGGCCTTATAAACAGACTTTGATGACGATCTTTGATTTTTTTTTATCTTTCAAAACGTTAAACACCAATATCACATGTTCGTCTCACAAAATATAGTACAGTGTGCCACTAAAACAATTCAATTTCTACTCCACCACCTAGCAAATGCAAACCAAACAATGTAAAAGTTGATGCATGCTTAATACAAATATACCAAAAATGTTTGATGCAGTGCAGATAAGTGACAAAAATTAAGGACTTTAAGGACCTATACATATATTCAAGTAATTTTAATAACCTTTAAGCATTTTCAAGTACTTTTAAGGCCTTGAAAACCAGTTAAAAATTATTAAGCACTTTCAATGATCGTAGGTTTTAACAACTTACTTCTAAGCATTTAAAATATAATTTTGAAATACTTTTCACAATTATTGATGAACCTAAGAGCAATGTTCCATGTATTATGTACTAAACAATTACTATTGTATTATATCCTCTTGAGACCCCCGCATACATTTAAATGCACATCGGATTTTGGGCGCATAATTTTTCTTGGCATGAAATAGCCGAATTCAGTCCTACAGCCAATGATAGTTCCACTGGTTGTGATGAAGTAGAGCCTGTAAAGAAACGGCAAAAAACAGTTCCTCTACCAGTAGAGACGTCACGAAAAGTTGGTGCAAAGGACACTAAGACTTTTTCTGCACGTTGTTGGATGTCTGGATGTTCAGCGCAAACAATTTTCTTTTGCACTAACTGTAAAGTATTATTATGTATCACATCCTCACGAAATTGTTTTGTAGCCTTTCATGATTGAATTTCACATCTGAACAATTAAATTTCAGAATTTTTGAAAGATTAAGCAGATAGTCATTTTTTGTCTCATCTTTATAGTTGAAACCCAATAATTTAAAAAGTAAGTTACACAAACCCAAAAGAATAATATACATAAAAATTAGCTTTAAATCATGTTTCAAACAGTTATGGGTCTCAGGAGGTTATTGTATACATTAAATTTAAAAAATAGTTTCTCTGAATAAAATATTAAAATTTAATATGAGTTATGGGTTATTAAAACTTATTATGAGTTATGGATTATTCAAATTTATTAAAAAAAAATTAAAATTTATTTAGTTTAAATTATTTTCAAAATAAATATTGTTATTTGAAGATAAATTAATCTAGTTTATGTCAAATTTTATTTATAAATATGTATACATGTAATTAGAAAAGGATTAAAAAAAAAAGGGGGGGGGGGAACATGGTTTAAACAAAAAAATAACACTCCATTTTTTTAACATCTATAGTATTCATATAATTTTTTATTTAGTGAATTATTTTCTTAAAAAATAATAGACAGGAAAGTTGAGTTGTTCAGTTAAAAATAGATGTCATTTACAACATCAAATAATTAGAAAAATCTAATTATAAATAAATAAAAATACAATTTTAAACTATTCTAAAAAAAAAAAAAAAAAAAAAAATTAATTGGTTTTTTTTTAGAAAAAAACATTTGGTTTAAACCATGCCAACCCTGAACAGAATGGCCGCAATTTAACTGGCTTCAACTCCATGTAAAGCAGAGTCCGCTAATGAGCTATATTTAGAGGTCAGTGGTTCTCATCAATATTAACATTAGTATTAAAGGAAGAAATGTTTTCATTATTATTATACAATAGATTTTTCTAGCTACAATTCAAACTTATCAAAACTATTCAGCAATTAAATATTTAGTTTACCTTATATGTTCCGGAGCCAGCCTTTGCATTCTTAAGTTCTCATTGTTGCAAGTCCGGTCGTAGAAAGGATTAGTTCTTTCAGAAAAGTATTCCATTACATTACTAGGATTCAGCAAAGGTATCCAGGCACTGTCATGCCATGAAATACTCAAGGGATTTTCTGTGAAAATTAATTACATGCTATAAAATTACAAAATAATCTTCAAGAAGAAATCACCTATATAAGCACCATATACTACTATACATAGGCGTAAAGTACGGGGGGGCTGGCCTCCCCACTTTTAAATTCTGAGGGGCTGCCTACCCTGATTTTTGTAACACTATCTCCTTTTTTCCCTCCATTCTCCAAATAAATTATAACTGTTTATTGTTGGTATTATATGAGAAGTTGTGTCATACCTAGATTTTTGAAAAATTAATAGATTTCGATAATTTTTCGAAATTTTTTATTTTCCGTCAAAACTCGCCGCCCCCCCATGTTTTTTGAAAAGTTGACACCTATGCTACTATATATGCAGGGCTGCTGTCTGGCTGCAAGTGTTTAGGAGCAGAAAAAGTTTAAAATTGGAACTATCTCAAGCCATTTTCAAACAGAAAAAGTCTAATATCAAAGTTTTGGAGCAGTCAAACATTAAAACTAGAGCAAACTGGTCAAATAAAAAGTCTGCAACAAAGTGGCTATTAAACTAAAAGTGACTACCAGACACTGGCTACTATCATTATTATTTTTAAGCTGCTACATAAATGGATCTTTAAGCTTGGAAAAGGCTACATCCATCAATCTATCACTTACAAGGACAATATTTACTAGCCAAAACTGAAAGTCGACAACTATTCTTGTCATCAAATTAGCAAATACAAATTGAAACTTACTAGGGCCAAAATATCACCAAAATTAGTAAATTGGCAGTTGTTTTTTGCTGTATCTATACTATAAATATATCTTGGGTTGAGAAAGACAAGCTGCTAAATATTAACCTAATTATCCACCTGGATAATTAATATTTTAATAAACCTCCTAAAACCCGATCTTGTTAAATTGACAGTATATTTTATTCCCCAGCGAAATCACTGTCGAATTCAAAAGACCCTAAAATATTGAAACTAATATTAATTTTAAAGACAAATCCATGCTTTGATGCACATGTTCATTTCCATTGCATTGGAAAATAGAAATGAATTCAATCAATGTTTGGATTTTTCGTACATTTTACGGTTAACAATAAAACTTGTAGATGAACATGGCTCCTTATGTACACTTTGAATATCTTTGCTTCGTAATGAAACTTAACTATATATCTTTCTCAGGCTAAATATATAATAATTAGAAAAACATAGCCAAAACCTGTTTACTTAACACTTTTTTTACATCTTTGTACAGTATGCAAAAAAAATACGAACGATGGCTATATCTTGTATTCTAATCGATGAAATAACAAAAGTCAAGTACCGTTGTAAATCGTGGAGGGTCTTTATTAATTGCATATAAATTTTTTTATCATGAAGGGTCATTTATATATTAAAACTAAACCAAGCTTTAAAAAGTTTAAAAGCAACCCCTTAATATTATACCATATTTAGATTTAGAATTAAAAAAACCCATCTAAATACCAAATTTCATAATTTTCCAATGAATGGTTAGTAACTTAAATGATATAAAAAAAATGGCAAATTAATGTTAAAAAGAAAATTTGTTTTTTTAGCCATAAATTCTTAAATATAGTTCATATATTTTAGCAATTTTTGTTTCAAACGATAGTTTATAAAAGGCCAAAGATGAGTAACATGCAACTTTTGTATCAAACAATTTTTTAATAATTAATTATCAATTGATAAAACAAGTTTTAAATTTTTTTAAATAGAAACATGTGTATTTTTTTTTTTTTTTTTTTTTTTTTTTTTTTAAAGGCTTTCATTAGAATTATCATGGTTGAAAACCATTCCAGAATATTTTTTTTCATTCCATTTTTACTTTTGGTTCTCAATATTTTATCAAAATGTAAAAATGCTCACTTTAAGGGACCGTGTAATAGATTGCGTCTTGAAGCACGCAAAATGTTTCCTTCTTCACCGTTTCCATCGGTAACCCCAACTGTAGCATGGGATTTTTTAACTATACAATGAGCTTGCTACATGTGGAATAATTAGTCACAATTCAGATTTTGATACAATAAAGTTCATGTGGCTGAAGCTCGCATTCTGAAGAGCTTACCAGAATGACCTTCGTGAAGTTTATCAATGGAATTGAATTTTCGGGAACTTTTAACCTGCTGTTGTTCAGAAAATATCAATATGCAGACAAAGTTTTGGAAAATGGCAAACAGAATCGTCTGCACAGTGAACGGAGTTCACACTACAAAACCTGAACGTATTTCAACCGGCCAGCTGTTTTGGCCCAAATAAGAAAGCTCAGAAACAATGTTCTCTTTGATAGTAGTAACAAACTTATTGATTTTCAAGTGACCCGTAATAACAATTAATAAATCTTACAAATGCTTCCAAAAAGGTGCTAAAAAAGTATTGGTATGATGTACCAGCTCCACTACAACCTTGGGTACCCGTCTAACAAAAGAGAACCAGAAAAAATTGCATTGTTTAAATTATCGACACTTTCACACAGGAATTTCAAAAAATTTCTATTACTTTAAAGCTGCAAAGTCAACTGGACAAAGTAAGATCTGCAGAATTAAAAATGTTACTCAATTGTGTAAAATGATCATAATTGATTAAGCTATTTCTAAAATTCTGTGTGTAGTCTTTATTAATCTTGCAGACACCACATTGTGGACATTGCATTAACCCACTTTCACATCAATTTAGAGATGTTTCACATTACTGTATCCAGAGATACTTTTCAACACAATCTGGGTAAAAATTTCGAATCCGGTACGGATTTTGCGCCAACGTTTACATATAGTTTACACTAAGCTATTGGTACCAAACCGTAAAATATTGAAACTGAAATCCCGAAACTAAAACCAATTTAAATTACCAAGTTCTTTTAAAATTAAGCGTGAAAACGTTATAGTTAATTCTATCTCATGGAAATAAAAAACCGACTGGTAATCGGGCAACAAAATTTAAAAGTTTCAAATACTTTTAAAGATGCGTTATGATTTACAAAGTAAAGTATTTTATTTTTCTGTTATGCTGAGAGGAGTTTTAAAATAAAATAATATTTATAAGGGAGTTATATTTGTTTTAACAAGAGTAATACAATTTTTTTTTTTTTTTTTTTTTTTTTTTTTTTTTTTTTTTTTTTTTTTTTTTTTTTTTTTTGGACCCCAAATCATTTCTTGTTGTAAAACTTGTTTGTTTGCACTTGTTGTTGTTAAACTAACTTACCCGAGAAAAAATCGAATTCTATTCCAAATATATTATATTTATTTGGAATGCCACCTGACGGCCACCAAAGTCACTAACTTTCATAAGAATACAAGTTTTCAAACTTTAATATCAGTAGGTATTTTGAACAAATAGAAATCTTCTGTCAAACAGAAAAAAATCGAAGAATACTCATGTAGTTTCAAACTAACTTAATTCTGTGACGCCATGCTTTACAATTCTATATATAATACTTTTCGTGAAAAGAAGTGAATAGAAAACCAACGTGTCACTTGCTAATAAACAATTGTTCCAGTCTACCCTTTATTGGCATTAATCACCTTGGCGCAAATCCATACCGGAGTCAGAATTTTAACCACAATCTGCATCGAACTTGGAAATACAATTAAATAATCAAAAAAATAATAGTTTCAAAAGTTTCTGATGATTTAAAACGATTGATAAAATCATTCGTCTCCCAACCTCCTTGAATTTAAACATGAGCGCTCCCAGGAGGGTGCACTTGCATTCCCCTAGCTCTTGGTTGTTTTCAGATTATCTGGCGCCGTCAGAAACACAAGGGCTATAATGCACCGAAACATTCATCATTAGACAAGCCAGCATACATTTACAAACACCCATGCCTAACACGGGACTCAAACCCGCAACCTAGAGGTCTAGAAGCTAGCATGCAAACCACTATACGTTTGGTCGGCCCCCCAGCTCTTGAAAATTAAAAAATATGTATAAGAGAAAAGGTGTAAATTTCAAGATAAAAAGAAAAGCACATATGTCATTTCAGTTTTTATGTTACAATAGACATTTGTTTTTCTATTATTTTAGTCTTTTGTTTCTTTTCTATGTCGTTTTTTATAGCTACTGGCGCTTATTGTCTAGGATTATTGGAGACTGAGTAGAAGTATTTATTTCTCTTATTGTATAATCATTTCCTGTGTAGTTCTCAAAATTCTAGGAAAAATATTTTACTTTTGAAGTCATCAGATATACTATCTTGAAATCTATTTTTAGAATTCAATTAAACGTATTCAATACTGCCTTTGTATTTCATTTTCAGGGATGAGAGTGATCAGAGAGCAAAAAGGAGGAAATTCAAAAATTCGTTGAAAAAGCTTGCGGATGGAATACACCAAAATTCAACAAAAGAGTATGCAGGAAGGATGATTCAATAATTTTAAAGATACAATGAAATTTCTCATACTATATAATAATTACATTTCAAATATTAAGAGTTAGTGAAGTAATCTAGGAGGAAAGGGGAGCCAAGAGGGTAAAGTATACTTTTTGCAGGAAAACTGGTTCAGATCAGAAAAAAGGGGATCCTCAAGACAGGGACAAAGAGGAGGAAAATGTTACATAAAACCCCAAAAAGGAGGAAATCCTCCAAAAGGAGGAAAACTGACATCCCTGCATTTCGAATTTTATTTTAATTATTTCCAAAAGTTGGAAGAAATATAATATTACTCTACTGTATTTTTGCATCTTCGTGTTCCTCTATTCTAAACACAGTCTCTTGAATGCCGTGTGATGTAGTTGGATGATAAAAAAATTGTTAAAAATATATTTTTAATATTTTTTTTTATTTTTAACAGGGTTGCGCTTTCAATAATATATACCATGATTTTTTTTACACTATTCTCAAAGAGTATAATTTAAAATGCATGAATATTAATTAAAATTTCTGAAAAATTAATGATTTTGATGAAAAATCTAGTCTTGCACCCCCCTGCAAATATTTCTGCGGGCGCCGATGAATTTAAAGCCCCTAATGGTGATACACACGCAGTCTTGGGTAAAATCCTAGTATACGTTACACGCTTGGCGCGATTTTGCAAAATGTCGCGTTGACGCATGTCGCCTAACAGTTTTCAACGTCGAAATAATGTTTTTCCGATTGTTGCCAAGAATTAGCGTATACAAAAGCATAACATATCATGAAATCCACCATGCCAATGTCACCAAATCCACCGTGTAACGTATACTAGGATTAAGCCCAGTCTTGTGTATATGTTCCGGTTAATATGGCACTGAATATAACCTATTTTAGTTGCAGATATAGCGACGGGTAAATTCCTAGTTCACGTTTATGGGTTGGCGCACTTTTGAAAAGTTGGCGACAAAGCCAGAATGTCACCAATTCGGAATTCCAATAATAAAAATTGAGAAACGAACCAGCTCTATGATTTGTGGTATAGAAAGGTTGAAGCCAAAAAGCGTCAATAAAAAAAATGGGGTTGCCAAATTTTAAACTGTATTGCCTACAAAACAGCGCCAAATCGGCTTGGCGATATTTTAACGTCAACTAGGAATAGACCTAGATAGAAAATGCACTTTTAAAAAAAATCAAGCGAGATGTAAATTTAAATTACTTTCGTTTACTTACCTAGTTTAGGTATCCCGTGATTTAAAGGGGCCGTTAGGAAACGTTCAGGATTCATACTTCACTGAGTCTAAGATGGTAAATCAATGAAAAAAGAAAAATGATCATAAAACTTTATTCAAATTTAGAAAACTATAGCATTAATTTTCGACATCAAACACAAGAAATAGTTGAAAAAAACCAACCTAATTAGATGGACCTTACAGATCGAAGAAAACAAAACATTTCACAATAAAAAATACATCAATTTTCGATTACGGCTGCAGTTAAACTACAGAAAATAATCACACTTAAAAAATTAATAATAAATAATAAGAAAGCAATGAATTAATCACTATTTTTTATAGCTTCCCAACATTTTTATTGTGTTTGAAAATATTTGGATAGAATATAATTTAATATTTTTAATTTTGACTTATGGATTCTTTATTGAACTACAAGAACTATGGTTAGAAAGTTCAATAAGAGCTCTAATAGTTGCTAAGCAACTAATTGTTAAATGTGTTTGTTATTGTTAATGTTTAATGTGTTGCTAATAGCTGTTGCTATCTTGAAAATTGGATGAATAAAAAGTATTTGAAAAACACTGTCAAGATTGTTTATATCATGTACTATAAACAGCCTCGTGATGATTAAGCGCATTGACTTTTCAGTAATAAAAGTGAGTGGAGAAGATGATAATTTTCCAGCAGCTGAGTTAAATAACCAACGTCCTGTTGCTAAAGGTTGGATGTCTCCCAAGTTAGTACTATAAATCATATGCGCCGGAATGGTAGTGCACTTGCAATATCTTTTTTTTTTTCCTTCCTATATATATATGTATTTCAATTTTTCTTTGCGCATACTACAAAAGTTGCATAACCAAAAAAATCGTGAAATGTCGTTTATACATTAATTGAATTTATTTTTGCAAAGTTCAATATTTTAGAAACTACTGTATAGATTAAATAGCAAAAATAAATATTTCTTTTTATGCATAAATGGAGAAAAATCTCGGGTTTGAATCAGTTGATAAACTATCCTTAATTGATATCTTCTAAAAATCAACTAAACGTTGTACATATATGGGGGAAAAAAATCCCCTTTAAATGATCAGTCAGAAAAAGTTATAAAACTCAGCAAATTCCCCTAAACAGCCAAGTTTTATTTCATTGGAGTATATTATAAATTATGAACTAAAAAGGGTATTAGAAAGAAACAATATTCAGGCAACCATCAGTACTAGGCAGGATATTTTTTTCGAAATAATCTCAGTTCATTTGCCTAGGCTACTACAGTGCGTCCCAAAACTTTATTGACAACGGGTTTTTTAAAAGTTTATAGACAACGTGTTTTTTTTTTTTTTTTTTTTTTTTTTTTTTTACAAATTGAAAAAGGTGAGTAACATTTTCAAAGACATTTTTAATTACAAATAACATTAAGACAATAATAATAATGATATACAAAATTAATATCAAATAATCACAGACTTAATAATACAAATTAAAAATTAATTTTTACTAACCCAAAAGTTTTTAGACAATACATTTTTTTCTTTTAACGTTCTAATTTTTAGTGTCATTTTTCTGAATTACTTCAAAAACTCGATCAGGCATACTTAAAACCACCAGGTGAAAAAGTGGCGCATAAAGAACAAAAATCACAAATTTAAAACATAAATTTTTATTTAATTACAGCATATGTTTAATGTGCATTCTATTTACGTCAACCACATGCTCGAAACGTGTTATAGCGTAGTTCAACAGTAGCGCGAAGGGTTTCTCGATCAATTGCAGCAACATGACGTGTTAAGCTTGCTTTCAATTCAGGCAGAGTCCGTTTGCTCCCTCCATACACACGACCTTTCAGAAATCCCCACAACCAGCATAATCACAGGAATTTAAGTCCGGAGAACGAGGAGGCCAGGCAGTCGAAAAACTTCTCGAAATTACTCGATCATAATTCCAAAGTGGGCACGAAGTAGTGCCGTCACTGGTCAGTTTTATACCCCTCTAAATTTGCATACCGTTCTTTCTCGTACATGAAAATTGCCATCTATCGGTTGAAATTTTGACTATTTGTGAGAAGGGACGGTATGCAAATTTGGAGTGATTATAAAAAGCTACTAGTTACTGCAGTAAAATCAGTCTGCATCATGCCGTTAGAAAAGAAAGAACGAGCGTTACTGGTGAAGTTATTTTATCAGAATGGCGGTAATTTGTCAACTGCGCTGCGAAACTATCGACGCTTGAAGGGACTACGAAAAGGGCCTATGTCGCGGCAAGCTTTGAAGAAGATGATTAATAAATTTGAAGAGACTGGAGAGTTTGGATGTACTGAAAGGAAGAGGAGGGCAACGGGTTTCAAATGAAACTGTGGAAGAAGTCACTCTTGCCGTGGTCGAAAGAGCCTCCCGTAGCCAATGTTCTTCTACAAGTACTTGAGCGGTGTCACGTGATTTGTCTATCCCTTGGTCAACAGTGAGAAAGATTCTTCGATCCATTGTAAAATGTTATCCATATAAGCTCCATGTTGTGCAACAAAGGGAACCTGCTGACTCGGGTAAGCGCACTCAATTTTGTGGAATTTTTTTGGCCAGAATAATTGTTGATAATGCATGGCCTTGGAACATTTTATGGTCGGACGAGGGGCATTTTACACTAGATGGAGCCGTGAATACTCAGGACTGTCGAATATGGGGTATGGCAAAACCTAATGTTGTGCATGAACAGTCTTTGCATCCTGATTACATTACTATATGGTGTGGTTTTATTGCTGAACTTATTCTTGGTCCCTTTTTCTTTGAGGAGAGCACGCTTCGTGGCAATCAAAAGTGTTCGATTACGGGGACCCGCTACTGCGAGCTTCTTCGGCAGCAAGTCATTCCTGCCCTACAAGAACGAGAATGTTTAGAGACTACTGTCTTTATGCAAGATGGTGCACCACCTCACATTGCATGACCAGTGACAGCACTACTTCGTGCCCACTTTGGAGATGATCGAGTAATTTTGAGAAGTTTTTCGACTGCCTGGCCTCATCGTTCTCCGGACTTAAATCCCTGTGATTTCTGGTTGTGGGGATTTCTGCTAGATCATGTGTATGGAAGGAGCATACGAACTCTACCTGAATTGAAAGCAAGCATAACACATCATGTTGCCGCAATTGTTCGAGAAACACTTCGCGCTACTGTTCAACATGCTTCGACCATGTGGTTGACGTAAATGGAATGCACATTGAACATATGCTGTAATTAAATAAAAATTTGTGAATTTTGTTCTTTAAGCACCACTTTTTCACCTGGGGGTCAAAATTTGAACTACGATTTTTTTTCAATGCAGATTTCTTTTCCCCATGGTCCATATAGTGTATATTCCAAGTTTCATCAAAATCTACTCATTAGAACGGACTCTACACGTGGCTCTAAACAGTGTAACTTTAATTATAACTACCCTGTACGTCTCTAGCTAATATTCTCCAGAGGTTCTCCATTGGGTTCAGTCAGGACCTACTGCTGGCCAGGCCATAACAGTTACTTGGTTTCGTCAAAACCATTGCATTGTGGACTTTGACACGTGAATGGAGCAACTGTCCGACTGATGTATCCATTTGTGGCCACTTAGCAACTTTTCAAATGGAAGTAACTGTACATCAAACGTTTTTTAGAAATCTTCGGAACATTGAAGACCTTTTAAAGAAGCAATATCGGTAGTTTCAATTTCAAAAAAAAAAAAAAAAAAAAATGCTCCCCACACCATGAGTGAAACCTCCTCTTTGTTGTCTGCTGAAAAGAGTTCCCGATTACTTACGAATATCGAGCCAGTAATATGCCCAGCCATCGGGGCCATCTAAATTAAACTTTTTTTTCATCAGTGAACAGAACAAACAACTATTCATCTGTCCAATTCATATGATTTCGGGCCCACGGTACACAAGCATCTTTATAACGTTTTCCAAACTTCGGCGAACGACGCCTTTTGAGATAATCAAGAAATTTACTTGGTCTGCAGCCATCGATGCACTGTTGATTTTGATACAGAAAGGGTAACTTCTCTCGAAATTGATCGTACAGACATGTTTTGGATTAAAACTTATCACAAAATATCTCTGTCTTGCCGTTTAATTGTTTTCTTTGATCGCCCAGAACAGGATTTTGTTTCAAAATTGTCACCTTTGACCGAATTCGGTAAATATCAAATCTGCTACATAAAAATTTTCTTGCAATGTCAACAACTTTCATTCCACAAGCTTTCAAAAGATAGATTTACAAAATTTCCTTTTTGGAAAACCACACTTTTTGAGACATCTTTGCAATTAGTCGAAAAAGGGAAGACAGATTCGTTTTTATCTCAGGAAACTATTGCGTCACAAGTACATGACCTTGGAATATGCAAATTTCAGCTCTCAGCACTCAAAATCACCTTTTGAAACCGGTTGTATATATATTTTTGGTACAGCATTTTTTTGTTTTTATGTTTTTGTATTAAATATATGACTGCTTAAAATTGTTTTAGTATTTTATTATTTGTATTTCCTCAATACACATTTGTATAATTTATTTTGTCTTTCTTACTCGTCTAGTTAGCTCTTAAATCTAAAAAACCTGTTGTCTATAAACTTTTGGGACGCACTGTGTACAACCATTGGAATGAAATCTGCCTGTTATAAAATCTCTACCTTGCCAAATACTGATTGCCTTTAGGAATTATTTGTTTAACCAAATATGACATATGATTTTTTTTTTTTTTTTTTTTTTTAAATATGTATACCTAACTTTAGATTCGGAGGCAGTTCATGAACAAGTCATTTTCAGATTTAAGTAAGCCCTTTCAGACCTAGAGTGCCAACTAAAAGTCCATACATTATAACTACTACCCTAGTAATACAACAGTATTTGACAATGGTGGAAACAAGGAATCTGGGAAGATTGACCTGTTCATGCCCCATCTGCGAGCATCATTCCAAAATACATGATTTTTTTTTAATTAATATATGTGTCAAAACCATCACAAAACATATCGTTGTGAATTTCTGTATATTTCTAAATATTTCGTAGCATTAATTGTGTAAAAAGATAAATTTATGTACATATCGCATAAGGCAGTGCAATAGTTTGTCTTACTTTGCTTTCCTGCAATGTGACCCTTAATGCTTGAAAACGAGTTTTACAGTGATAATACTGGGAAGCGAGTTTTACAAAGAACAGGCAATTTAACATTATGTTGATGGCAATTTCGCCAAATTGGCGAGAAACCGCCAAATGTCGCCTAACTTGGCGACTATTTGGCGACATTTTCGGTCCCCATGTACATGTATAGGACTTTTCGACTACGATCTGGAAAGTCCTCCAAATTTCTATCACTAGAAGTTTTACGAAGTATTGACTTCTATATAAGGCCGGCCGTGAGTGGAGTTAGTTAGTTAGTTGACTGGAGTTACTGAGATAGCTGTCTCTCAGTGAGCATTCAGAGAGTTCCGAAAGTGAACTTTATTGCATTGTCTTTTGCGGCAATTTTTAGCAGTTGTGTTGTCAAGTTTTTAACTGCTGTTTTGTGCTCTATTGTTGTGTAAAGAGCTGTATTGAGTCTACTAGAACGAGAAGTTCTGGAGTTATATCGGAATAAATTTCTACAAGTTTTAATCCGATTGGCTTCAAGTCTTTCGAAAACATCAACGCAACAATATTTTTTACCTCTCCGTCCTTTTTTATAACACTATATTTCAATTTTAAAATTCTGCATCAACATTTTAAAATTTCAAACAGCATTTCGTCCAGCATTGAACACCAAATTCAGTAGCAACGGCCAGTCTACAAAGTTCTACATCGTGATTGCCAGTGTCGAGCCGATATTAGCCATTTAATTATAGTCCTTTTTTCTATTAATGTATACTTTTAGAATTTTTTTAGTTGATATATGAATTAATTTTTAGGTTCTGCACGTATCCCCAAGTCATTATAATGAGACTCGAAACCAGAGCAAGGTTGTGCAAATTTCAAGCGCTCTCTCATCCATTTTCGATAAGTAAATTTAATTTCTTCTTTGCAATAACTGTTATATAATGGGGTTATATAATTAAACTGCATCTGTTAGTAACTGCCTAAAGCTCATTATAATAACATGAAAGCAGAGAAATCATTTCCCCCCCCCCCCTTTTTTTTTTTTTTTTTTTTTTTTTTTTTTTTTTTTTCCTATTAAAAGTTGTGTCGCGGAAATTTAAGAATTTTTATTGGTCGAATTATTTGAATAGGACAGAAAAAAAAGGCATCCTTCCCCGAGAAGAAGATATAACATTCTATTTTATCAATAATAATCTCCACTTTAATGAAAATGTGTGAAATGTATTGGGGAAGTAATAATTTTCCTAACAGTTATTATTTTTGTAAAAGCACGGTTGAGCAGGAATTGCCTGGAAAGTATCAAATAAATTTAAGTAGTTTTGTTTTTGGACAGCCTGAAATAATCATAATTTTGTAAACGTTAATATTCCAATTATTGAGAACATAAAAGAGTTATCGCCTGATAAGAAAATAACATTAGTTAAAATGTTCACCGCCAGGTGGGAAAGAATGGGGACTTTAAGGACTAATATGGCAAATGGTTTAAACTTTATCAGAAAATAATTAAGGAATTTGTTGGCTAAAATAAAAACTATATAATATATTGTAAACATCAATCGTATAATTATGGTCCTTGAAGCGTTCATTATAATGAATTTTGAGTTTATAATTTTAAATTTAAAAATTATGCTTTACTTATTTCAGCGATCGGTTTCATGGTTCCATCTAAACTAAATTTATTGAGATTTGTTAATAATAATGACAGTCTTCAAACGGTTTTATGCATGTGTAGTTATAACTCCCGGTTTTACACTGCAGTGTTATTTTAATTATGGTCATGTGTTATAATTTTAGTTTAAATATTCTTTAACACATATTTCCTAACCGCTTTAAAAAAAAAAAAAAAAAAAAAAAAGAGAAAAAAAGATTTCTGAGTTGTTTACTCGAGAGTAGTTTCTTCCGACTCAAAGTTATCCTGAAGACATTATTCAAAATATTGCATCAAAACAAAACGGCATAGTCTAATACAGGGTGCCCCGTGCTTCACTATGTGCAATTTTTTAGCTAGCTGCGTGGCCACGCGTTGTGGAAATCCGTCATTGGTGTATAATTCACAAATTTTGGCGCTTCCCTCACAAGAAGGTTCATTGCCACAAGAGCAAGCTCGCTTCGCTCGCTGAAAAGTTCATAATAAGCTCAGGCTTACTTCACTTGTTGAAAGGTTCATTGCTATGCAAGCATGGGGTTGCTTCGCTCGCTGAAAGATTCATTGCTACATAAGCGTAAGCTTGCTTCACTCACTAAAAGGTAATTGCTAAGTAAAACTTTAATATTAGAAGCCCCTAGCCTGTCATGAAACAAAAATTCCCGTTAATACAACACCCCTATAACAATATTTTAACACGTGTTTGTGGAAAGCAAAATTAGAAGGCCAAAATTACTTATGTTGACACTTTCAGAGCTTTAGGCCTATTAGAAGTAGCTTTTTGTGAAAATATTTAAAAATTAATTAAAAACAATTTAAAATTTTAACATTCTTTTTGTCAAAGTCCAATTAGAAGGCCAAAACTACTTGTGTTGAAAATTTCGGAACTGTAGCCCTATTAGAAATCGTTTTGTAAAATATTTGTTATTTAATTAAAAAAATTAATAAAAATTTTAAAATTCTTTTAGTCGAATTTCCAATTAGAAAGCAAAAACGAATTATGTTAAAAATTTCAGAACTGTAGCCCAATTTGATGTCCCCTTGTAGAAAAAAAAAATTAATTAATAAAGAAATGATTAAAACTTTAACATTCTGTTTGTCATAGGTACAATTAGAAGGCCAAAACTAATGATGAACATTTCAGAGCTCTATTCCAATTTTAAGTAGCTTTCTATAGATCCAAAGACAGAGAGTCACACACAGAGACACACAGAGACAGCTTGTTTTATTATTATAGATTTCAAGAATTTTGCAACTACATTGCCATCTGCTGGCAACATTTGTAACTAATTTTGAAGCTTCTGTTTTAGATTTTTACAGCTTTCAAAATAAGTATACTTTTTGTTTCATTTCTTCTATCGATCTTTGGTTTTGAATTATTATCCTGGGCCTTAAGCTCAAGGGTATTGTTTTCATTTGGTCAAAAGTGTGTTCCGACCGCACTTTTCATAGGTATGGAAAAAAAGGATTCAATCAACGTTAGCCACTGCCGGTTCCTGATGGAGGAAGTTGAATGAACAAGTTTGCACTTAGCACTACGCTGGTCGTACCTTTGAAACTTTTCATTCTGCAAGGGACAAACCACACTACGCTCTACAGATCTGTTAATAGTCAAGATAGCTATGGCATGTTAGATGTCATAGAAGAGTTGATTATGTTGGTGGTACCGAGTGTGCCGTCGTTGGTAGCGATTCCAGTTTGTCATTTTTCGTGATTATTTTGGGTGTCAATGAACTCGTCTTGAAAACCTACGATAGTTGGTGGTACCGAGTGTACCGTCGGTTATACCATTTCTAGTTTTATAATTTTTCAAAATAGCTATAACATGTCGGGTGTCGTTGGACTCGTCTTTACGTATTATGATCGTTGGTGGTACCGAGTGTACCGTAGGTGGTACCATTTCTGGTTTGTCATTTTTCAAAAGAGCTACGGTATGTTGCTTGTCGTTGAACTCATCTTAAAGAATTTCGACTGTTAAGTGGTACTGGATATACCATGGATGGTACCATTTCCAGTTGGTCACTTTTCAAGATAACTATAGCACGTTAGGTGTCTCACTATGCTATAGCCCAAAGGTATTGTTTTCAACTAGTCAAAAATGTGATCCGGTATCAGTCACTACTTAATGTTTGGGCATGCGTAGGAAAGGCATTGAGTGGGCATGCGCCGGCCACGCTTGCTTGTATAAAAAGTGATAGAGTATGCTGATGTTGTTCAGTTGTATTGATGTATCGTTGTTTTATAAAACTCAAATTAAAAAAAAAAAAAAAACGATCTTGTAATGGGCTTGGATTTAAGGCCAAGGTTAAACTGTACATCAGCCATAAGCCTGTTTTGTTTTTAATTTTGAACTCATGGAGTCCTTCGTTTGACTCCTGTATATGGTTTTACAATAAAATTTTATAAACTTTCATAATGATCTTTAAATGTTTAACGTACAAGCTAGTCTTATGTTTTTAAACATAGCAGGATGCTGTTGCGACATAATGCAATGACTGTCGTCATGTTTTAGCTTCCAAGCTGGAGTTGCACGTTGGTGATGTTAAAAAGGCGCTGCCGGAACTTCTTCAGAACGTTTCTTGGGAGAAGCAAGGGTAAGTGCATGGGTAGATTTCAGTGTAAGACAGGGCATAAAAATTATCCTTGTAAAAGTAAATATTTGCTTTTTGACATTTTAAATCAAATAAATATAGATGTTAAACTTTTCTCTCAAATGATATAAAAAAAAAGACAGTAAACACCAAAAGTGTCTTTGTCTATCTCAGTCACTTAAAAAATAAACAAATTTATATGAATAATTTCTTTTAAAAAAAATCTGTTTTAACTTATGTATAAAATCCATTTTGCATTCGATCTCTGAGTGTGCTTCATAGATTCATTAGAAGAGATATCCTTTTGAATGTGACTGTCATGACTGATTACCTTATTTAATAATTTGAACGTTGCTTTATAATCCAAGCTTTTGTAATAATTTGAACGTATCTTAGTAATCCTTGTTTTTTTGTTTTGTTTTTTAATAATTTGAATGGATTTTTGTAACCCATGTGAACACTGGATTATGGGAACGATTTCTTAGGAAACCAAAGCTTAAGTCCTCCGAGTTTTGCAAATCTTAACAAGTTGGAAATGCTTTTTTATAGTTGGGAACAGTATTGTCTTTCAAAACAAATAAGATTTCTCCCCGTTTTCTCAGGTTTTCATCGCATTTATAAAAAAAAAAATGACATTTTCTTTCAAGACAGATAAATTGGAGGATGTAAAAATCTTTGTTGGGCCCCACTTTGAATATCGCGATGTCTATCATTTCCTACCTTATTGAATAAGCAGTCATTCTCTTCCTACTCTTATTCAGAATATTTTCTAAAATTTTAATAAATGAAAATTTTATGTATTTTTTTTAAACCTGTATTTAATTTTTTTAATTATTTTAATCTAGTGAAATGACGTTTTCTGAAAACTACAACACTGACTACAGAGCCAGGGAGCTTCGGTCAGCTCGTTTGGATATCATAGCAAAATTTGTAAAAATAATTCTGCATCAAAACTATGTGAACAAGTTGAACCTTTGCAACCAGGTAAAAATTACATTACATAAAATTATGTAGTGCTTTTTTTTTCAAACACCAAATTTAAATGCTTACTAAAGCCTAAGCATTATATCTGTGTATGAATAAGAAATTAACAGTGTCAATGATGGTAAGTTTAGATATTTAGAATAAAAGAAAAGCACATGCTTATCTTTAGTTTGTAAAATTGGAAAGAGAAAAGTTATCCATTTCCTTTATTAGCATTTCACACTTCATTTCAATTTTCTAGCCTTCTTTAATAAAAACCTTAAAAAGCAATCTGTAATAATTGCAACCAATAGATGGCGCTAAATACCTTCAGATCCAGGATAAAGGTTCTTATGTTCTTTTGGGGGGGAGGGGGTGTTTAAAGATATTTTCCTATTACACCAATGATTCTCAACCACTATGCCGCGGCACTTTTGTGTGCCGCCAAATTCTTAAAGTGTGCCGCCAAATTTTAGAAATGTATATTTGTAATTAATCCCTTAATAAACGTACTGTTGTTTTTGTAGTACATATTATATTATTTTATTTTACATTCCCAATTTTTATCATAAACTATTTTACACAGTGTATAATAGGTGTATTACAGTGTAATATAGGTAGGTAAAGTAAACAACTTTTAAACTTATATTTTCCTTTGTTCCGCCAAATTTTGAAATCGTTAAAAGTGTGCCGAGACATAAAAAAGGTTGAGAATCACTGTATTACACGGTAACAACACGAACTAACGCTATAACCAATTTTTAGCCACAATAGCCTTAGAAAGAATGGTTGTAGGTACTTATGGTTAAGAAATGCGAGTTCTTAGGCTAGTTAGTCGTTGATCTCATGAAGGGAACATTTTTCGTTGCACATGGCCGTCGACAGAGGAGCTCAAGGCCACTAGAGAACTCTAATCATCAAAAATGACAATTGGAGTTCCTAATGTTTCATACCTACAATGAAAGAGCTTATGTTACAAATTCCTGTATATCTTTTAGGTTGGCATCATAGCTTTTAATCTACTGGGTGAAGCCGTACTGGAAGGTGGATCTATTAAAGCCAAGTACTTGGTGAGTTTTTTTTTTTTTTCTTTCTTTTTTTCTGACGTATTTAAATAAAATAGGTTATATAACCTTAGCAACAACATCAAATCATAACTTTTACTTATAAAATCATATTCTTTTTCTGTTGCAGACCGATCAACATTCTTTTCACAACCGGTAAGTTAAAACAGTTTCAATATATTCTTTACAGCATATTAATTTCTGGCGACATTGTAAACAAAATTATAATTTAATGATAAAGTTTTTCCAAATGTTAAATGTCCTCCCACCCCTTCTCCAAGGTGTCAACAAGACAAAAAAAAAATTATTCTTTTTAATACGATTATTTTACTCTACTGCACAAAAACAATTACCTCCACGAAATTTCTTAGATTTGGATATTATGGTTTTTTAAGAAAAGAGAAAAATAAAAGCATTTGCTTTTTAAAAAAAGAATGTGGTCCTGTGAGTATTAGACTAAGAGCGTTGCATTCCGTGGTAGCAAGCAATTATAAAGATAGAATTATTTCTTAGAATACTCTATGTTATACTAGAAGACAACATGATTTGAGCTCACTCAATGCTTTTCAACCATAGGGGAACCGGTTCCTACAGAGGATTCATTGAGCTCAATTCATCCTGTCTTCTAGTATAGCTACATAATATATTGGTAAAGAGCGTTCTCTATTTCAAATAATAGACAAAATACTTTATGCGAAGAGTTTGTTTATTGTTCTATGAAATAGAACTGGGTGTATATGTTATACACTATCTACCAATAAGTATTTGGACACTCATGCAATTGAGAAAGTCTGCAGTCCTGATCGAGTCACCCTTGATTCCACTTCATGGTAGGCTCAACGCTAACTACTACACCACTAATCTAGATAACTATGTGCTTCCTACGCTATGACAATTTTACGGGTTGGATCATTGTTACTTCCAATATGACAACTCCACTTGTCATGTTGCGAGGTCCACCATGGATTAGTATGATGACAGCAGGCAGAACTGACTGGACTGGCCAGCTCAGAGTCCAGACGTGAATCCTATGGAACACCTCTGGGACGAGTAGGATCACCGATTTAAGAGGTGCAGCAACCATCCAAAATCGATGAAAGAACGCACATGTCCACTCCAAGACGAGTGGAAGAAAATACCACTGTCCATCATCCAAACACTTGTGGAAAGCATGCCCCGGAGTGAATGTACTGTAATTGCCTTAGGTGGAGGCTCAACCACCTATTGAATTTGAATAAATTGTGTTTATCGCTTTTATCACAGGTGTCCAATTACTTATTGGTAGATAGTGTATTTCTGTAGTGGTTAATAATTAGTCTGATACTCTGCACTTGCGCATTTCTTTGGGATTACGGGGAATAGAAAGTTAGGTTCAAATTTAATTGCAGATTTTTAACTTATTTTGGATTTTAGTGCAAAAAATGTGACTCAATTGGAAGAACTGCCTTTCAACATGTACGTGGACACCGAAGTTGCCCAATTGATTCGGGCGTTGGATAAAAAGAAGCATAAAGCTATTTCAGGTAAGACATCGTTTGAACTTTTAAACAATTAAAGAAGTTTTTAAATTTACGCGGCATTGCTATTTATTTTATTTATTTAAACTCAAACACTACTAAAACCAATTGATGAGACACTATTACATATTAAAGGATACAATTATTATTTTTTTTATTTTTTTTTATGAAAGCTTAATTACATCAACTTGTTGCGTTTTGTTCTTGTAGATGACAGATTTGTGTACGCTAAGAAGTTGAAACATGCCCAAAATCAACTGATGAAGGTAAATTTCTTTTGATCAAATTTTTACATATTTATTGTTTATCGATTATGAGATAAGATATTTGGTTCTTATAAGGTGAGATGTAATAGTTTTGCATTTAAGCTAGTGGTAAGACGCACAAAAGCTCTGTCCGTCTATTCATATGAAATTGACATTTCCAAAAAAAACACCTGCAAATCCTACAATCATGTGCAATCAGGACCGAATCTAGAGGAGGGGTTTATAAGGTTAACCTCTCCTCCCCCGAAATATTTCAAATTATATATTAAATAAAACTAGTACACATTAAATTACTCCGGTATGCAATTTCAAAATTCTTAAAAAAAAAAAAAAAAAAACTGTAATTGACTGGTTGGTTTTTCACAAATTTTTCAATTTTCATACAAGGAGACATTCATAAATTACGTTACATGAATAGGAAGGGGATTGGTCCAACGGGACATGGATTGGTAGGGTGGGGGGAGGGGGTGCAAGAGGAAATCATTTGCATGACGTAACAGTTTCACTTTTGATAGAGGAATTTGATAGTTTTTTTTTTTTTTTTTTTTTAATTTGAAGTTTAAAAAAAAATCATTTCAAACCTGTCGTTATTAAAGGACTGGGAGGTAGATTAAATGGGACTGATCGTGACATGGGGAAGGGAATATAAAAAAAATCAAAATTGTGTGGGAAGTAATTTATGTAAGTCTTCTAGATGGGAAAAAAATAGTTCCCTTTCCCCTCCCCCCTCCCACGAAATAGAAGTCTATTCACTGCCTTGCTATAAATAATTTTTAGGGTCCCAGCACGATTGGTAGATTTGCATAAATTCAAGCGGAAGTGCCTTAAAGTTTATCCGGGTGGTTACTTCGATTGCTACTCTATTTAAAGTGTACAACTGCATTCCAAATTGTTTATCGTGTTCGAATATTGATTTTTTTTTAGAAACACTTTTCACGAAAATATCGCGCATTGGTATGATATGATTTTGGTTTACGAGAAGGACTCCATATTGGCAGAATTTGTTTTGTTTTCAATTTTCGTGAACATTTGTTATTTTTGAGTATAAGTACTAAATTCTCTAATATCCTCGTGCTGGGTATAAATCCGCCTCAAACTAACAATTTCAAGTGTAGAATTAATATAAATATCTGTAAAATCCGTAAATCAGGTCCAGGTTTACATCTGTATTTTTGAACTATTCATTTCTAATTGTAATTGTATCACAAGATGGAGCTGCGTATACGTCAGCTGGACCTGCCTCCTCATACTTTTGTTTCTTCTGTAATTCTATAAAGGTACGAAGCTTTATGTATTTATGGGTTGAAGAATACTAAAGTTATATAATGATTGCGCAAATTGTTTGTCGAAAAACTTGAAAGAAAGGGTCGTTTTGTAGATAGGAGAAAAGTTAGGTAAGCTGGACATTGAGAAAGAATTGGCTGTGGAGGAGGAAGATTACGATCGAGCTCACTTGAAGAAAGAAGAAATTGAAAAATTGAGGTTGGACTCCTACAAGAGACTCAACATTTCTGCATTAATGGAAATGGATGGAGTGAGACGATTTTTATTTCTTGTACTCATAAGACGATTTTATTTCTTTTACATTGTAGCACACAACGATATCCCCTATTAGTTCTCATTGTGAATTCAATCTATTTGTTTGCTTTCAGAAAAAAATCAAGAAAAATGACGAAGAAGGTGAGAGTTTTTTTCATACCTTGAAGTTTTTTTGTGTTTGAAATTTATAAAGATTCAAGCATTTTTTACAGCTTAGTAATCTTGTCCCAGGGTTTGAAAATCTTAGTTGCGGACCACAATTTTCCCCAAGGTCTGAAGGCAATTTGGACGTGACGAAAACGGCCATTTTGCAGATGAATCATCTATATGCAACTTCCCATTTGATAGTTTTAGTGATACCCATAAGAATAAAATTTAAAAAAAAAAAAAAAAAAATTAAAAAAAAAAGTCGCAAGACAATGATTTTTTCTGACGAGCCGTAAAAGTTCATGAGTCTCACAAGATTTGAAAGTTGGCCGTGTACTGAACCAGTAAAATTTAATTACTCTATTTAATGTCAAGACCAGCGATAAGCAAAGCCTCTGGGGACGATATTAGTTAATAATTTTTTTCGCTGATAGAAATTACATTCCCTTCATTCAATCCTTCAAAAATATCACAATTTCCTGATGAATAGTTCCGTCCGTAGGCAGCTTTGAAATAGAGATTTTTGATTCTGCACACCCTCCCTCTGCATGTACATACATGCATTATTTGAAAATTATAGCTCTGAAGCAAATATTATCGTAATTAGTTCTTTCTGCTATCGATAAATTACCCAACACGACACGTAATATATGTCACTACAATAAAGTACAATTACTTTTGTCATTTCGTTTATGACAGATGGTATGTTACCTGATGCCTTAAGACCACCTAACGAAATGCTCGTTCCCATGGTGGGTAATTATGTAAACCATGAAGACAATATAGTACCGGCTTTAAAGAAGTAAGTGTTGACTTTTTTTTAGAACAAATTTATAAAATATCATTTTTAGTTATACGTTCTTTATAAACTTGAATCATATTTCGCATCTCCTTTCTTTTCTTCATTCCGATGTCCTATTGATACGAAACTTCGTAATTATACGTAGACCAGATGACGGTAAAACATTCTATCTATTAACGTTGGCTTCAACCGTTAGATGACGCTGTTACCCTCCTTCTGAAATGGTCTACAGCAGTGTTCGCCTCAAACTTTTTAGAAACGGGCCATAACTTGGAGATTTTCGAGGACCTCATATTTATAAAGATTCATTGTTACGTAAATCAAACTCTAAAAAAGGAGTAAATCTTTTGTTTAGGTGACACTGTGACTTGACCTAACTTTTAAGAAAGATTATTTAACATACTCTTCAGATTCCCTAGTTTTAGTCAATATCAATTATGAAATGATGACGGTAAAAAGCGTTTCAGTTCTCTTATGATAGAATCGATATCCATCGCAGAATCTTTCTAAATCATGCAAATGAACGTAGGAAAAGTTATTCCTGCATTTATTCTTAATTAAAAAAAAATTCGAAAAGTTTCTTCGTATAGTTTAGTCGCGCCACGTAGTGGAAAACTCTTTTCTAGATAGTAAACTCATACTATAGAGTTTCCATATCAGAATGTTCCAGTCAATTTAATTACAACAAATCATAAATCAAATTGTAGGTAATTAAATATAATAATCCAGCGACGATCCCTCGAAATCAACTTTCAACCCGACTGGTAAATGGTAGGATACTTAACCCTTACACCACGAACTAATACCATTGATATAGATAAACAACTGGATAGACTGCTCCATTGTCAATGCAAAGAGAAAAGCGCGCCGGGGATTGCGAAGCTGGTGGGAAGATTAACCAATCACAGTTCACTTTTATAGTTGGATGGAAATGCGAAAAACCTTGTAAAATGCTAGAGTATATATTTTTTTGCACATTATTACTAATTAAGGTCTACTATTGACATTTCTGCTGTGTACAACCCAAAATTTTATTTTCAATCCTCGTCAATCTGTATTTTTTATCCCACCAACGGCATCTGGCAACGGCTTCATTTTCCCACGTTAAGCAGTCTATCCAATTGTTTATTTATATCGATGACTAATACACGTTAATTTTACATCATTGCCTTCTAACATTATGAAGTTTTTTTGATTTCGTCGAATATTGGGTAATTGGATGTTCCTTTTTTAACTTTGTGAGTTGCTTTAGCTACCAATTAATAATTTAATTGCAAATCAATTAAATATTCTTGCAGTCGATTTTTTTCGTTTTATGTTCCGAATGTTTTTGTCAATATAAAAAATTATTAAAATAAACTTTTTTTTAATATTTGTGTAAGTTTCTTTCCTGTAATCTTTTGGAATTAAATTATTGTTACAACTATTAGAATCAAATGTTATCTAGTAATTGTCCAATTTGTTCAGAGGAATCAAAACGCAGCCATCTGTGTTTCCCGGAAGTGACGTCGAGTCTGGCGTTGGTAACGATTTAGTTCTGGGGAAAATGACTGAAAAAGAGAGACGGGAGGCGTCTTTGCCAATCGAAGTCTTCGGACTACCTTTGGTAAATACATTTTTGATTACCAATCAAGACAATAACGCACCTTTAAAACTTAAAAAAAAAATCATAACTTAGAAATTATTAAGAATTCGTTTGTCCTCATCCTCACGAATGTGATTGATAATTAATTTGGAGAAGTGTCCCAAATAAAAAGTTATTTACGAACTTGAAATTATTCACCAGGAACTCAATGAGTCTACTAATAGGATTTAGAGTAGTATCATATTAGTTAACTCATTGTGTTCTGGGCCTTTTTCTAGACATAATTTTTCCTGTATAGACCTGGGCTGCAATTTTCTAATGGCGTTTAATTTTGACTATCAAAATATATATGAGGTACCCATTTAAAGGATTACCTAATAACTGATTGGATTACCATAATAATACTATTTAATCCCTGTGAATATTCTTTATGAATCTGAAATGAGTATATTTACATCGATTCTGGGCACCGAACAGCACTGAATCTAAATACAGTAGATAGTCCAGGCTCAACTTTTAATATATCTGCATACAGTCCTCTTTATGTTTGCCTCTAATCCTCCAGTCTACTAATAGGATTTAGAGTAGTGTCATATTAGTAAACTCATTGTGTTCCGGGCCTTTTTCTAGACATAAATTTTCCTGTATAGTCCAAGGCTTTAATTTTCTAATGGCGTTTAATTTCGACTGTCAAAATATATATGAGGTACCCATTTAATAGGATTACCTAATAACTGATTGGATTACCGTAATAATACTATTTAATCCCTGTGAATATTCTTTATGAATCTGAAATGAGTATCTCTACATCGATTCTGGGCACCGAACAGCACTGAATCTAAATACAGTAGATAGTCCAGGCTCAACTTTTAATATATCTGCATACAGTCCTCTTTGTGTTTGCCTCTAATCCTCTACCTTCTCCATATTCCATTTATATCAATGTCTAAAATGAAAAGTTACTGGAAATGCCCTTAATATGTTATTAAGAATTTTTCCAAAAGGAATTATGACAAATTTACAAATAAAACTGATGATGTTGTTCTTCTCAACTACAAAACTTTGACAAACACAAAGTTTCGGCTTACAAAGCCTCAAAAGTTTTTTTTTTTTTTTTTTTTTTTTTTCATAGACCTGAAGCACAGAGAGAATTCCTACTCTAAACCGAAAATAAGCACTCAGCTCTTTTCAAAACAGCTCTTAAATCTCAAATTGAACTAAGTTCCATTTCCCGGCGATTTTTATACACTCGCGTGCGAATTTTCCCTAAGAATTCAAAGAAACGCGCATCTAGCGAAAGGTACGTGCACGAATTTCTAGATTTGTAACTTTTAGTTGTTGTCATTGTTTTGAAACCTGTATTATCGCAGCTCATAAATAAATTTTAGAAGATATAACTTTAAAATAGAAATATGTACACTATTTACAATTATATACAGCGCAATTGCGTATCAGTACTTTCTTTGCGGAGCGTAAAAAACTTCGCTTTTAATATATTAAATGCCAAAGGCAATTCCTGAAAGAAAGTAGTTTTTTCAAAGTTGTAAGAAAAAAGATATAGCTTGATCAGATATTACTGAAATGCTTCTTTCATGATTTTCATTGGGTTCACAGTTACTTCGATTCAGACCTATTCACTTTTCTGTCACAAAAACTGATTGCTTGATATAGCCATCTTTCTTATATGTCTTTCAAGAAAATTGGGAAATACTTTCTTGTACCCTTAATATTAAAATACTCTAACACCAATAACTTAACAGTGCAGACAAATTTCATATGAATTTCTCTACTAAAATTGCTTTATGATGCATTTTCTCTAAATTCAAATGCTTCATCGGTGATTTGAAATTACATATAATACATCCAAGCTCCTTTTCAATTCATGCTTAAAAAAGTATAGATATTCCTTCTCGTGAAACAGAAATGACACTTTTTCCAAGACATTCATCGACGAAATGAAAGTCTCAAATGTCAATTGAGTCTACTTAGTGTTAACCGAACGATAATGCGCAAGTCTAAATGTGTCCATATTGCGTGTTTAAAATTACTAAATTATAACCCCTTCTCAGCTTATAATCTTTAAAGACAGAATTGTTTCGTAATCTTCTCAATGCCTTCTCTCTTGGTGCAAGTAGGAAAAGGTGCGGTATGGTGTACACTTGGAGTGAAAGGATGTTTACTCCAGGGATGTAGTAGGGTCGGTACGCTCCTGTGTGGTTCACCGGTACTTTTTTGAGAGCTGGTACGGCGTACCACCACTTTTTTTAAACTAATTAATAATAATTCAAAAATATTTGTACATGTATTGTGATATAAGTTAGTGCGAAAATAAATAACCTAAGTTAAGAATATTTTATAATTAAAAATTCCCATCTACTGTTGGGGTTACCGACACGATCGGAAAGCTTGCGTTCCAGTAAAAAAATGTTTAACTCTACAACCCTGGTTAACTCCACTTTTAAACTCAAATCACTTTTTGGTATACAGGGTAATCATAAAAAAACTTTGCCGATAGAAGGATCTCTAGCGGCCATTCTGTTCAACAGATCGAGATGATATTTCAGGTGTAATTATTTAGAGGTATGAGCTCGGGATTCTGTGAACGGCAACAAATTGGCACTCACAGTTACGGTTACAGTTACGAAACCTCAAAATTTTCGAATGACAACGCCGACTTTTTTCTATCGCAAAATATTCACACTCAGTATGTGCGGAAACCATATAGAACGTTGGAATGGTACGTGTATCCCAGAAAATAGACGTGTTATATAAGCACTAAAAAAAACAAAAAAAAAACACTTTGTTAACGCCCAACAGAAACACGATTAGGGTGCACACGGATGAAATTTGCGCATGACTGAGGCAGATACCAATCAGTGATAACATCACAGATTGGTCAAAAGAAAACTTGTATTTGGATTACACATTTTTCACATGGGTGCCATCACAGGTAATTTTATCGGTTTTCTACGCTGAGTATCTGGCAATCTCTTGTGTCTTGCCTCTGTCGTGTGCAAATTTCCTCCTTGCGTCCCGATCGTGTTCATGTTTTTGTTGGCTATTCACAGAACTGTTTTTTGTCCGTGTATAAGAGCGTCCGTTTTTGTGATACACGTACCGCTCTAAAGCTCTTTAGGGTTTTCGTATGTGCTAAGCATTTTGCGATGGTAAAAAGTGAGCGATGGTATTCGAAAATTTCGAGTTTCTATACCCATAACCGTAACCGTGAGCGCCATTTTGTTGTCGTTCACAGAATCCAGAGATCATACCTCTGAATAACTATCTCATCTCCATCTGTTGAACGGAACGGCCACCAGAGGTCCATATATCGGCTAAGTTTTTATGGTCACCCTGTTTTTAGAGAAGATAGTAAAAACTGCACATTCATCACTGAAATAAATGTGAGGTAAGTGAGTGATTCACAAAAGGTTCAATTAGCACTTTAGAAGGTTATTTTGCTTTCCTGAAAACTTTGACAAGTTGGAGTTGTGCCTTTTCACTCTTGATATGCGTAACATGATTAGGATTTCAACATTATCATCTTTTTACTTAATATACCTTAAGTGAAAAAATAAATATTAACCTAACTTTTGATTTTATGTCTTTTTTTGTTGATTGGGCAAGGTGGAGAAAATGTATTCAAAATCTTTCGATCTGAGAGAAGAGGCCATGAAGGAACTACAGAGTTTTCTTGAAAAGTACCATAAAAAGGGAAAGTCTCACCCTCCGAACGATGTCATCAAAGCTGCAGCATTCCTCATACAAAAAGCTTTGTGCGACAAAGTATTTACTGTAAGTGACGAACCCATAACGATGTTGTATTATTTCCATACAGAAGATCATTTAATATTAATTCTATATTTAACATAAGGATTTTACTAAGACATTTTCTTAAAAGTTTCCTGGTATGTTGTCATTGTGTATTTTCCTAGTTTATTTTCTTATGCAGATTTATACGGCTGCTCTAAATATACTCTCTATGTGCTTCAGGAATTTCATTCCAACCCATCAGTGAGTATATTCAAACTGCCGAATTCCTTTCTGTTTATGTGAAAATATCAAAAAACAAATATATAAATATTGATTGAGCCCAATTCATAGTTCTATCAACATTTTATATATGTAGTATTTTTTCTGTAGAAAAACAGTTTTCTATTTGTAAGCAACTGGAAAATGAGTTCAAGACTGTAATTTTAGATGAAAAGCTTTCTTTTTAGAGTATCGAAAATAGAAGCTTCTTTTCTGGCGGAGAAAAGTATGCCTGAGATAATAAACAAGCTAGGCGACACGGTATATATACACTGATGTTATTTGTTATCATATTTAAAATGCTGTAGGTTATTCTAAAGGTAAGTTGATCTAAATATTTTCCTTATTTTTTTAAGGCACCTCGACTGAAAAATGCCTCTGTGGAGTATTTAACGCGTAGTATTCCATATTCTGAGTTAGAGGTATTATTATTTTTTTTTCAATTCAAAAAGGTTTCATGTTAATATAAATGTTTGCCTATAGTAAATAAATTGCTTAAATTTTTATCTTATAGAAAAAAATATTGTTGCGTGGATGGGTTCGAAAGACTTGAAGCCAAAGCAGATCAAAACTTGCAGAAATTTATTCCAATATAACTCTTCACAGATTCCTTTACAACTCTAGTACTTATCGTTCTAGTAGAGTCAATACAGCTCTTTACACAGCAATAGAGCAGAAAATAGCAGTTAAAAACTTGACAACACAACTGCTAAAAATCGCCGCAAAAGACAATCCAATACAGTTCACTTTCGGAACTCTCTGAATGCTCGCTGAGAGACAGCTAACTCAGTAACTCCAGTCAACTAACTGATTTAAGTAACTCAGTGACTCAACTCACGGCCGGCCTTATATAGAATTCGTGAATCTTCTAGAGATAGAAATTTGGAGGACTTTTCAGATCGTAGTCGAAAAGTCCTATACATGTACATGGGGACCGAAAATGTCGCCAAAGCTGTCGCCAACATGACTCTATCTCGCCAATTTGGCGAGATTGCCATTACCATAATGTTAAATGGCCTGCTCTTTGTAAAACTCCCTTCCCAGCATTATCTCTGTAAAACTCGTTTTCAAGCATTAAGGGTCACATTTCAGGAAAGCAAAGTAAGACAAACTATTGCACTGCCTTACGCGAAATATACATAAATTTATCTTTTTAAATAATTAATTCTACGAAATATTTCCAAATATACAGAAATTCGTAACAATATATTTATTAAAAATAAACTGGCCGTTTGGGCAGTATGAATGAATTATCATAAAATATATCTTGAATCGAATGAACATTCGACAAAGACCCCTATAATCCCTTTCAGCAAAGAAGGGTAAAAATACAAAGAAAGGTGGACAGTATTTGCAATACAATTGTACTATTGTATCTAACCTAATTATGTCGAACCATCCATTTGACTCCTGCAATGGTGTTAATGTTGTTTACTAAAACAATTTTTCTCTCAAATGAAATCTTCAACGGGATTGTTCACGAGTGTCCTGTACACCAATATTTCCTCTTTGGGTTCAATCTATAATGATTTCGGTGTGTCTGTCGCATTTGAGAATAAGTTGGATCTTAGTGGCAGAAATGAAGTTGGAGTTCTAGGCATTCATAAACCCTTGGGGAGTACGGGGAATTAAAATTACCCTGCTGATTTTTGATTCATGCCGGACCAAATTTTCCATTTGATCATTAATCAAAGTTTAATAATTGTTTTTAATAATAAAATAATTCCAATAATTAATTTAATAATTACATATTTTAAATAATTTATTTATAATATCCTAGAAATATCTGTATTTAGTAACAAGATATTTTCAAAAATTTATATATAATATCAGTTAAATATTTCTATTTAATAATTAGTTTTAATTATTAAATAATTTTAATTGTTAATTAATTTTAATTTTCGAAATGTTTTAAAGATTTGTTTAGTTAAATTAAATTTTCTCTGTCTTGTGCATATATAACTCCTTTGAGTGAACTTAGTTTCTATAAATCATTGATATATTTAACATTAAAACTTATAAAAACTATATCTCACTAACTAAAGTAATAGTTCAATAATAGTTAATATTTCTTGTGGGAGTTATTGGGATTTGGAACCTTTGGGGTAGTAAAAAAAGTTAAGAAGAGTAACAAATAACATTGGAAAGAAGAAAAAAAAGGATGAATCAGGAAAATGATGTGTCTTATGCGCCAAACTAGCCCATTTTTTACCGACACTGAATACACTGGACAACCTTATCTTCAGTACGTCCCTGAAAGATGCATAAAAATAGAGATGGCCTTAGGGGGTTCTTTTTTTTTTTAAATAATAATTCATTATAACCCTGTCCAGAACAGAAAACAAATTTTCTGTTGCCTTTGAAGATTTTACTGAGTAAACACAATCTGCCTATGATCATAATCTAATTTGTAAAAATTATGCTTGACAGGTTGCTGCTTACACGGTAAAAGTTCCGGGGTCAGTCTTTGATAAAGTGGCGTTACTCTTCACGTGTAAACTCACTTCGTAGTGGAGACAAAGAACTTAAAACTATAAGAAGGCAAGCTTCGCCGATACGTAAGTGCTGCCATCTCGCGGATTTTCAGAGTTGAGAGCACAAAATTTTCGCCAAATTGCTCCGATTTCCAGACATGCGCAGAGCTTTTTTCTTACTTTGGCGATCGTGCTTTTTAAACAAACAAATAAGAACTTCAGATTTATTTCGTCGAATTCGTGGGAGATTTAAATAGCAGAACAAAAATGGAGGATTCTACTTTGCAAAGTAACATATTATTTATTCAAGTTTGTTCAAATTGTTCGCTTTTGTGCAGAATAAATTTCGGTAATGTTCTGAAGATTATAGAATTTTCGTAAGAAAATTTTAACAGGACATTTTTTGCAGTGTTGATGGTTGTGATGAAACTTGATGGTTAGTGTTCTTAATCGTTTGTTTTTATTTTTTCGTCTCATTCAGCAGGCTAGTTTTTATGTTAAATATAGTTGCTTTTTCTTTTTTTATTACTTTGACATCGCTTTAAAGAATGTTTATCATTTGTTAGTTGCATAAATGCACTCAATTATTATGTGTTTATTATGATTTTTGAAATTTGACGCCAATCTCAATTACCATTGCGGTTTTTTTATTTTGTGAATTAATAAAGCTAAATGATTATTGTCAACTGTTAGTAAATTCTTCTAAACTAGTACATGCTAAATGATATTGGTTTTTGTAGTTGCAAGTCATTTTTAAATTCTTGCACTCATTAACTAGATATTTTTTAGTTTCCTAATGTACTGCTTCGAAGAATGCATGGAAACTTTATCGAAATCATTTTCTTCTAGAATTTGTTTCAATAATTTTATAATTTGTAATTTTGTTAATTCTTGATGTTCATATTTATTACGAAAACTTACTAAAAGTTCACCAATATTAGAATATGCTGTAAAAACCCCAAATCTAATATTAGGATTCGTATTGCATTACAGGATGGAACTTTTGCTGTAGTGGTTCATTATAATATTAATATTGTTTAAAAAAGTATTCAATTATTTTAGTTAAAAATATAAATTAACAAAAATTTGGTTGGGTGTGTAAATTTTTTAAGTGAAAGTTTAATGAGTTAGGCAGATTTGTTCTTTTTTTTTTTGGATAAAAGATATCTGGAAAACCATAAAATGTAATCGCCAAGTGAAACCAAAAAGAGCGATAAGCTTGCCAATGTAGAAATCCTGCAATGACGTCATGTGCTCTCAAGTATTTTACATTATCTCTATGGAAGCTTGCCATCTTTAACCCGAAGGGTTATATTATAGTATCTTTGGTGGAGAGTTGTGCGAAGAATAAAGTAGTTACGCACTTGCGCGCAATATTTTACCAACTATTTCCTCCAATCAATCCTCATCATCCAATTTGGCGCCATCTGGTGATTTCAAACTATTACTAAAAATGTACTAAATTAAGACTTATGTACTTGTCCTTTTCTTGTTTCGTTAAAATGAAGTACTCTACACTACCAAGTGCATTTATATGGGAAGAGTAAGGCTACTTTACCAACGATTCGCCCAGGAACTCATCTGGTGTAAACTCAGGTTAAGATTTATTATATTCACCACTATGTGTTGAGTAGAGTAATGATTTGGTGGTAGAAACAATCATAAAACTTTTGCTTACTTTTCAGTGACCAAGCATGAATATAAAAACATTCCAATTCATTTCAGAATTTGCAGATCCTCCCGTTATATGTCCTAAGCCCTCTTCAGAATGTATTGAATGTGCGACTTGCCCAGGGTCGCTTAGAACTTGTTGAAAAATTAGTAAAGATTTACCCGCCTTCAACTCACAGGTACAGCCACAGATACGATTTTAACTTGTTGATTTTGTTTTAAAAGTTTTAATAATAAAAAAAAGCATATTGCAAAATACACTTTCAACATTTACGCTGTTGCATCATCTCCAATTGCAGCTGATGATATACCCAATAGATGGCGCAACATGTCCGCCTACTTTCAAAAATATCTGTTTTGATCTGTATCTGTAACTTTAAGTGTATTATTATTAAAAAAACTTTGGGTAGAACATGGTCGTCGTACTGTTCTGTTTATATACAGACAAAATAGACTTATACTTTCTGTATTTTGCATACGCCTTCAAGTGTCCGGGAGATAAGGTAAAAGATAAAATGCTTGTTCGTAATGACGATCATTCTGTATTATAAAAAAATAAAGTCTAGCAATATTAATCAGAGAACTTCAACATTGTGATTAATCATTCCTTTGAAATTTATACTGATTAGTATTGAAACTTTAAATAGTGCAGGCAATGTTAAAATGTTTGCTTGATTTTAATTTTAGTTTGTTTGGGTTTTGTATTTTAATAAATCAAAATTCTTTCTACTTGGTAAAGAAAGTATATTTTTAACGCATTTTGAAGTCGGTTTCATTTTTTAATAAAATTGAATATTAATAACCTATTAAGCATGAAGTGTGTAAAGCTTGTAACGTGTGTTTCGATAATTTGATCTATATTTCAATTAACCTCGAGTAATGTGACATTTCGTCCATAGCACTTCAAGTAAAAAGAAAAAGGGTTAGGAGGAAGTCCTAGGAAAGATCATTCCCTAAATTCGCTATGTTATTATCTTCTAACCAAGTACATTTACAAACTATTTTGTACATAGCCTTGAAATTTGGTAAGTAGGTACGAAAACAATCACCTAATGAATTGACATAAACTAGAAACTCGAAAATGGCGTCTAATATATTTTATTTTATATTTGAAGTCTTTACGTCATTGCATATGAAGTGACTTCACCTGGTTTTTTCTTTTGCTATTTTAATTTTAAATTTACAATAGATAGACATCATTAATTGGAAACAATTTATGTCTTTTCATAAAATGAAAACATTTTATGTCCTATCATTAAATGGAAACAATTTATGTCTTTTCATAAAATGAAAACATTTTATGCCCTATCATTAAATGAAAGCAATTTATGTTAATTCATTAAATGATCTTTTTCATACAACTTCACCAAATTTCGAAATTTTATAAAAAAAAATTTTTTTTAAAGGGGCACTAGGCTAGAAGATTGTAACATATACCGAATATTAGGAAAGATCCTTACTAGGACCTACTCTTAACGGTAAACCTATTCATTAAATCTTTGGGCTTCATCTTTCGGCTTTATAGCCAATCAAACGGTATAGTGGTTAGCGTGCTAGCTTCTAGACCGCGAGATTGCGGGTTCGAGTTCCGTGTTTGCATGGGTGTTTGTAAATGTATGTTGGCTTGTCTAATGATGAATGTTTCGGCGCATTATAGCCCTCGTGTTGCTGACGGCGCCAGATAATCTGAAAACAACCAACTTTCGGATTTATAATTCAAGTTTGCTTCATTACTCTTTCTTTTGTTATACTATTTTAGAATTACAAATAAATAATTTTACATAACTTTTCCAAATAGTAAAAAGAATGGTTATCTTCCAACCTCTTAATTCAACTCACATGCTTTGATCTTGTAGCATTCTCGGCTTGCCTCGTGTGATGCCCTTTCTAGTGGACGCACTGCAGCATCCTGCATCTTCGGTGAGGGGTGCGTCAGAGCGCATCATCATCCACTTGTACGAGAAGGACTCAAAAAGGGTGAGAAAATACTTCCCATTCGATTCAGCAGCATCCAGGCGGAACATCATGCACAGGAGACTGATGCAGGAGTTCGACAGGATAGACAAAAAGGTAGGATTTCAACTAAATACGGCGAAAAAGCTGGGAAATCGTTTCTTTATTCTTATTACAGCATAAAACAGAAACGAAAAAAACATATGTTCAGCCGACTGAACAAAAGGGGTTTTTTTTACAGTCGTGATTTTTCATACTATAATAAGGTATGCTTGAAAACATAAAGACGACTCATAGCCCAAAAATCACTAATTTAGGGGTTACAAGGTATTGGAATTATAGCGACGATACGAAATTGGAATGTGAGGAACGGCATGCCCCTACCAGTTGAACTAGTATATATATATATATATTTAAATTCCTTATTGATATTTAACACATAAGTCTTGAAACAGACTGCCATTACGAGTGGATAGAAAAACATTTTAAAATATTTGCTGCATCATTGGATTTAATATGTAATCCATGTAAGATCCAATCCAAGAATGTAGCAAAAGTGAATGAATATTTTAACCTCTCATAAAGCCCTCCGAAAAAGAAAATCATAACTCTTACCACCCATCTTGACCTTTCATCCATAGTGGTAATAGAAATAGTTGATCGGGGATTTAGAGAATTTTTAAGTAAGGAAATATCAGGGCTTTTTTTTTTTTTTTTTTTTTTTTTTTTTAAAAAGATTAAGAAAAATTGGGAAGCAGCATTGTAGTGTCCTTTCTTCGTGTTAGTATCTTAATCTTCGTTTTTGTAAGAACTACATAAATTCAAGAAAATCTATCTGGAAATATAAGTTGGATTTTTTGTTGCTAGGTTTCGCCACCACTCTTTTCTAGCTCTAAAAATTATGAATAATAATACAAAAGCCTTTCTTGCATGCTTATAATGAAAAATAAATCCAATTAAAAACAATTCACTTAAACAATATAGAGCAAACTCAATTCTCAACACTAAGGCCACATTGGATAGAGAAGAGACAAGCACTCCCGATGTCGTAAATAATTGAGAAATTGTTATTTAGTTCCGATTTCTCCCGAATACCAAGGTTGGCGCTGAAACCTAACCAAGATTTGAGACGGAGCTGATATTGAGTTTTGCAATGTATTCGGCAATTTTGTCAATTTTGAGATATTTGTGTATTAGAGAGTTTCTGATGTATATGGGTAATAATGAGGTGAATGATCTAGTGTAAATAAGTTTTTTGAGATTGAGTCCCAGTGTCAAAGAGTTACATTTTAGCAGATGTTTTTGGAGAGACTATTCCTTTGTATAAATAATGCCAACTACTTGGCATAAGTGGTCTAAGTTCCGCTTTCGCCATGTTTGCTTTTTTAATGACGAGTATATAGCGATCTTTCTACGTTAGACGTCTGTTCGGTATCACCAAGTAGTTGGCATTATTTACACAAAAGTATTGCCTCTCCTAAAACTTCTGCTAAAATGTAAAATGTGTGAAATTGTTTTTACGTTTGCCTGCCATGATGATGTTGGATTTTTGTGCGTTAATAGAAACTTTCCATTTTGCACACCAAACTTCTATGTTGAAGATTTTATTATTAATTCTTGTGAGGGCAAGGTTTGTATTAAAGGATTTGCAAATGATTGATGTATCACCAACGTCGAAAGCCGCGAGGAAATTGTGATATAGAGTCCCGAGAGTGCACTTAAACTTTCCTGTCGTTTGAAAATCAGGAGGAATAAAATGAAGAAAAGTTATAAAATTCACCGAAAAAGAAATAAATATAATTTGAGATTCAATTTATTCATTCAAATTGAAAATTCATGCCTCACTAATAATTTATTTGTCTTTAAAATATCCAACCAAAGTTTTAAAAACATAAAGGTTTAAATAAAAATTTTAGTAGCTTTACACCTCCCAGAATACAATTTATAACCCTCTGAAAATTATCCGGTGCACATGACCACCTCTTATAAAGTAAGGACTTATTCCATCAAACTCTTTGGTTATGATTATTTGCAATCAAAGCGAACCGTGTTAGAGCTATTTTAAATGTACAGTAGAACCTCGGTTAATCACCTCTCTTTTATCCAGAACTCTCCATTAGTCGACATCAACAATCTCCAAAATGAGTTCTAAATCATTTGCCCCTTTTAAAACCGGAATCTTTTCCCTTACTCTAAACTTACATTAGTAATGGCGAATCTTTAGACTGTTTTTCAAAAAGACTGACATGGTAAGGCTTTAGACTGTTTTTCAAAAAGACTGGCATGGTAAGAGCAATAAATCGGATGCAGATCAAACTGAAGTAATGTTTTTAAAAATACTTTAGGATAGAGCCGCGGAACAACAATTGTCAAGATTACGACGACAAAAACTCATGTTCAACAATTACGTCATAAAAAAAAAAAAAAACTTGAAAGTCATGTATTCAATAAATGAAAATCGTTGACTTTTTATTATATTTTACAACTCTCTATTATCCGGAATTTTCGATTATCCAACCTACCTTCGGTCCGAATTAGGTTGGTTAAATGAGATTCTACTGTAAATTGCTTTAATTCTTAATTTTTATTATCTTGGAAAATTACAAAGCCATTTAAATTTTTGTGTTCTCTGTTATAAAAAAGCAAGGAAAAGCAATAGCGGTCAGTCCACCTCCCAAGTCTAAAGGAAATTCCACAAATCGAGTTGTAAATCCTCCAGTCACTCATGTCGCTGCATCGGATGAAATTTCTCTAATGAAGTAAGTTGCACGATTTATGCTATTTCTTGAATTTACAAGTTGTCCAAAAAGTCCCTGATACATTTTAAATGTCAATAAAAATCAAGTAAACTCTATACAAGAATGCTTTGCAGTAAAATGCTTCTCAGAATGAAAAGTTTTATTCAAGAAAGCAAAATAAATTACTTCAAATCTTGCCCATAGATGACACTATACCTTTAAAACTCTAAACAATGGAACAAACACTCAAGACTATCTGAAAGAAAATTAAAATGATGCTAAAATGTAGGGGGCTTTGATCTTCGGCTAAAGGCTATTTAGATACTTCACTTCAATGAATTATTATCAGTATGCTCTCAAAATGAACAAATACTCCTTAAAGTATATTGGGAGAAGAGGCTCTAAGGGATACTTATATAACTACTCTTAATATTTAAGCCCATGGATGGGCTTCCAAAAATTGGTTATAGGCTCATTGAGTTGTTCCTCTCCACGGTAATCTTTAGTAAAAGGCGAAAGATTAGCACGATGGATGAAGAGAAACCAGAGCATGTAGAATGGTTCGAATTTTGGGTACATAAATAAAAGTTTGAAATAAAATTATTGGTGATTACTTGTAAAAATTCCAATTAGGTTTGGGGAATTAGACATACAATTTTTAAGAATAAAACTAATAATTTATTAAAACAAAAGGCACAGTTTCGAATATGTACAAAGCTGAAATAAATGTTGTATTTTATATTTATTATTGTTTTAGTTAACGGCAGTGATTCTCAACCACTGTGCCGCGGCACTTTTGTGTGCCGTCAAATTCTAGAAATGTATATAGTAATAATGCATATAATTATAATGCTTTTTTTTTATTACGAGTAAAGTTTAAATTAAAGAAAAGTACTTATACATATATATATGAATATTGTAGCAAAGATTTTTCACTTTCACCGCTTCGTTACATATTTCTCTGTGTCTCGTTTTTGACCTATTTTTTACTCTAGTTTTTTGCATACAACCCTCTGCAGGTGTGTGAGTGTGCGTCTTGTTGTCTGATGTTTGAAAAGCACATCCGTTGAGACTTTGGTTCCTACGAATCCCGTGGGGATTTCAAAGATCACTTCGCCACTTTCGGATTAGATTTCTACGCAAAATTGTTATTGACCATTTGACAACATTAGAGGAGAGAATTATTCATTATTTCCAAAATTTAGATATAAATTTTTTTGATTAGGTTCGTAATCCATTTGTGATAACGAATACTTCTGTATTTAAATTAACTTTGAATGAAGAGGAAGAACTAATTTCGCTTTCTAATAATCGAGATTTAATTTTAAAATATTCAGAAAAATCAATTAATTCCTTTTGGATTAGATGCGATTATCCCATGATAGCCAAAAAAAGCTTTAAAAATATTATTACAATTTTCTACATTTTATTTGTGTGAATTCGGATTTTCAGTATAAACCAACATAAAAAGAAAAAAAGATCGAGACTGTTAAATGTAGAAGACGATGTGAGAGTAGCACTGTCATTTTTACGACCAAATATAAATGAATACCGACCAAAAATAAAAATTATCAAAAAACATCAAACTCAAATTTCTCATTAAAGGTATTCTTATTATTCATTTGTAATTAATCCCTTAATAAACGTACTGTTGTTTTTGTAGTACATATTATATTATTTTATTTTACATTCCAAATTATTATCATAAACTATTTTACACAGTGTATTATAGGTAAGTAAACAACTTTTAAACTTATCTTTTTCTGTGTGTGCCTCCAAATTTTTAAATCGTTAAAAGTTTGCCGCGACAAAAAAAAAAAAAAAAGGTTGAGAATCACTGAGTTAACGTGTGCTATGTCTCCTTGTTTCTTAAAACCACAGTAACTCATTTACCCGCTAGATGACACTCTTTTAAGACAGCATAATTAAAAAAAGCCAAAGCGAGCAATATTACTCAAAATAAAAATTAAATTTAGAAAAGCAGACTATAATCATAAATTGGAGAGCACATTAGCAATCCGCGTTTTAAAAGTTAAGAATTTTATGAAGTAAAGGTAAGAAAGTTAGGAAGGATACACAGCACAATGAAATGCGGGTCAAAACTAAACTGGACTTTCAATTATTTTATAAGTAGTCTCAGCTTCCAGCGATTACAAGAAAGAGATTCGATATGGTTGGTTGTATTCAGATTATTTGGCGCCGTCAGTAGTTTCTCTCTGAATTTTTATTCCTTTTTTCTAGAACGTGCATATTTTGCGAAGAAAAGAACGATAAATTTACTTCGGAAGGCTTAGACGAACATTACGACAAAGAATGTCCTATGTTAAATCGCTGTACCAACTGTAAACAGGTGCTATTTTATTTTCTACAATTATTTTTAATTGCCATAATTATACAATGTTATTCAAAGTAATTTAGCTTTTAATATTATCTCAGGTAAAGTTTAAAGTAGAATTTGACATTTTAATAGATCTACTAGAAAAGTTGGATTTCTACCATAAAAATCGTTAAACCTTTCATTAACAACTGTCACTGTACTGACCCTTCATTAATATTATTATTATTATTATTATTATTATTATTATTATTATTATTATTATTATTATTATTATTATTATTATATATATATATATTTTTTTATCGGATTGATTAATTTTTTGCATTTAAGGATAAAAAATACTTGATAAATTACAATTAAAACAAATTAGCAGTGAAGTGTTTCCTTGTGTGAAGTGCACTGTACGAATTTCTCATTTTTCGTGAACTCAACTGTATGCTTTTCATATTTCGTGAATTATTCAAATTAAATATGTTTTGGAATTTTTGGAACAATTACTTTGTGTAGTATTTACAATATGTTGAAAATAATTGCACATTGCAATTTAACCGCAACTTTAATCGTATATATTTTTCTACTTCTATTTTCGTTTCATTAATTGCATATGTGTGTACTCCTATATTCTTAAGCCGGATTTACACGCTACCAGTCGAGGTTCCAGTTTAGATTACCAGTCATTTACGTCATGTAACGTCACCAGGCTACTGGTTCCAGTAAACCAAACATTTTCTATTCACTGGCGCCGGCGACTCCGATCAACCAATCACGTGTGTTCTCCCGTGATCATCGATAGACGGCGCGACAGCCACTTAGCTGACGTCACAGAACTGGCTATCTAAACTGGAGGCCCGACTGGTAGCGTGTAAATCCGGCTTTATGTTAATTAATCTTGTTTCATCTTTATGATCAGACCTAGAATCGGAAGTGATTCATTCCAAAGCAGAGCGTGATTAAACGCTTTGCTTCAGAGATGCGCTTTCTTTCGCAAAAGTTCTAGAAGGAACTTTTTGATTTGCGTGATATCTAAAATCAATTTTAAAATTGAACTTTTCAACGGAAAGAATTTTTCATTGTGGAGTAGACGATTGAAAGCAGTGTTTGCAGCAAAGAAGTTGGATTATTACAGGACGTCCAGCGAAGGACTCCCTGATTTTGAAATTAAATAACTTAAAAACGAAAATCGATAGGAGAATGAAAAGTATAGTTATTTTGAAAGCTGTAAAAATCTGAAACAGAAGTTTCAAAATTAATTACAAATGCTTCCAACAGATGGCCCTGTTCTTTCAAAATACTAGAAATATGTTATAAAATTGTCCTCTGCAATCAGTCTTTGCAATCACGCTAAAATTCCGGTTTTCAAGTGATTTTTAAGAATCAATTGGTAAAGACTTAACTCACGAGGACAATATATTAGTCACTTTTCACCCATTATTAATATTTCCATGTTGACTCAAGAAAATGCAAATCTATGAGCTATGGCATAAAAGTATAGGACATTCTTCAGATCAAGTGTTTCAAAATTTGGGATTGCCAATATCGAATAATTTTTGTGAAGGTACTGGTCAAACAAACTGCTTACCCGGTAGGGAAAGGTTCAAGACGTCGTGAGAAGGGAACAGACGTAAAGTTTGCTGTCTAATCATTCCTTCTACAACTAATTGTGAAAGATACTGATTATTATCAATGACTATTCTATAGATTCTATGAAGTCTATCTTCTCAAGCGCAAGAAAAAAAAAAAAAGAAAAAAAAAAAATGACGTTGCGGCTGTATTGAAGTTATTCTTTAAATGCAACCCTGGTATTCTAAAAGTGAAATACGACAATGCTAAAGAACGTATTGTCAGATAATCTTGTACAGTTATCAAGAAAAGCAAGGGTTAACATTGATGATGTGCCATCATATACACCATATTTAAGTGGCTGCGCTGAGCGTATCAACCGTTCACTGCTCGATAAAAGGCGGTCTTTAATTTATAGGTCCAAACTTCCTAAGGTGTTCTGAATATTTGCTGTACAAATTGCAGCTTATATTAGAAATTGAATTTCCAAGTAACAGCATAGATGGTGATACTCCTTATTTACTGAAATATCAAGAAGAAACTAATTTGGGCAAGATTAGATTATTGGTTGAATTGCGTATATGAAAGTTCCAGAGGATCAATGGAAGAATCTTGATCCCAAGTCGAAAAAGATTATCTTTGTAGAGTATTCAAGCATGAGTTATCGTTTATTAGAGCATATGACTAAAAGAATCGTCTTGAGAAGCGTTAAATTCAACGGAATTAAGATATTGATCTCGTATTTGACTGAAACCAACTACGGCTGCCTTCGTAATCTTCCAGTTCAGTTGAAAATCGAAGAGATAAAGGAAAAAAACCTGGTACAGAACTTGATGAAGAACCAAGTGTTCCAGAGGAAGAATAAGAAGTACCTTGTAAAGAATGATTATTGCAAAGAGACAAAAAGTCCTCCATAAGATTTCCAGAAAATGAAGTTTACCAAGCGATGATGTCTCTTAAAGAAAAAAATTCTTTGACTTATTAAGGCATAGAAGACCTCCCATCAAATGAACAGTTTCTCTAGTGAAAGGCAATGGCCGAGGGAATGCGTGCAATCGAAAAAAATAAAGCATGGGATCTGGTGGAACTTCCTGAGGGACAGCGTCCAATATCATGCTAATGTGTTATTCGAATCAAACGTAATGGACAACATAAAGCTCGTCTTGTCACACATGGGGTCATGCAAAACGATGGACTCATTCAAGTATTGCGTCAAAGATTCGAGAAATTTCTGGCAGTTGTGGGCAAAATTAAGTTTAAACAGTTTGAAAGTGAGCCGTGTATTTTTGTAAGGAAAACTGATAATGAAGAAGTCATCATGGCGCTTTATGTTGATGATCTTCTGGTTGCTAGATCCAATGAGGAACTTGCACAAGTGATGAAAATGAATATTTTTTGCATTTTCTAGTGTTATCCAACGAATATATTTGAGCAGTGCAATTATTTTGTATCTTTATGCTTTCAATTAATCAAAAATCGAGTTTGAAATTAGCCGAAATCAAAGCGAAAGTCACGAGACCAAAAACGCATAAAAAAACCCGTGACGTAGTTATACGCAGAGATAAAGTCTCAAAACGAAGGAGAAACCTCACTCTTAAATAGGTTTTACACTGGTTCATTATCTGCGCGTTGACGTTTCACGCAAAAGTTGCTTTTTCCCGCCAAATCGCAAAGTGAAAAACTAAATATTATTTTAACTATCTATCCGAGCTCAAATTTTTGAATAAATGGTATGGTTTTTCATGATTTTTTCTTTTACTTTTATTTAAAAATAAAACCAAAAAACGTGAAAGTTCCTCATTCAACTGAAATAAACATCATTATTGCTGCTATCTGTTGAGCATTACGGAGAGCAAGGAAACTCATTAAACCGTAATGTTTTAGTAAATCCGATTTTTCAATATTGGAAAATTCTAAAATTTAATTTCTGCATCGCAATATATTAACAAAAAATCCTTTAAATCCAATCGTGAAGTGGGAGAGGGCGTAAAAACTCCATTCCACTATGCTTTTTTAAGCAAGGCAAAATTCAGTTCCATTACGATCCGATGTTTCAATTACATTTTGACATTCGTTGATAACGCCCATTTTCTTTCATTTAAAAATACAACATCCACTCAATTTGAAGTTCGATAGTTTTGGTTGGTTGGTTGGTTGGTTGGTTGGTTGGTTGGTTGGTTGGTTGGTTGGTTGGTTGGTTAGTTGAACTCCAGGCTGGGAGTGAAAAGGAAGGACTTTGTGAACTAGCACCTGCCTCCGCTTACATATGTGAGAGAACCACCTCCCTGGAACAGGTTGAAGTAAAAAAAAGAACTAATATAAAAAAAAGGGGGGATATCAAATCATTTCGGTGCAGAAGGAATTTTGTGAAGTTGTCTTTTCAATGCTTTCTTTTGGTGAGGACGTGGACATACCTTTTTCACAAACTTCCGATAGTTTTACTTAAAAAAAAAAAAAAACATAAAAATTCTCCAGGAAGGGAAACTTGTACATATGACCATGCTGGGATTGGTAAAGTCCTTTCTCAATCTATAAATACAATATGCCGAAGAACCACCCTCTCTTTTGAATGCAGCTAAAAAATATTAATAATGTAATAATTGTAATAAAGAATGTCTGTAATTTGCAGATAGTGGAAATTGCTAGTTTGACTGAGCACCTGTTGGAAGAGTGTGAATCGCGCAGCCAATACAAGCAATGTCCCATTTGCCTGGAGGCCGTGCCATCCCTCAACTTCGACAACCACACTAAGATCAGAATGTGCACAAGTAAGTCACGAGAGTAGAAGGAAAACCGCATGTGACAACTCCAAACCGGTTAAAACTGGTGCAGTTTCGTGTGTGATGTGTAAAGTGACCGCTAGTTTTTCTTTTCTACTTTGGTTGGTTGGTTGAACTCCTGGCTGGGAGTGGAAAGGAAGGACTTTGTGAACTAGCACGTGCATCCGCGTACATATGTGAGAGAACCACCTCTCTGGAACAGGTTGAAGTAAAAAAAAGAACTAATAAAAAAAAGGGGGGGGGGGGATATCAAATCATTTCGGCGCAGAAAAAATTTTGTGAAGTTGACATTTCAATTCTTCCTCCGGGTGAGGACGTGGACACACACGTCGAGCTTCTCGCATCTTCGCAGTGTTTCTATATCAACTTCCGCACGAAGACCTCTTTTCTACTTTCTGTAGTACATTGCACACCGAATTATTATTGTTACTTCCAAACGTAATAGCGTTTTAATCAAATGTAAAACAACGATTAGAGCTCATTTGTGAAATTCGAAGAAGAAAAAAATGTCGTGGTTTTTTTTTTTTTTTTTTTTTTTACATTTTTTTTTACTTTTAACATTGAACATTATACTTCTCATTTAACACAATCGTTGCCGATCACGTATCAGCGCGGAATGTCTTGTTACTCCCCAGCAGTCTGTCCTGATCAGACTGCACCTGATCGGAGTTTTCCGTTCATGCTGGAATGAACTGAAGTAACAAAATAATATTTCTCACGTGATATAAATATCCGAGCGGAGAAAGCATTGAAATGGCAACTTTACAAAATTCCTTTTGCACCGAAATGATTTAATTCCCCCCCCCCCTTTTTTTTTTTATTAGTTCTTTTTTTTTTTTTTACTTCATAATGTTCCAGAGAGGTGGTTCTCTCACATATGTACGCGGAGGCAAGTGCTAGTTCACAAAGTCCTACCTTTCCCCTTCCAGCCGGGAATTCAACCAACCAACCTAATATCAGATAATCTTGTCTTCCTCCAAATGGTTAGCTGGAAGCTTGTGTTTTTAAAAACTCAGTTTCAAGTAATTCCAGCAAAGAACGGCAACTCCGATCAGGTGCAGTCTGATCAGGACAGGCTACTGGGGAACAACCCTACGTTCTGATACGTGATCGGCAGCGAATGTGTTAAAATCGATAAATTACCTCGGGGAGAAAACTTCAAAAATTAAAATATACAATTTTCTTTCAAATTTCAATAATTTGAATGAGTTCTAATTAGATTATGTATACGATAACAATTTGCATGTGATTTAAATTAGCAATATTTTGCCAGAAAAGTATTATGGAAAATAATGCATCAGGTCTACAAGGCCTAAACAAACTTACAATTATTCATAATGAATGATAATTTAGTACAAGCCATTAGTGCCAAGCCAAGGCCGAACTGGAATGTAACGAGCGCTAAGGCACTCTCCAGGCCGTGACAATGTTCAAAAGTCTATGGGTGCGAAGGAAGCAAGTTGTTAGTTCCATTTTCTCCCTCAAAACAAGGGTAGCGCTGCAATCCAACCAGATTTGAAACTGCAATATAGTGATATTAGCACACTTGCCGTAAATCAGTCGGGCTGAAATTTTGCAGATAGATTTGATGTCAATGACAATGCATTCAATCAAAATTTGGGGGCATTCTATCAAATTTCACTGGCACTAAAAGGTCGCTTTTACTTACGCTTGTATCTTCAGATACTTAAAAAAACATCTTGCCTTCATCCAATCGCCCTGAAATTTAACAGGTAGATTCGTTGTCATTAAAGTTGCATTATATCATGTTTCGGGAGGTGTCACTGTCACTAAAAGGTCAGTTTTACACACGCTTCTATCTTCAGTATATTAAAAAACCAACTTGCAGTCACCCAATCGCGCTGAAATTTGACAGGCAGATTCGTTGTCGATAAGGTAGATTCGTTTTCGATAAGGCAGATTTGTTATCGTAGATCCGGATCCAAGGGGAATTCGTGAAATTTAACATCGGCTCTCTTTCCAGAATATGAAGTACAGTGTGGTACGCAACAATTTACCATGTTTGGTTTTAAATGATAATGAAATTAATTAATAAATGTAAATCTATGAGGTTGATATTAATTCTATTTGCAAAAAATATTAGAAATTAAAAAAATTAAATCAAAAACGGCGATGAAATTTTTTTAGAACGCCAGCTAAAATAAAAATATCCATGGCTGCCAACTCTGAAATCACGAGAATTGCCAACGACGACTTTTTAATTTAATTTTTATAATTTCTAATATTTTTTAAATATACGACAAAGAATTACAAACTCTGTTTCCATAAAGAGTAATGAAAATAAAATTCAAAAATATGCCTTATTTTAAATAAACAACTTAACTCTAAAAATAGATATCAAAGTCTCATATTTGATGCGTAATAATCAACAAAAAGCAAAGAATTTTAAAATAAATGATAGTGTAGTGAAGCTTCTGACATCATATTTGCATGAAATGTGAATAATAAATTGTCGCGAGTGAACTGTGTATAAATTTATTTCATTCGTTAATATTATCGTTTGACAATATTCGCCGTGTTCTTTTTGCATTTTAAAAAAAAGTAATTTTTTCCTCTAACGTATAGGTTTTCGTATTTGACCAAGCAAAGAAAACACATGCTACTGTTTTGGTTGGAATGTAGCGCCACCAGTCCACTGCGGCTGTTTCCACTCTTTACTATTAGTTGTCACGGCCTGGTTCAATCCAGTTCGGCCTTGGCCAAGCTTACTTTCTACAGGTGAAACTTCTCTAATCCAAATTTAATAAAGACTTTTATGTCATTTTTTAATAGAGCAAACTCAATTATATTATACTTTATTATTGGTTAGTAAATAAACCATTCAAGGTTAGGGTTAATATTCCCTCGTTTTCGACACTGATAACTAAAACCATAACTTCTTCAATAATTCGCTTATTAAGTTAAAAATGTGGATAGTACAATAAAAATACTGGGTGAATGAAGAGAAACTCTTTATATGGTATCATATATTAAGGAGGGGGGGGGGGGGCAGGGCCGTAGATTGTTTGCAGTGGTTCATGCTAGAGAAGCATAAGTTACAATGGGACGTATGCAGCTATTGTAAACGTTCTTTTTCATTTTGAGTGTTTGCAAATAATTGGTCTTAATTTATCCTAGATACCATACGCTTTACCAACTACTTTAGTTTAGTTTTATTAATCTTGAAAAAATAGGTTTGTTAGGGTATTCAGTGCGAAACGCCAGTACACCCTTTCATCATAAATATGTACAAATATAAGTTTATAAAATCATAATTTGCCACAGAAAAACAATTAGAAAATAGACAGATACAGGACAGTACAGTACACTACAACAAAAGAAAATTGGTACGTTCAAACTTTCTCTTCTTCATCACACTTCCTTATGGATACCCATCTTGAATAAACGACTTTGACATCAGCCTGTACTAAATAGAAACACTTGACTTGTAACTATATTAACCCGTTTATTTTTAGTGGCTAAGTCAAGCAGTGAGGCCAATCATTGCCCTCTGTGCCACAAGAACATTGAACCAGGAGAAAAAGGTTGGAGGAATCATTTGATGGGGGACGGTGGCTGCGAAGTCAACTCCAGACGCAAGGACAAGAAAAGCTCGAAGAAAAGTGAGTAAAGCTACAAAGAACTTGCTTAAGTTTTATTTGGAGTAAGGACATCAGCTCTGATTACCTTATCATGGAAAAGAAACAAGTCAACAAGTACAACGAGGGGTGGAATTGTACCCTACTCGTTTCCTGATGGGAACTTTTTAAGTAATATGATATTTAATATACATAAACCGAATATTTTCTATATATTCATTATATAACGGGTAATCTCAAAGACGAAAAATGCCCATTGAGGTTGCACAGATATCCATAATGAAAAATTTCGTTATATCCATTGAAGTAATCTACTGATTCGTCACACTTATTTAACAGGTTACTAAATCTTTAGAATTATAATTTAAGTGTTTCTTCCGATGCAACTCCAGCTGGCTTTAAAAAAAAGTACACTTACTCATCAGTGCAGAGTTTACGATATATCCTGTCAAATGTTCCTCTTATCAATCATTCTAAAATAAAAGTAAAGTTTCTCAATCTCTAAATTAAATTGTGATTTATATAACTCCCATGTACAATAGTTGGACTGAGGCCTCTTCCATTCACTGGAGGTTTTGCATATTTCTCAAAGCGAAACTTGTGATTGGCTGTTACCGAATTCTTCCTTCTACTTTTGCAACATGTTTCGATTTTTTTTTTTTTTTTTTTTTTTTTTTTCAATTCAGATTGGCACACGGAAATTAACATTTTCTTCTCTGTGCATAACTTTTGGAAGTTAGTGTAGAAATAACAATTACAGTTATCGCATATATACAAATTATCGCAAGAAATCTTAAAACGTTGGAACAAGAGCAACACCAACAAATGTTAAAATAATAGCACCACCAACATTATGCAAGTTTTTGTTGTTTTTTTTTCAAAATAATTCTCCATCCATAACTGTCATTTTTCTATAAAACTCTTTCTTACAAGTGTTCCTGAACTCGTAATAATTAATAAATCTTTGTTTTCACAAGAAATGAAAGATGGCATTTAAGGCTAACTTACCCTAGATTCCTAAACTGCTTGGAGACATATATTTTGATTAAATAAAAAGGCAAGTTATAAATAAAAGAATACAAAAGTAAATATTTTAAGAGGCAATATCTCAAAATTAGTTTTTGTTTCATACACAATCATGAATTATAAATTGTGAATTTAATTCTAAAATGTATAAGGTCGTGTATTTTCGATTTGGAAAAATTGAAAGAAAAATATATTCTCCTATTAATTTTCAATTTAGAAGCTCTGGTGTAGAGTGGTTGTAAAATCTATTTTCTGGTTTCGATTGAATATTGGACTTAATTCCACCAATTAGTTAGAAGTAGTAAAATAAAAATGTTTTCTATATTGTTTGGTAACTCGAAATGTTTCACGAATTAAATGTTTAGTAAGGACATTTTGTATGTGAAAAGGTAAATGAAATTTAAATACATTAATATATAATATAATCTCAAAATGTTCATAAAAAAAAGTATTTTTATAGAGTACGAAAAAAATACAGAATATTTTCCCATTAATTATATCTCATGAAATCATTGTTTAAGTTCAGATTTAAAGTATATAAAATTAGTTTCTAGAAAATAATGTATATCTCTAGTTCCTTAATTCTCTTTACTTAAAGTATTTATTTAATTTCAATAGGTATCTTGAAAAAGAAAAGTAAGAAATGAAAACTCCAAGAGGCTTTTCTTCAATTAGCTTCAAGATTTAATCTACTTTTTTGCTTCCTTGTCTATTACATCTGTGCATTTATAAATAATGATAAGACACTTTCAAATCTTTGAATTAATCACTCATTTGACAATAATATAATTAAAAAAAAAACTTGTTCATACTGCTACAATCAGACCAAGTTTAAATTACACACTTCTAATTCTTACCACTTTTGTGTTCTAAACTTCCACATCAAATTGAGGCCTAGCTGCAGACAATTTTTAAATATCATTCAAATTGATTTTCAATTTGATTGATTTATACCCATGAAAGGAATAGTTTCTAACAATGCAGACAAGTACCATTAAAACATGTATTTATGGAATAATTGTGAAATATTTGGCTAAAATACATTAAAAAAATAATTTTTAGTTGATTAGCTGACTTCCAACATATAGTTGATAAAAAAAAATGAACACCATTAGAAACTCAATAAGAGGATTTCACAATTCAAAAATAGCTTAGAAAACAACACGACACAGGTACAAATAAAATCAACAAATGTTTAATAACAACATTCATGTAACATAATGTACAATTTTATACCCATTCATTGTTAAAACATGCTATGATACAAAAATAAAATTCACAAATTATATCAAGTCCATCAATTACATGATAAGACAACAATGAATACAAAAAATGACAAGTAATGATTTACAAAAATAAACTCTTGAAACTATCCACGGTCTAGGAGATAAAAATTATCTACAACAGGGTTCCCACTTGAATCAATGTTGTAAATCAATGACTTTTAAGAACCTAAATGATGTTTTTTAAGGACCTTCGAAAAAAATTTTCAGGCATCATGTCTTATTTTTAATAAAGCATGTCATAAATTTTTAATAAAGTATGTTTTACCAAAAAGAGTTAAAAGTTGGCGCATGCGCAATACAAATATGTCAGAAAATTCCGATACGGTGCGGACAAGTGGCGGTCAGGCAGGGATAGCAAGTCTAAGTTGTATTTTTATAAATTTTGCAGTTGAGCTCACAACATCCGCAAAAATTAAGGACTTTTAAGGACCTCTAAGAATTTTTAAGTACTTTCAAGGCCTTGAAAACAAGTTAAAAAAAAATTAAGCACTTTTAATGACCGTGGGAACCTTGTACAATAAATAGTTAGATTCCATACACTTTCTTCATGTTCTGTCGCGTGTGGTGGATAATCTCCTCCAGTGACACAGCCTTTGCGCTGCTACATGTATTGCCATACCTGGATGAGAGTGCTGCATATATGTAGTCTTAGAAACCTGAAAATAAACAAAACAGCAATTTTAAAATTAAAGAACAGTGTAAGTACAATACTAATTCACAGTGTTAATTCCAAAAAAAATAGTACATGCATATTCATGGTGCTGCTCTGAACTTTTTATAAAAAAAACCTTATTACATAGTGTATTTTTAATTTGACAAGTAATTAAAACCTCCATTAATAATTAAGTCAAAAAATAAAATGCACTAATTGTAGAAAACATTTTTGTTTCAATACATTGCTGAAGCAGAAGCTTTTATCAAAATTTCTTCATTTCCATGACAAAATTATTAAAACGGAGCGGTTTTGGACTAATTTTGGTAAAAATAGTTGTTAAGGGTCAGAAGTAGTAAATTGGTGCAAGATGTTGTTGGTGCAACACCTCTACATACAATAATTAAAACTTCTAAGCAGAATTTGTTAGAGAGTATTTCTTCTTCTTGAATAAATAGGTTTGTTAGGGTATTCAGGCCAGAATAAAAGTATACGCTTTCGTAATTAATATGTACAAATATAAGCTTATAAAATCATATTTGGCACACAAAAACAATTAGAAAATGGACAGACACAGGACAGTACACAACAGCACAACAGAAATTTGGACAGTGGGCACTTTTATCTTGAATAATAGTAAAAATGAACAACACAATTGGTGCACAATTTAGATAATAGACGAGTTTACCGTCCGCTGACTCTGGCTAAGACCCGCCTCCCTGTTATCCTGGATTTCTCCATATGCAGAATTGAAAGCTTACCGTACTCTTACAAATAATATCGTACCAAACAGAAAGGTGAACTTTTTTTTCTCTCTGTGACGTCTGTTACTTCCACGGTGATTTATCACACATAATTCTCCACTATGCCCAAATTAATGCATAGAGTCGCAGTTTTTGATTTACTAAAATCTTCAACCAAACATCATCGATCATTTGAGGAGATGATGAAAAGAGACAATCATGGGTGCTGGCAGGATTATAATCAGGTTCGTGCAAATCGTGTGCTCTTGTGAGTGCAAGATGGTTAAGTTTTGTTCAAACTTTGATTTGATTTCTTAATGAAATGTAAAAAAAAAAATTACGAAATAAATTTGTTTCATTGAATAATTTAAAGCCTTTTTCATATTCTTATTCGGCAATGAGAGGGTGGTAATGCACTCCCCTACACCTTCATGACACATGAGTTTACCTGAGTTGAGTTGAATGGTGTCATATGTATAGGCGAAGGACATGTTGACAAGCAAAGCAACTGAAGAGAGTTAAGTACTGAAACTGGGTGGACAAAAAGCTGGCTTGTGAAGCATAAGTGTCAATGAGATGCGAGTGAGTTACAATAAAAAGCAAAATAATCAAGCTTATGTCACCGAAAACAGTAAACAGACCCATTGACTTTGCTTTGCAAACCAATTATACTTTGCAAGTCAACTTTTTATCAACTCGGAATGTTCCAGAACTGGGGCATGATTCTCACCTACTCTCGAATCGGAATGGCAATCGGGAAGGGGGGTGTCACGTGACTTTCCGATTACTTGCGATTCTCACGTCAAAATCTCGTTTAACGAGATGTCCAATCTCTCGGAATGCGTCTCATTTGCTCTGGAGTTCTTGGGATGTCATGACGATTATCGAGATTTCGGCGAAGTTTATTCTGATTGGTTGTTCTAGTTGAATGTTGAAGTGTCTATTGTTGCTGCTGTTTTAAAACAACAAACATCAAAATGGATCCTGCAAGAACATTAGTTTTATGAATTTTACCCAGTATTTAGTGAACAGGGAATTGAGAGGACAAAGAGTATTTAGAGATAAAACAAATCCCTTTGACTCTCACAATATTCATTTTATTGAAATTTTTCGGCTTTCGAAACCTGCAGCATGGCTGGTAATCTTAGAAATTAGAAGTGTACTTGCCACACAGTGCCTGAAAAAAAGAAATATGAGCCCTGAATTACTTTATTTTTTCTGTTATTAAGACTTATTTCTCCTAAGTTTTACATAAAACTACGGAGCCAATTCAAGAAGGAAAAAGTAATCATGATAAATTCTTATATGTTCACTACATTTACGAAAAAAACCCTGATTTTTCCAAACGGTATAGTGGTTAGCGTACTAGCTTCTAGACCGCGAGGTTGTGGGTTCGAGTCCCGAGTTAGGCATGGATGTTTGTAAATGTATGTTGGCTTGTCTAATGACGAATGTTTCGGCGCGTTATAGCCCTCGTGTTGCTGACGACGCCAAATAATCTAAAAACAACCAAACAACCTGATTTTTCCTTTGACTACCAAATAGTTTTGGTGGTACCAGGCAAGAACGTGATTCATTTAATTCAGACGGCAGCCTACTGTTAGCAAATTAGTATTGGCATGTTGCGATTCTTATCAATATTCTAATTAAAATTGTTGCATATATTTATCTCCTGTTGGGTGCCTGCTACTTACCAATAATTTTTATCACTATGTTCTAAATCATAAACAAAACATTGTGTTCATCACAAAGAGTTAAAATGTACAATAAAAGCCATAAATACCGCCTAGCTTATGTTTGATGAAAGTTTTACTATTTTTTTTGTTTTGTTTTTTTGTTTTTTTTGTTTTGAGTCATTCATTCTCAAAACCTGCTGTAACTTGTGATTTAGAGGGATCAAAGGTATTCCTCTGTTATCATCAGAAAAGTTAATAAATGTTTTAATGCATTTTAGTATCTGTTCAACTTTCTTGGAAGCCATTTCATGCACGAGTTCCACAAAAAAATTATGAACATTGAATTGAAGTCAAAACAGCACATGGTTCTGAAAACTCTACTGCGCATTCCTAACCGCGCAGTTTTCAGCGGAGGAAGTACGTCATTCTTCGATTTCGAGAAAAACTGAGGTCAGAATCACTCTTTATCTACTGAACGAGAAATGACCCGATTCCGAGAGAGCCGGTCACGATTTTTTTTCCGATTCGATCGGAGGTGAGAATCAGGCTCCTGGTTTCAACCTTCCGAACTGCTTTGTTGCTTCTCACCTATAATTCTAGATTTGCTCGGCCTCTCAGAATGAGGGTCCACCACCACCAAATCAACTAATTAATTGCCGAGTTCCAAGGTCCAATCCAAAAAAGTAGAGTATGTATTTACCAAGGTATATTTACTTTCTAGTCGTAGGTTATATTAAATTGATCAATTGATAAAGCAGCCAGGGGGCGAGCAGAAATCTCTCACCACCCAATCAAACTATTAAATAGAATTGACATTTTTCATTGTCGTTTTTAAATTTCAAATTTAAATTGATTAGATTGTTGTAGTTTCATTGCTCAACCATGCCAAGCACGTGGACTGTGCTGCATTTAGCTTCATATTACGGCTGCTTGGTGAAAGTAAAGGCTCTTGTACAGAAGGGGGCTGATGTTAATTCTGAAAAGGATGAAAGTGATACACCCTTAATTTTAGCTGCAAAAGGACGTTATCCAGATGTTGTTGGATTTCTCATTAGTACAGGAGCAAACACAAACTACTATGATAGAAATAAATGGACAGTTAGAAATAAATGGACAGTTATTGCATCATGCTGCATTGGGAGGACGGTTATCAACTGTCAGTTCTGTTCTGAAGGAAGAAATTGATGTTAATGCTAAAATTATAGGGAATTCAGCTGTGTGGGAACTTCTCACTAGTACAGGAACAAGCATTAAACCCTACGATGCAGATAATAACCCAGAACTGATGTCCTTTTCATTAGAACGATGCTCTCAATCACAGTCTCTTGTGAGGAAAGGGAGGGGCACAGGGAAAATATCCTTACTGTTATCTGCAGTAAATGGCCGTAAGGAAATTGTTAAACTTCTCATTAGTGCAGGTTCCAATGTCCACTTTTACGATGAAAATATATACACTACATTACATTACGCAGCAGTTGAAGGATGGTTAGAGATTGCACAGGATCTTGTGGAGCGAGGAGCTGATGTTAACGCTGGGGCTTTTAAAGGGTCTCACACCGTTACACATTGCTTGTATGGAATCTAAGAAATAAATAATAAAGGAGGGTCCTGTAGAGAATAAACTTTAACTGTTCTGATTAGAAATTTAAATGATTTTGAACTCGTTAAGTTATTTATTGAGAAAGGTGCATTTCTTGAATCTATAGATTTCGAAACCTTTGCTGAAAATGGGTATCCTACAAGACATAAAATTTTACTCTCAATTCATTATTGATAAATTTAACAATAAATATTTGCTTAAACTTTACAAATTGGCCAAGTCCGCCATTAATCTCCCTCAAATTGATAAAATGAAAATTAGCTTTGTTAGTAAAGTAAATCAAGATGTGATGCAGTCTGTACAAAACGAGATACAAGCAAAGTTGTTGTAAAGCCAATTACGAAGTTGTTGTAAAGCCAATTAATAAATCAGAATCGCAAAATGGCTTAAAAAGGCCAGCTGTATTTTATGCTCTTGATGTACCATTCCTCAGGAAAAAAAAATTATAAGTTAAGAAAGAATATTGGTACCCATATGTAGGAAATGCAATATGGTGGAAGAAACCGCCCACCATATACTTTTTGAATATGAAGCTCTTCTTCACATTAGGCACTCAAGCTTAGGTCTTGGAACAGAACTTGATACAATCCACGAGGAACCTGCCAAAAGCCTTTTGACCTTTCTTAAGGAATCTGGCTTTCTTTGACAGGGGTGTCGTAAAATAAAGGGGTTGGTGCAATATTTCCTAGTGGAATCAACACCTAGGCTCAGTTGACCTCCCCCATTCACTATGACTATTTGTTCAAAATTAGTGTTAAGAAGTATAAATTATTTCATTACTACTTAATATTTTTATTTAAAATACGAAATTATAACATTTATAGCTGGGGGAGGGGTGCACTTGTCACCAACTTTTGGGAATAATTCAAAAACATTTAGGAATATATACATTGGCCTCCCAACAAGAATTCTTTAGAAAGCTTGTTTCAATACCGGCAAAAAATTATTGCAATTTTAGAGAGAAACATAAATATAAGGAATGTTAAAAATTTTAGGTCGAATATGACCCCTGGGTATTAGGTTGGGCTAAACAACTTTTTTTTTTTTCGAAATCGGTCTTGGCATAGCTTGGAAAAGTTGCCTAATGAGTCAATTAGAAAAACACTCAAAATTTCGTCAATTTTGCTCAATGCCTAGCTTTGCCGCTCTGGCATTGAAAAGGTAAAGAACGAAAAAAAAAATGCACTTTTAAATCATTTTTTTGGAATTTATTGTTTAAAAGCGACATTGGCATAGAACGGAAGAAGAAAAAAGAACCACTGGTCAGAACGACCTTAAATTTGAAGGAAATATTATTGAAGAAAGGGGAAAAAGTAGGGCAGAAAAAAAATTGTTCAAAATCTTAGGCAATAGATGGCGCTTTAAGCACCATTACTTGAAAGGTTTCAACTACAAATGACAAATGAATAGTCAAACAACGGCTACAGTGTAAGTTTCACTTTAAACCAACTGTACTGTTCAGTGTGCATGACTGTACAAGTGTGAAACTGATAGTTATGTAAGATAGTATGGGACTCAAGACAACTAAAAACCGATTTTTCCCATCCTATGTGATACGACATTACCGTGTTGGATGGGCATACGTAACTAACAATATCACACTAGTACAATCACGCACACTGAACACTACAGTTGGTTTAAAGTGTAACTTACACCGTAGCCGCTGTTTTACGATTCATTTATAGTCGAAATCTTTTAAGTTATGATGCTTACAGCGCCATCTAATGCCGAACTTTTGAACTATTTTTTTCTGTCGTAGGGCAGCGTTCCACTGAGAAATCCCTGTGCTGTCTTCTATATCAATTGGCTGCGTTGTATCGCCGTGAGTGGCGCTGCTGATGACTGACGTAGGGGGATAGAGCTAATATTACAGCTTCTCCTGGGACACCCAACCTGTACATATATGAATATACTGTTTGCAACAGAGCTCTATTCGTCCTGCTGTAATTGTTTTCAATCCACATCTTCTTGTGACGAATATGAGAAATGGATGGCAAAACAAACATCTATGACCGTATTTGCTATGGCCATCGATACAGGGCCTATTCTAACGGGCAGTCGTGGCCTATTTGGGCAGTCGTAAATTGTATTTGGGCAGTCGTAAATCAGATATTGGGCAGTCGTAAAAAATAGAAAAACAAGGAAATTAAAAATATGATTTTATTAAATGAGTGCAATTATTATTCATCTTTTTGAATTTGAGTATAATAAAATTTAAAACGACTTTTTTATTTGTTTATGCAACCCTTCCTTCTTTGAAGTTTCAGCTTCAAGAAAAACTCTTACCAGGCAACCCAATAATTGGCATATTTGACATAATCGAAGCTATTCTAGCGGTTATTCGTTCCCTTAACGCCTCGAATTTAGTAGTGTTTTAAGTTAAATAATTAGGTTTAAATTTTAACAGCTTTGTGTTAAATTTAAAAACTAGGAAGACCTGAAATTATAAACGTATAAATGGGGACTTATAGATCGACAACATGACGAATCACAATTTTAAATTCCATACATAGGAGGCGAAAATATCATTGTGAGACTGCTTAATAGGCCTATTTTTTCTAATTTTTTTATTCTCTGTTTAGCGTAATAATGTTTGTAAGGTCGGGGGGGGGGAGGGGGGGGGAGGGGGACGGAAGTTTGGGCAGTCGTAAAAATTCCTTAGAATAGGCCTTGCATCGATACATAAGCTATGGCAGAGATGAGGCAATCGTATCAACTTCGTATCAGTTGAAATCAGAATTTATATCAAATTCATATCAAACGAAATTCCATTTTGTATCAGCCAAAGTCCAATTTTGTTTCAGCTTCGTATCAGTTGAAATCTGATTTTCATCAAATTCATGACCGGAAAAATCACATTTCGTTTCTGTCTTGTATAAGTTAAATTCAAAATTTGGAATCGATTGAAATACATTTTTGTAATAACTGGGCACTAGGCTACTAGCAGTAGCGCTGGAAGCAGTTCAGCAGTTGTCACATCAATTTTTACCCAATTATATGTGTTGAATTGTTTTAGAAATAGTGTGATGTTTGATGTCAATTAGTAAACATGTTTAATTGAAGTTCCGGGAAAAGTATTTGTATTTAAACAGTTCAAATTGTTAAGCAAAAAAAAACACAAAAGAAAAAAATTTGCGGAAAAGATATAGAACTTTCGGCTTCCAGCACAAAACGCCATCTACACAATGCAACTCGTCATATCAAGTCATCAACATTGGCATGAATATAATCCGTCTGACTTTAATTTAACAATGTTAATTAACTTAACTAATCTAAACAATAAATAAGGAAAATGTCTAAAAGAAAATTACTTGTATATCACACCGCGTGGTAAAATTATTGTAATCACCACTAATAATATTAAAATTTTATTTCATTGTATAAATAATATTTCAGAATGTCTCACATTCGGAGGTGTACCGTTGAATATCCTAAAGTGCGTAATGACCGTTCACCTGTGAATGGCAAAGGCTAAATTGACCGATTACGGTAATTGTTTCTCTCTGCCAAACAGGCAAGAGGATAAATGTTGGAAATGGATGTTAACAAATAAAATAAAAAAAATATCTAAAAAAAATTAAACAAGCAAGGGGTAATCACGGTGCCCTCTTTTGACTTTCAAGGCTCAGTTGCTTTCTTTTAAAACAAGAATCTGTGAAAATGTATTTTTTCAATATAAAGTTTTCTGTAAAAAGGGCATTTTGTAATGTTCTACAGGAAAATAAATCCCATAAATATAAAAAGTAAACACAATATTTGTAAGCACACTAACACTCTACTCCTCTCCTCCAAATGAGAAACAAATAAATGTAGCAATCCTTTTGTACAATTTCAAAAAAATATATATTTTAGAGTATTGTACGATATTGGAGTAGGTAATTTTGTAATTATGAGATTACTGATATAGACTCTTTTCTTCACGGATTAGTATCCAAAATTAAAAAAAAAATTCTTTCCTTATTTTAGTGTAATGTCCTAAAAGTATATCTTTAAAAAAATATATATGATAGTGAAATGAATTATTTTATAATAAGGAATTATAGGATTAGTGTCCTTACTATTTTCCATAGAATGTTTTTGAAATAATCTGTATTAAATTTTAAACAAATTACTTTGCTACATGAATCAAACAGATTGCAAAAAAATTATTGTGAGGTGTGGATTGAGGTAAGGTCAATTTATTCAGTAGGGAGGTCATGAAAAAAAGGTATTTGGAAATCTTGGGCGATTCCCTAATTTTTTTGTACAACAAACTACAACCTTGCCAAACATATTTACAATTTGTCAGGGATAAGAAAGCTGCAGTAATAATTAAATAAATATCTCATCAGTATATCAACAGCTGCAGCTAGGGGATTTCGACGTCATACTAGAGGTCGGAAAAATCGATACTAAATCGTTGCATGGAAAAAATATCGTTAAAGTATCGATATATCGATATCCCACATATTTCATGATTTTTTTATTTGATTTTAAGTTTTGCTAGAAGCGAAGTTTTTCGGGGCAAATTTCTACTTTTCATGATTGCTTTTTTGAAAGGTGACTACTTTTTACTTTCAATTACAGTGAATGCTGGCTACTTTGACCTTGGGGTCCATCTTAGGCCCAAACTGAGAAAAAAAAATACAACGTTCACTGCTAACCTTCAAGAAGCAGTTTTCAAATTAATATAAGTTTATAAAATCATAATCTGGCACAGAAAAACAATTAGAAAATGAACAGCCACAGGACAGTGCACAACAACAAAACAGAAATATGGCCAGTGGGCACTTATCTTGATTGATAGTAAAAATGGACAACACAATTGGTGCAAAATTTAGATAATAAATGGGCAAGCTAATTTCGAAAAAGTTAAAGTGTAGTGAAGAAGGGGATCGAACCCTTAATTTCTATTAAAATGGGACTGCAAAGGCAGATTGAAAAGAAGATATCTAAGCAAAGTTATCTATTATATTTTTTGGCTAAGGATTGCGTCTGATAACGCAAATGCCGCAAAAGGTCTAATTTTACTGTCCCCTGGGAGACCTTCATAGTTTATATTAGCTTGTAAATTGGAGTTGACACACTTGGCGTTTTTATAGAAGTTAAAATTCAATTTCGCCAAGTGTTCATTAATGAATTCAATTTTGAGATCTTTATGAATCAGTGAAATGCGTATGTATCTCGTCGCTCCAACCATTTCCCTAAGAATGCGATTTTGCTCAATTTGGAGTTTTCTGTTGTTAGCTTTGGTTTCAGTCGTCCATGCTGGAGAAGCATAAGTTAGGATAGGACTTATGCAGCTAATGCAAATTTTCTTTTTTAGATGTAATCCCATCTTTCAGTGCCTGCCAATAATAGGTCTTAATTTATTCGAGATACCATACGCTTTACCAACTACTTTAGCTACATGGTGGTTCCAATTAGGTTTGGAGTTAATGATAAGACCTAAGTAGTTGACCTTCCTAACAATAGGGATCTTTTCACCGTACAAATGAAGTTCATACATCGTCTTTTATCTCTTTTTGTTAGGTCTGATTACTAGGAGTTGAGATTTTGACCCATTGATGGCCACTTTCCAGGGAGAACACAATTCTTCAATGTCTGACATGATGTTCTGCATATCGTCAATTGCTTTGTTCGCATTCATAGATTTTGTGACTATTGCAGTGTCGTCTGCATAAAAAGCTGTTAATTGATTGAAGTTATCTCTGTCCACCGGAAAGTCGAATGTATAAAAATTATAGAAGATAGGTCCCAGTACACTTCCCTGAGGGACACTGGCATGAATGTCTCTGATGCTGGAAAGGGCCTTGCTCACTCTAACTTTAAACGTCCTCTCTGCAATATAGGATTATATAATTTTAATTACATCGACAGAGAGATCAATGTTGAGGAGTTTGTAGATGAGCCCATTGTGATAAACACGGCCAAAGGCCTTGGCCACATCTAACATAAGAATTGTTGTGGTTTGCTTGTTATGGTTGGCAGATCCTGCGAACTTAAGCAACCTAACAAGTTGTTTATTTGTATATCTCCCTGTCATGAAACCAAATTGTTCGGTAGAGATTCTGTTCAAGTAAGGGTTGAGTCTTTTGAAAATAATCCTCTCAAACATTTTACCCATTGAGGGCAGTAGACTGATAGGTCTGTGGCTAGCAGGCATAATTGGATTTTTTCCTGGTTTTGGTATTAAAATAATTGTTGCCTGCTTCGAAACAGAGGGGAAGAATACATGTTTTAGACAAGCATTGAAGATATTAAACATGTTCCCTGTGGTTTCAGAAGAGAGGTTCTTTATCTTGCTATTGGAGATTTCATCTCCTGGAGCCTTTTTGAATTTGAGTTATCTGATTATGTACAGAATCTCTTCCAAGTTGGTGTCAGTTAGAGTTCGGGAGAAGTTAGGAGTGAGGTTGAATTTACCAACTCTATCTTTAATGATCTCTACAAAATCGACGTCGCAGAGCTCCTTATTCTCTTGGAATTGTTATTGTAAAGAGTCGACGAAGGCTTCAGCCTTGTCAATATCAGTGTATGCTAAACCTCTTTCGCCCTGTATTGGTCATTTAATAGAAATGTCTTTTCTGAGTGCCTTTTGCCATGGTCCATACTCTTTTATCCTCAAAAGCTAGTGATTAGACTTTTTGTTGCCATCTGTCCTCTCTAATATCTCTGGTTAGTAACTTGATTTCTTTATTGAGCAACTTGTTTTTTAAAATTAAGAGCTTATGTTTTTTGCCACTTTTTTCTAATCCAATTTCTGTATTGAATTAATTTTCTAATATGTGTTGGGAGGAGCATATAATTATCAATGTAAGGTTTGTAGGTTGTTGCCTCAGAGTGCACAAATTTAATGTTGTCTGTAAATTTTTCAATCTTATTGTCAAACCTCTCTGTGTCTTTAAGAGTTGGAGAGGGACAGTGGCGCACTGTTAGCAGGTTGAGGGAAAGATTCCAATCAGTCTTGGAAACAACCTACTTACTATAAACACTAGACTGCGCGCTCCCACTTTAATTATACAACGAGGGTGAAACCAAAATAAAACATGTGAGAGGAGAATTTGTGGGAGCAGGGTTGCGAATTTGGCTGGTTTCTCCTCCTTTTGGCGCTGCCCTAGTTATATAAAGGAATAATTTTAATGACGTAGTTATCTTGTGTGTTAATTTGTTGGTTGCTTCTGGAACAGTAGGTATAACTTTTCCGATCGCATGTGTTTTAAAAAAGCTTGTTAAGTTTTATTCGGTTTCCTTGATAAAATTTCACTATTACAAACGAATTGTAAATAAACTATTCTTTTCAGTTTTAATTATTGATAATTTTAAAAAACTTTATAAGATTTATAATTTAGTAAGGTTTACTTATTGTAATATGTTGTAAATTTACCAAGCATCTATAATAATAAAACAAGCTGTCTGTCTGTCTGTATATCTGTCTGTCTTTGGATCTATAGAAACCTATTTAAAATTGAAGTAGAGCTCCGAAATTTTCCACATAAGAAGTTTTGGCTTTCTAATTTTATGTATGTGAAACAGAATGCTAAAATTTTAATTAGTGCTATTTTAATTATTTTTTTTAATTAATTTATTTTTTACAAAGGGACTTCAAATAGAGATACAGATCTGAAATTTTTAACATAAGTAGTTTTAGCCTTCTAATTGAACTTTTGAAAAACAGAATATTAAAAATTTTTAATTAATTTTCTTAATTATTAAAAAAAAATTTACAAAACGACTTCTAATAGGGCTACAGCTCTGAAATTTTCAACATAAGTAATTTTGGCCTTCTAATTGGACCTTTGAAAAACAGAATTTAAATTTTTTATTTAGTTTTTTTTTTTTAATTAATTAATAAATATTTTACAAAACGATTTCTAATAGTGCTACAGCTCTGAAAATTTCAACAAAAGTAGTTTTGGCCTTTTAATTGGACTTTTGAAAAACATAATATTAAATTTTTATTTATTTCTTTTTTAATTAAATTTTTTAATTAATAAATATTTTACAAAACGATTTCTAATAGGGCTACAGCTCTAAAATTTTCAACATAAGTAGTTTTGGCTTACTAATTGGACTTTTGAGAAATAGAATTCTGAAATTTTATTTGTTTTTTATATAATTAATTAATTAATTAATTAATTAATTAATTAACAAATATTTTACAAAACGATTTCAATTGGACTACATTTCTGAAGCTTTCAACGAAAATTGTTTTGGCCTTCTAATTGGACTTTTGACAAAAAGAACGTTAAAATTTTAATTTGTTTTTTAATGAATTTTTAATTAATATTTTCACAAAAAGCGATTTCTAATAGGCCTAAAGCTCTGAAAGTTTCATCATAAGTACTTTTGATTTTCGCTTTTTACAATCTACTTCTTAATTTTGCTTTTTACAAACATCACGTGTTAAAATATTCTTAAAGGGGTGTTGTATTAAAGTTATTAACAGGAATTTTTTTTATTGTTTCTCGACAAGGGAGGGTCTTCTAATATTAAGGCTTTACGTAACAATTAGTTTTTAGTGTGTGAAGCGACCTTACGCTTACGCAGGGCGAGCTCATGTTTGCATGCAATGAACCTTTCAACAAGTTAAGTCATCCCGTGCTTATGTGTCAATGACTTTTTCAGCGAGCGAAGCGAGCTCGATTTTGCGTTGCGATGAACCTTTCTGCGAGCGAAGCTCCAAAAATTGGGGCCTATACACCAATGACGGATTTCCACAACGCGGGACTTCACAACTGGCTAAAATACTACACATGCTAAAATTTCGTGGCGAAGCACGGGTATTCAACTAGTTATATTGTATAAGTCAAAAAAAATCTTCCATCATTTTGTAAAAACAAATGCTTCAATTAATAGTAATTATACAGAAAAGCAAATACTGTAGAATTACGAAGAATAATATTATATTAGTAAGAAATATAAATTCTTCCACCTTTTTATTAAAAAAAAATTAATGGCATCTTCATAAAAGTACAAGAAATAGCTCAGCAAATTAAAAGAAATTAAATCCAGGCACAATATATGCTTTGATTAGATTCTTAGCACATCAGAATCCCAAAAGGCAACCAAATTTTAAACTGAAACACATTAGTAAAAAATAAATAAAAGACACTCGTAAAATAAAACTGGGTGGTGTGGTTTTTTTTGGGAAGGGGGTGAGAGAGAGTTTGTCCATTACTGAGATTTTAGTGCTGTGGGTTTTTTAATTATTGGGAAACAAATTTAATTATTGTCTAAGAAATTACTTTAAACTTCTATAAATTCTAATTCTAGCAGTCCTACAACGAGTTCTATTTGCCAATTTTCAGCTCGAATGGATGAAGGCAAGTGGGTTAATTACTCCTTCGAAGCGGTAATATAGTAGCGTGTGTAAAAGAAGACTTTTAGTGGCATCCCCCAAAATTTGATAGAATGTCTTGTCTTCGACAAAGTCTATCTGCCAAGTTTCAGTTCTATTGGATGACGGCAAATAGGTTAAATAGCCTTAAGTAGATATGGCCGCCAGAAAAAATTTAAGTTTATGAAAAAACTATTTTAACATTTATAAATAACTTGTACTTCATGTGTACGGTTTAAAGAAAAATTGACTTTCTGATAATTTTAAAGGGAAAATCGTAATTATAACTCAAACAAAAACAGAAGAAGAAACTTAAATATGAATGTTTTATTACATGAAATATTCTATATCCACCCAATAGTTTTGATATGTTAAAGCCAAAAAACCATTAAGTTTTATTTAAAAAAATCATAAGGTAAACCGATATGAAAGTAACAAAACAATATTCAAAACGTTCTTAATCATCAATTTGAATATTCAGATTATTAGGTAAAATAGCCTAGGTTAGGCTAATAGCCTTAGGTAAAATTTTAATAGGTAAAAAAAGAGAAAGATTAAGCATAGCGATCATAAAAAACTTGATAAACGTCAAAATGTATTTCATTTTGATTCGCGCAATACTCCGTCAATCCGGCCACTACGCGGAATTTGTTGCATTGAGAATCCTAACAAGAAGCGTTTATATTGGTCTCTAGCCAAGGTATTGGAATTGATCCCAGGTAGAGATGGGTGGATAATTCGTTCTGTACGACTCAAATGTGGTAACTCAATAATAATTCGTCCTATCCAAAGAGATACCCCTTAGAGATACAGTCTGAAGATATTCCTGTGGCGGTCACTACCCCTTCTGATGAACCAGACGTTACTGATGATCCAGTTCAAGGTCCTGTGAATACCGAGTCAATTCCTGATGCTTCGGCTGACGATATCCACGGGATTTCAAGATATGGGAGAAAGGTGAAACCACCCAAGAGACTGGACTTGCTCAATGTGACTTTGTTTTTTGAGTAAACAAAAACTTACTAAAGGTGGGAGTATGTTGCGTCATCATGGAGTTGCTTATAAGAATTGACTTTTGTACAACTCAATTTGTTCTGAGTTTATGTTACGAGCTGAAAAAGTGCAAACGATAATTTTCTTTAGAATGTAAAAACGGTTGTTTTATATAGTGGTTGTTCTAAACTTTTTGTAATAAAAGAAAGACTTGAAGGATTTTGCTCTCGTTTCGTAAGTGTACTTGCGTTTGTTATCTTCCATAATTTGAACCTGAAAAAGGATCCAAGTGAGATCCTACAATTATGTTAATTTTGATGAGAATAAGGTACGAGTAATTATTTATATATCGGGATATGTTGCTCGCCAAACTTCTTGTTGTCGTGAATGCATACAAAATTTTTGCAGTGATCGTGCCATGGCTTTTGAGTTTTCAGGTTCCCTGTAATATTTGGAGGGACTTGATCATGGGGGGTCTAACATATCCTACACGGCTTACTGTTCATTACTGTATTAGTACGTTAGGGGTTTCTAATTATATGCTCTGTGAATATTATGAAAATCAATTTTGAAGTTATAGCCATGCCAACGGGACTTAATTACAAAACTAACTCTGCAGTTCTTATCATCGGATGAAACTGAGGATATTTCATGTGTATGTGGAAAAACTGCTTTGGATTTAAGGGCGCTATCTAGTGAAACCGAAACCAGAAAACGATCTCAACGCCTCTACAATGGGCAGAGTAGTAGGCGTCTAGCCACTAATAGTGTAACTAAAAGGGAAAAATTGAAATTTTGAGATTGATTCAGATTCTTATTATTCGACAGTTTCCATGAGTACCGTCCAACGTTTATTTGAGGTTGAAAAGCCAATAATTCGGGAAACGCATGTTGTACTGCGGGATTTTCAGCAGAACAGAATTTCACTCGCAAGGGTTTGCTAAGTTCAGCTTACCTTCAAAAACCGTAGAGTGAATCTAACTTTCTATATATTTCCTGAAAATATGTTTTAACTTTTAACAAATAGGGATGGCAAGTAATTTTGATTACAAATAAAAAATTTTCCTCGGAAAAGCAGTAGCAAATTAAATACGTATATTTTTTTTTTGGGGGGGGGGGGGGGAGGGATACATATCCTCCCCGAAAATATATTTTAAATTTTAAGAAATTGGGAATATCTTGTTGCAAAAAGTTTTACCTCAGAAAAAACAGTAGCAAATTTAAATATATATATATTCGAAAAAGAGCTGGGGATGCATCGCGCATGCATGTAACCAGGAAGGGGGATATCACTCCTCCACGAAAATATATTTTAACTATTAAGAAGTAAGGGATGTCTTGTTGCAAGTAAAAGTTTTACTTCAGAAAAAACAGTAGCAAGTTGAAAAAAAAAAATTGGGAAATATATATTTGAGAGTAGGGGGGGGGGGGGGAGGTTACATCATCTCCTCCCAGAAAATATATTTTAACTTTCAAGAAATAGGGATGTATCGTTGCAAATATTAAAAGTTTTACTTCCGAAAAAGTATAGAAATTTTTTTTAAAAAAAAATTTACTGACGCCTAACAATTAATCCCTCCCGAATTCCCGTGCTAAAATGTAAAGAAATTTTCAGTTTCTCTGATATCCTTATTCTACAATTTCAATCTCTGTTTTTTAACGATGATACGATTCTTCCCTAGGAATGGAACCTAAAAACCTCTTTTCGTGCGGACTTCATTGCTGCTTCATTCCATCCTTCCCTCTGTTATCTTTCGCTCTTGTTAGTTACTAGCTTCTAGACCGCGAGGTTGCGGGATCGAGTCCCGTGTAAGGCATGGGTGTTTGTAAATGTATGTTGGCTTGTCAAATGACGAATGTTTCGGCGCATTATAGCCCTTGTGCTGCTGACGGCGCCAGATAATTTGGAAACAACCAACCAATTAAACTGCTGTCTGTGAATAAATTTTGTGCCTTTGAAGAGTGAATAAATAGTAGTTTTTTATTTTAAAAACTGTACCATCATTGCCTCAGCGGAAAAATTCATAACGATATATATATGTATATTCCGAACGAATAAAAAAAAATCTTTTATCCTAACTTTTTTTTTGCGACTCTTTTTTTTTTTTTACGTCACCGCTTCCCAAATATCTCTATAGGTCACGTGACGGTTGTGGCTGTTAAAACGTTATCATGAAAATTTCAATACTTGTCTTTTCGTCATTTTGTTTTGAGATTATTTGATTGATTTTTTTCAAAAAATATCTAACATTTTCTACAAATATTGTATCGTGCCAAGGTGCAAAAAGCACAACCATTACAACCCTTGACAAAATTTTCATGCAAGTACCACGGAATGAAAATACTCCAAAAAAGTGGTGCCAAGCGATGAAGAGGGACACTGAAAAGTATATGCCACTTTCGATAAAGACTGTACGTTATGTTTGTGAAGATCATTTTAAAGTAAATTACATTTATGATAATTTTTATATTAAGAAAACTAAAGAACGTTTGCCTTTTAAGTTTAAAACAAGCTATATGTTAGGAAAGCTATTCTAAATTTTTGTAAACATCAAGTGCAAAGTAATGGGTTCAAATTCAAAATCCGGTATGGATTCTGCGCAAAGAATTGTTTACACAAAACCACACCAAATTATGTTCACTTGTCATTTAAAAAAACAGCGGGGCAGCCATTTTTTGGCAAAAATCACCTTGGCGCAGAATCCGTACCGGACTTGGATGTTGACAACGGACTCCTTTGGAAACCCCTTTTGGAATATTCCGAATAAAAAAATGCGGGAATTGTCCAATGGACAATTCCCGGATTTCTTTTATTTTTTAATTTTTTGTAGAAATTCTTTATTAATTGTTTATGTATTTTTTTCTTGAAGGGTTACATATTAAAACTAATCCAACCTTAAAAAGTTCAATGGCAACCCCATAATATTATACCATATTTAGATTTAGAATCCAAAAAAACATCTAAATTGCAAGTTTCAAAATTTTCCAATGGGTGGTTAGTAATTTATTGAAGGAATTTAAAAAGGAAAAATTAATGTTAAAAAGAAAATTTGTTTTTTTAGCCATAAATTCTTAAATAGTTAATATATTTTTACAATTTTTGTTTCAAACGATGGATTATTAAAGGCCAAACATAAATAGCATGCAGCTTTTTGTGTTAAACAGTATTTTAATTAATGATTAATAAAACAAGTTTTTTAATTTTTTTTAACTTGATACATTTTTTTTTTCTTCTTTTTTTTTTTTTTTTTTTTTTTCCCCTTCTGCTTCTACAATAATCGTGAATGAAAACCCCTCCAGAATTTCTTTTCATTCCATTTTGACTTTTGGTTCTCAATATTTTACCGAAAATGTAAAAAAGCTCACCTTAAAAGAACTGTGTATCGGTTACGTCTTGAAACACGCAAAACGTTTCCTCCTTCACCGCCTTAAAAAAATTTGCCCTCAAGATCAACCGAAACATTTTCGCTCATAAGTGACGTGATTCTCAACATAATGAACTGAAATTTGGTGTGTAGGGTAGACGAAGTATTCTAAATCGATTAAAAACATAAAAAATAGGGGTTTGTATGGAAATTTTTAAAGATAGAATTTAATTTACTTAGTTTACTTCCCCTAAATATATATATATATATATATATATATATACATATTGCACTATACATATAGAAAATAGTAAACAAAACATTTTGGTGCCATCCGCAAGATTCTACGATAATTAGAACATAAGATATAGCCATCGTTCTGATATATATATATATATATTGTTGCGTTGTACGGGTTCGAAAGATTTGACGCCAAAACAGATCAAAACTTGCAGAAATTTATTCCAAAATAACTCTTTACAGGTCTCTTACAGCTTCAGAACTTCTCGTTCTAGTAGACACAATACAACTCTTTTCACCTCAATAGAGCACAAAACAGCAGTTAAAAACTTGACAAACAACTGCTAAATCGCTGCAAAAGACAATGCAAAACAGTTCGCTTTAGAATGCTCAGTATCTCCAGTCAACTAATTCAGTGACTCAAAATTCAAGAACTAACTTCAGTCAACTATCGGACTCAGCTAACAACTAGCTCCGTGACTCAAAATCAGTCAACTCCTCACAACCCTACTCACGGCCGTCCTTATATAGGGGAGGCTGCGAACCTTCTTGAAACTTCTAGAGGTAGACATTTGGAGAACTTTCCAGATTGTAGTCGAAAAGTCCTGTACATGGGATATGGGATACATGTACCTATATATGTACCGAAAATGTCGCCAAATGGTTGCCAAGTTTGGCGACAAAAATTAGTCACCAAAACCGTCGCCAACTTGGCTCTATCTCGCCAATTTGGCGAGATTCCTATTACCATAATGTTAAATGCCCTGCCCCTTGAAACTCGCTTCCCAGAGTTACATCTGTAAAACTCGTTATCAAGCGATAACACCCATATTGTCGGGAAACCAACTTAAAGGCGTACTATTGCACTGCCTTATGCAAAATGAACATAAATTTTATTATTTACAAAATTAACACTACGAAATATTTACAAATATACAAAATTCGTAACATTGCCCCCCTCCCAAGGACTGCACGTCCCGGGCAGTACATTTCCCGGAAAGGAAGGCTTACTTTTAAAGCAATAGAAAACACTCTGTGTCCATTACGAAATTATAAAACTTACTAAACTTACTAATTTATAGATAGAAACATTACTGAATAAATAAATAAATAAATAAATCGATAATTAAATAAATAAATAAATCGATAATTAAATAAATAAATAAATCGATAATTAAATAAATAAATAAATCGATAATTAAATAAACAATAAACTTAAAAATTTATATACACATGTGACCATGGTCTTAATAACTATATACACTTTGTACATTAAGGGGATTACAAACTATGGGAATTACAAACTATGGGGATTACAAACGGGATTACAAACTATGTGGATTACAAACTATGGGGATTACAAACTATGGCCATAGTAAGGGGCTAACCTGTCGTAATGTACGACTCTAGGTTTAGAATTGGGAGACTTAAGTATTCGGACCACGACATTATTCAGCCGGTTGAGGACTGAGTTAAGGACCATCCCAGTGAGACTGAAGTTTGGGAGAAAGTCCTTTTTGTCGTTTCGGGTTCCAGAACCAAACCTTGTCACCTTCGTGGAATTGGTGTCCTGTAGCCTTCGTGTCGTATCTGGTCTTCATCTTATCCGTCGCCAAGTGGATTCGCTCTCGGGCAAAATTGTGCACGTCTTCAAACCGTGCCTGAAGATCCTCGACGACTCCTCTAGCGATGAAGGTGCATCTGGAGGGCGGCCAAACAACAGATCACACGGCAGACGAAGGTTACGACCGAAGAGCATCTGGGATGGGGAATAGCCGGTAGTCTCGTGGATAGCGCTGCGATAGGCCAGAAAAAACAAATGTAACTTCTTCTGATCCCAGTCCTGTTGGTTTCTTGAAACCATCAGTGAGAGGTTATTGAGGATGGTTCTGTTAAACCTCTCCACCATGCCATCCGACTGTGGGTGTAAAGGCGTCGTCTGTGTTTTATCAATGCCAAGTAGATCACAAAGTCCTTTCATTACAGCAGAGGTAAAATTTCTTCCTTGATCAGAGTGTAACTGAAGAGGAACTCCAAATCTGGAAATCCAACTCTGAACCATTACCTCTGCAACGGTGGTAGCCTCCTGATCAGGGATAGGATACGCTTCGGGCCACTTCGTAAAATAATCCATGACAACAAGGATGTATATGTTGCCGTCAGCAGATCGTGGTAGTGGTCCCAAGATGTCAAACACAATCCGTCCAAAAAGAGCTCCCACGTTGTAAGGTTGCAGTTTTCCTCGACTGCGTTTCTTCGGTCCTTTCCGGGCTGCACAGGCATCACATGATTGGCAACACTTCTCCACGTCAGCCCTCGCCTTACTCCAGTAGTGCCGTTCTCGAACTCTTTGTAATCTCTTCATTATTCCATAGTGGCCTCCAATTGGACTGCTATGTAGTTCTTTAAGAACGTCTGTGACTCGGGATCTTGGAAGCAATAGCTGCCATCGGGATGTCTTTCCATCACCAGATTCGAACTTCCGGTACAGCACGCCGTTTCGAATATGGAGGAAGTCCCAGAGGGCCCAATATTGCTTTGTCGTAGGACTACAGATGGAAATGTCCTGCCAAGTTGGTTTCGCATTCGAAGACTCCTTTAAATCCTCCTGTCCGGCATAGATCACAGCATTATTCTTCAGCATTTCCTCTTGGCCAGGGAAAATCTCTTTCTTCATCTCTTCTTGGCCAGAGATAATTTCTTTCTGCATCTCATCTTGGCCAGAGAAAATCTCTTTCTTCATCTCATCTTGGCCAGAGAAAATCTCTTTCTTCATCTGTTCTCGGCTCGCTTTCATTTCTTTCAGCCATTCGGACATTTTCTTCTCCATTCTGTCTTGTCCTTTCTTCATTTCTTGCATGAGAGCAAAAAGCTGTTGAAATTTTTCATCTTGCTCCGCCATTGCTCTGGTAATCGGCATCAAACCCCACTTCTGACACCAGTTGTTGCGTTGTACGGGTTCGAAAGATTTGACGCCAAAGCAGATCAAAACTTGCAGAAATTTATTCCAAAATAACTCTTTACATGTCTCTTACAGCTTCAGAGCTTCTCGTTCTAGTAAACACAATACAGCTCTTTTCACTTCAATAGAGCACAAAACAGCAGTTAAAAACTTGACAAACAACTGCTAAATCGCTGCAAAAGACAATGCAAAACAGTTCGCTTTAGAATGCTCAGTATCTCCAGTCAACTAATTCAGTGACTCAAAATTCAAGAACTAACTTCAGTCAACTATCGGACTCAGCTAACAACTAGCTCCGTGACTCAAAATCAGTCAACTCCTCACAATCCTACTCACGGCCGTCCTTATATAGGGGAGGCTGAAAAACCTTCTTGAAACTTCTAGAGGTAGACATTTGGAGAACTTTCCAGATTGTAGTCGAAAAGTCCTGTACATGGGATATGGGATACATGTACCTATACATGTACCGAAAATGTCGCCAAATGGTCGCCAAGTTTGGCGACATTTGGCGATTTCTCGCCAAATTTGGCGACAAAAATTAGTCACCAAAACCCTCGCCAATTTGGCGAGATTCCCATTACCATAATGTTAAATGCCGTGCCCCTTGAAACTCGCTTCCCAGAGTTACCTCTGTAAAACTCGTTATCAAGCGATAACACCCATATTGTCGGGAAACCAACTTAAATGCGAACTATTGCACTGCTTTCTGCAAAATGAACATGAATTTTACTATTTACAAAATTAACACTACGAAATATTTACAAATATACAAAATTCGTAACAATATATATATATATATATATATATATATATATATATATATATATATATATATATATATATTGGCGTACTTGCAGACTTTTCTACAGATAGTTGTAGTATTGTAAGGGAGTCACGTTGTGTGTTGCATGGTATTTACAGCATGAAGATTTGCTTCGAAAAAATATTATCTTTAGTATAAAAGCACCTTTAAAAAAAAAAAAAAAAAATACCACGACACCGTATTGATTAAATCCATTTGAAATATGCATCACCGAATAGTTTTTTGGTCTCATTGATTAAATATTATTTGTAGGTGTAGGTAAATACATGTAAAATGCGTGGAAAGGTAAAATACATCAAAAAATAAAAATTGCCCATTGATGAAACTTGTTTGAAACCTTACATTTGTCAAGAGAATGAAAAGTCATACAATCCTAGATCTTCCCTCGCTTTTCATGTGTATTTTCGTTTATACAAAAAGAAAATGTTGCTTTTTTAAGATTGGTTAAATAGCCTTGATTTTTTTTTTTTTTTTTTTTTTTCATTCGATTCAGCGTCAAAAATTACTATTAAAATCATGTATCACATGCTTAGATTAAGACCCGTTTTACTTGTTCTAAAGGACGTTTTAAGAAAAACAATCATGCCATAGAGCTATTTTGACATTTTGCTCTAAAAACTTTATTCACAACCTCCCCGATAAAGAATGTAAATTTAACTTACAAATAAATCCTTAAAAGCCAAGCTACCATAATATGGCAGTGAATGCTTAAACTAATAGATATAATTTCTTCAGAAATTTTCTAGATATTTAAATGAAAAGCACACTAAATTTTACTTGGATATACTTATTAAAACAAGTTTTATGACACTTGTATGTGCCAGTGGCGCCGGTTATAAAGTACCTTACATGGTAGTTAGTCAGTGTAAGCCTGAAAACAGAGGAAAGGCCAATTTGCTGCTCCTTGGGTGGAACTAATAAACAATGATTTTGTGACTAATGAAAACCACAACTAGAAATAAATGCATTTTCATTTCAAAATTTGACAAGATATGATATAAATAGAAAGACACTATTAATCAATTGCTAGATCGATTTCATGATATCTAAACTTCTAATTTGATTTTCTGGTTACATTTTCATTTTGTTTTCTGCGAGTTTAATCTTTAAAATATGGATTTATTCAATAGATATAAATTTTTTATATTACATATACAAAAGTTACACAACGTCACCCATGTGCAGTTTTATGGGTGAAATACATATGCTACATCCGAAAAACAAAAAAAAGGAAAGGGGTTTCAGAATCAAATCTTTCCTCAGAATTTCATGTTGAAAACTTCACGAAAATCATCTTATTTATTAAGTGCCCTATCAACCAAGGTCACACTGGATTTAAACGACCGCTAAGGCACTCCCCAGGTCGTTACAACTAATAGTAAAAACAGGAAACAAGTTCTTAGCTTTCCTTCCTGCCGCCGTGGACTAATATCGCTACGATTCGACCAGCAGCAGCTATTTTCTTGGTTTGGTCAGGGCTACCAGATCTAGCAATTTTTCACCAAGGGCAAAAATTTTTAGGTCGCATGGCGGCAGATTTTGCAAATTTGATAAATGGCGATTTTTTGTTGATTGTAAATTTTTTTTTTCTGGCGAATTTCAACTTTTTTGCCGATTTCCTGCTTATCGAGTTCAAATTATTTGTTATTTTTTTCTACTTCCATTTCTTTTTTTTCTTTCTTTTTTTTTTGTTGTTGTTTAAAGCAGTCTCTTTGAAAATTATTATGGCCTAGAATGTGCTTAACGCTCGTTGCTTGTGGCCTTGGATCAACCAATCAAAATTTTAAAATAACAAATTGACATCGAACGGTTTCATTAATAAATCTAAATTTAACCGATGTCACATCAATGTACTTGGCAAATTCATTCAATCGAGGCCGTGCGCGAAAAACCAAGTATCTTGCTAGATGCTCAGTCTACAAGGCCATATTCCTGAATTTTTAAACGAGTTTGACGTCACAGCAAAAAGCTATGAAATTTTGTGTTGATGTTCTGTTGATATTGTGTGCACTAGTAAATGATTAACTTTTTCTTACGGATATTTTATATAATATTATTATTTACAATATTTTCGGTGAATACTTTTTTTTCAAAATGTTAATAGTATAAAAGTATAACTCGCCAAATGCAATTCGATTGCATTCTATTTCAAAAGCCATTTCTAAAAAATCGTCTTTGAAATTTTCAATGTATACTGCATTAAATATGTATATATTAAACCTAAGCTATTTTCTCGTCAGATTTTATTAGGTAGATATTTAGTAATGATTTTCAATATTTGAACTGAGGAATCTAACCTAGTTTTGGGTTAATTTTCTCGTTATTGTTCATGACATTCTTGATGTAAGTGTATTTTTGTAAGGATTGAAAACAGATGTGGTGTAGAACATTTAGCATTTTTTTTTCCTTCTTTTTCTTTTGGCGTTTAGAAAATTCGCCAAATTTAAAAACACTGTAACTGATAGAAGATTAAAATATAAATAATTAAAAGAATTAAAATATGACTTTAAATAAAATATAACTTTAAATAAAATATAACTTAAAATAAAATCCGTCGCCAGAAACAACATTTGTCTGAAGAAAAAAAAATGCCAAATAAAATTGCGCCAAAGAAATGTCCTAAACTACATCTGTACCAAAGATTGTTTTAAGATCTTTCTATGGATTCTTATCATCGTTACTGTTTAAGCAACGTCTGACTAAATGCTTCGTTTAATCTTAAAAAAAAAGTACTGATTGTTGACATTGTATGGCAGCGTTTAGCAAGCAGCTAGAGTTAAAATTTACATTTGTCCTGAGGATCACAAGCTTAAGCCCTCACTTCACTTAAATGTTGGCTTGTAGAATGAGGAGTGATTCTGTACTATAAATTTGTATGTATGTATAATGATAGTATAATTACCGAATACTAAATAAAAAATTTTCCTATAAGAAACCAAACACATGATGATTTGTATTCGCATATTCTAAAAGTATTAGAAATGTTTATTCAAATATTGTGTAGTACCAAAGCCATATTTTCTAGAAATTTCCAAAAGTTATCGGAGTTAAACATGAAGAAAAAATTTTTAAATTCAAAAATCAGAAACAACTTTTGAAGGAACTAGTTTTGAAAAAGATGGGTCTTCTTCTTGACATTCCTGATCGACAATGTGATTGTGGAACAAAGATGAAAATTTGAATGGAATCTTGTTTGTCAGTGAGCATTACTTATTTACTTAATTAGGCTTTTCACACTGTTAAGGTTTCTAGCCTACCTCTCCATACCTTCCGATCTTTTGCCAGGGATCTTGCTTCCTCGAGACCATTTAGCGATCCTTTTTTAGTTCTGATTGCATTTGACTTTGCCAAGATATCCCCTTCCTCTTTTCCTCTTGCCATCAAGAGCCCAAGAGAGAGAAACGCGTGTTAGAATCTCTTTTGGCATACTTAATAACTGACCCGTCCATCGCCACCTTCTCTTACCGATTTCTTCTTTGATTGAAGATAATGTCTGCCCTTTCTAAAATTGTTTAGTTAATAATTTTAACAGGCCAAAAGATTTTAAGGATTCTTCTAATACAATTATTTTGGAAAACTTCAAGTTTAACATTAACATACATTTAAAAAATTATTTCAAAATTCATAATGACAAAGTGAAATCTCAAAGTATGAAAAGCAAACTAGCCACTCTTTTTGTATGATTATATTACATTATATTAAGTTACTAAAATATATAAACTACGTTTTGCTTTAAATCTAGATAAGAGAAGTTTCTTAAATATTAAAGATATTTTTATATAATTTGTCTTTTAAAGGGAAGAATCTGTTGGTAAATATTCCATTTCTTCGTAAAGGAATTTCTGGTTTTAAATAAAAGATTATTTATTGAAGTACAAGATTATTTAAATATTTTTTTTTAAATAATAATGTTTTTGTATTTTAGTTTTTAAGAAAAATTAAACTGAAATTATTTCAGTGTAAACACCAATCAGTTTTGAACCAACATGCTTTTGAATAAATTAATTTTGAACAAATTAATTTTTTTAATTTATTCCTATGTTTAATTTAGAATAGATTATCTAGTTAGGCATTGTAAATATTCCAACTTTGATGCTTCTTCGTCCATCTTCGCATGCATTCTTACCTAAGTAGTGATTTGTGATGGGTTTGCACTGTGACGTCATGATGTGGTTGTTTCGGGTCTAATACAACATTAACACTCATCTCGTGAAACTGAGCATCTAGCAAGACACTTGGTTTTTCGCGCACGGCCTCGATTCAATTTATTAAATTAAATCAACTAACCATACAATAAAATACCGAGTTTAACATATATTAAAATAATTACAGCATTTACCCCAACGGCGTTTTTATTATTAAGAAAAACACCACTTAATAAATAAAACATTATATATTTAAATAAATAATAATATCCATTTTAAGGAACGAGTTTTTCCAAATTGAATTCAAAGTACGTCTCCGCTACGAATGTGTAAGAGACGCGGTAACCTAATCCAAAGATCTTAAAACTATAAGAAGGCAAGCTTCGCCGATACGTAAGTGCTGCTATCTCGCGGATTTTCATAGTTGAGAGCACAAAACTTTCGCCAAATTGCTCCGATTTCCAGACATGCGCAGAGCTTTGTTCTTATTTTGGCGATCGTGCTTTTTAAACAAACAAATAAGAACATCAGATTTATTTCGTCGAATTCCGTGGGAGATTTAAATAACAAAACAAAAATGGAGGATTCTACTTTGCAAAGTAATAAATTATTTATTCAAGTTTGTTCAAATTGTTCGTTTATGTGCACAATAAATTTCGGTAATGTTCTGAAGATTATAGAATTTTCGTAAGAGAATTTTAACAGGACATTTTTTACAGTGTTGATGGTTGTGATTAAACTTGATGGTTAGTGTTCTTAATCGTTTGTTTTTATTTTTTCGTCTCATTCAGCAGGCTAGTTTTTATGTTAAATATAGTTATTTTTTTCATGTACTTTTCTTTTTTTATTACTTTGACATCGCTTGAAAGAATGTTTATCATTTGTTAGTTACATAAATGCACGCATTTATTATGTGTTTATTATGATTTTTTGAAATTTGACGCCAATCTCAATTACCATTGCGTTTTTTTTATTTTATGAATTAATAAAGCTAAATGATTATTGTCAACTGTTAGTAAATTCTTCTAAACTAGTACATGCTAAATGATATTGGTTTTTGTAGTTGCAAGTCATTTTTAAATTGCAATCAATAACTAGATATTTTTTAGTTTCCTAATGTACTGCTTCGAAGAATGCATGGAAACTTTATCAAAATCATTTTCTTCTAGAATGTGTTTCAATAATTTTGTAATTAGTAATTTTGTTAATTCTTGATGTTCATATTTATTACGAAAACTTACTAAAAGTTCACCAATATTGGAATATGCTGTAAAAACCCCAAATCTAATATTAGGATTCGTATTGCATTACAGGATGGAACTTATGCTGTAGTGATTCAATATAATATTAATATTGTTTGAAAAAGTATTCAATTATTTTAGTTAAAAATATAAATTAACAAAAATTTGGTTGGGTGTGTAAATTTTTTAAGTGAAAGTTTAATGAGCTAGGCAGATTTGTTCTTTTTTTGGATAAAAGATTTCTGGGAAACCATAAAATGTAATCGCCAAGTGAAACCAAAAAGAGCGATAAGCTTGCCAATGTAGAAACCCTGCAATGACGTCATGTGCTCTCAACTATTTTACATTATCTCTATGGAAGCTTGCCATCTTTAACCCGAATGGTTATTATAGAATCTTTGCCTAATGTATAGAGGAATATCCTCCTGATTTCAAGCTCTACATCACCAAAGACCTATCACAGAGCAAGTTCTGATCTTTGATGAACCGATCACTGAGTGATCCCGATAGTGAAAAAGGCCAAATACCTTTGCATTGTCCTTGATCACAAACTCAACTGAACAAATCACGTCAAAGAGGCAATCAGGAAAAGTAAAGCTGTGACTGCCAAACTTCGTCCGTTGATCGGCAGAAGATCCAATCTCCCACTTTGCTGTCCGTCCCATCCTCACCTATGATTGTTTAGTAACTTTTTCATACAATCCAGTAGATGGCGCTATGGGTAATTGTTTTTCTACTTTTTTTTCTACTTCAATGTAGAATCGTTGATGATCCCAAATTTGGTCTCGTTTATTCCATCTAAATAAATTCCTAAAGCAGTAAACCTAGAACGACCTAAAATATTGGTGCAACGACCCCTTGAAACTAAAAGTTCTAGATTCACTCTACGGTTTTTGAAGGTAAGCTGAACTTAGCCCTTGCGAGTGAAATTCTGTTCTGCTAAAAATCCCGCAGTACTAAATGTATTTCCCGAATCATTGGCTTTTCAACCTCAAATAAACGTTGGACGGTACTCATGGAAACTGTCGAATAATAAGATCCTGAATCAATCTCAAAACTTCAATTTTTCCCCTTTAGCTTCACTATAGTGGCTAGAGGGGGTAGTGTGCCGTTCCTTATTTGAGCAGAGAGAAAAATACCCCGCGAAACAGGCGAATTCCCCTAGAGGCGCTGCGTTCGCCTCCACTGTACAAGCAACTATTGCATCTGTCGGATTCTGTCTCTTGAAATTAACTACATTTTCGGAGGTTCTTTATACTCTAAATAATTTAAAATCATTTTTTCACTTCAAGGAATATTTCTTAAAGGCTTCGGCGGCCGGTGAATCGGTTGAAAGAGACTCAAATTCAAAAAAAACGAAAATCTAATAGAATTTGTTTCGTTCCGAAGTGTACAACTGGTTACAACAGCAATACAGAAGTAAAAAAAATAAACGCTTTTCATTGTTCCAAAAGATATTGAACTACTTCAAAAATGGAGAAATATTATTCTAAGTAAGAATAAAGAGCTTGGGGTGTATGATGTGGAGTGCGAGAAGCATTTTGAAGAAGAATGTATAGAACGCTTTTACAGACATGTGATAAATGGAACGGAAGTTTTAATTCCAAGAGGAAAGCCAAAATTGATTGACGGTGCCATTCCTACAGAATATCCTCAGCTCCCCAGCTACTACTCAAAGAAATTGCCAGAAAAACGAAATTCAAAATGCCTAGAGCCTGACAACAAGAAAACCAAAATCGATGAAAGCAATGTTATACCTGATGGGGAAAAATGCCTTTTCTCTGACCCAAATCTGCCCTGCAAATATTGGACAAAAATTACATTTCAAAACCAAGAAATGTTTACGCTTTTGCCTTATGGACATATATTGATACTACAAATGCACCTATTGATTTAATTTTAAAACCCGAGTTGCTTTTTATGTAGAAGAACTTGAAGATAAAAATGCTCTTTGTTCTATTTGTATTAATGCCCGCACAATAGTAAAAGACAAAATTCTCTTGACTGTGGATGATCTACAAAAGTTGTTGATTGATGTGAATGGTAATACATTGTATAAAGGGGCAGGATTTCTAAATGAATTTTCTGGAGTGGAAGTTCATCCAAATGACTGTTACATTCAGGATAATGTCTAACGACACAAGTCATGCAAGGGTATTGTGGATAGCACTTCTTTAAGTATATCTTTATTATGCAATTGTGCGAGTAAACAATTACTTGACAAACGTTCCAAAGGTAAGAGAAAGAAACCAGCTAAACGTTTAAAAATGTGTACAAAATACAGCTCTAATCGTAGACATAACAATACGTTGAAGTTAAAGGTTAAAAACCAAAATGTGAGGACTGTCGATTGCTTCTTTCATCCCAGAAAAACGAGGTAGATAGCAAAGAGTCTTCTTTTACAAAGGAATTCGACTTGGATGGCTTAATGTATCCCTCAAACAACTATATGATTTTATTTGCTGCTTTGAAAATATTTTTACTGAAGTCTGAGCACAACTAGCCTACACAGGGACATGACATTTGATGTAATCGAATCTCTTCGCAAAATAAATTTGTCGTTTGTAGGATGTAAAGAATATAAATATGAATTGACGAAAACAATTGTTGAATTCTATGTTCTTACAAGGATGCATTTTTATTTAAAAATTAACAATAAGTTTGAAGAACAAAAAAGGAAACGTATGAAACTACTCAAGTTGAAGAAAATAGTAGATATTAATTTTTATCGTATTATACAATTATTTAACGAATATTTACTTCAATGTGTATCTTTCAAAATTTGTCGATGAATGTCTCATAAATTTTCAATTTCTAATTCCTCAAATTGATATGTGTCCGTGAAAAATTCGTAATAAATAACCAAGATTCTTCCTTTCTAATTAAAATCTGGTGGGAAAGTTTCATATGAAATTTTAATACCTTTATTTAATTGTCTTTTATTTAGTTTTAATTAGATGGTATGCTACTTTTTTTTATGTAAAAATAAGTGTGGTTAGAATAATTATTGAACTGCAAAATGGAATATTGAATTCAAGTGTGTGTGTGAAAAATTCACAATAAAAAAAAAAAGATTCTTCCTTTCTAATCAAAATTTTGTGAGAAAGTTCCATGTGAAATTTCAATACTTTTATTTAATTTTAATTAGAAGGTATGCAATTTTTTTAAATTGAATTCATGTGTGTGTGTACGTGAAAAAATCACAATATAGAGATTACATTCTTCCTCTCTAATTAAAATCAAATGAGAAAATGTCATATGAAATTTCAATACTTTCTTGTATTTTATTTATCTTATATTTTATTTTAATTAGATGGTATGCTACTTTTTTATATAAAAATTTAATATAGAGAGAGAAGTTTGGTTAGATTAACTGCAAAATGGAGTATTTGAATTTATGGGTATGTGTGAAAAATTCACAGAAATAAAGAAGATTCTCCGAATTAAAATCATCTGGGAAGGATAAGTTTGGTTAGATTAACTATTGAACTGCAAAATGGAGTATTGAATTCATGTGTGTGTGTGAAAAATTCACAATAAAGAAAGATTCTTCCTCTCTTATAAAAACCAGGGGAAAAAGTTCCATATGAAATTTCAATACTTTTATTTACTTTTAATTAGTTGGTATGCAATTTTTTTTTAATTGAATTCATGTGTGTGTGAAAAATTAACAAAAAAAGATTAGATTTTCCCTTTCTAATTAAAATCAGATGAGAAAATTCCTCATGAAATTTCAACACTTTCTTATATTTTCTTTTTCTTTTATTTAGTTTTTAGTAGATGGCATGCTATTTTTTTTTATATAAAAATTTAATATAGAGAGAGTATTTGAGTGGATGGAGTATTTTGAATTGAGTATTTGAATTTATGGGTGTGTGTGAAAAATTCACAATAAATAAAGAAGATTCGTCCTTTCAAATTAAAATCATCTGAGAAGGATAAGTTTGATTAGATTAACTATAGAACTGCACAATGCAATTCTTTCGCGAAGGAAATCGGTACCTCGTAATTGTGTACCACGCAGACACATTTTAAATTATTCATTCTGCATCTTATTATTGCATAAATTTATCATCTTTTGCCTTTGATAACTGCTTCAATTTAATTAAGAAAAAGAAAAGTCCAAAAAAGCTTAAATGTGCACCCTAGAAATATTCTGTAAGTAATTCAATGCGCGAATTTAATTCTGATGGCCGATTTCTCCCCTCAATGATTTCTTCTGCTTTCGCTATAGTTTCGCTCTTCCATGCATCGGAAGCGATTACAGCGCCACGGTGCGAATTTTGTCCTCTCCGGGGAAGAATCGCTATCGTAGGAACGGCACACTACTCCTTCTAGCCACTATAACTCTAGCCACTATAGTAGGCGTGTACAAATTAACCTAATCACATCTTCAATTTAGGTTAGGTTTACCCACCTCCGCTACTAGTAAAGAGTTCCGCATTATAATGGTAGTTTTTTCTTGATTAAGTCTACTATCAAGTATTCATTTCACAAATATTAGACAGAAATTTTTTTCACTTCCATTACGACTTGAAATAGCGAAGGTTATATTCTTTATTTAAAATACACGTATTGAAATTTGAACGGGAGAAATTTCGAAATTTGAACGGGGTTCAGACACCGGCTTTTTTCTTTTGTTGTTAGGTCTGATTACTAGAAGTTGAGATTCTGACCCATTGATTGCCACTTTCCAGCGAGAACACCATTCTTCAATTTCTGGCATGATGTTTTGCATATTGTCATTTGCTTTGTTCTTATTCATAGATTTTGTGACTTAACTAAGAGCTGAATGCCACACAAACCCAAACACAATTGCTTAATACTAATATATGATTAGTAGAGTATAATGAGTTTTCATTACATTATGTTTTATCTTCAAATGAATAATCGTCCCTGTCCGTGGTAATTCTCGGAGATCTATATATTTTGAAACAATAACTGTACATAAATGTAGTAACTTTGGCAGGCTCATTTTGTTGCTTGGTGAAGTCACCCTACCCAAGTTGGTGTCACTTTTAACTGCCTCCCAGCCAAATCCAAATTTTAGTTCTGAAGCTTTGCTTTTGAAACTGAAATAAAGAAAATCGAAAAAACATATGGAACTACAAAACAATCATCGAAAAACTAAAAATGTTTGAAAATATCGATATATCGGGGACTTTGATCGATTATTTTTTATCGATACTTTTATTACTCCATGGTTTTAATTTTTTCCCTTATTACTTTTCTGTGGCTAATGACATTTTTTTATTATTATTATTATTATTATTATTGATTGAAATGTTAAAAATATTTTTATTAATTGTCCAAGTAATGTTTGGAACTGGTATTATATATATTTTTACTATAAAAAAAAAGAAGAGGAAGCAGTGTCCTCTTACGTCGAATTTAAGAAACAAATTTGTTGCTATTTTCTAAATGGAAATATAGGAGTTGTAATGAATATAAACAAACAAATAGTTTTGATTTCTTAGCTCTGTGGTTTTTCCATCTTTTCAAGCTTTTTGATTGACAGTGAAATTGTATACGCTGCCTTGCAATGTTTCGAAATTTCAAGTGCTTAATACATTTTTAATATTATTTTACTCCTCTTCGACGTTTTTTAAATGCAACTATGATGATGAATGAGCCAGAAGTTGATGATGTCGCCTTTTTAACTGGTAAGGTTTTAAAAGTCATCGCCAATTATTTAGCGAGAAAAAACAATTTGGTATGATAAATGTAATGGTTTGCTTTATCTCAAAAGAATTTTTCTCTTCGAATATTTAAAAACAAAATTGTATAATTTAGAGACAGTGGTAAATTCCTAGTTCACGTTTATGGGTTGGCGCACTTTTGAAAAGTTGGCGACAAAGCCAGAATGTCGCTAATTCGGAATTCCAATATAAAAAATTGAGAAACGAACCAGCTCCATGATTTGTGGTATAGAAAGGTTGAAGCCAAAGCACGTCAATAAAAAAAATGGGGTTGCCAAATTTAGAACTGTATCGCCTGTAAAACAGCGCCAAATCGGCTTGGCGATATTTTAACGTCAACTAGGAATAGACCACTCGATATCTAAAATAAAAATGAAAACATTAATAATAAGAGAATTAAAATATAACTTAAAATAAGGCCTGTTGCTACAAGACTGCATTGATCCGAGGTTAAAAAACGCCTAAGAAATATCCTATTCTACATCTGTACCAGGGCCCGAAAAATCTCAAAATTTTACATGGTCCTTTCCATGTACCTGAATAAATTTTTTACATGCCCGAACATTTCTGTCATAATTATGTATCTAGTACTGACCTGTCGAAAAAGAATTATCGTTAACTACATATATACATTGACGTTGATCTATACTTACACTAAAATGAAATAAACAAAGGTACTATATTAACATAGTACTATATTAAAAATATTTCACATTACACAAGATTTTTGATTTTGTTGGAATTTGTGTTCTGATCTAAATCGGAAAATTCTGAACTAGTAGTGATCTGAACTCCATGGCCTTCCAAGTGCTTTGTTCCTGTAGTTGCAAATAACCAGTTTTCAATTGCTGGCTATGAATCAAAGTTTGCTGCCTAAACTTCATCAATGCCTATTCGCATGAAGTTATTTATAGTTTCAGTGGACAAGTTGCATTGCAATGGGTTTCTAGTACGATTCATGACGCTGAATCTTCTCTCGCAGGCAAATGTTCTGGAAGAAACACAAGAGTTGCAATCTTCGACACAAAGTCACGAACCGATTGAAATTACATATGCGCGAGTGAAAATACAGAATATTTATCTTTTGAAAGGTATTTTTGATTAAATATTTACATGCCCAGCTGGGCATGTATGAGGAAAAAATACAAGCCCGATCCGAACTTTTATCCTCCTTGGGCATGTTGGGCAATATAATTTTTAAGCTCTGATCTGTACCTTCCAAAGTAACAAATGTTTCGGTATAAAATTGAATTTTTTTGTCAAATTCTCTCTTAAGTTGAGATATTTACGCTAGATCATTTTCATCCCCTCACCTGCGCCCTCTGCCAAATTGAACTAGGTGGAAAATTGGATGGATGTTATACAAAACTCACCAATTTCATCATTAGTGATGAAAATATTTATTACAAACTATGCCTCATCAAATAACTGAGTGCAATGTGATAAAAATATTGATCACAAACTCTCCATCATATGGTCATGCATCTTTCTGTATGCAGTAGCAGTTATTTGATGCTCTTCCATTAGATGGGTACCAGTTGGCACTAAGCCTAAATGGTTACATGTTTAAACCTGTGAAACACGAATTTCAATTTTATTTCTTATTTTAATGACACTTGGTATGGGCTGTCTTTATGTGTAGAAAAAAGATGGAGTATACATCTTTTTTGAAAAAAAAATTATTATTGATTTTCACTTTTGTAAGTGATTATGTTGTAAAACCACAATGCAAGTTACAGTCAACACTGTGACGCTTCCTTACTGGAAGGTCTGAGGTTCAGAAACATAGAAAGTGGGATCAAATTTCAAACACATATTTATTTAACACACCAAAATCAGTTGCATAAAAACATTTAAGTTAATACCAAAATAGTTGTATAAAGAAATATTCACAAATAGAGAAGCATTGCAGTTACCACCACAGAACTGCTGCATCATCAGCATACATTCGAGTCGACGGCCAACAACTGGCCGGGAACAATGTGCGGCAACAAAGCTCTATCACCAACGAGCATTGGAGTCGGCGGCAGTCAGCTGGTCGGGAACAATGGGCGGCAACAAAGCTATATCGCCAATGAGCATTGAAGTCGGCGGCAGTCAGCTGGTCGGGAACAATGGGCGGCAACAAAGCTTTACCACCACCGGAGGTACCCCTGGGTATTGCCTGAACTGAGACCAAACACTGAGACACCGGCCTTAAATACTGACAGCTGACGTTGTTTACTCAGCTCACCTCAGTTCCTTTCTGCTACTCCCGTTCGGCACTCACCCTACATATATTGAACCTAGACCATACCTACACTCGAACCCTAACAACCTCCAACAAAAGTTCACAAGGTAATCAAGAGTTCTAAAAATGAGGTTCGAACTAAACAGGTCCATTACAATACAAATGGCATACCTAATCAAATTAAGTAAGTGGTTTCAGTTTGGAACGACTGTGCTACAAAGAGTCAAATGATGTGTAAATGTATCTTCAAGCCTAAATGTGTATGGTTTGTTATAGAGTTTCTATAGTAACCTTGTAATGGTTAGTTATAGGAATTATCATGGGCGCTGCCAGGAATATTTGCAGGAGGGATGCAAGACTAGATTTTTATCAAAATCATTAATTTTTTAGAAATGTTAATTAATAATTATGCATAATAAATTATGCTCTTTGAGAATAGTTAAAAAAATTCATGTTATATATTTTTGAAAGTGCAACCTTGTTAAAGAGAAAAATATAAAATATAGTAAAAAATATATTTTAAACGATTTTTTTAGCATCCATATTTTATTTCTTCTAAGTTTCGGAAATAATTTTTAAAAATTCAAAATCACAAAAGCAGTATAGAATATGTTCAATTGAATTCTAAAAATAGATTTCAAGATAGTATATCTGATAACTTAAAAAACAATATATTTTTATAGAATTTCAAGAACTACACAGGAAATGATTATACAATAAAAAGAATAAATACTTCTACTCAACCTCCAATAATCTTGAACAACAGGCGCCAGAAAATTGTCATGCAAGTATTTATAAAAAAGAAACAACAGAGAAAAGAAACAATTAAAATAATAGAAAATCAAATGCTCATTGTAACATAAAAATATAAGTTTTTTTTATCTTGGAATTTATACCTTTTCTCCCATTTTTTTTTTTAATTTTCAAGAGTCAGGGGAGGTGCGAGTGCACCTCCATAGTCCATGGGAATTATAAATGATTTGAAGGTTGTTAGTTTGGATGAGTTATTGTTGCAATTTGATGATTTTTATTTGCTACCCGTCTAACGGACAAGTACCAGTTAGTCATAATATGATGCCATTCATCTTCCTCCTAGGTGGTGGATAGGGGAATGCCTCCACTGGTTTTCCAGTGGGTGGTAGAAGGGAAATAAAATACCTTCCGCGGACCAACAGGTAGAAGTCCAACCTCTCGAGGCAATGGCAACCCTCTCTATGACAAGTGCGTCACACGACAACAACAACATTCATCTTCCTGATAACTCTAATAGAAGCTCACATTTTGTCTTCAAATAAAGATTGGAATAGAACATTGATAATGACAAGTTTTCATAATAGTCAGCATGAAAACTTGGCACTATCAATGTTTTAATCCAATCTTTATTCGAACAACAAGTGACAATCTTTATTTGAACAACAAATGACAATCTTTATTCGAATGCCAAGTAAGTTTTCTTGCCATTTATTATGAAAACTTGTCAATTGACGAAATTTTTTATAAAAAACCCCCCTCTGATTTGGTATAGTTTTTATTTGTTATTAACCTTGACTGTGGAAGATTTTAGTCATTAAATGTCACTAAATTATGCGTACTTGTCATCTGAATCTGTTGTAAGGCAATACAAATTTGGCAAATACAAAAAACAAAAAAAGGCAATCAATAAAAATTTTCAAATTTTAACTTTATCAGTAACAAATCAACAATAAAGTAATGTTTTCCCTTAATTATCAAAAGAAAAGAACCCTGAAAGTAACATGTCTATGCAGTTCTAGAAGTGTGAGTAGACGCGGTGTGGCACGTCCCCTCACTTTTCAAAAAAATACCCATACGTCCCCTTACTTCTAAAATCACTGAAATCCGTCCCCCCATTTTTAAAAACATTCAATCCATCCAGAAAATACTAAATAAAAATAACAACCTTTTAATGTAGAGACACGGAGAAAAAGTTATCTAAAGTTTTCAAATATAAAAAAACTATTTATGGTATACTATTATAAAAATGTATTATACTAATTTGTATAAAGATAATAAGTATTTTTATTAACAAATAGTCTTACACTAGGTCAACTTTTGACTTTGGAGGAACTTTCTTTTAAGTTAAATTTATATTCTTGTTTCTTACGATGTTAAAATGACAAGCTTTTTCAAGCTTCATCATATATATATATATATATATATATATATATATATATATATATATATATATATATATATATATATATATATATATATATATATATATATATATATATATATATATATATAAACATTTTCGAATTTTCTATTAATTTAATTTCATGAAAGTATGCATATTTAAAAGCACAATTGAAATCTAAACATACAATTATACTGTTGAGTTATTGCTTCATTGTAAATCTTACTTCCAGAATATTCATTAAAATAACAGTAAAATTTGGACCCTTGTTCATTGTTAGTGTTAGGAAGTATGACTTATTTCCTTATTAGTTAATATTTTTATTGTAAGACATGAAATTATAAAATTGATCGTTGGGGTGAAGGGGTACGACTTGACACCAACTTTTGATCATCCCACCACGTATACCACTGTGTCTATGTAGATATGAGAAAGTTTAAACTTTTCAATCATTTTCTGAATAATAATGATGGAGGCCATTCGCACATTTGAACTCTAATTCCTATATAATCTATTTGTACTTTGAGCCCTATATAGGTTACTAGCTGAATACCCGTGCTGCGCTACGAAATTTTACCATTAGCATTTTAGTGATCAAAAGACATTCATGTATTCTACACTTCAGACGTTTGCTCCCATTTCGATCCCGACAAATTGATTTATCAAAATAGGAACTTTCCTTTGTTGACATTTTAAACGAAATTTATAATTGTGAATAGTAAATTGGAATAGTTTATTGTGTTTATGTTTGCTCTTAGCTCTAAATTTCAAAGTAGTAGCTGTATTGGAATTGAGACATTAAGTTAATCCTCGTATAGTTTCAATATTGCGTCGACTTTTCATCCCTTAAAAATTCGTTAATCGATATTGGAATGACTTATTTTTTTAACATTTACCCTTTTAACATTTGCACCAAATATTAGAAATATGACTACATTGGAAGAGGAACATTCGGATATCCCTTGTTTGGAACATTTAACCCCTTTTCGACCCCTTAAAGTTGGTTAATCGAGAACGGAATAGCTTACTTTTTCTGTTTAATCTTTTTTGACATTTGTACCAATTTTCCGAGTTATGACCAAATGGGAAGTGGGACATTCGAATATCCCTAGTTTGGAACGTTTAACGCCTTTTGCAAACCTTAAGTGGGTTAATCGAGATCGGAAAGGCTTACTTTTTCTACTATTATCTTTATTGACATTCCTACCAATTTTCAGAGTTGTGACTATATGGGAAGTGGGATATTCGAGTTTGGAATGTTTAACCCCTTTTCCACCCCTTAAAGTGGGTTAACCAAGCTCGGAATAGCTTAACTTTTCTATGTTTGTCTTTGTTGATATTTTTACCAATTTTTAGAGTTGTGACCATATGGGAAGTGGTACATTCGAATATTCCTCATTTGGAACTTTTAACCCCTTTTCCACCCCTTGATCTACCCGGGATCGGAATAGCTCACTTTTTTTGCGTTTGTCTTTATTGATATTCACACCAGTTTTCAGAGTTGGGAAAATATGAGAAGTATGACATTCGAATATATCGCTCGTTTGGAACGTTTAACCCCTTTTTGATGTCTTAAAGTGGGTTAATCGAGATCAGAATAGCTTACTTTTTCTATGTTTACCATTGTTGACATTTTTAGAGTTGTGACCATATGGGAAGTGGTACATTCGAATATTCCTCATTTGGAACTTTTAACCCCTTTTCCACCCCTTGATCTACCCGGGATCGGAATAGCTCACTTTTTTTGCGTTTGTCTTTATTAATATTCACACCAGTTTTCAGAGTTGGGAAAATATGAGAAGTATGACATTCGAATATATCGCTCGTTTGGAACATTTAACCCCTTTTTGATGTCTTAAAGTGGGTTAATCGAGATCAGAATAGCTTACTTTTTCTATGTTTACCATTGTTGACATTTTTAGAGTTGTGACCATATGGGAAGTGGTACATTCGAATATCCCTCGTTTGGAACGTTTAACCCCTTTTAGACCCCTTAGAGTGGGTTAATAGAGATCGGAATAGCTTACTTTTTTTACGTTTGTTTTTGTTGATACTTGCGCCAGTTTTCAGAGTTGTGACGAAATGGGAAGTAGAACATTCGAATATCCCTCGTTTGAAATGTTTAACCCCTTTTCAACCTCTTAGAGGGGGTTAATCGAGATCGAAATAGCTTAATTTTTCTATGTTTAACATTGTTGGTATTTAAACCAATTTTCAAAATTGTGGCCATGTCGGAAGTGGGACAATCGAATATTCCTCGTTTCGAACGTTTAACCCTTTTTCCACCCCTTAAAGAGGGTTAATCGAGATCGGAATAGCTTACTTTTTCTTCGTTTGTCTTTATTGATATTCGCACCAATTTTTAGAGTTGTGATGAAATAAGAAGTAGGACATTCGAATATTCCTCGTTTGGAACGTTTAACCCCTTTCCGACCCCTTAAAGTGGGTTAATCGAGATCGGAATAGCTTACTTTTTCTATTTTTACCATTGTTGATATTTGTGCCGATTTTCAGAGTTGTGACTATGTGGGAAAATTAGTGATGAGTGAGTGAGGGCTTTGCCTTATATATATAGAGATGATCTAAGAGTTCTACCTATTCCTTGTTGCACCCAAATCATTAAAATAAAATGTAAATTTTACTTGCATTTTTATGTTAATTTTTCTTCAGATAGGTTATTTTAACTGATAAATCGGTTTTAGTCATATGAAAAATTATCAGGAATACTTTTCACTCCACGGCCTCAAATTTGACTGAAACTTGGTAGATGGTAGCTTTAGATAAATAATCAAACTAAAATATTTCATTTTTGAAATATTGACTATATTACCTACTACTTGTAATTAGTATTCAAATACTGTAACTTTTTTGTTACAATTTATGTAATCATTTATTATCAATTATGTCTGTTTATTGTTTATCTGTAAGTAATAATTGCCACAAAAAATATTTATTATTTTTTAAGAAGTTTCATTATATAGAATAAAAACCGATAATCCAAAATCTAAGAATGCAGCAGCGTTCCTTTACCTAGTCTGATGTCAAAGCAGCAGAACCTGAAAGTGTATATAGTAGAGTATTTATCTCAATGCTCGTTATTGCATGGACTTTGGCGATTAAGGATTTCGGAAAATTCAGGATTTTAAAATAAGTCAATATTCATTCACAAAATCAATGAAATAAAATATTGTTGCGTGGATGGGTTCAAAAGATTTGAAGCCAAAGCGGATTAACACTTGAAGAAATTTATTCCTATATACTCTTCACAGATACTTTTACAAAACCTGAACTTCTCGTTCTAGAAGACTCAATACAGCTCTTTACACAACAATAGAGCTCAAACAGCAGTTAAAAAACTTCACATCTGCTACAAATCGCAGCAAAGACAATGCAATGCAATTCGCTTTAGAACTACTCTGAATGCTCATTGAGAGACAGCTAACTCAGTAATTCCAGTCAACTAACTGACTCAACTAACTAACTCAGTCCATACATGGCCGGGCTTATATCGGGAAGTCAAACCTTCATAAAACTTCCAGAGATAGAAATTTGGAGGACTTTCCAGATCGTAGTCAACTTGGCTCTATCTCGCCAATTTGGCGAGATTGCCATTATCATAATGTTAAATGCCCTCCTCCTTGTAAAACTCGCTTCCCAGCGTTATCTCTGTAAAACTCGTTATCAAGCATTAAGACACATATTGCAGGGAAGCCAAGTTAAGACGAACTATTGCATTGGATTATGCGAAATGTACATAAATTTATCTTTTTGCATAATTAATGCTACGAAATATTTACAAATATACAGAAATTCGTAACATTGCCCCCTGCCAAGGACTGCACGTCCCGGGCAGCTGAGAAGCAGAATAATATATAATGTTCTGCAACGGGACTTTTGATAGTTACAAATGTTCTGCAGAAATTTTTTCAAAATTTCCAATATGACATAAAAGAAAAAACCCATAAAATTAATACTGCACATTTATTGCAAAATGACAATGATGAAAAAAATTATTTTTCAAACCAAAGCATACATTTAAAATTTGTAACTTTATCAATGACTTTCAGCAAGAAAAGCGCTCCAGAACGGGAAACGGACACGTGATTGATCCCCCTATGAACACGGGGAGTTTTTCTATAAGAAACTGAAGGTCGGGGAAATGTTGTTCCAAGAAAATTGAGGGGGATGGGGAGGGGAAGGGTGGACAATAAAGTCGTTTTGTTCTGCAGAACATGTAATCCCGTAGGTGAAATTCTTTTTCTCACTCGCGGGCATTTGTTCCAAACTTAAAATTGTTCTGCGACGTACGTCGCAGTTTTAGGCACTTTCTGCTTTCGGGCCGGGCAGTACAGTTCCCGGAAAGGAAGGCTTACTTTCAAAGCAATAGCAAACACTGCATTCATTACTAAACTATAAAACTTACTAAACTTTCTAATTTGTATACAGAAAGACAGAAACATTACTAAATAAATAAACAAACAATAAACTTAAAAATTTATATACACATGTGACCATGGTCTTAATAACTATTTACACTTTATACATTACGGGAATTACAAACTATGGCCATAGTAAGGGGCTAACCTGTTGTAATGAACAACTCTAAATTTAGAAATAGGTGACTTACGTATTTGGACCACGACATCATTCAGCCGGTTGAGGACTAAGTAAGGACCATCCCAGTGAGACTGAAGTTTTGGAGAAAGTCCTTTTTGTCGTTTCGTGTTCCAGAACCAAACCTTGTCACCTTCGTGGATTGGATGTCGTGTAGTATCTGGTCTTCATCTTATACGTCGCCAAGTAGATTCACTCTAGGGCAAAATTGTGCACAGCTTCAAACCGTGCCTGAAGATCCTCGACGTACTCCTCTGGCAATGAAGGTACATCTGGAGGGCGGCCAAACAACAGGTCGCAAGGCAGACGAAGGTTACTACCGAAGAGAACCTGGGATGGGGAATAGCCTGTAGTCTCATGGACATCGCTGCGATAGGTCAGAAGAAACAAAGGTAACTTCTGATCCCAGTCCTGTTGGTTTCTGGAAACCATCAGTGAGAGGTTATTGAGGATGGTTCTGTTAAACCTCTCCACTATGCCATCTGACTGTGGGTGTAAAGGCATCGTCTGTGTTTTGTCAATGCCAAGTAGATCACAAAGTCCTTTTATTACAGCAGAGGTAAAATTTCTTCCTTGATCAGAAGGTAACTGAAGAGGCACTCCAAATCTGGAAATCAATCTCTGAACCATTACCTCTGCAATGGGGGTAGCCTCTTGACTAGGGATAGGATACGCTTCGGACCACTTCGTAAAATAATCCATGACAACAAGGAGGTATTTGTTGCCATTAGCAGATCGTGGTAGTGGTCCCAAGATGTCAAACGCAATCCGTTCAAAAGGCACTCTTACGTTGTATCATTGCAGTTTTTCTCGACTGCGTTTTTTCGGTCCTTTCCGGGCACCACTTCTCCATCTCATCCCTCACCTTACTCCAATAGAACCGCTCTCGAACTCTTTGCAACGTCTTCATTACTCCGAAGTGGCCTCCAGTTGGACTACTATGAAGTTCTTTAAGAACGTCTGGGACTCGGGACCATGGAAGCAATAGCTGCCATCGGGATGTGTTTCCATCATCAGATTCGAATTTCCAGTACAGCACGCTGTTTTGAATATGGAGAGAGTCCCAGAGGGCCCAATATTGCTTTGTCGTAGGACTAAAGATGGAAATGTCCTGCCGAGTAGGAGTCGCATTTGAAGACTCCTTTAAATCAATTATTGGTTTGATGTCAGGATTTTCCAATTGGTCTTTTCTGACTTCTTCTTCACTTCACAGGTCTGGATCCGATGATGTTGAAGATGTATCTTGGCGTATTACCGGATTGATCAGTCCGTAACTCACTTCAACCCTGAAACAATATCGGCAACTCTCTGGGCAGGGTCTCCTAGACAGGGTTCTGCGTTTCCATGCGATGATCCTTTCCAATGACAGATATCGATGTCATACTCTTGGAGTCTCTTTATCCATCTGTCTATCTGACCTTCAGGATTCTTAAAATTTAGAAGCCAGGTCAACGATGCATGATCCATACGGATCAGGAATTTCCTACCGTAGACGTAATGATGAAAATGTTCTACGGCTTTAATTATGGCGAGCAACTCTTTCCTGGTGACACAGTAATTCCTCTCCAGTTTAGATAGGCATTTACTCCAATATGCTACGACTCGTTCTTGGCCGTCTATTTCTTGGGACAAAACAGCACCGACACTCTCGTTGCTCGCGTCCGTGTCAAGAATGAATTGTTTATCAGGCTGAGGATATGTCAGGATAGGTGCAGATGTTAAAGCCTTCTTCAGTTGGTCAAATGCATCCTCACTGTTTTTCTTCCACGAGCATTTCTGCCTGCTCTCTGTCAGTCTGTGAAGGGGTCTTGCGATGTAAGAAAAGTCCTTCATGAATCTTCTATACTAGGTGCAAAGCCCCAGGAAACTCCTCAACTAATGCACATCTTTGGGGCATCTCCACTCTTTAACTGCCGATACTTTTTCTGGATCTGTGTGTACACCCTTGGTAAAGATGACATGTCCGAGGTACGTTACTTCATGTCGGAATAACTTGCATTTGGCCGGACTTAACTTCAGGTTGGCATCTTTTAATTTCCGCAGTACCTTCTTAAAATTTTCTAGATGTTCCTCAAAACTTCGCCCACGATAATGATGTCATCGAGGTAAACCAGACAGGCTTCGCAGGAAAGTCCTCTTAGCACTGTTTCCCTGAGGCGTTCGAATGTTGCTGGAGCATTGCATAATCCAAAAGGCATCACCTTGAACTGCCAAATTCCTTGCCCAGTTGTGAATGCTGTCTTCTCTTTATCATCTTGTTCTGCCATTGCACTGGTTATCTGCATTCAAATCCCACTTCTGGCACCAGTTCCAGTTGTTGCGTAGATGGGTTCAAAAGATTTGAAGCCAAAGCAGATTAACACTTGCAGAAATTTATTCCGATATACTCTTCACAGATACTTTTACAAAACCTGAACTTCTTGTTCTAGAAGACTCAATACAGCTCTTTACACAACAATATATCTCAAACAGCAGTTAAAAAAACCATCATAACTGCTACAAATCGCCTCAAAAGACAATGCAATGCAGTTCGCTTTAGAACTACTCTGAATGCTCACTGAGAGACAGCTAACTCAGTATCTCAACTCAGTACTCAAATCTTCGTGAAACTTCCAGAGATAGATATTTGGAGGACTTTCGAGATCGTTGTCAAAAAGTCCTATACATGTACATAGAGACCAAAAGTGTCACCAAATGGTCGCCAAGTTTGACGACATTTGTCGATTTCTTGCCAAATTTGGCGACAAAAATTAGTCGCCAAAACCATCACCAACTTGGCTCAATCTCACCAACTTGGCTCAATCTCGCCAAATTGGCGAGATTGCCACAACCATAATGTTAAATGCCCTGCTCCTTGTAAAACTCGCTTCCCAGCGTTATCTCTGTAAAGCTTGTTGTCAATCATTAAGATACATATTGCAGGGAAGCCAAGTTAAGTCAAACTATTGCACTGCCTTATGCGAAATGTACATAAATTTATCTTTTTACATAATTAATGCTACGAAATATTTACAAATGTACAGAAATACGTAACAATATATAAATGGAATACACTCAGAAAAATCCTTTTATAATTTTATGTGATTTTGAGAAACTTTTTTTTAAGGTTAACATTTTTAATAATTCTGACTTTTGGCCAAACTTTTCTTCTTTTTTGTGAATTACCATTTCTCCTGATTTTCAAATAGTCTCTTTGATCTAATCCTTTAATTGCAATGCCTAAAATTTCAACTAACTGGTCCTTGAGGATTTTATCCTCAACCACTTCGTTTTCAATGTCCTCATTTTTGGATACATACAAACTTCCTTAAAAAAAATGTAAGATAGCAATGGGGGAAAAGGTTCAGATTTTAGATATTTCTGGATTTTAGGAGTCCGGATTTCGGATATATTACTGTATGTTGACCGAGTTTGGGCCAGTTTTTGACCTATTATAGCTAGATCCCAAATTGTTTGACATTGTTGCCCTGGGTGAATAGTTTGAAAATCAACTAAGTCACCAGAATTTTCTTCTTCTTCTGGCATAACATTTGCTACAACTTTAAAACATATAACATTAAGCATAACATTGGCATAACATTGAGCTGAAATTTACTAAAATATTTTGCTGTCATTAATGATTAAGTAATAAATTGTTAATTATATATGATTCCTACAATTGTAAAACGACTACATGTACAGCCAGAAAAATACAAAATTAAATTAAGCCCATAATTTTTGCCCTGTACTTATACTTTTGCTCTATCCTTCTTCCTCTGTAACCTTAATTTTAATTGATTTCAATAAAAAAAATTGCTCCAACTTATGAAACCTCAAAACTTGCAAATCATGAGGAACCCAACAAGGAAAGAAGACGTTTTCTTAAAATCACTTGAATTATGTACATAGTGTTTCAATTGAGTTACTGGTATATTAATTGCAAGTTCATTTCAGGTGACAGTGCCAAAAAGAGGGTCATCTATACTGACCACTCCGGCCAAGAAAGAATCAGGAGGATTGTATGCTCAAAGCAACAGGCTTTTTGTATCACTGCCCTTGTACTGGCAGTCCTGTTGGTCATCGCAATGGTTGCTTCGTTCGCCAGGCCAATGCCCAGATGTCCCATGATTACGTCACCAACCCAGTATCTCTACACAACCCCGCCTCCAGCAATACAAATCCCAATGTCGAAAACAGGCGAAGAGTTTTCCTGGCACGATATCCGACTACCACCTTTCATAGTACCAGTGCACTACAGCATCTTCATGCATCCCAATCTCCAAACATTTGAGAATTCTGGAAGCGTCAATATTACATTTCGAGTAACAATGCTGACCAACTTCATTGTGCTGCATTCTAAGGAGCTGAATTTGTCGCGCACCCTTATACTGGAAGGCGAGGAAAAGGAGATTCCGGTTTTAAAGTGGCTGGAATATCCGAAGCACGAACAGCTTTATGTCGAAATTGATGGTACTCTGAAACCATATCATGAATACACGCTGTGGATTGATTTCAAGAAGCAACTTCAGGAAAAATTGGAAGGGTTTTATATCAGCTCGTACAAAACGTCTGATGGTAAGAAAAGGTATGTGCTTTAATTAAAGTTTTATTGTCGTAGTAGTTTAGAATAGAAATTTTATCCAATTTCTTGGTACTATAAAAGAAAATCTCAAATCCGGAATCTCCAGGATTATCGATTCCGGATTTCAGAAAATTTTGAATTTTAGAACTTATCATTACTTAAACACAAAATCAATGAAATAAAATATATAAATAGAACAAACTAAGAAAAAGTCTGGTATAACTTTATGCAGTTTTAAAAAGCATTTGTTTTAAGGTTTTCTGTTTTAATGGTTTTGACTAAACTTTTCCCCTGTTTTTTGAATCCCCATTATTTCTGATTCTGAAATTGTCTCTTAGCTCCAATCTCTCTTTGACTGTAGTACCCAATACTTCAACTAACTGGTCCTTGGGAATTTTACCCTCAACCTTTTTCCCCCTAATATTTACAGTAATATTATACATGTTTTGCAATAATTTATGTTTATCTCATTGAAATTGTTTCAACATTCAAATGTTGACAGAGAGATTAAATTTCCTTATGTTAATGTTAGTTTTCATATTCATTCCATATTTACCAATCTACTATATTCTTAAACATCACTTCCCGGGGCTCCCGCGGTCATTAAAAGTATTTAATATTTTTAAACTTGTTTTCAAGGCCTTGAAAATACTTAGAGATGCTTAAAGTCATTGAAAATGCCTAGAGGTCCTTAATAATCCTTAATTTTTGCAGATGTTGTGTGCCCAACTGCAAAATTTATAAAAATACAACTCAGACTTACTATGCCCACGTGACTGCCACTTATCCACACCGTATCGGAATTATCAGACATACTTGTTTTATGCATCCACCAACTTGTAACTTTTTTGGTAGAATATACTTTATTAAAAATTTATGTATAGAAGTGATGCCTGAAAACCAATTTTCAAAGGTCCTTAAAAACATTATTTAGGTCCTTAAAAGTTATTGATTTTCATTCTGTGATCTAAGTGGAAACCCTGCTTCCACATGTAATTTGCTAAAACAAATAAACAATTAAGAGAACTCAGGAAATTTGATTGACGAGCTTTCTAAAAAATGCATTCTTAGTGAACCTTTTCTTTAAAAGGTACCTTGCAACTACCCATTTCCAGCCTACTCTTGCACGTGCAGCCTTCCCTTGTTTTGACGAGCCAGCCATGAAAGCAACCTTCCAACTGACAGTTGTGCACCAGGATAACTACAATGCTTACTTCAACTCTGATGTGAGGCAGACTGAACCTTATGGAAACGGACTTTCCATCACAGTATTTGATAAAACTCTAAAGATGAGCACCTATCTGGTCGCTTTTGTCATCTGTGACTTCAAAGCTCTCCAAAAAATGAATCCAGATGGAGTTAATGTAAGTGTGGTTTAAATTTATTTTCCTATCACTTGGTTAGGTATCCAGCAATCATCGATATAAATAAACAACTGGATCGACTACTTAACGCTGGGAAAATGAAGCCATTGCCAGATACAATTGGTGGGATAAAAAATACGGATTGCCGAGGATTGAAAATAAAATTTTGTGTTGTACACAGCAGAAATGTCAATAGTAGACTTTAATTAGTAATAATGTGCAAAAAAATATATACTCTAACACTTTACAAGGTTTTTCGCATTCCCATCCAACTATAAAAGTGAACTGTGATTGGTTAATCTTCCCACCAGCTTCGCAATCTCCGGCGCGTTTTTTCTCATTGCATTGACAATGGAGCAGTCTATCCAGTTGTTTATCTATATCCATACCAGCAATAGGCATTATATGGAGTTACTATAAATTGGGAAATTCACATCTCATTTAGGCAGAAATAGAAGTGTGGGTAGACGCGGGGTGACGTGTCCCGCCACTTTTCAAGAAAATATCCATGTGTCTCCCTACTTCTAAAACTAATAAAATGCATCCCCCCACTTTTAAAAGTACTCAATCCGCCTAAAAACTACTAATGAAAAATAACATTTACCTTTAAATGTAATGACAGTGATAAAAAGTTATTTATTTTTTCATTTGAAAACTTTAAACTATTTATGGTATATATATCATATTATTATAAAAATGTATTGTACTTCTTTGTATAAAGAAATAAGTATTTTTACCAACAAATACAGTTACACTTGGTAAACTTTTAACTTTGAGGAAATTTTCTTTTAAGTTAAATTTCTAATCTTGTTTCATGTAAAGACAAGCTATTTTTTAAGAAAAAAAAAAACTTTTTAAAATTTTCTATTAATTTAATTTTATGAAAGTGTACACATTTATAAGTATTATTTAAAATCTAATTAAACTGTTATGTTTATAACATCGAATGATTACTTAACTTTATCCCTTACTTCCAAGTAAAAAACTATGTTGCCGAATATTCATTAAAGTAACAATAAATTTTGGACCCTCTTTTAAAGTTAATGTTAGGAAGTATAAGTTATTTCTTTACTAGTTAATATTTTTACTATAAGTAATGAAATTATAAAATTTATCGCTAAAGAAGGGGGGAGGGGTTCACTTGTTACGAAATTTTGGCGTCCCCCCCCCCACTTTTTCCCCACCACTTCTGCCACTGCATTTAGGATTCCTAAGTATTTGGAGACTGTTGTTGCAAATAAAAGAATTTCAAAATTTGAATGAAAATGTTGAATCTATTCAAAAGAGAAATATAGGAATATCATCACTGTAGAGGCTCACTTTTACTCCTAAAAAAAGAAATGGAGAATTTTTTAGGCTTTGACGTTTTCTATTGTTTTTTTTCTTTCTGACTTTGTGCAATGCTTTTTTAGCGCAAGTACAATTTATAGAAATCAAACCGTCCTAGTGATCAGAAATTATAGGTATTAACAGTGAATTTTTTAGATATCTATCAGGAAAATCAAAAGGATTTCCATCTGTGTACCCATGCTTTTAAATCTTACAATGTCAAAGATACTATAAAGTACACCATTAACTAGAGGGTATTATACAAAATCTGGTTCCTAGTAGTTCAGTGGTTAGGGAATGCACAGAACGATGTGGGTTTGTTTCCTGACAGTTTGTTCTGCTTTGGGTGACCTCTCATATTAATGAGTATAGGAAAAAATCAAAGGCGGCTTGTAATACATTACTGACCAAACTGCTTCTCTTCTTTGCCCTCAACCCCCTTTGGCTTACAACAGGCTTATTATTTGAGCGTGTTTATCATTATCAGGGGTCGCATTAGTCCTAAAATTTCAGTGCTTTTCCATTAAAGGTGGATGTTAGCCTGTTTTGTGTTTGGTGTTTGATTTGGCAAAAAAATGTAACCATTTAAAAAAAAATTCTAACAAAAATTTAACCATTTCAAAAGTTTTAACACTAAAATGTTTTCAAAATGTTATGGAAAAGTATTATAATTTTTTTTTTTTTTACAAAATCAAACACCAAATATAAAATAAACGGCCCCCTTTAAAGGAAAAAGACCAAAATTCCTAAAATTGTACTTATATTTTTCAATAATTCCTAAAAAAAAAAAATTCCCCAATTTTTCATCAAAATCAGCGGAAAACCCCCCAATACTTCACCAGAGGAGAAAAGTGGATTTAATTAAATTCATATGTTTGGTCAAAATAGTATAATTATATAAATGTTATTTTGTAAAAAGTTGAAGTTCAATTTTTTAAAAATTGACAGTTTTCCCCCGATATTTAAACTAGCTTTAGAAAGAATATGTCTGTATTAGGAGCCTATGTCAACTTCAAAACAAGTATCCCTTAATGTTTTTTAATTATCCCTTAAATTTTAAGAATTATCCCTAAAATTTCTGAAATTTTCCTTAAAATGTTCCTGAAAGTTTTGGAATTATCCCTAAAGTTTTAAGAATTATCCCTAAAATTTCTGAAATTATCCTTAAAATGTTCCTGAAATTTTTGGAATTATCCCTAAAATTTTAAGAATTATCCCTAAAATTTCTGAAATTATCCTTAAAATGTTCCTGAAATTTTTGGAATTATCCCTAAAATTTTAAGAATTATCCCTAAAATTTCTGAAATTATCCTTAAAATGTTAATGAAATTTTTGGAATTATCCCTAAAATTCCTACCTAAATTTTTTAGATAACTCACTTTGACAAAATATAATTTTTGGTATTTATATTCCAAGTTGAAAGAAAATAAGTTAAACTTTCACTGTGATTTTTATAAACAAACATAACTAAATTAATAATATGCATTCTACCTTTAAAATGTTTTTAAAGTAAATGTCTTAGGCCTGGTGATCATTAACAGGTGCGGGTTGTTGTGCCTCCCGATCAATTGAATCAAGCTCAATATGCCCTGGACACAGCTGCTGATGTGCTTCACTTCTTTCACCTCTTCTTCAACATCAGTTACCCTTTGCCTAAATTAGGTACTTGATATATACTTTGAAAACATACAAATTATCTTTTCAGAGAAAATTTTAATGATCTAAATACTTTATACTTGAAGGGCTGCAGCAAAGAATGATCAGAGTCTGTTTTTCTCAATTCTCCAAAAAAACTGATTTAAAGTTTCAAGTCTCAGGGCTTGTATCAGGGTTTGAGGTAAATGGATGCTCAAAATCTCACGTCACATGATATTTATTTGCTGGAGGACCCGATGTGGTTGAACTGTCTGCAATAACCTTGCAAATGTCGGAAAAACCTCGATTTCAAAAAAATTAGACTGATGGATCTTTACTGTGGCCCTTCAATTTTGTTTGCTGTCAGAAATTACTTCCAAAATCCTTTAAAAATTGAATATTCACTAGCATCATGCATAGTGAACAACATTAACAAAGCATGCTTTGCTGAATTAAACTCATTGCACTTTCTTTTGCTTGGTTTTCCTTGGGATTTGCTTTTATAAATAACTTCTTCACTTCTTCTCTCTGGCTTAATAGTTCATTGAAGACCTGGACATGGTTTCATTCATTATGATCTTGGACCCTTACAATTATTGATTTCCATTTTCTTTAAGCGATCGTTTCATTTTCATAGACCCAACTGAAAAGCAATGCAAAATAAGCTATGCTTTTGAAAAATGTCTCAAGTTATTTACTTTCAAAATTATTATTATTGCTCTGATTATATTCTTTTAACACATTATAAAATTAAAGTTTGATTTTTCAAAGAAATTGTACAGTAAAAAAACTATGGATTGTGGAAATGTTTCATTATAGCTTGTCAACAATAAGTAAAAAAAAATTGTAAGTTAACAAAAAGTAATTCTAATTATATACCTATATTTGTTTATATTTATTATGTTAAGCATAGTGCTATTTACTCCTTGTATTTCCTTAGATATGATTGCTATCCCTGATTTTGGTCCTGGGGCCATGGAAAATTGGGGTCTTGTGACTTTTCGTATGACTACTATTTTGTATAACCCTATGGAAACCTCTAGTGAAAGTAAAGAACATGTTGCTACCGTCATTGCTCACGAATTGGCACACCAGGTAAGAAGTTACATGTAAATACTCACACATGTCATTATTTCACAAATCAATGGAAATATGCCAATTTCAAGATAATATTTGAAGTAGTAGTTAACAACTTTTTACTGTTTATTTTCAAAGAAAAGGGACATTTTCAGCTAATTTCTTGTTTAACCTTCTGAGGGTCATGGGCGTATATATACGTCCTTTGATCCCCAGTTTTTCCAGCAATACACAACCTTTTTAAATTTATGAATAAAATGTAAAATAAAATATTCTTTAAATCTTTTTATTAGGATGATAGTTTAAAACCTACTTAAAACAAAATAAATAAAAAAATTTTAAAAATTACATATTTGAATGAGAAATATAATTTAAAAATTATTCCAGGGAAAACAACTGTATAATTTCGCCAATTCCCTTGAAGCTCAGAGGGTTAATCATTCACATCTCAAATCATTGCTTAGTTTTTGTATTTTAATTAGTGTTGTATATATAATATGTTATAACCAGTGGTATATTGGGCATTATTGTGAAATATAGCATGACCCAGAAAAATGAATAACTGCAAAAACAATTATTTATTTTTCAAAAGCAAAATCCAGTCTGTCATAATAAAGTAATTAACATATTTTATCCATATTTATGAATGATAATTGATGTACCAAGGATTGGCCTTAAAATTCCTAATATTCCTTAAATTTTTGTTCCTCCCTAAAATTCCTAAAATTGTACTTAAGTTTTTTGATAATTCCTAAAAAAATTTATAATCTCGAAATTTCTCCGATTTTCCTCCAAAACCCGAGAAAACCCCCCAACTAATTCTCCAAAGAAGAACATCTTTTCTGAGATTTTAATTATTAATGATCCAATTTTTTAAAAATTGGCAGGTTTTTGCCGGTATTGAAATATGCTTTGAAAAGAAAGTCTGTGTTAGTAGCCTATGTCAACTTTAAAACAGGGTTCCCACGGTCATTGAAAGTCATTAAAAGTGCTTAATATTTTTGAACTTAATTTCAAGGCCTTGAAAGTGCTTGCAAATGCTTAGAGGTGCTTAAAAGTCCTTGAAAATGCTTAGAGGTCCTTAATTTTTACAGATGTTGTCCAACTGCAAAATTCATAAAAATACAACTCGGACTTGCTGTTCCCTCGTGACCGCCACTTATCTTCACCTTATAGGAATTTTCCGACATATTTGTATTACGCATCCACCAACTTGTAACTTTTTTGATAGAATATACTTTATTAAAAATTTAAATACAGACATGATACCTGAAAACTAATTTTCATAGGTCCTTGAAAACATTAATTAGGTCCTTAAAAGTCATTGAAAAGTCATTGATTTTCATTCTGTGATTTGAGTGGGAACCCTGCAAAAGAAATATAGAGATATTTTAAAAAATTATCCCTAAACTTTTTGAAATTATCCCAAAAATTTTTGGAATTATCCTTAAAAGATTTTTAAAATTATCCTTAAATTTTAAAAAACTACCCCTAAAATTTCTACCTAAATTCTTTAAGCAACTCATTGTGCCCTCAATATATGTAAAGATTCAAAACTGTTATGGCAAAGGTTGATTTCAGAAATTGGCACTCAATCTAAATCTATTACCACCTTGAAAGTCTTCAGTCAAAGTTTTTATTAAATAAATGTATAAAGACAATAAAATAATTATATGAGTTGCATGTTTAGTGATTGCTGTCTTATAGAATTGATTTTAAATAGATTATATGAATTCGACACACTATATAATGTATATATACTATATAATGTAGAAGAAAATGTACTGAATATGCTCTTTGAATTATAAATGAACAACGTGTTTATGTAAACTTATCTTTTATTTAATTAGTTGTATGAATCCGTATGAATTTTTTTTAAACTTTTAAATGTATTGAGGGGTTTTTTTTGGGGGGGAGGGGGGGGTGAAAAGAAGGTAATTATTCAAATTTGTAGTTTCTAATTTTTTCATGCATATTTTTTAGTGGTTTGGCAACTTGGTGACAATGCAGTGGTGGAGTGACTTATGGTTAAATGAAGGATTTGCTAGTTTTGTTGAATATCTGGGCACAAACCATGTAGAACCAGGATGGAGAATGGTAAGTTTTCACTAGTTAATTTTTTAAGCACTATTTTTTAATCAAAATATCATTTAATTGATTAATTATCCTGTCATTGATAAATTAAACAATATTGCTATTACTTATATATGGAGTTATTAATATTCATATTTCAAATAATTCTTCCTTGATAGGTATTTGAATTATCATGTGAATTCATCTTTCCATTCTATCTCATATTTCTTGATTACTATTATTTTTTGTAACATAAAAAATGTTTCTGCTTTTGAAATCTGATATAGTCAGATATATAAATCAGATATAAATGTTTTATTATCTTACAAGTAAACTGTACTTTAAAATTTTGTATCTTTTGGGGTCGTTCAAATATTACGTAAGCATGTTTTTGGTAATTTTGACCCCCTCCCCCCCCCCTTCTCAGCAAAAATAAGCAAATCGCATACCCCCCCCCTCTCTATAATTACGTAAGCATACAGTAACCCCCCCCCCCCACTGCTCCTGATTTTTTTTTTTTTTTTTTTTTTTTGTAACAACGTTAATAATCTAAAAAAAAGTTAGGATTCAATGCAAATAATGAACTTTAACTCGCCTTAAAAGGGAAAAAAATATATATTTTTAATTTTTTTTAAATCTTAAGTTTATCACAATTTTAATGGCACATAAATGTAATTTTCATAATCAATTAAGTCTATCTAGTCAGATGTTATCCAGGGTTGCTCTAGCCAGTTTTTAATGTCTGAAATTATAGGGTTTCTGACATCTGATGTTATTGCTTCATCACTTGTTTCGCACAAGGAATCTGGGCAAACTTCCTCTTCGCTTATCCACTCGGTATCTTCCATGCCTTCTACATAATGGATGATGCACATCAGTTCATTTGCTCGACAAGCAGCAATTCTCATAGGCCGAACTAGGCAGGCTCTCTGGCTATTTTCACCATGAACAATTTTCTTATGACGAATTGTCGATTTTAGTGAAGCGTGGTACAAACCACATTTCCCACAAGTCCTTGCAGACAATTGTGATTTGATGGACAGACAAAAATAGTCATATTTCATTTTTAAAAATCCCCCCAGGGGGACATGCAGGTTCTCAATCTTAGCCGGAGACTTAATTCCAGGAATTCCCCTTCCTCACTTGTTATTAAATCGTGTGGTTTTGGGCCATTTTGATAGGTGGAGGTATAAAGCGTTCTTTTAAAATGCGAAATAATCCACTACGAGCAGGAGAGCAACACTGCTTTTCTTCGCATTTTACAATTTGTAGAAAGTATTGACTCTCTTGCACGTGGCTTCGAATACCAGTTCATATCACAGTTTTTTTTTAGAAATAAAGAGATTATTAAATGCTTACGTAAGCATCACTCATACCCCCTCCCCCCCTTGTCAGCAAAAATAAGAAAATCGCTAACCCCCTCCCTAGGTGCTTATGTAATACTTGAACGGCCCCTTTGCATTAAACACAAGTTATTGCTTTATTTCACAAACAAGATGGGTTTCAATTACTAATTATTTCCGATTCATTGTTTTTGTAACTAAGCTTCTGCACTTGTGTTGTAAATCAAATCAATGAGTTATTTCTGAGCAACTAAATAATAAATAAAAAATAATATGCCTTTGTTTTAAAATTATTTGTATATATTTCCACTAAAAGTAATTCTCTATGACTATATACACTTTAGAATAACCTAACCTGGCAATTAGTCCTTTATTTTAAAATGCTCAATAATTGGTTGTAAAATCTTTTGCAGGCCAACTGAAAATTATTAAGTGTTCTAGCATATAACTCAAAAAGAATCAACTGAAATTTTAATTCATTTATTTTAACTTATACTGCTGATTTTTTAAGATGGTTTATTATACTTTGTTTCTACTTTGAATATATTATAATTTATTTTAGATAATTTGTTATTAGTTTTTTGAGATTTTTGTCATTTTATTTAGATTTTAAAAGTAAGTACCACACTTTATACTTTCTAATCCTACTAAATTAACTTTTACTAAAATGCATTAAAATCTGCTCTTTTATTTTTTAAGCAAAATTTTTAAAGCTAATGAATTGAAGTAAAGTATTAGTGTTGGTGCCATAAGCTTAATTTTATGTTAAGTGTAGTTGTACGTTTTCCATTAACGAATTTCAAACTTTGTTTAAAAAACACACACACTTTTAAATTTTCATTTTATTAATTAACCCTTTGAGTACTGAATTATTTGTAAATTTTTATGCCCATGAGACGGATTTGGATGGATGGATGACGAGTCAGACTCGTCCACTGTAACTTCGCCCAAGTAAACAGATGACAAGTCTCACTCATCAAATGTACCCAAAGGGTTAAAATCATTTTTGAATTATGATTATGTTGCATGTTTTCATGTTTTTCCTAGAATTGAGATTAACGTTATTGCATCCCAACACTTTTCTCAATTTTTATAAGTGAAATTTTTGTAAATTTTTTAAATCATCTAATTTTTTAAAAAATACTCACATTTGAACTCAAAATGTTCCATCGAAAAAGAATCAAGTTGTTGTTCTACTGTTTTGAAACTGCTTGTATAGGTGCCTCACTTTTTTATTTTTGTCAATTACAACAGTATATTCAGCCTGCATTTAAAAATAGTTCAAGAGAACAAGTATTTGTGATAATCCCCTATTTCCATGGGATTGTATTTGGTTAGTGTTTGTTAAGTGTAGAGGTGGATTGAAGACTCTTCAGTGAAAAACATGATAGACATTTGTTAATTTCAATATTCTAAGTCAGGGTTCATAACCCATCAGGGAGAACAGGAAAAACTTTGAAAATAAATCAGTCATAAAATCTCAGGGGGGAAAAAAGAAAAATCCCCCCCTAAAACATGGGAAAAGTCATTTTTACTCTGGAAAAAAATCCTACTCTTCGGCGCTATTTGTTTAACTTTAACTCAAGGCCTTAATGCTACAGAATTATTTGATAACATAGACTTACAGAGAGTTATTCTTAAAGAAAAAATACTTTTTTCGTGTAATCGGAAGAATTTGTGTAATTGAGGTTTGACTATATTTATCTGGCTCGCTAAAATAATTAAAATAACAAATTCTTGCTAAAAATAATTAATTTCGCAATGGAAGAGACATGATTCTGAAAAACTCAGGGAATTTTTTTTCTGAAAATGAGTATGATCCCTGTAAGTTGACCCTAGCGACATGCAGTACAATCAGACGTGACTTCTTCGTTACCTGAACTTCCGTCTCTCGATGATCTGTCTTCCTCCCTCTTGTCCCGAATCGGAATCTTTCTTCCAGATCAAACCAGTTTTTCACTCAGGGTTTGTGGGTGGGGCATGTCCACAATCACTGTTACGAGGGATTCAGGATATTTTCATGCAATCTGGGGACCTCACTGTATTTTTAGTGCATTTATTAAAATCATCTTTTTAAAAAAGGTTCTTTGTATATCCAGTAATTCCCATCATTTACATAAGTATCTCTATTATTTGTATGCAGATGGACCAATTTATTGTGAGCACTTGTCAGGATGCCATGTCACTGGATGGACTTGAAAGCTCGCATCCAGTCATGACAGACGTTCACAACCCGGAGGAGATTGACGCAATATTTGATTTTATATCCTACAAAAAGGTTTGCATTAAAAATATTCCCTCGGCAATATCTTTTTAATTACGATTATATTCTTCGAAATACATAAAAAAAATTTATTTGTCAGTAAGATAGTGTTCAGAATAGCTTATTTCTCTATTTTTTGTGGTATTAGTCTTGTAATTTTTTTTCTCATTTGTGTTTTTCTTTCCTGTATGTGATTTTTTTTGTTCTGATTCTTCATTATAAATAGGACCTTTTATAAGGTGTTATCTGGAGGGGCATGTGTCCCATGACATCCAATAACCAATAATGTTTAATACAGTTCTTGCTCTGCTATATTCAGGGTTTCCGTACACCCGAAAGCAGAAAGTGCCTAAAACTGTGACGTTCGTCGCAGAACAATCAGTCCTTGCAGAACAATTTTAAGTTTGGAACAAATGACCGCGAGTGAGGACCTCGACACAAATCTTTAAGAAAACATCTTAAAGCAGCTCTTATTTCTTTGCATGGACCAACTTACCACAAACATTTTATACATAGCTGTTCTGTATCAATGTCTAAATATTTAACTTCAAAAGTCATTGATAAAGTTACAAATTTTGAACGTATGCCTTGGTTTGAAAAATAATTTTTTTCATCATTATCATTTTGTAATAAATGTGTAGTATTAATTTTATGGGTTTTTTCTTTTATATCATACTGGAAATTTTGAAAAAATGTCTGCAGAACATTTGTAACTGTCAAAAGTCCCGTTGCAGAACATTATATATTATTCTGCTTCTGGGTCCGTACATATGAAAAGTCAGGAAATGTCATGGGAAGTCATGAATTTGGACATTGGGTAAATTTTGTCATGGAAATACATTGAATTACATGGATTTCTAAACATTTTAAGTAAAATCACGTAACTGTGCCATCATAAACGCCATAATCGCTATTCAACTCATCGAAAATTCTTCTATGTTTCTATTTACGTTTTGACGGAAACAACGGTCACAGTTAAAAACCGTGGCTAATGTAAACATTTCTGAACTCCAAATTTGTGACATCACACAACTAAGGTCTAATAGGTAAAAAAAAATTCTTTGTATGAGAATTGAAAGGAACAGTTTTGATTAGCTTGTGTTTACATTTTTTAATTTTTTTATTTCCTGTCTTCTTTCTTCTGTTTTACATTGTTGATGTCAAAACATTTGATTTTTGATGAAATAATTTATTATTATTAATTTGTGCTTTCTTCAAATATTTCATTATTATTAAAGATTTGATTAGCCTTTTTAACACTGAAATATCAAAGAATGGAAAATTATTTTTCCCTTTTTCTTCTGATTTAGAAGTTACTGAAACAAGGTTTTTTTACGTAATTTAAAATAAAACTTTATAAAAATCTTTTTTATGGTACATTGATTTACTTGCTATGCTCGTGTTAGTAAAATATATTTTGGTTATTATTTTTATTTTTTTATTTGATTTCTTGAGTCATGGAAAATTATTTGCTTCATTCTTGAAAAGTCATGGTCTGTGACATTTTATTTTGGCAGAAACCCTGTACCCATATTACAAAACTATGAAAATTTTCAGTTTTATTTTCAATTGTTTCTTTTAATTAAGTAGATTTTCCATTAAATTGTTGATGAGTATTTGCTACGAAATGTCACTGAAGTGCTCTTTTATCTTTAGGGAGCTGCCATCATCTACATGCTTCAGAATTTCCTAGGTAGGGAGGTACTGAAGAAAGGTTTGAGCGTCTATCTCAACAAGTATAGATTCAAGAATGCTCGCACTGAAGATCTGTGGGATGCATTTACACAAGTCAGTATTAGCTTTGTTTTCGAAATAATTTGACTGTTAGTTTGTGGGTGTTGTAGAAAATGGATAATTTTATTCACTCTTTATTGTCTTATTTCAAGTACTATGAACAGGATTCGTACTCCTGAAATTTCAGAAAAACTTCTGAAATGTGCTTTTTTTTTATATAGGAGCCCCTATAACTCCTGAAAATTGTGTTTCTACTCCTGATATTTCTTTTTATCTCCTTGAAAATAGTCATCAAAGGGTAAAAAGAATAGTAAAACCTTAAAATGTAGCAGGTTTTTCTCAATAAAATGTCTCTGAAATCCAAAATTCTTACTGTACTGTGCATGGCATTTGTCACTACAGACCACAAAGAAAAACCTTCGGGCAGTCCCAGAATGCACCACAATTTTTGATAATCAAGTGCATAGAAGGATATTATAAACCATGCAATTTTTTTTCCATTAACTCCTTAATTTACTGTACTTTACTCCTAAAAAACTCCTTAGCAACTCCTGAATTTTACTATCGTAGATTGAATATGAAACCTGTATGGAGACAATTTTATTATTTTTGGTTCAGATTCAATCAAAACTTCTTGGTTGTAGTTATACAAATTGTATAAAAGTGAAAAATGGCTTTCAATTAATTTATTTTAATTGACTTTTTAATATTTTAGCGCAAAATAAAATTGTTTTGAACTAAAGATTGTTTATGGAGCTTAGTTACTCTGGTTATTTAAATTACCGAAACATTTTTAAACTATTAATTATAAAATTTATTTTTAAGCTCTCTGAAAGTGAATAGTCATAAAAATATATACCTCTATATAAATAGAGAATATGAAGTAAAATATATTAGGAAATTAAAAGTTAAGTGTTATTGTCCAAAATTCAAGATTCTTAATTACGAATCTGCTTCTCTATTCGAAAAATTCCAACGTTACTACTTTTTTATGCTTTTTCTTTCTATTTTAGGTAGCCATGACCACTTCTCACTTAAACGTGTCCAAAATCTTGGACACCTGGACACTACAAAAAGGTTTTCCCCTCATTACTGTCACTTTAAAACATCCCATTGTGAGGGTCAAACAAACACGCTTCCTTTTGACTCCTCCCGATTATGACGATGCAAAACCCTCTGATTTATCCCCGTATGGATATAAATGGTTTGTCCCGGTGACGTACATCACTGATAATGGCAAAGAAAACATGTTCTGGTTGAATATGACTGATGGTAAGCTTATGGTGTTTTAGGCAGATTTGTTAATAATAATCAGGGTTCCCACGGTCATTGAAAGTCATTAAAAGTGCTTAATATTTTTGAACTTGTTTTCAAGGCCTTGAAAGTGCTTGAAAAAGCTTAGAGGTCCTTATAAGCCTTAATTTTTACAGATGTTGTCCAACTACAAAATTTATAAAAATACAACTCAGACTTGCTATCCCCGCGTGACCGCCTCTTATCTGCACCGTATCAAAATTTTCCGACATATTTGTATTACGCATCCACCAACTTGTAACTTTTTTGATAGAATATACTTTATTAAAAATTTAAATATAGACATGATGACTGAAAATGAATTTTCAAAGGTCCTTAAAAACATTAATTAGATCCTTAAAAGTCATTGATTTTTATTATTTGATTTGAGTGGGAACCCTGATAATTCATTAATCTTTTTGTGTCCTATGAAGTTAGTGCTATGTTTCTCAAATCATTAAATCTTGATCTCCAAATTCATTCAGTTAAAAAAATATTAAGTTAATTCCAATAATGGGGCGGAGAGCAACCTGGATATTCGCTTAAGTGGAAGTCGTAGTAAATATCATTCTCTATACTCGCTATGTTACAATCTTCTAACCCAGTGCATTTAGAAACTACTTTCTATAGAACCTTGAAATTCGCTGAGTAGAAAGTAATCTCTTAATGAAATGACATCAATTAAAAACTCGAAAATAGTGTCTAATATATTTTATTTTATATTTGAAATCCTTACGTCAATGCATATGCAGTGGCTCCCTCTGGTTTTGTCTTTTGCTATTTTAATTTGCATTTGTGATAGATAGACATCAAATGAAAACAATTTATATCATTTCATTAAGTTATCTTTTTTGTACTTACTCAGCAAATTTCAAGGTTTAATGGAAAGTAGTTTCTAAATGCACTGGGCTAGAAGATTGTAACATTGCAAGTAAAGGGACTGATCCTTCAGGGTTCCCACGGTCATTGAAAGTCATTAAAAGTTCTTAATATTTTTAAACTTGTTTTCAAATCCTTGAAAATGCTAAGAGGTGCTTAAAAGTCCTTGAAAATGCTTATAGGTCATTAAAAATTCTTATTTCTTATGGATGTTGCGTGCCTAACCTCAAAATTTGTAACAATACAACTCTGACTTGCTATTTCCGCGTGACTGTCACTTATCTGCACCGTATCGGAATTCTCCAACATATTTGCATTATGCATCCACAAACTTGTATTTTTTTTGGTAGAATATACTTTATTAAAAATTTATATATTGAAATGATGCTTGTTAACAAATTTCCAACAGTCCTTGAAAACATTATTTAGGTGCTTAAAAGTCATTGATTTTCTTTCTGTGATTTGAGTGGGAACTCTGTCCTTACTAGGACTTCTTCTTAGAAGAATGACTTTTGGAATTTCATCAAAGTTAGATATTTTATTATATTGCTGAGAGATATGATTCCTTAGTTTTCCTCAACATGCTTAAAATGTTATTTTCTCTTCTATATTTCTGCCATCTATTGTGTCCTATCACAACTTGCCAAAATGTTTAGACTACTTTTTTTAACTGTGATATACAAACAAATAACACAATGGGAAATTGCAAATAAACTGTTTGTCAGAAGTGGTGGTGTTGACTTTTAAATCAGTGTATTATTTCTCAATCTATCATCTATCTATCATATTTCATTTATCTTTGAATAAATGGAGAAAAAGGAATCACCACAAAAAATACTGCCCAGAAATAACATATAAGATTGGATATAGTATTTAAAATATCTATCATTGGACAAAGTATGTAAAAATTCCGATCAAGCATGTAATGTTTTGTTCTGCTTGCTTTGCTAGTATTTTATATAGTAGCATTTTGATATTCTTCTTTTGAGAATATAAACAGAATTGTAAAATGAAGAAAAACTATGAGATAATTTTTTTTATTTTGTTATCACACAGTTACTTCTCATTAGAAACAGTTTAAAACATTTATCTAGGATATATTTGAACCATGGATGTGGCAATTTTTAATAACATCTTTTTTTCTATCTCAAAATACTTGTCAACCCTATTATAAAAAAAAAAATCAAATTTGTTCTCGTATTTTATTTTATCTCTGAGCAAAGTAGGAAATTATTTCTCTTAACTGCTTTGGCATTTTTGCCTACTACATTCGGAATTCCATGTATAGAAAGTATTTCATCACAAAATGTTTATCAATATACAAGTGTATTAGAGGAAGGAATTTAATTGACGCGTTGAAAAAAAAACCTTGAATTTTAAGAATTGTTAGGACATTTCTTAAAGAATACTGCAATGAATACTGAAGAAATACTCAACCTTCAAATATAGATCAATTTTAAAAACTTAATTTCCAATATTTATTTTTAGTTTCTTCAAAGTAAAAAAAATTAAATTAAATGCTGCCACATTTAAATATTTATTTCTAAACAATTTCCGGAAGTAAGTATTTAAGAAACAAATGAAACTGCCTTTACCTCAAATTTTGCTTAAGAATAATGAGAACTTTATGACTAGAATTCAAACCAAATAAAAATTAAGTTCAAATTAACTAGAAAATAAATAATGTTTTCTGCATATTAATCCCATTGATTCACTATCTGCATTATTTTTCTCTTTGTAGGGCAGTTTCTTCTATCTGCAAGAGCTAAATGGCTAAAATTGAATGTGAACCAGACAGGCTTTTACAGAGTTATGTATGACAATGGATTGTGGAACACTCTGATTAATTTGCTTCTCACCAATCACAAAGTAACTATCATATTCTTATATTTGTCAGAAGTATATTTGTAATGTTGTTACTCTTTCAAAAGTCTGCTTCATTTCCATTAGATCTTCAAACCAGCAGACCGTGCTAACTTGTTGGATGATGCCCTGACATTGGCTAGGTAAATTTTTTACGAGTAACTTTTTATACAAAACAAGAACTTAAATATAAGCATAATGTTTTGGATGTCAAAGTGCAAAATATTCAGATGATACCTAAAATATGTAGCAAAACAAATGGAAAATCGTAACAATAAGAATGTTACTAAATGCAAAAGAAAAATATGTCTGCCAAATATTGGACACTAATCAGCTATTAAATAGTTTCCTTTCCTTACTAAACAAACCTTTATGAGTAAGCATTTCAATATTAGAAAAAAATAAATTGCATGCTTAAGTCAGAATTTTAGAAATTTCAATGTTTTGTTTAAATTTATTTTGATAGTTTGTTCAATTCCTTTCATCCTGCCTGCCTGTCGTAGGCAATAAAAGCTTAATAAATATTATGACTGCACAACAGCTAAGCAACATATATATGATACTTTTCCTTAAAGTTTATTAACTGTATTCTTTACTTTTTTTATCATCAAATGTAGAAAATATTATAATCATCCTCAGATTTTTTTTTTAGTATATATTTCAAACTAACGTGACACACTGATTCTAAAAATACAAAAATATTCCTGGGGGTTTGTTCGTCTGCACATCCTGTTTTCATCCCACTAGAAATTATACCTTGCATACATCTGAAATAGTGATTTAATTTTGTTGGTTAATTTATATCTAACCAAAGTTCAGATATGTGCAAAAGTTTAGGAGTTCTGAATTTCTTTTTTTTCTATATCTTTTGATTTAAAAACAGTGATAAATAGACATTAATAATGGTTAGGGAGAATAATGTATGACACTTGATATAAACTATAATATCTTTATTTACTATATTATTTTTTGTTAAAAAAATATTTCCAATAAACTAATTTAATTAATTTTTTAAGTTTAGCTTAACGAACATGGTGGTAAACATACTAAGACTACGTAGATATATCTGTCATATATACAAGTTCCCCTTTCATAGCCCAAACTAAAAATTATTAACTTTTTTTTGACAAACAAAATTTAATTTAAATATTGCTAATTGTTGAATTAGGAAGTGTTTTTATTTTTTTGTTTTGTTTATATCCTATTAATATATATCTTAGAATAAGGAATTTCAGACTATCTCCAGATACCAATTATTTGTGTACCTTAAATATCCCTTTCTTAGAATTACATTATATTTATTCTAGAGTTGGCATCATGGACAGTGGTCTGGCTCTTAATTTAACCCGCTACCTAGACAAGGAAGAAGATTATGTGCCATGGGAAACTGCCATTTTACACTTTGAAGCTTTGGATGTTCTTATGCAAGAAAGTCCAGCTTTATCCTTATTTCATGTACATACACTTTCCTCTATTTTTAATTAATTATTTTAATCCCAGAGATGCCAACTTTTCTTCAGATTTTCTGTAGTTTCTACAGATTTTGAAGGTTTTACAGTTGTTGTTTGAAACCTATAGAAAAGACCTATGTGAAATATATTTTCTTAATTTATTTCTAATTACTTGAAATTCACCAATTCTTTCGCTATTGCCGAGATTTCTAATTTTTTTGTCGAATGTTTCGCTATTATATCTCGTATTCATTTACCGTAATGTACGAGTATTGAGTGCAAACTGTAAAAAGAAGTCAAATCCTTTAAAAGGAAGTCTTAGTAAAGATCATTCCCTATACTTTTCTATGTTATAAACTTCTAGCCAATCCATTTTGAAACTAGGTTGCATAAAACCTTGACATTTGGTGAGTACAGGGTTCCCACGGTCATTGAAAGTCATTAAAAGTGCTTAATATTTTTGAACCTGTTTTCAAGGCCTTGAAAGTACTTGAAAATGCTTAGAAGTGCTTAAAAGTCCTTGAAAATGCTTAGAAGTGCTTAAAAGTCCTTGAAAATGCTTAGAAGTCCTTAATTTTTGTGTATGTTGACCAACTTCAAAATTTACAAAAATGCAACTCAGACTTGCTATCTCCGCGTGTCCGCCACTTATCCCCATTATATCGGAATTTTCTAACATGTTTGTATTACACATGCGGCAACTTGTAACTATTTTGGTAGAATAAACTTTATAAAAAAATTTTATACAGCATGATGCCTGAAAACAAAATTTTTAAGGTCCTTAAAAACATTAATTAGGTCCTTAAAAGTCATTGATTTTCATTCTGTGATTTGAGTGGGAACCCTGGTGTAGGTATAAAAATGATCACATAATTAAATGACATAAGTTAAAAACTTGAAAATAACGCCTATATATTTTATTTTATATTTGAAATCCTTACGTCAATGCATATGCAGTAGCTCCATCTGGTTTTGTCATTTGCTATTTTAATTTTCATTTATAATCGATGGACATTAAATGAAAACAATTTATGTCACAGAGTGGCCACAGAACCGGGAAAACCTGGAAATTAGGGAAAATTTCAAGGGAGCTTTCTGGTTCTGGAAAAAACAGGGAATTGTCAGGGAACTTTTTTAAATTTCATGAAAATCAGGGAAATTTTTTATTGTTTAAGGCACGTTCATCCATATTTTGGCGCTATTTACATGGAGATTTGTGGTAATAAGCCATTGGAAGTTTAATGTTATGAAATAATTTAAACTTTTCATTACCAGCAAAACTATTTTTTTAAAAATCGCATATTATCTCTTTAGCATACATGTTCTATTTGATCTGGAAAACCTAAGAAAATTGAGGAAATTTTAAAAAAAGTTTGACCTAATATCAGGGAATTTTTAGAAATCTGTCAGGGAATTATCAGGGAACTTTTTTTCCTGAATTTTGTGGCCACCCTGATGTCACTTCATTAGGTGATCCTTTTTGTACCTACTCGCCAAATTTCAAGGTTTTCTACAAAGTAGTATCTAAATGCACTCAGCTAGAGTATTGTAACACAGCGAGTATAGGAAATTATCCTTTCTATGACTTCCTCTTAAAAACTATTGAAAATCTACTGACAAGTTGGCATCTCTGTTTAATTCCAGAAGCAATGTTTTACAAACTTTGCAAAGTTGTTAAACGCTATAATAATAATTATCTTTGTTTTTAAAAAGATTTTCTCAAAATTCCAAGAAATAATATTGTGTCCAGGGTTCCCACTGTCATTGAAAGTCATTAAAAGTGCTTAATATTTTTGAATTTGTTTTCAAGGCCTTGAAAGTGCTTGAAAATGCTTAGAGGTGCTTAAAAGTCCTTGAAAATGCTTAGAGGTGCTTAAAAGTCCTTAATTTTTACAGATGTTGTCCAACTGCGAAATTCATAAAAATACAACTCGGACTTGCTGTTCCCTTGTGACCGCCACTTATCTGCACCTTATAGGAATTTTCCGACATATTTGTATTACACATCCACGAACTTGTAACTTTTTTGATAGAATATACTTTATTAAAAATTTAAATACAGACATGATGCCTGAAAACAAATTTTCATAGGTCCTTAAAAACATTAATTAGGTCCTTAAAAGTCATTGATTTTCATTCTGTTATTTGAGTGGGAACCCTGGTGTCAATCATTCACAGAAAAATTATTAGTTCTAATTTTATCCTAATCATCTCGGTTTCAAGAAGTTTTTTCTAAGTTTCAGCCAATTTTGTGACCATACTTTCGTTCTTAATTCGTTACAGAAATTTCATTTGTTTACACTTTAATTTTCTATCAGACAAATTACACATATTTTGTTTTATTTGAAATAAACATTTCTACCATTTAATTGGCCTGAATGTTTAGAGAATCTTAACTTTTCGTGAAAGTAAAAAAAATTGGAATGCCTGCCATGAATGAGTTGTTAACCATGAATGAAATATATCATTGCAGAAAAAGTTTTGTGGAGAAAACGTTATTAGCCATTAAAAATATACTGCAAATACTGGTGTTTATCTTTTGTGTTAACTGTTTTCTGTTATATTATATCTGTATAAAGTATAAGTTTAATTTTTAATTTTGATGTATTTTTTTCAGAAATATGTGAAAAAGGTATTGAAACCTATAGCTGATTCTCTTGGATGGACTGATGAAGGCGACCATTTAACAAAGTAAAGGATGATTTTCTCACTTATTTTTCAATTGCTTTGTTTAACTGATTGACTTCTTTACTATCATGAATGTGTGTTTTTGTACTTTATGTTCTCATTTATAATTATGTAGAATGTTAGAATTTTTTTAGTTTCTATATAAACAGGGTTCCCAAGGTCATTAAAAGTGCATAATATTTTTAAACTTGTTTTCCAGGCCTTGAAAATACCTAGAGGTCCTTAAAAGTCCTTAATTCTTGTCACTTATCCTCACTGCATCAACATTTTCTGGTATATTTGAATTACGCATGTATAAACCATATACATTGTTTGCAGGGTTCCCACGGTCATTGAAAGTCATTAAAAGTGCTTAATATTTTTGAACCTGTTTTCAAGGCCTTGAAAGTCCTTGAAAATGCTTAGAGGTCCTTAAAAGTCCTTAATTTTTGTGTATGTTGTCCAACTGCAAAATTTATAAAAATACAACTCAGACTTGCTATCTTCGCGTGACCGCCACTTATCCGCACTGTTTCAAAATTTTCTAACATATTTGTACTTTGCATGCGCCAACTTGTAACTGTTTTGGTAGAATATACTTTATACAAAATTTATATATAGACATGATGCACGAAAAAAAATTTCAAAGGTCCTTAAAAACATTAACTGGGTCCTTAAAAGTCATTGAAAAGTCATTGATTTTCATTCTGCGATTTGAATGGGAACCCTGGTTTGTATTTGCTGATTGATGGAGTCTAAACCAAATGGTTTTAGTTAGTTACACACCGTACTCTGTGAGACGAACACGTGAGATTAGTGTTTATGTTTTGCGAGCCAAAATATCACAGGCCATTGTCGAAGTCTGTTTATAAGGTAAAATGAAAATCGTGCATGAAAAGTTTTGATACAGTCAAACCCTGTTAACGTAAAGTGGATGGCCTGAAAATTTTCGTGTTAAACAAATCAATTAATGTTAAATTTTAAGTAGGAAGAACTGCTTTTACTTTGCGTTAAATGGGATTTCATATTAAGCGATTTCGTGTTAACTAGGTTTGACTGTATTAACACTTTGGGCTAAGCGGCTGTAAAGTCACACATTAAAGACCCAATGAATGAAAACAAATTTTCGAAAGTCCTTAAAAATATTATTTTGGTCTTTGAAAAATCATTGATTTTCATTCTATGATTTCAGTGGGAACCCTGTTAAGTACTCTTTTATATTGCAAAACCTATTTATTAAATAAAATTGATTGTTATTGGCCTACATAATCTTCTGTAAGAATTCATCATTAGAAAAATTCTTAGCCTTTTAATATGAACATTGTTACAACAAAACATCAACAATGATTAATTGCACAAGTGAGGAAAATGAATATATTTTGTATTTTCTAGTATTATTCAACGAATATATTTGAGCAGTGCAATTATTTTTTATCTTTATGCTTTCAATTAATCAAAAATCTAGTTTGAAATTAGCTGAAATCAAATCAAAAGTCACTTGACCAAAAACGCATAAAAAAAACCGTGACGTGGTTACGCAGAGATAAAGTCGCAAAAGGAAGGAGAAACCTCACTCATTCCTCTTCTAAAACAGATTTTAAACTGGTTCATTATCTGCGCGTTGATGTTTCATGCAAAAGTGGCTTTTTCCCGCCAAATCGCAAAGTGAAGAACTAAATATTTTTTTAACTATCTATCCGAGCTCAAATTTTTGAAAGAATGGTATTGTTTTTCATGATTTTTCTCTACTTTTATTTAAAAATAAAACAAAAAAATGTAAAAATTCCTCATTATTACAACAAAACATCAATTTTTTTAAAAATCAATTTGGCATTTATTACATAAGAATGTATATTTTTAAAATTACCTCATCCAAATTTAGATTCTTTTTCCTAAGGAATTTTAGTATATCTGTATATGATTTTTAAGCAATGTCTGCACAGTCTTCCTAAGAATATGTACCAATTCCCAATTATGTTTAGGATTAATTAAATTTTCCTCTTGAGAACAAAGGGTCTAGTTAAAACCAATGAAAAGATAGCGTTAATTTCTAGTTGTTTTAAATTTCTTATTGGAATTCCAACTTGCATTTCTAGACATTTTGTTCTTTTGTAACTAATTTATTATATTTATTTATTCATTTGGCTTCCATATATAAACAATCAACTTCCATTTATAAACAATATAGTTTTAGTAGGACTTTTTCCTAGTAGATTTAAACGTACCTCATATAAACTTTGCTGATTGTTCTTTTTTAAACTTTCAACAATCTGTTCTATTAAATAGGTGTTAGTCCAATTCTCTTTACTTACATTAGCCAAATAAAATAAATTTCCTCACCTCCTATCAACCAGTAAAATAGTCATAATATTTCAAATTTTACTAAACATAATATACCCATTTTACACCACCTCCCATTAAACTGCATAAAGCTAGCCACTAATTATATGTGTGGCACTTTCCTAAGATTTGTTACTAATTTTCTAAATTTATGTACATGCTTAAAATTTGATTCAAATTTAACAGCAATAATAACAAATTGGTTATTCCTCATTTTCATTAAAAAAACTTCTTTTGTTATTAGCTAATGTTAACAATAGCTATGCTTATTAACCCATTGACGGTCATGGGAATGGGCTAAATTCTACAGTTGTTTTCCCTGCAATAATTTTCAAATTATATTTCTAATTCAAATATATAACTTTTTTAAATAATTTTTTATTTATTTTGATTTAGATAAGTTATAAACGATCATCCTAATAAAAATATATATGCCGACTAAACGATATAGTGGTTAGCGTGCTAGCTTCTAGACCGCAAGGTTGTGGGTTCGAGTCCCGTGTTAGGCATGGATGTTTGTAAATGTATGTTGGTTTGTCTAATGACTAATGTTTCGGCGCATTATAGCCCTCGTGTTGCTGACGGCGCCAGTTAATCTGAATACAACCTAATAAAAATATTTTTAAATTTTAAAAATTATTTATTAATTTAAAAATGTTATGTACTGCTAGAAAAACTGGGAATCAAAGGCATATATACGTGCATGACCGTCAGTGGGTTAACGCATAAAAAAATTATTAACCATAAATAAGTTTTTCATTGCAAAATGAAAATTACTGCCCAGAAACCCTGTGGCCCTTTTCACCTTTCTATTCCCTAATCCATGTATATACATATCACTGTTTTTTCTTTCTTATTGAAATATTCTTTTCAAAAAATATTCTACAGTAGAGTAACTCAAATCCGGAATCGACGATTCCGGATTTTGGAAAATTCAGGATTTTAGAACATATCATTGTTCATACACAAAATCAATGAAATAAAACATATAAATGGAATGAACTAAGAAAAATCCTTATATAACTTGATGTGGTTTCAAGAAACATTTGTTTTAAGGTTGTTTTAATAGTGACTTTTGGCTAAACTTTTTCCCTTGAATCCCCATTAATTCCGATTCTGAAATTGTGTTTTTGCTATAATCCTTTAATTGCAGTTCCTAATACTTCCAACTAATTGCTCCAAGGTAATTTTATCCTTAACCATTTCGTTTTCGCTGTCATCACTTTCGGATATGGAAAAACTTCTGTTAAAAATATATATATATATTTTAAGATAGCTGTGTTGGAAAAGGTCCAGATCTTAAACATTTCCGGATTTTGAAAGTCTGGATTCTAGATATTTTACTGTATTTAAATTATTTACCTTGTTGGCTGATTTCCCATTTTCAACTAAAAGTATATTTTGGATATTTAATATTGAAAATCATGAAACATAAACTGCTCTTTTATCAAAACTTTCTGAAGTATCTAAAAATTGAAATCCATATCTTGAAGTATGTTGCTATCTTTAAAATCATAATTATGTTGTCTATAAAGTATCAAAATTTAATTAATCTTCAAAATTAAAATGTAGATTATTTTCCAATGTATGTAAAATAGTTTGAATGAGGCTTAAGAGTTTTGTAATTGACCTGCTACTTTATTTCTCTTACTTAAGCTTTGTTTTTGCAGGAAGCTGCGCTCTGCTGTACTTCGCGTTCTTATGAGATTCGATGATGAACAAACCATATCGAAGGCTAAACAAACATTTCAAAACTGGATGCAGTTCAAAATAAGGTAAAAAACACTTTTTAAAATTTGCTAAGGAATTTTAAATAATAGCAACATTGGGTTTTGTTTATAATTAGGTAATATAATAAATGTTCAAGGACTTTCATTTCCTTACTTCCATGGTGATTCAAGTGCAAGGGTCGCATTCACCTTAAAATTCTTAATATTCCTTAAATTTTTGTTTCTCCCTAAAAAGTACTTACATTTTTTGAAAATTCCAAAAATAATAAAAACATCCATGTTTTTCCTCCAACCACAGGGATGACAATTTTCCTCCTTTTTGGTTTTCTATGTAACATTTTCCTTCTCTTTGTCCCAGTTTCGAGGATCCACATTTTTCTGATCTGAATCAGTTTTTCCTGCAAAAAGTATACTTTTCCTCAACTTTAAACAAAAGATTTTCCCTCTTAGCTCCCCTTTCTTCACATATTACTTCACTAACTTGTAATATTTGAAATGAAATTATTATGTAGTATGAGAAAATTCATTGTATCTTTAAAATTATTGAATCATCTTTCCTGCATACTTATTTGGTTGAATTTTTGTTCTGCGAGCTTTTTTAACGAATTTTTGAATTTCCTCCTTTTTGTTCTCTGATCACTCTCATCCCTGCAACCAGCAAAAAACCCCAACCTTTCAGTGAATGAGAAAATATTTTATGAAATTTTGATTATTAAAATTTTAGTTATTACATTTTAATTGTTAAATTTTAATTATTGGCAAACTATTTTAAATTGTAGCTAAATTTATGTTAGTTTAAGTTTTAAAGTTGAAGCAATATTCTTTTTGAATTACTTTGAATGTTGCTTAAATATTAAATAAGTGGATTGAATTACATTTGTATGTTTTTCAAAGTAGTATAATTATTTGATTATATGACTATTATTTTGCTAAAAAGTTATTTGATGTTAAACTTTTTGGTAAAATTGGCAGTTTTTTATCAGTAAGCTTCGCAAATAATATGTTTGTGTAAAGGCCCTATCAGACGAACCAAATATCCCTGACTCGATCGCAGACCTGATTCTAGCCGTGACTACTTCGGTGACTAGGGTTGCTAGAATTGAAAGAGAAGTTTCCACTCATTCTTTGGTCCCAAAACAAGTTTATCGGTGTTGGCGCTTCTCTGTAATCGGAAAAATTTCTTCCCTCGCTTTAGAAATAGAAAATTCGTAAAAGAAAAATCTATCGCCTTGGCATTAATACGTAATATATTAAAGCAGAAAATATATTATTAAAATACATTGGTTTCTGTAACCACAGATATAAAAAAAAAAATTCTTGATATTTAAAGATGCTTCACAATTTTTTTTTTTTTTTAATTTTAATATTTATTGTACAGTAAAATGTAAAATTATACAGTAAAGTGTCTAGTCTTTAAAAATTATTTTAAATCAATAGGTAATAATTTTCATTTATATAAGATTTGAATTATGACTTTCTTCTACATATATAAATACGTAATATTTATTTTCGTACTAAAAAGGAAAGGCTGAGCAATTTATATTTAAACAATACTTTTGTGTAGCAATTGGGTGTTAATTATGCAATTTCTTCTTTTTTAATTAGTTTTTTATTAACATTACTATTTTGGTACTAATAATATTGTTGTGCTTCAAATAGACCTTTCAGTCATCTACAACAGACGAATATTCTGGTGTTCGAAAAATTATATATATTTTTTTTTAGATATATTGATTATTTGTAAAAAAAAATCAATAAAATAACGATAATCAAGGAAAATATTAAATAAATTCCAGTAACCCCCCCCCCAAAAAAAAATTAATAAAATAGCGATGATCAAGTAAAATTATAAATTATAGCTCTAGTTTCAAGTTCCTATGCCTAATGGGGAATCGAACCCAGGACTCTAGCATGACAAAAAGTACGCTAACCACCATACAGCATTATCTTGCAACAGATGTTTAAAATAAGTTACTTAACCCATTGACGGTCATGCACGTATATATACGTCTTAGGATCCCCAGTTTTTCTAGCAATACACAACATTTTTAAGTTTATAAATAAAAGTTAAAATAAGATATATTTTAGATATTTTTATTAAGATAATAGTCTATAACCTATCTAAAACAAAGTAAATAAAAAATAATTACAAAAAATTATGTATTTGAATTATAAATATAATTTAAAAATTATTGCAGGGAAAACAACTGGGGAATTTCGCCCATTCCCATGACCGTCAGTGGGTTAAACAACTTTACATAACTTTTTCGTATTTTCGTTATTTCTTGATAATTTTTTTCTTTTAAATTTTAAAAGCACCTGAACAAAAAACAAATATTTCTATTCGTTTGATAAGGCGAAATCTTTAGATATTTTTGCAGTGGCACTGAATACGATGTACAGTTTTTGTATGATACATCGTAACTAAATAAACATTTTGGTGTTTGGATTTCAAATGCTATGTCCAAAAAAATATAAAAGGAAATCTTGTAATAATAGTTTCACATTATTGAGTACGAAATAATTTTGGCAAATCATAGACTAAGATTATTTTAAACGAATGGAGCAGTGATTCTATGCAGTCTAGACGTAATTGTTCATCAGACACTGTGATGCCTTCTCCTCAAAAATATTACTTTTATCTTATTACTTTGGTATTTCACTAAACACATGCCAACTTTCCTTGAAGTTTTTTTAACTTTTAAATTTCCTATCTATTTTTCACTAAAATGTCCATTAACTTACTTGGTACGGTGAACAAAATTCATGCCAATGGTTGGCAAAAACCAAAGGCATCTGATTGGTTCCAAACTACGCTGGCTGAAATTATCCTCAACTGCTTCGTTCACCATCGAAGCAGCAAATACAGGTTTTGCCCCTGGAAATAGGCTTTTCGAGTCAACAATAGAGCTGAGTCAGAATCAGGGTTGAGGATAAATAGGCTGTCTGATAGGGCCTTTCGGAACTTCTGTCAGCTTTTAAAGAAATACCCCTAAATTTTTAGAATTGTCCCTAAAATTCCTACCTAAATTTTTTAGAAAACTTACTGTACCCCATCCAAGTGTGTGAACTCTTTAATCGAGCTCTTGTCACTTGTTCTTCAACATTTGCCTTTGCTTAAAACTAAGCTAGGAATCACTTGTATCAAGATGCTCTGCTCAGTCTTACAGAGCAAATATTGAAATTCAAGTAGTGAGAAAAGTATTACTGCCTTTACATATTTCAATCTTCAAAGAGGGTACCAGTTGAGTTTAACTAAAAAATTGAAATCCGTAAATAACTTAACTACAGCACCTATTTTTTCCAACAAAACATAGATCAATCAGTATAACAGTTTTCTTGCAAGAAATATTTTCAATCCAGATAAAACTTTCTTTACACCCTGTATGTTTTTGTTAAATTTAAAGTTCCCTTTTCCTAAATGTCCTCATAAAAACCCCTGCATCTATGTCTTATCCATCTTTCTCAAAACTTATTCACACATCAAATGCATAATTTAAATAAAATGTATGCAATTTTTGCACAAAACCAAATGGATACAAAACATGTTTGAAATATCAGGAAATCGCCATGATTTTTACCTTTGAAACAGCTTCAAATATATTGTGTGAGAAAAGAAAGCTGCCAATAATAAAATACTTTTAAATATGTATGTGAAAATTTTGAATTCTGGATGTCTGTCTTCTTAATTCGAAATTTATCTGTAGAAGACAATGAAAAAAATGGATGTGTATAGAAGTACATGTTTTACTAAATATGGCATACTTGGTATCAAACTGCAATTAATCACTGAAATTAAATTCAGGTATAATTTTAGAATATTCTCTTGACCAGTTTGATAAAAAATATTTCATACTTCATTAAATATTTTAGTTCGATAATTTATTTTAATTACTTTTTGAGGGAAAACTACCAATTACATTGGATTTCCAATTAAATTGTATAATCTTTATCATAAACTCATTATATTGGGGGACCGGAAAGTACTGTCGTTTCTGCTCTTGTCGATATTCATTTGTCATTTATCAGCTCATTGTGTATTCTTCAAACTCGTGTCAAAGACATTTCAAAGTTGGAGTAACTTGTTTACTCATAAGGAATAAAATCTTAATTTTTTTGCAATTTATGAGAAAATAGCCAGCCAATTACCAGAAGAGGTACATGTGCGGCCTTGTATGCTTTTTGAGTTTCACAAGGGTAGCAACACAACGGTTTCTACCAAAAACCTTTGTGGTGTTTATCTAAATGCATTAAACGCTCACAAATGTCAAAGGGGGGAAATTGAAAATTTGCTCACTAGATAACAAAAGGTTGTTGATAACGAGGGTGATTACACTATTGATTAAAAATAAAAACTTGGTAAAAATTTATTTATTGGAATTTAATTTAGAAACACGACATTACTTTCTGGTCCCCCCTTTATATCAATTTCTACTCTGCTTTATTTAGATCCTGATTTATTCATTGCAATATATGATATGCTAATCTCATGCTCTTCATTTCTTCTTCATTCCCAGAGTGGCCCCAAATTTGAGAAGTGTTGTGTACAGCAGTGGTGTTAAGTTTGGTGGAAAGGATGAATGGCAATTCTGCTGGAAGCAGTTTCAAGAAACACAGGTACCCTCTGAGAAGAGGCTGCTTTTGACTGCCTTAGGGTACACTCAAGATATGTGGCAACTTTCACAGTGAGTCATTCTTGTAATTTTGTTTGATCTGTAGCTTGAAACTTTAGAGTAAGACCATTTTGAAAGAAATCTGTATTGCAGATCACCATTCTTTTCCCCTCACCCCCTCTCCCCCAATCATTAGGTAATTTTTGGAAATATTTCTCTTTGCAACCACACAAAAACATTGCATATTGCAACCACACAAAAACACTTTCACATTTTTACTTTCTTACGATTAAAACAACGGAATTTTAGAAAGATAATTCATGTTGTATTTTGAAATATAGAATTTATTCCAGATTATTTGTCATTAAAAGATAAAAACGAGTAAGAGATTATCTTCCGCAACTAACCAAGTGTTAAATTTTTTGAAAGTAAAGTCATGTCTATTATATAGTAGAACAACTGAGATTAATGTAAGATCAGCTTATTTCAAAAGTGATGTATATTATTCTTTAAGTTTTGAGACAAATAGATTCAAAGAGAGTAAAATTATAAAGGACTGCTATGGATATCTCTCAGATGCATCTATTTTGAAATCTTATATCTGTAATTATTTTAGTCCCTGAATTACCTCTTAACTCCATGGACCACTTTTGACATTCTTGTGAACCATTGGTTAAGAATTATTGAGAATGGTTTGATCAGAATGGCATTCCTTCTTTTTTGTAGGATAAAAAACCAACCTTTTTTCTGGTCAGAATTTCCAGTTGAATTTCGATACATGTTGGTATCATTTATTACTTTACACCTCTTTCTAACTCAAACTTCTACATAGTGTCCACAGAACCTGGAAATCAGGGAAATATCTGGGAGCTTTCTGATTCTGGAAAAAAATCGGGGAAATGTCAGGAAATTTTTAAAAATTTTGTAAAAATTGGGGAATTTTATTATTGTATTTTAAAGTACGTTTCCCCGTTCGAGCGTATTTTGGTGCCATTTTCATGGAGAATTGTGGTGATCATTGGAAGTTTCATGTTAAGGCAGCGTCAGCCACTACGCGGCCAGCGGGCCAAATCTAGCCTGCGATGGATATTTCTGCGGCCCGCCAACAGCACAGAAGATATATAAAAAAAATCAAGTTTCATTATATGAACTATCTTTTTTATATAATTGTAATTTTTCCGAAATATTATAAGATGTGTTAAGAATGCCGAACAGAATTCTCCACTACGAGTCCGAAGAAACTATACATAAACAAACTTTCAGCAAGATGGTTTTCATAAAGAATAAATACAGGAATAATTTAACTGTATCTCATTTGGTCAATTTATTAAGATTGTCTGTAAAAAATACTGTGACAGTCATTGATTCTTACACAAAATAAACTGAGCGTTTTCGACCACTATCGTGTCACAATTTATATCGACTAAAACCAACTAAAACAGAGTAATCAGGAAGTACAGTTTAAAAATAGTTTTATTAAAAGTTAGGTCAAGTTCTATTGTCACGTTGGAAGAAAAGATTCACTTCTTTTTCAGAATTTAATTTACTAATAATGAAAATTGCTATTTTTCAATTATTAAAAAAAGAAAATCAATATCAATTGTAATTTGATTAAGATTAAAAAATATTATTTTTTTTTTCAGTTTTCATAAATGTTATGTATTGTTAAATCGATAGATAATAAAAAAAAACATATATTGATGTATCCGGCCCGTGAAAAGCTCCAACATAAATCATATGGCCCGCCTTTAAAAGTTAATGACGAACGCTGTGTTAAGGTATAATTTAAACTTTTTATTAATGCCAAAGCTATTTTTAAAAAAATTGGCGTATTATCTCTTTGGCATAAATGTTCTACAGGGTTCATACATCTCAGGGAAAACCTGAAAAACTCAGTGAAAATAAATCAGCCTTAAAATCTCGGGAAAAATAGAAAAATCTCCCCTAAAATCTAGAAAAGGTAATTTTTACTCTGGAAAAAATCCTGCTCTTCGGCGCTATTTGTTTAACCTTAACTCGAGGACTTAAAGTTGCAGAATTATTTGATAACATAGTCTTGCAGAAAGTTATTCTTACCAGAAGAAATACTTTTTTCGTGTTATCGGAAGAATTTGTGTAATCGAGGTTTGACTATATTTATCTGGCTAAAAATAATTAACTCTGCAATGGAAAACACGATTCTGGAAAACTCAGGGAATTTTTTTTCTGAAAATGAGTATGAATCCTGCTCTATTTGATATACACATCTGGAAAAATTAGGGAAATTTGGAAAAAAGTTTGTGTAAAATCAGAGAATTTTTAGAAATTTATCAGGGAACTTTTTTCCTGAATTTTGTGGCATCCATGTACTATTAACCTGACAGAGCCAATAAAAGGCACAGTTTCTACCATACACAGATAATTAGATGTGACTCTTCCTCAAAGTCAATGTCATTTCAGCGATTCAAGACCACTAGGAGTTGAATATCAATCCAACACCAAAAATGTGGTGAAGTAGAAACATAGAAATTTTTGTAAGATAACAAAAATCCACCCTCTTTCTGGTTGGAATTTCCAGTTGAATTTTAATACATGTCAGTATAAAGATTTTTTTTTCCATGAAACTATATAATTAAAGCTGTACTATTTATTGTCTTTGCATCTTGCAATAAGTGCAATGGACAATTCCGGCATTTTTTAAAACGAGTGAAATTAGTTTATATTTATGAAGTATTTCTTTCTGATTCAAAATATTTAAATAAAAGTTCCTTAAAAAACTTAGTTATTTGAATATTAAGAACAGAAAATGCCTCAAAACTGAGCCAAAACCAGTCCAATCAAAACACACAAACGTCAAGGGTTCTTACAACTTATATGGTTATCATGAGGTTTCTGCCAAATTGTTGGCATTGGTAGACCATTGTCACATTCCGTACAGGTTTGCGAGATTTGCGAGAAACTTACAAATCTGGTTTCCGCTGCTGCATTTCAAGCCAAGATGTTTGCGCAGCCTTGACTTCACATTCAATACCAGCGGAATTAAGCGTTTTCTCGCTAACGTCTAGCAAGGTAACTTTGATCGCAAATTAAAAAATAAGAAAAGGTGCATTGAGCAGAAATTTTTGTGTTTATGGCCTTTTCAAAACATTTAGAAATGAAAAAAAAAAAAAATTAAATGTGGGAATGGACCAATCATGAAAATTTGTATTTCATATTAAAAAATACTGTGAGTCATTTATATCGATCTTAATTTTAATTTATATTTTATTTCTTACAATTTATCGCATAACTTGAAAAATTTCTTAACTATATTTTATATCAAAGGAGCTTTATTAAATGTCAGTAAGTTTTCTGATTCTGGAAAATGTTAGGGAATTTTTTTAAATTTCATGGAAATCAGGAAAATTTTCTATTATTATTTTGAAGGTACTTTTCCCTATTCGTCCATATTTTGGCGCCATTTATTCAGAGAATTATGGTGGTAATCATTAGAAGTTTAATGTTACAGAATAATTTAAACTTTTCATTTCTGCCAAAACTATTTTTAAAAAAATATGCATACTATATCTTTAGCATGCATGTCTATTTGATCAGGGTGTCTACACATCTTGGAAAATTGAGAAAATTTGAAGAAAAAAAAAGTTTGCCATAAAATCAGGGAATTTTTTTTCCCTTTATTTTATGGCCACCCTGTACATAGTTGTAGTTTTCATAACATAAAAGCTTTTATTGCTTAATTGTAGGTATTTAAATTACTCCATGGACAGAGATAAAGTACGACCCCAAGATACTGCTTTGGTGATTGGTATTGCTGCACGCAACCCTATTGGCCGGTTGCTATCGTGGAGATTCGTTCGAATGAATTGGCCTTTCTTTGTGGAAATGTAAGCATAATGATTTTTAATATGTTATGGTAATACTAGCTGTATAAATGTATTCTTATTTAGATATACTAATTTTAAGTAAAGCAGTTTCAACTAAATATATTGAGCGTATAGTTAGAATATGTGTGTATAAATTATATTGTGTTCTGACTTTAAAATTATAAGTAAATAAATTCTATATAATCTATTTAATATTCTTTCAATTCTTTAAAGGGCCATTCCATAGAAACAGGACATAGCGTGTCCTGCATGTGTCAGGTTTAATTAAAAGACTTAGGATTTAAAATATTTATGAAAAATTTCTTGTGCTTATAAAATCATCCTACTCAAGTTATATCATCAAACCATAGTAAATTCTGAAACTTCGTTCTTACGAAAAAGGCCTACAAGCAAATATAATTTAAAATGTAGTCTCGGTGTCCTGCACGTGATGGTGGAATGGCTCAAAAGTACATATTTTTTATTGCATCAATATTTCTAAAATATAATGCTTTTTTCTTAATACAGTCAAACCCCATTAATGCCAAGTCAAAGGGACCGCTGAAATTGTTCGCTTAATCGAATTTCATGTTAAGGGGTATCAATACCCAAAAAATTATTTTCAGCAATTGTACCACTAAAATTTAAACTATAGCAATTTTACATTGTGTTGATGGTAAGTAAACATAATTTTACCTACAAAAGTATTTTGAATAAATAATTTTTGATTAAATCAATTTCTTTTAAAAAATTTTGAAACTTTTTGCTACTCCTTCCATAATTGCAAGTATTTTTCCATGAAATTTTCACAATATATTCGTATTATAATTGTTAACAATCATTAGTATGGATTTGAAGATGCCAGCTATGGAAAAGGTTTTATAGGTTTTTACACTAGAGACTGCAGAAAAACGATGTTTTTTTTTTCAACAACAAAAGAAAAACTAAACATAGCACATCTTATACCATAATAACTTTTGCTTATCAGATACATATAAATACACTATCAAAATTTCCTAATCCTAACTAGAGCGATTAGATTCTTCCACTTTTTTTCTTTTTTCGGTAATTTTTAATTTTTTCCTCCACTGCAGATTTTTGTTTTTCTTTCCGAAAATTCCGCAAATGAAAACAAATATTCCGTTCTCGAAAAATATGCTCGATCCCGCGGCATAACTTTTACTGGCGAGAAAATCAGTTGATTCATCCTTATCTCCACATAACTCATAGGATTCTCAAATCATCGCCAGAAAATACAATCGCCGAGATTTGCGTTGTTGTGATGTTCATTTTCGGCGAGTATCACGCCGATATAATAGCTACTATTCCGAAAGTTTGTGTCTCTATAATTGTGGCTATTGCCGAAATTTACATGGTTGTGATAGTAAATTTCGTAGAATGTTACGCCGATATAATCGCCTCTATTGCAGAGATTTCCACCGATATACTGGGTGCTTACCCTGATGTTTACGTTGGTGTGATAGTCAGTTTGCCGATTATTGCTTTAATATGATTGCTGAGATTTGCGCCGTAATGGTGGCCGTTATCGCCGATATTTAAGTTGGAGTAGTGGTAATTTTCACCTAGGTTTAAGCCTTTTTAAAGCAGCTATTGCCGAGATTTGAAATGCTGTTTCCGCTGATGTGATAGCAGCTATGTCCGTGATTAGTGTGGGTGATGATTGGGGATGGGTACTTGAATTTTTTTTGGGATGAGCCTTGAAATCCATGAAGTATGTTTTTTTAGCTACTAATTTTTATCAATAGGTTATTAAATATAATTCTTCTCATACTTTTTTTGGCTGAATGTTGCATCTCGGAAATAAACAGGTCGTAAATATGTTTTAATGCCTAATTTTAGATTTCTGATGGCCTTAATAATGTGTTAAACTTATTTCTTAATTAAACTTTTAATATGAATGATTTAATATTCTTTTTCTACTCACTGAATAAAAAATAATAAAGTTATTAATTATTATTGTGCAATTTTTTCATCATTTTGTATTTTTTAAAACTTGTTTCACTCAAAAAGTATGGTGCAATTTTTTTGCAATAAAATATGATTTCAGTCTTTTGGGTCTTCAGCCACCCCTGTAACTAAATTTAGAAAAAAGCCTTAGAAATTTAAACAACACTCAAACTGAAAAACAACAAACTGAGATAAACAGTGTTAAAGATTTATTTTTCAGCTTTGATAGTCTGCAATGGTTTAGAAAATACTATATAACTTTTTATCTATTAAAGGTACAAGTATCAATTTTTTCATAGCTATTCAGAAAGATATTCTCTACATTATGGGATAAAAATTGACATTTTTGTCATTTTTTGGGTACCATGCCCCTTTAAACGAATAAATTAACACTAAGTTTTAAGTACGGAGAAGTGCTTTTATTTTGCGTTCAACAGGATTTCATGTTAAGCGATTTCGAGTTAATAGACTGTAATTTTGTTGAGTTTGACTGTAACTTTGTAAAAGAAAATTATGTACAGCTAAAGTTTTAAAACAATTGTTTCAAAATTGTATTTCAAAGAAGTCCCTGTTTATTAGTTGCATAAATTTTTCTAAGAATACATTTTATACATACAAACTTTTAATTGCAATTACTAGATGAAACCTTTCTCCAAGTAAATATCTTGATTACTTAAAAAACATTTATTTATAAAATCTCATCTACTTTAAACAGTATATTTTTTACAATTTTAATAAAAAATTTACTTTAATTTTCCATGCTTAGTTTAAGAGAAGGACGTATTTTCAAATCTATGAATACTTTTGTAAAAAACATTTAAGTAAGTAATAAAAATTTAGTGCCATCCATGTAAATTAAAAAAACTTTTAAAACCTAATACTTTCTTCATTGTAATTCGTCGTTTTTGCTACAGAAGCTATTCTGCAGAAACATACAACAAACTTAGCTCATATTATTTTTAGGCTAAGGTTGCAAAACAGTTAAATTTGAATATTTGTTCGTATTTCTTGTATGTTTAGTGTGTTTTATTAAAAACACTATCAAGCCTGTGTAATGAAGAGAATGACTCTTAAAATCCCTGATTTTTAACAAATAAAATTACCATTAGTATTTACTTTAATTTTTAGATATTAAAGTGAAACTTTTTAAACTATTATAATTGGGGATTTTACCTCATTTCTATTTTCTGCCTTTTTTTTCCCTTTGAAAATATTTGAACTTCTTTGAACAGCTCATGCGAAAGAAAAAATATTAAAGTTTATGAATGTTGAAGACTTATCTTGTTTTAAAATTTACAAAAGTATCACTATCAATCAATAATTATTAACGTTTTTTTTCTTTTTTACAACTTGAACTAATTTTCTCTACACTACAATTTTTTTTAAGTTTAGTTATCTATTGTATATAATTATGCATTTTCACCTAGTTTCTGTAAGCTTTTGTTATTATTATTTATTTCAACACTACTACTACATGGTTTTCATTGATATATCAATTCATTCAAAACTTTATCAAATAATTTTTAGAGCACTATGTCACTTTACTAGCTTCAACAATCCCTTATGATTTGTTCTTTTGAGTTTCATTGTCTGAAAGTTAATCTTTATGAATAAGAGTACTTATGTAATCACATGATTTATCTTGCTGAAGTCAATGGACTGTACACATATTATTATCTAAATTGCAAAACACAGTTGGTGTATTAACCCTTTTAAAGCTGAAAGAAATGGTCATATGTTTGTTACTTTTGGTTGGAGTGCGTTGTTTTTAAAATTTGGCCTCCTCCCTTTAAAAATTATTTATTTATTTTTAAAAAATATTAATTTAGAATAAAAGTTTCATCATTACTAAAAAATGTTCTTTTGGATAAACTTTAAATATAAAATTCATATTTTACTAACTTTTCATTTTTCATCTTTTAAAAATAAATATAATTTAACTTATTTCTTTAAAAAGAAATCATTTTCTAAATCTTGTTGCGAGACAATTTTTAGTATCATTCTTTTTTATATTTAGTTTATATAAATTCATTTATATTATAATTAGTATATATATTCTTTTTGCACTGCATTATTTGAGCTTTGACGATTCTCATGGCATTTTTTTTTTTTTTTTTTTAATCCATTTTCTTTATATATTTTTTTTTCTAGTTTTGTATTGAAGTATTTAATATTGAGATAAGTTAGATAGTGGTAATTGAGATATGGAAAGCTTTTTTATGCATTTCTTATGATTGAATGTTTCTTTAAGTATTTCTTTTAATATAATTCTTTTTTTATATTTAGTTTTCTGTTTTTAAATGTTTTTGGATTACATTATTAACACAGGGCTGCCACAGGCGTCTAAAAAGGCTACTAAAGCGACTATTTTAGTGGCCAGGCGACTATGGCAACTATTTCAATGAAAAAAGGGCACAAAACGACTATTTTAAACAAAACCTTCAACTATTTTTGGGCTCATTTTTTGGGCGACTATTTTTTTAGAAATTGGATACCGCCCGATGGTAGGACGAAAAAAAATCGGCACTAAGGTACTAACTCAAAATGGTGATTTCTTTTAAGGGTTGCGGGAGAGCGAACACTACCGAAAAGGTTGTTCATATATGCGGGTAGAGTGGTCACTTTGTTAGGCCGATAATAGTAACCTCACACAAGATTGTTGTTTTTGACGGCAACCGCTGTCATTTTCACCCACCTGTTGGGTTCCAATGTTTTTATCTTTCGCCGGCAAAGGTGAAGGCAAAGCATACACAATTATATTCCCAAATATCAAATTATTTCGCTTTATTTACTTTAAAAAAATGAATTTGCGGAATTTCCCTTGAACTTCGGAAGAAAGTGCCATCAGTATGAACAGTATTTATGTTATTAGACGTTATATCGGAGATTTGTGCCGGTGTGATGAATGATTTCGCCGTATAGGTCAATCAATGTAGAATGATAAGAATTTCAATTTTCAATGTTGTAGCTAAATTTGTAAATAAAATAATTTAAATTTTTAAGCAGTTTATTTAATTACTTTGAATGTAGCTTAAACAGGGTGGCGACAGAACCAGGAATTCAGGGAAATGTCAAAGAATTTCGTAAAATTACTCTTTAATCAGGGAATTTTGAAATTTTCGAATTTCCCTTCTCGCGTACCCCGTATGGGTGCGGACATCTATCCCGACTCGCGTCACGCGATATATATGTAGTTTTTATAGTTGGTCAATTTGGGTGTACGAAGTTTCCGAACTTTTTCTACTCTCAGCAGCTAAGCCAAACCGACCGATCCATCCTCCACAACCTCATGTTCCGTGTTTTTTTTTTTTTTTTTTTTACTTTCTGAAATCATTGTTATGCTTAGAACAATTATTTCTATTAGATTTTTGGTTATCCTATAACTTCGCGTCCGCCGGCGTCTTATTGTTAAAAAAATCTCCAAACTTCAATCTGTCTGCATCCTTTACAGACATGATTATTTTTCTACTTGCCTTGCGTTTTTTGTCAACATTATATATTAGAACCCTAATTATTTACGTATTATTTCTGTTAGATTTTTAGTAATCCTATTATTTAGAAGCACGACCACCAGTATATTTACTGTTTAAAAATATCCTCCAATTAAAATCTGACTGCATCCTTTACAGATATGATTATTTTTCCTCTTGTCTTGCGTCTTTTGTCAATAGAATATATTGGAACCCTAAATTCCTTAATATTTCAAATTGATTCCATCATATTTTTTAGTTTTTATTAACCCTTTACAGCACTGTGTTATTATAGATGTGCAACAAATCTATTGGCATTCATAAGCAAAATGGGTTAGATAGTGTACTTCATTTTTTTGTGTACTTTAATTTTGACATTATATCTAACGTAATTAACTGAAAGTGATATGTGTTTTTGGTTTATATGTTTAATATAAATCAAACAAAGAATTGAAGTATCCTCCTCCCCCTCTAAATAATAATAATAATAAAAAAAAATCTGAATGCTCTACTGCATACATTCAGTCAAAGGGTTATGGAATTAAAAAAAAAAAATCCTTGCATTTTTCCTCCTGCCAAATGCTGTGTTTGTCATGTTTTATGAAAACGATTTTTTGCCTAATTTAATATGTACTTTTGTGGTTTAAGATAGTATTTTTGTTGTATAAAATTTTATTTCTATTTATCTATGAGTAATTTTTAATAGAAGCTGTTAATTTCAAGACTTTTTTTCATGCATTATGTGTTATTTATCTTTTCTCAACTTCAAAATACAAAACACATAATTTTTCATGGAATATATGTACCTAGTGAAATTTGTGACTGAATAGCAAAATGCCGATTTAAGTTTCATACTCATGCATGCCCAAGTTTAGTAAATATTTATACAGCCTATGACATATATTAAAGAAAATAACATTTTATTTTTTTTTAATTAAAAAGAAAAATATTGTACTAGTTTTGCTTTTTCTTGAAGTTAGCAAGCATGGGTGTAGTTTGTAAATTGGTTTATGTGAATTTTGTATTTTTTTATTAATGTTTTCCATTCTTTTTCATGTTCTAAAGACGTTTATTTTGATTTTTAGCCTAAATTTATATTTTGTTGCAATTATACTTTGATCAGTAAATGTAATTCAAAATAGTGAAATGTATATATTTTTAAACTGGCCATTATTTTCTTTGTTTTTTTAAAACGATAACATCGACAGAGATGCACATCAGAGAATTTTCTGGAAATGGGGGAAATGTCAGGGAATTTTGTTTTGCAAATTCTGTAACCATTCTGTTAAAAATTTAAAAACTACCTTTAATGAAATTTGATTGTCATCGTCAATATTTAGTATAATTGTTTAAACATGATACTTGTTTTTCTAAAAAAAGTTATTTGACTTTGGAAGTTTTAAAAAAAAAAAAAAAAAAGATTTTTACCGTCGCTTTTGCGTAAAGTTTAGCTTTTTTTTTTTTTTTTTTTTGCTTAGTTGCCGTCTGGGAGTAAGGTTGAGTTGCCGACATCCATCGCACTATATAAATATGATAGCGCCTCTCCTAAGACACATGCCTTTTACTGTATGGGATGTAATGTTTTAGACACGATTTTGAATCGAAAGAAGAGTGTTTCTGGGTTTTCGTGTTTTATGTAAATCTACTGTTTTATTCCGATCTTATTAAAAGTTATGAAAAGTGAGGCTACTATTTTCAATGTGTGAGACTACTATTTTGGCTACTATTTTTAACATCTGAGGCTACTAAAGCAACTATTTTCAAAGCTTACAGTCTGTGGCAGCCTTGTTAACAGGGTTCCCACGGTCATTGAAAGTCATTAAAAGTGCTTAATATTTTTTAACTTTTTTTTAAGTGCTTTAAAATGCTTAGAGGTGCTTAAAAGTCCTTGAAAATGCTTAGACATCTTTAAAAGCTTAATTTTTCCATATTTTGTGTGGCCAACTGTAAAATTTATAAAAATAGAACTCAGACTTGCTATCCCCGTGTGACCGCCCACTTATCTGCACTGTATCAGAATTTTCCGACATATTTGTATGACGCATCCACCAATTTGTAACTTTTTTGGTAGAATAGAGTTTATTAAAAATTTATATATAGACATGATGCCTGAAAACAAATTTTCAAAGGCCCTTAAAAACATTAATTAGGTCCTTAAAAATCATTGAAAAGTCATTGATTTTCATTCTGCGATTTGAGTGGGAACCATGATTAATGGTTTTTTGGGCATATTATTATTTTCAAACTGTCAATTATAATTTTATTTAGCACATATAGTAGAATAATATATCCTTTAAAATAATAAGCTAAAAAAAATGCTTTTCTAATCTGTGTAATTTTTTTCCATTGATGTAATTTAAACTTAATTTTTAGTTCATTTAATAAAACAATAGGATTCTAGAAGATGCTAATTATGTGCTAGATGTTTTGAAATGTTTCATCCTAAAAGAATTATAAAAATTATTATTTTATTTTCAGGTTTGGTCCAGGATCTTTTTCAATGGATATGATTTTATCTGAGTCTATTTCCCACTTTAGTTCGAAGTTTGATTATGATGAGGTATGTGCATTTTAAAATAAGTAAAACCATAATAATTCTTAAAGTATCAGAATTGAAATAATGGAATTAAAAATTTTTATGGCATGCATAAACATTAACAGAAATACTGAACTTTCACGAGACAAAATTTTTTACAGTTGTTCCTTGCTTATCTTTTTTACCGATTAATACTCACAATATAACTAAAAAGAAAGCTTTTTAGGTATTTGTGTCTTTCCCTTTAATTTGTACAAAGTTCTCCTGATATATTTTATAATTTCATTGGCTGATTTCATACTTGCAAAGCAATATTTACTTATTCTTATTTAAAAAGTTTTTGGTAAAAAGCTAATTAGTTATAATGTTAAATACAAATACAGACTTTAAAACCAACAGGCTGAATGCCCAACAGGGTTAATCAGGTAAATTATATATATATATGTATATATATATATATATATATATATATATATATATATATACACACAGACAGAATTTGAATTTACATACATAACACAAAATACAGAAATTAATAACATGATAGAAGATACAGAATTTGTAGAATACAATATAGAAACCAAATAAATCTTCCTAAGAGCTTTATATATTTTGTAATATTTTAGTAGTAAGGGTTATAATCTAATCAAAGAAATTGTATCAATTTTGAGTGTGCATAGTGGCCACAGAACCGGGAAAACCTGGAAATCAGGGAAATGTCAGGGAGCTTTCTGATTCTGGAAAAAATCAGGGAAATGTCAGGGAACTTTTTAAAATTTCATGAAAATCAGGGAAATTTTGTATTGTTTAAGGCATGTTCATCCATATTTTGGCGCTATTTACAGGGAGATTTGTAGTGGTAAGCCATTAGAAGTTTAATAATACGGAATAATTTAAACTTTTCATTACCAGCAAAACTATTTTTTAAAAAAATTGCATATTATCACTTTAGAATACATGTTCTATTTAATCAGGGTGTCTAGACATCTGGAAAATCTAAGAAAATTGGGCATATTTGAAAAAAAAAGTTTGCTCTAAAATCAGGGAATTTTTTAGAAATCTGTCAGGGAATTGTTAGGGAACTTTTTTTCCTGAATTTTGTGGCCACCCTGGTGTGGTATTTTTTAACACGATACTTAAACTTAATTTTTACTATTTGCACCTTTATTTAGATTACTGATTCTACTGTTTATCTTTGTAGATAAAAAGTTATTTTAGTGGACGAGAGGTAGGCACTGGTGGCCAATCCTTAGAACAGAGTCTAGAGAGGGTACGGGCCAACATTCGTTGGCGTGAAAATACTGAAGCTTCTGTCATACAATGGTTACAGCACAATGTTCATTATACTTAAGACTGTTATTAGTTGATGTGATGATAATTCTATCATGGATGAAGAAAATTTTCAAAGATATACAGTATTTCTTAAAACTACACCCTTGTATTTTCCAAATTAATCTATTTTAGCAAAAGTTTTACGTAATTGATTTTAAACGTATTATTTTTCACTTTTTAAAAAGTGACACCTACCTACCCTTTAAAAAGAGAAAAAATCTATATATTATAGGGTTCCCACTCGCTTTTAAACTCAAGGAATTATGTCTGACCAAAAGCACCTTATAAATTTTTAAAATTTTTGCTACTGTGACATTATTGCCTGTGTGAAATTTCACTTTTTTTTTTTTTTTTTTTTTGTAAATACAATTGTAATATCCCTCCCAAATGAAGTAAAATTATTTTGTGTATTGCAATACCCATTGACAGAGTGACCACTGAGCCTGAAAATCAGGGAAATAGTCTATCGTTTTTCTAAAAATATCCATATTTTGGTATTTCGACACGATTTACTCGGAAAATTGCAGTGGTAATTGTCAGAAGTTTAATATTGAAGAATAATTTAAACTTTTCATTACCGCCAAACTTTAGCATACATATTCTATTTGATCATAGTGTCTACCTGGAAAAGTTGGGAAAATTTGAAAAAAAAACTTGCTTTAAAATCAGGGATGTTTTAGAAATCTATCAGTGAATTATTATGGAACTTTTTTTCCTGAATTTTGTGGTCATCATGCTTTGATCACACATGATTAGGGGAAACAAAAGAACAAAAATGATTGTCAAAAAGTTTCTACTTTTGATCATGAATCTTTAAATTAATGAATTTTAATTATCTCACAAAATGTTGATTTCTTTTTAAATCTTTTATATTAACTTTAATTTTGTGTGTGCTAACTGATTGAACAAATCTTTGGAGGGCTTATTAATCCACTTACTGTCATCTAATCGATCAGAAACTTGATAGATATACATTAAAAAAAAGCTCACTGAAAGATTAGGAATAAAGCTTCGATTGGAATTGCACATAAAAGTTGGCGCAATACATATAAATTATTTACAGTATAAACATTGTTTCTATTAGTTTTTTAACGGACTAAAAGCTTCAGTTTGATTCAGCTTTGGTTTGATATTACAACTATCAAAATGCACTTAAAGAAAGTAAAGACTAAAACTACAACAACCAAAACTAATATAAACTGCATACGAGTAAATAAAGAAAGTTTGCTTATTTGGATAATTTTTTGTATTTGTCATGTGACTAACTTTATCAAGCTTGAAATTTTTACTTAAAGAGCTTTGTTTCATTTACTAGCACATAACTTCAGTATGTATTAAAAAAAATACAAAATATTTGTTCCCATTTCAATTAGGTCAAGAAAACCTTTTTTTGTCAAGGACATTAAGAAATGGGAACCTTATAAATATTCATTCTAACAAATAAATTAAAGACATCCTTTAGTTGAGGAATGACGTAAACAAAAATAAAAGGTAGCTTTCGCTTATTACTGAATGTCACGTTTTTTATGTTATCCATATTTAGTTGAAGTGTATGCTTTTTACTATCTTGTAGTGGGATATTGTCTCTTCAAAACATTTTAAAGTTATGATACCTGTTGGTGGATTATACAATGAATGAAAATTTTCCGAATTCTACCGGACCTTGCTGTTACATTATACATTAAAATTATTTAATGTACAAGGTTCCCATGGTCATTAAAAGTGCTTAATATTTTTATCTAGTTTTCAAGGCCTTGAAAATGCTTAGAGGTGCTTAAAAGTACTTGAAAATACTTATAGGCCCTTAAAAGTCCTTAATTTTTGCTGATGTTGTGTGCTCTACTGCAAAATTTATAAAAATACAACTCAGACTTTCTCTCCCTGCGTGACCGCCACTTATCCACACCGTATTGAAATTCTCTGACATATTTGTATTATACATGCACAAACTTGTACCTTTTTTGGTAGAATATACTTTATTAAAAATTTATATATAGACATGATGCCTAAAAACGAATTTCCAAAGGTCCTTAGAAACATTATTCTGGTCCTTAAAGGTCATTGATTTTCATTCTGTGATTTGAGTGGGAACCCTGATTTATAAAGTTTAAAAAATTTTGACTGATTGTCCAATGTCCATTGGCGTTTAATTGAATTAAATTAATTAATTAAATTCTGGTTTCAATACCTTATATACTAATGAACTAATTTCATAATGAATTTTATATTTTTACCTAAAGAATACTTTCCCTTGATCTGTCCTAATTTCTCGGGAAGTGAGTTTTAAGTGAGTGACTTTTGTGTTATGATTTAGTTTTAAACTCAAACTCTATAAATAAGGTGGTTTTTTTTACATTTAATAACTTGTGTTGCTTCATTTTTCAATTGTTTATGGAAATGTCACTGCTACTTAGAAATACGCTTAAATGTGCCAATCGAAATATATCTATATTATGCATAGTTGTTTTTTCACTCTCATGGTTGCTTTTAGATTGTTATGACTTATTTTATCACTACAGTACTGATATATTTGTAGTTATTAGGTTACATTAATGTAAATTGTTGATAAACGTTCTGTGATATCTTAATATTGCTTTTAGATTTTTTTTATTGTTCTGAATTTGTGATTTACCTTTCTTCTATATCATTAAGTATTTACATAAATTTGCGTCATTTTATATTTGTTATTTTTTACTTACCTTAAGCAAAGTATTTTATTTAAAAAATACTTTAAGTCTGTACTGTGTCTTATGAACTGATTTTTTATACTACTTTATTGAGTAATATCAAAACTCAATATTATATTCTCATTCCCTAAGTTATGGTGTGTTTTAATTAGTGATTATACGTCATACAAATTTCTTGCTTTATCATTCAGTAGCTATGGAACACTAATGTCATGTTTTCCAAAATGGGACTTTTGGTTTTAACCCAGTTTATGTTCCAACATTATATAGTTTGACGAGAAGAATTATTTTCTTTGCTAAGCGTACTTTATGGACACACATTTATTGTAAATCAGATTCTATTTTAGTTTTAGTCTTTGAAAGTTTACTGTTATATATGAAAATATAAAATCATTACATGCAGGATTTATATGTTAAGTACATGTATATATTTTTTATTTTATAGTTTCATTACCACTGTTAATGTTGCTTTGTTTTATATCTCAAATAAAACTGTCTAATAGCAGACTAATGAATAACTTTTTAAAGTATACGTTGTTAAATATATTTAAAAACATTTTAAGTAATTGTAAACATTTCATTGATTTGCATTTATATTGTTGTAGATATAGGAAGAAAGCGTCAAAATCAAATAAGCCTGAATCAGTCAAAATTGTAAAATTTACAGGAGTGAAAAATCTTTATCCTACTGCCATTGGACACTATATAACACTCTGTTATAATTTTTACTAAATGATTTAGAAATCTTTTGCTACGATTTGTGGGAAAACGAACTTTTACAGAGTGGCCCAAAACCTGGAAATCAGGGAAATGTCCGGGAGCTTTCTGATTCTGGAAAAAATCGGGGGAATGTCAGGTAATTTTTTAATATCAGGGATATTTTTTTTGTTCTGAAGGTACTTTCATCTATATTTTGACACCATTTATGTGGAGAATTGTGATGGTAATCATTAAAAGTTTAATGTTACAGAATAATTTAAACTTTTCATTACTGCCAAAACTATTTTTAAAAAATTGGCTTATTATCTCTTTAACATAAATGTTCTATTTGATCAGGGTGTCTACACATTTGGAAAAGTTGGGAATATTTAAAAAAAAAAAAAATTGCCATAAAATCAAGGAATTTTTTAGAAATCTATTGAGGAATTATCAGAGAACATTTTTTCCTGAATTTTGTGGCCACCCTGTGTTAAGACATAATCTGCAATGAAACTGAAATTTCCAAATTTGGAATTAGGCTTGTTTGGTTTTGAGGTACCAAACTGTTGCATTTGCCAAAGTTATCAAATTTTTTTTTGTTTAGTTTATATTCTTTTACTTCATGTCCTGTTAAACTATTGATAAAAATCTACTTCTGCTTCCAACCAATGCTTAGGATGTATTATTAGTTAACTGTGAATTTTATTTACTCCCCATTTTATGCTAACACAAGTACCATTATGTTTTCATATAAACCATCTTGTTTTAGAATTTTCTTGTATTGAAATTTTTCATCAACAATACAGACATCATATCTAAAAAAGTTCCCAACTTGTTTTAAATTTTTTCAACTGCTCAGCATGATAATCTGTGAATTGAACTATAATATTATTTTAAGTCTAGAAGTAGTTCTTCTTACGTATACAATGTAACATTTAGATATCGACAAAATTGTATTTTTTATCATTTGATATTTATTACAATTCAGTATGAGATGCAGCCAACTAACTTTGCAATGTATAACTTGGACCTTGGAATGAGTTAATTTAATTGTTATCCTCATAACATAGCTTTACAATGTTTGGCTTCTACACTTCACTAATATATTGAGTAAATGAAGGGTGTTATCGTACAACTTGTTCTATGTCCAAGTATTTTAATTTTTGCGTTTACCCTTTCTTTATGTAATACCCCCCCCCCCCCTTCAAAAATACGTGCATGCAAACAGAAATTCTATTTTCCACAAATTTAAAGTTAATGTAACCGCCGGGTATAAATGCTACTATTTAGAATAAATTTTTGTACTTGATAATTCTTATTCATTCTTTGGTAAATTGGTTTGATTAGCTCACAGCAGATAACATCATTATGTAGAATCTTAATACTTAGATTGACTTTTTTTAAATTTAGAAACGGTATATTGTGCTGCATGTACAGTTGGCAAAATATATTGAAACAAATTATTATTTTATTTTTAAAAAGCAATCATTCAAATGCTGAGGTAATCTAGCATCTCAGTTGGTTTTAATTTTATACTGTTAAATTTAATTTCATGTTTATAAATGTTTTTGTTTTTTTTATTTGATTGTATTGCCAAATTTTACATCATTATACCCTTAAAAATTTAAAATCAAATAATGCATAGTGTACATTTTTTTTTTTTTTTTTAAAGTATTTTTCAACTTTTGCATAATTCTGTTTAATTTCTTCTTGAATATATGTAACATTTTTGCAAACAAATATTTCATGACCTAAAAATCTTCCATACCTTGCTCTATATATAAATCATTTCCACGAGTTTGTTCTTCGATTTTAGAATTGTTATTTCAATGAATTGCTTATCTATTGAAATCTTTGCAGGAAAATAGAATACAGTTCTTCCTTATTTGTGATGGCTTACATTTATATTCTATTGCTATAATTACTGTTTTGTTGCCAAAGATTTTTACATGTTACTTTTTTAAAGAAGATTTTTTAAAGTTTCTTTATGTATATATAGAACTGCAATTCTAATTTTGCCTAATATTTCTATGTAGTGAATATGTTTGTTGTACACTTCATTATTTTAATTATGTTAAATAGTTTAGATGTTGTATGAAGCTTCACAGTTTTAAAATTGTATATTTGTATTAATTTTTTTAACTATTTGAGTATTCCTTTTAAATGTATGGAATTTGGCTTTCTTGTAATATATAGTGCACAATTTTGCCAATATAGGATATTTTTATGGAATATATAATATTGATTATGTATAACATTTAAAAAATGCTACTATAAAAATGCGTCAATTTTATTCTGTATCTAGATAAACAAAAATTTTATATTATTTAGATAAAGAAAGTGAGAATACGTAATAATAACTTTAATTTTATACTTTAATGATAATATTCAATACTTTTCAAGTAACTTTAAAAATTTATACACATATATAGCAAATTAATGAAGAAGAATTGCTCAAAGCCAATTAGAAAATATGAATCTTTTAGTAAAAAACGATTACAAAATTAGTCCTATATCCAGTTAGGTTTTTTTTTTTTTTTTTTTTTTTTTTTTTAGACTTTCTAATATTTTCAAGCAGAGAAAGATTATGCACAATTGTTTAAAAAAAAAAATTGTAATAAATAGTATATTATAAAGCTAATCCTTCTGTTATAAATGTTTAAATGTTAAGTGCATTTTATGTTAAAGCTACAAATTGTTTGTTGATTTTGAAACGGATTAAACATTATAACTGTCTCTTTAAAAGTTATAAGTGAACTTCCATAAAAAATGTTTTTTTCTATCTGGTGTTTATTTCTTGCTTCAACCAAAACATTCATATCTCATTATCAAAGTATTTTCGATATTTAATTTCTGACTTCGGTATGAGCTAATTTAATTGCTATCCTCCTGACATGACTTTACAATGCTTGGCTTCTACATCTACACTACACTAATGTATTGAGAAACTTACACAAAGGCTTGTTTCATCTGAGGTCAAAATCCTCAGGCAGAACTAGAAAGGCAGAAGACAGGTGTGATATGTCAAGTGAAGGAATTCTTCGAAACGAGCTCTTATACCGCAATTCAGCTGAAAATCAGTATAATGATACTCAATATAAAAATCCTACGTACTGAAATTCATAAAGAGTTAAGTACTATTACATGCAATTCAACAGGAAGTGCTTTAAATTTCGACCAAAAATTGCTTCCATAGTAATTCATATGGACAGGGTTCGTACTCGTCCGGAAGTTGCTGATAAACACCTGAAATTTGCTTTTTTTTTATAAGGACCCTTATAACTCCTAAGAATTATGATTCTACTCCTGATATTTCTTTTCATATCCTTAAAAATAATCATCGAAAGATAAAAAGATTAGTAAAACCTTAAAACGTAGCTTTTTTTCCCCCTCGGTAAAACTTCTCGGAAATCCAAAATTCTTACCGCACTTCTGAGTCTATTGCACTTGTGCTTCGTCAATATAGGTCGCAAAGAAAAACCTTCAGAGAGTCCCAGAATGCACTACGATTTTCGACAACGAGGCTCGTAGAGTGAATACTATATTGTTGCGTTGGACGGGTTCGAAAGATTTGAAGCCAAAGCAGATCAAAACTTCCAGAAATTTATTCCAATATAACTCTTCCCAGATTCTCTTACAACTCCAGAACTTCTCGTTCTAGTAGACACAATACAGCTCTTTTCGCAACAATAGAGCACAAAACAGCAGTTGAAAACTTGACAACACAACTGCTCAAATCGCTGCAAAAGACAATGCAATACAGTTCGCTTTAGAACTACACTGAATGCTCACTGAGACTCAGTATCTCAACTCAGTAATTCCAGTCAACTAATTCAGTGACTCAAAATCAACTAACTCCATCACCCGCTCTCTTGAGCTTTTATAGGGGAGGCGAACATACGTGAATCTTCTAGAGGTAGATATTTGAGAACTTTCCAGATCGTAGTCGAAAAGTCCTATACATGTACATGGGGACCGAAAATGTCGCCAAATGGTTGTCAAGTTTGGCGACATTTGGCAATTTCTCGCCAAATTTGGCGACAAAAACAGTCGCCAAAACCGCCGTCAACTTGGCTCTATCACGCCAATTTGGCGAGATTGCCATTACCAGAATGTTAAATGCCCTGCTCCTTGTAAAACTCGCTTCCCAGCGTTACCTCTGTAAAACTCGTTATCAAGCATTGAGACACACATTGCGGGGAAGCAAACTAACGACGAACTATTGCACTGCCTTATGCGAAATGTACATAAATTTTACTATTTACAAAATTAACACTACGAAATATTTACAAATATACAAAAATTCGTAACAATATTATTAGGCATGTAATTTTTTCCCCCGTTAACTCCTGAATTTACTATACTTAACTCCTGAAAAACTCCTTAGTAACTCCTGAATTTTACTATTATAGATTGAGTATGAACCCTGTATGGAAAATTCACATCTTTGATGTAAATAAAGGTACAGGTATATCACAAAATAATAGGAACACCCATTTCAAAATGTACCATACTTCGACCGTTGTCATAATGTATATGACGTTTATTTCATAAACTCTAAGGGGTTTTGCATTAGGCAAACTCTACACATCCCCTTCAATTATTTGTGTATTTGACATTTTTCTAAATCAAGGAGGCGGATTTTTCTCACGCTTCAAGTTAGCCAATATCTGTTTGTTGGGGAAATTCACCAATGTAGGACTCACACGTCGCTGGACTCACAGCAAATGAGAGGGCTTTTGTCGGGGGGAGCGGTCCTTGTTAGGGGGGGTGAAAAGACGGATCACGAGAGAGACGAGAAGAGGGATGATGGAAGTGAGCAGGATGGTGGCTGGATGCTAAGGTGGACTAACGGTGACAAACCAAAAAGACGAAGGAGACCGGAGAAAGGATCGGAGGTAATTCTGATACAGTCCGCTGACAAGCCGATATACGCCCCTGACAGAGGTATCCCTAGCCCAGACAGCAAACTGTGAGTCTTATACACTTTCCTTACTTACCCTCGGCCAGATATTTACTTTTATTAGGATTTCAACCGGCTTGGTTTTGAGGAAGTTAAATAACTATTTAATTGTATTCTTAAATTGCTTGTATGTTTCTTAATGTTTTGCGTTGTATTAATAAATGGTTGCGTTATCTATCGAGCACATCTCTGTGGTTCTTTGCTATTTGCATGTATTTCCTTTGTACTTCACTATACGATCTAATAGGCCCTTGGGCCTTACGGCAACCGTCCAATTCAGTTTCGTCACGTGTCGCAACAGTCTGCCACCTAGTGGCGATGAAAGGGAAGGTATGAGTTGAGCATTTGCCTGTGTGAGAAAATTATGTTCCCAGTAAAACGCCATTATGTCTGGCCTGCCCGAAGTTCAAAGAGGCATGATTATTGGAGCTCGCCTCACTAGAGGGTCCGTCTCTAAAACAGCCAACATTATGGGTGTTTCATGGTTCACAGTGTCAAGGGTTATGACAGCCTACACAAAACTGCGAAAGTGCCCCATACGAAGCAAAACTGTGGGCAAAAGTCGAAGTTGACCGATCGAGATAGACGAACGTTGAAGAGGATAGTCGCCCGAAAATGTAAGACTGCACTGCAGCAGATAACTTCCGAGATGAACATCCATCTCCAGAACCCCGTATCCACCAAAACTATACTACGGGAGCTGAATGCTGCGAACATTCATGGCAGAGTATCCATCCCAAAGCCTTGAGTGTCACGGAAGAATGCTATGAAACGACGACAGTTGTGCCGAGACAAGTAACATGGTCTGACGAATCATCATTTACATTATTTCAGATCACCGGACCTGTATTCGTCTGGCGAACATCGGCAGAGGCATTTCACGTTGACTGTCTGGTTCCTACCGAGAAGCATGGAAGGGATTCTGTGATGGTGTGGGTAGCGATATCTTGGGTCACTCATAGTCCTGAAGGGGACGGTCACAGACGAGCATTGTCAAAGTATTCTCTCAGATCATTTACACCCTATGCTTCAGACTCTGTTTCCTGGCGAACGCCTTCTATTTCAAGATGACAACGCCCTGTACACACGGCTCGCTGTGCTCAAACATGGTTAGATGAGCATAAGGATAGAATAGAACATCTTACGTGGTGTTCTCAGTCCTCTGATCTCAACATCATTGAGCCATTGTGGGGGATTTTATACAACCAAGTACGTGCTCGATTTCCTTCTCTACGCACACTACCTGAATTCGAGACCGCCCTGCAGGAAGAATGGCTGCTAATTCCCTTAAACGTTGTGCACGACCTATATTTGTCAATTCCACGTCGGATACAAGCGGCAATTCAGGTCAATGGTGGCCCAACTCCATACTAATAAAAATGTTGCATACTTTCACAGGTGTTCCTATTATTTTGTTCTATACCTGTGCCAGGATAGAACTTCGTAGTTCCATGACGTTTTCTTGTCAGTTTGGTGATGTTTTTAAATATTGCGTTTTCTTATTTCAGTGGAGATAAGTTTAGTGCTTGTTCTATCATATACTCGTAGTTAAGTAAAAGTTTGATGTAGCGTGGTGCTTCCAGTTCTGAAGCCAGATTGTTTCTTAATCTCTTTTTGATATTGTATCTTTTATTTTGGTCATTGATATTCTTGTAAAGACTTTAGATGGTACTGATAACAAACTTGTTCCTCTCCAATTATTTCGGTTTGTAAGATCACCTTTTTGGGGGAATTTTTACTCTTTCCAAGAACTTGGAATTGTTTCTCGGGTCCAGTTAAGGTTAAATACTTTATAGAAGGTGTTTATGATTGTCATCTGATGTTTGTGATCTAGTTCAGCATTTAGTTACATCATGTTTTCCGTTTTTTTGCATTTTAATTGCTTCAAAAATTTCATTTTGGTAAGTTCATCCATGTTTATGTCTAAATCTGTAGGTTCTTCACCAAAAGGGACTCTATATCTGGCTTGGCTATGTCATGGTACGCATTTAACAGCTCTTCAAAATATTCCTTCCACTTTTTTCGTACTACTTTGGCTTGTATTAATGATTTTCCATTCTCATCAAACTCTCCAAGTCTTGCACTTTCTGTTCATTTGTTTAATTACTTTATAAACTTCATAATGCCCACAATGTTCAATCTCTGAGCGTTTTCTGCTAGCTTCTGATACTAGTTTCTCTTGTCTTTTCTTGCAGATTTCGTCACCATCTTATGTAGTTCCTAGTACTTCTTTTGGTACTCATTTCGAAGTTTTTTTTCAATTTATAGTTGTTTATTCTCCCCTTGAGTTTCTTCAATTACTTTTAATGTTGCTCCAGTTATCCATACCTTATCTTCTTACTAGCCCCTCCTAAAATATTTTTTGCAGTTGTGGTATAAGTTTCTCTACATTTCTGCTGCCGCAGCTGCAATCTCATCTTGTTGGGCTTCGTTCTTATTTAGTTCCTTCAAAGCCGAAAATCTGTTTTTTAATTCACTAACATAACTTTTGTTGGTATTTTTTGTTCCTTGAATTTTGTGATGTTGCATCTGATTGTCACGTTTTTCTTTTTTCCTGTGTATCTAGCTAGCTTTAATTTTAATTACAACCATTACCAGGAAGTAGTCAGAAGCCATGTCCGCTCCTCTTTTAATTCTTACATCTTGTAATGGCCTTTAGAAAATGCCATTAATCACGATGTGGTCAATTTGCTTGTTTTCCCACCATGCGCCTTCTTAATATACATCAAGTTATCTCATGAATTTCTTTGTGTTTAAAAAATCTGCCATCTATGATTAGCTTATTTATTTCACAGAAGGGTTAGAAAGGTTCACCGTTTTCATTCTGTTTTCCGCTACAATGTTCATCATCAATAGTCCTTCTTCCCTTCTTAGCGTTTATATATCCCATTTAATATTAATAGATTGTGTTAGGGAATCTTATCAAACATTATCTGCAGTTGGTCATAGAATTCTGTATAAACCCGAGCTGGATCTTAGAGGTCCGGTCGTTTTAAAACTTTATCGTATAGAAGGTACGTTCACTTGTATCAGTTGCGTAACCAGGGGAAAAGATATGGGAATGTATCCCTTACTGAAATTTTTTGTTTGCTATTAGAACAAAAATAAGAAATCAAAAGAAATGTTTGTTTAAAATTCGAACTTTAAGTGGTAAACAAAAATCCTCTTTCGAAAAAAATTTCCAGCTACGTCCCTGACTTGTATTATGGTTAATTTGGTGCAGTTGAAGTAAAAGTTTGCCCTGATAATTCGACTATTTATCAGTTGCCAGTCCAATAAGCTTTTCCTTGCTTTTTAGTTCCGTATACTCGCCATTCCTTTTTCATGTCTTACCCCAGCCTACATCCGAAAGCAAGATGGAATACTAACCTGTCGTTCTCATCTCGCCAAAATCAGTCCATCTGGATTCTACGACTCCCTCAATATCCATACCAATGCTCCAGGAAACCCCCCCAAAAAATTACTTTCCAAGAATTTTTTTTAAAAATTATATTAATATCAATATTTACGTCATCTTCATGGCGTGGTGTTCCTCAATCCATAAAGGACAACATATCTTGATAATATGAAGTATAATAATAAATATTCTGAACTGTTAAATAATACTTCAAAAACCTGAAACTTCAGGACAGTAGCGTTCTCTTCTTCCTGACGAATATAGTTTCGGGCTTAGCATGATGATCGTGCGTCGTGATCGATACCTGCTTTACTTGGTTCTTATACTCTTCTCAACTGCCCCCTCCTTCCCAATCGATAATTCTACGATTTTATCGAATAACCACTACTATGAGATTAATGAATTGGTATAGAAGGTCATAAAAAAACTCTTTACACCACTGTACAGATTACATCCGGATAGATGTTTGAAATATTCCTAAATAGTCCATGTATGATGCTCTACGAATGACATTACTTCATTCATCCGTAGCTCAATGAAATCAGTCCGTAGCTCAATGGACAGTACAAAGGAAAACTTAGAAACTAAAGTTAAAATTAACTCTGCCATAAGTGGTGCTAATGCTCCTCCCTATGCCGGTTCTAATCCCGGGTAGAAAAAAATGGAAGGTTATGTGATGGGTTAAACATTAGAGGTCGGCGATATATCGATACGGCGATATTTTTATCGATATTTCTAAAAAAATATCGATAAAAGTCACCGATGTATCGATATTTTCAAACATTTTTAGTTTTTTGATGATCGTTTTGTAGTTCCATTCTAGTGCGTTTTTTCGATTTTCTTCATTCTCTTTTCAAAAACTTCATAACTAAAGTTTGAACTTGGATGAGAGTTAAAATGTCACCAATATTCAATACTTTGCCATACATTTAAAAGCTATTGAAAATTATCTAAATTTTTCTTAAAATCACTGCACCAATTAAGCGAAAATATAACTTCTTTTTTCTTTCTGTAATAGATCCATTTCAGTTGAAAAAGTAGTCACCTTACTAAAAAGCAATCATAAAGAATAGAAATTTGCCCTGAAAAACTTTGTTTCTGGCAAAGTTATAAAAAAATCATATCAATATATCGATAATTTTTCTATGCAACGATATAGTATCGATATTTATTTTGATCGATATTTCCGACCTCTATTAAACATCCACCCACCATATAAAGAAAAAAATACATTCAGAAATCACAAGTGAAGCAAATATTCCTATAGGGCAAAGTTGCAGTGGCCCCTCTACAGAGTGTGCAGACCCTAACTTGATAGACTTTGAAGAGGAACCTACTATGATGCAAGTGGGACAAAGCAGCAAGGAAACTTAATTACTTGCGGATGAAGACCCTCACCCGCCCAAAAGTTAAACTAAAATTTGGGACGTGAGCTTCCGTACTGAGCTTCAATTTTAACGAAAAGCATCCTTGCCTTTTGCGTAATTGTAATTTGGGCTATGCTCGAGTTTCAGATTGATCCTGTATTATATTACTGTGTTATATTGAACTTTAAATGTGAAAACTCGGTGGGAAGGTCTTTAAGGTAGTAGTCTGGTAATATGGGGTTGGGAAAAAAAAATCTTTTTTTTCCTTCTTTTTTTTTCCTTACTTCGAAAGTAAAATATATTGAGAGTACATTGTAAAAATATAATGAATATTTGAGAGCGTCTCGTTGCTGTTGAGCATCTGTTCTTGAAAATTTTAAAAGCGTTTTTATCGAAACAACGTTTTTTTCTGTCGGCACAGGTGACAAAAAAAATCTATCTCACCGATTGCTCTGAAATTTTTACAAGTTATTCTACATATCAGTAGTTCTCGTCGGGACTAGGATCTTTTAATTCCATCCTAACTTTTCATTTTACAGCCCGATTTGTGCCTGATAAAAAAAAAAATCACTTTTATTTTTCGGAAGTCCGAGATTTTGTTATTTTCTGATAGAATTTAATAATCCTTGTTCCAACGAAAACGGCAATTCTATAGATTAATAATTAATTCGATTTTTTTTATATTTTGGATTTCTTTAAGAGCCAAAATCACTGGGGCCAGCCACGTACTTTTTTTTTTTAAGCGTCTACTTTGATCAATAATAATAAAACGTCGTAAAATTAAGTCAAAGTTTTTTTTTTTTTTTTTTTTTTTTTTTTTTTATCCACTAGATGTCAATAATACCATACTAAGAAAACAAAACAATTGAATTTTATTTTCCCATAAAAAAAATTCCCGATAAAGACGTAAAAAAATGAGCAAGTTACCAGATTACTACCATAAGATAATCATATGAGCAATTCTCTGCTGTAAGCACGAGATATTTAAGCTTTTTTTTCTACTCCCCCCCCCCCCCCCCCATAAACAAATTAGAATTCATTCTTTCTAGACTCATATACAAATTATTATGAATCTAGCAATTGTGCTTCTATTTTATAGAGCTCTACTTGGTGACAAAGTTTTATGGAAAAATAATTATTTTAACTAGGTCAAATAAGCATTTATATCGTCTGACGCACTCTTCAGACGATATAAATGCATATTTGACCAAGTTAAAATAATTATTTTTCCCTTTAACTTTGTCACCAAATAATATGATATCAAATAAAAGCATAACTATTAGATTCAATTTTATAATTCTTATCTGTTTACGAGTAGAAAAAAAGAGCCAAAATGTCCCGTGCGTCAACCAGAGAATTGTCCATATATTTTTTAGACCTTAATTCTATCTTTGGAAGAAATTTTGTTAGAATACATTTGCGAAACTATTTGTATCACACTGTTGATTTTCTTATTTTCACATAGGCACTTCCAGTTCCTTGTTCCAATGTTTGTTGCCCTCTGGTTACTAAGTTACATCACAAATCCTTGTGTCCACAGTATCCGTTTCATTTCACTCATCCTTAAAAGCGTCTTAAGTGTTATTTGTTCTGTCCTGAAATCTAGGGATCGTCAAGCGTGTTTATCAATGACAGCGGTGACAGGTTGCCGTTAAACACCTAATCTGAATCACAAATAAATTGCACGATTCCTTATCGGCATTGTTATTTGCTTGCAGGTTGGGTTTCAGATAGCAAAAGACGAAAAGACATTCACAGATAACCTTTGATCGGTACGGATCGAAATTAATGTTTAATTCTTTTAAAGTGCGGAGACAGGTGCGTCGAGATTCTTGAATCGCTTTCTGGAATCGAATTTCGTTTGACAGTTCTTGCTTTATTTGTGAGAAATAAATCAAAGTACTTGCCGTCACTGATTGGGATTTTTGTTCAAGAAATATCAGGTAATTTCCCTTTTATTTTTGTCAACTTACTATGCAAGCTAAAATATATAATTGGTGCAATAAAGTCTTATATTTTTATCCATGTGCCTGGGCATAAATTAATAAATGAAACAATGTTTGGAAAATATGAAACAATTTCGCATTGCTTTTTCAAAATAGATAAATCCCTAATAAAGACGTTGATTGGAAGTTTTTATGTTAATTTACATATTTAAAAATTTACGCTGAAATATCTACACAATATCCCTGGATCCAAAACTATTTTTTTTTTTATGACCTTTGGTTTGTGTGGGAGACAAATGTCCCCAAATTCAAATTTTCGTGCATATCATTAAATTCGTGACCAAATATCAAAGTTTGTATTTTAATTAAAAACACAACATTATTGAACAGAATAAAGTAAAAATTAAAAGAATTTTTTTTAATATCTTGAAAAAAACTGTTAGAAGGCTTTGATCATGTGCTGCTACCTATTGAGATTATGGGAGACATTTGTCAACCACGCGATTAACCAAGGATTAACAAAGAGAATACGTTTTTTTACGATGTCGTGTCTAAATAGCTTAAAAATTATTATTAAAGTAACAAAATTTACAGATAAATGTTAATATTTTAATAAACTTATCAAGGATCAGTCTCTTCTATTAAAATATTTTATTTATGAATAAGTTTTTAGAGATAATTCAAAAGTTTACAAATTGAACTAATACCGTGTAAGTCATCTAGGTCGACAGACCGTGGTTCCAAAAGCCAAATGCTAGTCTTCTCATGAACATTTGCGCATCTTCAAGTTCTTAGTAACTCAACCTAAGAATAAATTAAAAAAGCAATAAATGATAATAAATGTGTGCTTTGTTTGAGTAAAACCGCTATAAACTTACTGCGTAATCTCAAACCTGAGAAATAAGGAAAACGTGACAATACACAGTGATCAGTAGGGTAGAATGGCAACACTGTTATCAAATACTAACAGAAAACCAGCGTCCACAGCGCCCCCTGGAATCTTCTCAGTCGAAATGCGAAACAATTTTAATTCACAATAGGATTGCGTCCCAGTCTCATTTGCATCGAGCTTTTGCTGATATTAGTTGTTTTCTATTCTCTGACTGACTTATATAAAACCTTTTGCTGTAAGCTTTTCCCAGTTTCTCAAACTGTTAAAGCTCCTTTTGATATACTGTATTGCTAAAACATGGAGTCCACTTCGTCCAAAAGGAAGAGAAAAGTTGGTAAGGAAAATGGCGATTTTAAGAATGGACAGAATTGTAAGCCTTTATTAAAAATGAAAATGGACTACCGACTTGTTTCATCTGCCATGATGTTTATGTAATTTTTCTGGTATGAAAACAGAGGACAAATGATTAATAAAATGGTATTAAAATGTTTGTAGTTAGAAGCTCGTATTGGTACTGCTTAGATTTATTTTGCGATTCTAATTATTGAATGTTTGGCTTTTATGGCAGAAAAATCTGTCGAACCCAGGTATAGGTAACGAAAAATTGCAAGTCTATTTTTACATTTCTTTGTGGAAATATTAATTTCACAAGATAAAACACCAAAAACGGTATTCAAATAATGTTTTATGAACGCTTTAAAAACGATAGATTAAAAATTACAAATATGATAATAAAGATAATATAAATCAAATTAAACAAGATACTATTCTTCATAAGTAACAGATTCATTAATCCACTTGCCTTGATTCCTTTAGCAAAATTTTAGTTTAGTACTCATAAATAGAAAAAAAAAAACTTTGAACTCACTTTGTGAACTCAGTTTGAAATAATCTATAATAATAAAATAAGCTGTGTGTCTGTCTGTGGCTCTGTGAATCTATAGAAACATACTTAAAATTGGAGTAGAGCTGATTTAACAGAATGTTAAAATTTTAATTAGTTCTTTTTTTTATTATTTTTTTTTAATTAATTTATTTTTTACAAAGTGACTTCAAATAGAGATACTGCTCTGAAATTTTCAACATTAGTAGTTTTAGCCTTCTAATTGGACTTTTAAAAACAGAATGTTAAAATTTTGGCTAGTTATTTTTTAATTAATTTTCTTAATTAATTAAAAAAAAAATTACAAAACGACTTCTAATAGGGCTACAGTTCTGAAATTTTCAACATAAGTAGTTTTGGCCTCTTAATTGGTCTTTTGAAAAACAGAATTTTAAATTTTTATTTAGTTCTTTTTTAATTAATTTTTTTTAATTAATAAATAAATATTTTACAAAACGTTTTCTAATAGGGCTACAGCTCTGAAAATTTCAGGCCTTTTAGTTAGGCCAATTCAAGGCCTTTTAGGCTTTCAAGGTCTTTTAGTTAGACTTTTGAAAAACAGAATTCTAAATTTTTATTTAGTTCCTTTTTAATTAATTATTTTAATTAATTAATAAATATTTTACAAAATGATTTCTAATAAGACTACAGCTCTGAAATTTTCCTAATAAGTAATTTTGGCCTTCCAATTAGACTTTTGAAAAACAGAATTTCACTTTTTTATTTAGTTCTTTTTTAATTAATAAATATGTCACAAAACGATTTCTAATACAGCTGTAGGTCTGAAATTTTCAACATAAGTAGTTTTGGTCTTCTAATTGGACTTTTGAAAAACAGAAGTTAATTTTTTTTTAATTTTCTTTTAATAATTAACAAATATTTTACAAAATGATTTCTAATTGGCCTAGAGCTCTGAAAGTTTCAACATAATTAGTTTTGACCTTCTAATTTTGCTTTCCACTAACACGTGTTAAAATAATCTTAAAGAGGTGTTGTATTATTGTATTAACGGAGACCTTTTTTTTTTTTTCTTCTTTTTGAAATCTCGACAGGGCAGAGGCTTCTAATATTAAGGCTTTACGTTACAATTAAATTTTAGTGAGTGAAGCGAGCTTACGCTTACGCAACAATGAACATTTCAGCGAGAGAAATGAGCCTATTCTTGTATAGTAATGAACCTTTCAACGAGTGAAGTAAGTCTGTACTTATGTGTCAATGAACTTTTCAGCGAACGAAGCGAGATCGATTTTGCGTAGCGATGAACCTTCCTGCGAGCGAAGCGCCATAAACTGGGTCCTATACACCAATGACGGATTTTAAGCAACGCGAGGGCTCACAGCTAGCTAAAATATTGCACATGTTAAAATTTTATAGCGAAGCACGGGTATTCAGCTAGTATAATTATAAAATATATGTTTTATATAATTAGATATACATGTAAAGATATATAATTGTAGATAAGAACCTATTGTTATTTGAGCGCTTTTTAAAGTTGATATTTTATAAAGTTTATTTTGTTAAATTTGTTTTATAAAATTTGTTTAATAGCTTCACTTTACACGAATTGATTTATAATATCTGTCTATTGAAACAAAATTTCAAATTTTCTGCAACTATTATGTGAGAACTATACATTAACAATTTTAAGATCAAACACCAAATTTCTTCAAATGGTAAAAAAATTCGATGTATTTACATTAAATTAATTTAAAAAAGAATAAATGGTTTGAATTTTAAAACTTAAAAATTGAAGAAACATATTATTATTGTTTCTGAATAAAGTGAAAGGCTGCTACAACACTGAGAGAAGAAGAATTATAAACATGGTTTCCTACCAACATTACAACATGAGACGAAAAAGAAACAAATTTTAGAAATTACGAAACCATTCAGAACAATATTTAGAATATTTTTTTAAAAATTTATATTCATTTGAAATTTCGTTTTATTATTTAAATTTGTAATAACTAACTTGAGAGATTATTTTCACCAAGTTTATTTGTGTTATCTGTTTTCGACTAGTGAGTAGTTTCAATTCAATATTATTTATCAGATAAAGTTTGAAAGATCAATTGTCAAAATATGTCAAGAAAATTGTCATATGTATAGAAAAAACGTCTATCTGTGTATATACGTGATCAGCTTAATTCCCGAACAAATTGATCTACGATATTCAAATCTTTTGTGCGTGTTATTGGATGGTGGCCCTGGGACCTTCCATTAAGGTTTTCGTGAAAATCGCGCATGCGCATAAGGTTAAAATCATGAAAATCATATTTTTCAGCAATTACTAAAAAAAAACTGCTGTAATGATTTTGATTAAAATATCTGTGCTAATACCTCTGAAGGTGTTCTAATCGTCCCCACCTTCGAAAAATTTCAAAAAACGAGTGCATTTAAACAAAGTTTGAGCATCGCCCATCAACGATTGATTTTTCCTGCTTCTCGCATGTAATGTCTATTGAATAATATCGCCAATTTCGCCATCTTGGTATCTACGTAAAAATTATTGCCAAAAATATCGCCAAACTGGCCATTTTTATCTAACGTTGTTCCACTCCCTTAGCTTTTGGTGTTCCAATTCGCCCTGCAAATCTCATAATCAAGAGAAGGCAAAACATAAAAATGCGCAAAATTAAAAGTTTTTAAAACCAAGTTAAAATGGTTAAATAAAGTATGGCATGTTGCTGTGGGTGATTGTACTTATCTAAAATATATAAGTGAAGTCCGGTACGTGCTATTTTGTTCCGGTATCGTAATTTTGAGCATCTAGAAGAATACAAGATCGAAATCTTCTTGTGTAAACCCCTCTCTCCAACCCCGCCACACCAACTAGAGGACATTGAGGCCACGGCGGATTTAATGTGCACCAGCCCCCATTAGGCACACACCGATATTTGGCGAACCTAAATTATACTTTTTTCATTGATGTATGATTGATTCTATTAAGTAATTTGTTGATTGTTTGATTGCATTAATTTGATTCTTTAAATATCGAAAAATAATTAACGTTACGTTAATTTTTTCATACAGAAACGTTGCTGTTGTTCCAGCTAAGAACTTATTTTCACTTTAACGAGTGCCTAGAAGGTAACTTGCAGATTATTTAGGTAATTTGCAGATTACCTAGGTAATTAAAAAAATTAAACAATTTTCAGTACTTAAAGGATCACCCCACTTAATCTGCATATTATGTAGATAACTTCTGCACTTTAGCGGTAACATATACTTATTAAGATTCCTCAGTCTGGAATCTAGATCCATAAATTAATATCGAGTTTTCCTGTATCATTTTTGTTGCTCTACGCTAAGACATTTCTCACAAATCCTTCCTGTGATGAGACTACTAGAATCGCACTAGATGTGCATACTCTAGATGTGGCCTAACTAGTCCTCTATTACACTAGATGTGCATACTCTAGATGTGGCCTAACTAGTCCTTTATTACACTAGATGTGCATACTCTATATGTGGCCTAACTAGTCCTTTATTACACTAGATGTGCATACTCTATATGTGGCCTAACTAGTCCTTTATTACACTAGATGTGCATACTCTAGATGTGGCCTAACTAGTCCTCTATTACACTAGATGTGAAACTCTAGATGTGGCCTAACTAGTCCTCTATTAAGTGCCAAAATAATATCTCCTGATTTAGATGAAATAGTCTTTTAAAGGTAGCGAATAAACAGGAAATATGTGGTTAATAATTTTCAACGATTGTGGGTCGATCTATTTTTCAATGATGTGATGACGGCTCAGTCTCTAGAAAAACTGGTACATGTCGGTAAATACATTGATAATATGCTTATGGTGAAAAAAAAAGTAATCAAGGCTCTAATGTGGGGCATTCTCCAGTAAGTGAACAATTTAGGTTGGGAAAAAAATCAATCTCGTCAGAATGAAATTTTTACTCGCAACCACAGTTCGCCAAAATGAGTGAAATCTGCTTGAACACGCATTCAAAATCAATTTCACTCCATAGAATTAACCTCGTGCGTGATTTCACGCATCGGCACATCACGGTTAATTTTTTAAAAATTATCCTCCATTTTATAAAATCAGGGATCATCTTAGCCGATTTTCGAAGGAGGGAGCTACCTTCCTGCCCTTTTTCTTTGAAAATAGCGTCTTTTTCTGAAAAAAATGACACATTTTTGTTTATTTTTCAACGGAATGCAATATCCTGATCACCCCTCCGAAATCGCCAGTTACGCATGATCATTCATGTTCAAACGTGCCTAACACAGCTTAGTGCCTGAAGTCATTGACTGGCTGCTGATACCACGTGCGACACTAGTAGGTGGATTGTAGGAAGGTGTCCTACAGTTTCCAACTATCATTTCGTACGTTCTTTAATTAAGTGTATTTCGCCGGCTTTTTACCATGCTTTCTTGCAAAAATTAGAAAGAAAAGGTAACCTCATGTGGGAATTCATGGAAAACTTAGATTAATGCTATAACGTCTGCACGTTTATTTGAATAAATCGAGAAATACCGAAATTTCAACCATTTTTTTTTTTTAAAAGATATTACCTGTTTTTCCCCAATTCGAATCGCCACCATTGCTCAATATACCAATGGTCACCTTATGGATTTTAAATAGCTCTTTCCGACAAAAGTTCTACAGTCAATTGAGTGTTTTCAATTGAAAAAAAAAATCCATTTTTGAAGGTCACTTATCTACAAATTGTCATAAAAAGAATCCAAGATAATACTTTCATAATCTGTCCGTTTTAACACAGAAACAAGTCGCGTCGAACTAAGAGTGAACCCTCAAAGAAACAAATTATCTACTATCTGCCATACTCATAAAATTGACAGTTTAAACCGCCTGTTGACAGTTCTGACAGGTTCTCAATAAAGCTCTCCGCCTTTGTAAAGTGACGATATTCAATCCTTTGATAACAGTGGAGAACAAAAAGAGCTTTGCAAACAGGAAGAGATAATGCCAGATTTATGAAATTTACAATTTTGATGACAAATGAATGGTCTAGAACGCAGCATTTTCACATTTTCGAAGCCATTTGAATGAGTGAAAACACTTTGATTGATTTTTTAACGTACTCTTTCAGAAGTAGGTAAGTCCAAATTAATTTTTTTTTTTTTTACATCTTCAGAAAACTTACTTCTATATCTGTTATATCAAACTTCCTTTTTCAACCCGTCCAGATATAATAAGTTTACTTATAACTTTAAAAAGAAAAAAAAGAGGCTGTACTGCGATATATGATGCTTTACCAGAACGTGGTAAAAACATTATACAACTAATGTTTATCACTTTTGTTTTCCCAGTAGTTTGAATGTAGAATTGTTTGTAAGCATTTTCAATAAAAAGTACTTGTACATCGGGCAATTCTTCGGCGCACATATTTGTAAGCATTTTTATAGGATAGACAAGTGATTAAATGAGACTCAATTTTAATCAAATCACTTCTTTAAATTAAATTAGTTCTTAGATGTCGTTCGCATGTATTTAAAACTAATTTTTCTTAGGAAAATAAAACATTTCAATGCAAAATAATTAGTTTGTGACTGTAATTAAAATCTGTTGTTAAAAGCATCTACACTACAATATAGCGAGAAGTTTATGCAACCCTTCTATCCGTCCTTCAGAAATCAACATTCCTAGTCTAAACTACAAATAATCAGTGCTATACTAAACTCCAACTTAACTTGACATCACTAGACGATAGATCTTCACCTTGCGCAATGAATCCATTTTAGCGGAGTGAATAATTCTCGCCAAACCTTATAGCCTTTTGTTCTCTACAGGGTTGTGGTTTGGCGAACATTATGCTTTCACGCCGTCAAAATGGATTAAATACCTATGAGCACTGTGACGATCTACCGTCTAGTGATGTCAAGTTAAGTTGAAGTTTAATATAGAAGTGTGGGTAGACGCGACCTCCCACTTTTCAAGAAAATATCCATCCGTCTCCCCCTTCTTAAACTACTGAAATCCATTTTCCCACTTTTAAAGACACTCAATCTGTCTAGAAACTGTTAATGAAAAACAACCTTTAAATGTAGTAACACTGAGCAAAGCGATTTTTTTTTTTTTTTTTTTTTTTTTACGTTTGAAAACTTTAAAACTATTTTTGGTCTGTATATATATCTTATACTATTATAAAAATGTATTATACTACTTTGTATAAAGATATAAGTATTTCTTATTAACAAATACTGTTAAACTTGATCAACTTTTAACTTTGAAGGAACATTCTTTTAAGTTAAATTTCTATTCTTGTTTCATATGCAAACAAGCTATTTAAAAAAAAAAAAAAAAACACGTTAGAGTCTATTAATTTCATTTCATGAAAGTATGCATAATTATAAGCACTATTTAAATCTAAATAAACAGTTATGTTTATAAGGTTGAATTATTACACCACTTAATCTCTTACCTTCAAATAAAAAAACTAAGTAGCAGAAAATTCAATGAAATAACAATATATTTTGGACCCTTGTTTAATGTTAGTGTTAGGAAATATAAATTAATTAATATTAATATTTTTATTATAAGTTACAAAATTATAAAATTTATCGTTGATGGGGGCTGGGTCACCAACTTTTGGGCATCCCCTCCACTTTTTTTTCACCACTTCTACCACTGCAAATAATACATACACGGGTGATATGCTAAATGAAAGGTCTTTTTAAGACGAGCTCCCGAACAAAAATTCAACCTCGTTATATCGGAAGTAACTAGAGGTAGAACTGGTCAATCGTGTTCTACTTATCAAGCATAACTCATATAAATGGATCATTATACTTATTTTTAGAAGTCCATCTTTTAACAAAGCCTTTTAATTAAGTCTAACTCATATAAATGAATCATTATACTTATTTTTAGAAGTCCATCTTTTAACTAAACCTTTTAATTAAGCCTAACTCATATAAATGGATCATTATACTTATTTTTAGAAGCCTATCTTTTAATCACAATGACTTTCATAATCCACATTAATTAATTTCTTTGAACTTAATTTATACTCTATATTTTTCAGTATTGTGTTGCTTAACACTTCTATACGGCCCATCTTTGGGAAATCGCGACAAGTCAATCCTTCTTTCATCTATGAGTCATGAGATTCACTCATCGTCTCAGGTTCTTCTTGTTGACCACTTCAGTGCTGCTGTTGTGGTTCCGGACCATTTATGCCGCCCCAACAACAGACCACCTTCCTTCCACCCCTGCTGTTGATGACATGGAGATAGCATTCAACGACCAGTCCTTCCGCAGCAACCTCTGCCAATTCTTCTGCACCAAGGATCCTCCAGAGGGAGGAAACTTCTGCAATTGCGACAGGCACCCTCTGGGATGAGCAACAAGGAAAGGTCTGTATATGCATAGAAAAGATTGATTGGGGGTGTAGAACTCAAGATTTAAAAAATTATTATTATAAAAGATAATAAAAATATTTCAAAATGACATAAAAATACAAATACAAATTTTAAGACCAACAACAGGCTCAAGGCCCAACAGGGTTGGTCGAGTAAATATGTATATATACACCTATATAGAAATAGAAAATAATTTGCATACAATAGTTACAGGATTATACTTACAGGATCATACACACAATATACAATAGTTACAGGATTATACAATACAATATACAAAGTGCAATACAATATACAAAATACATTACAATATACAAAATACAATACAATATACAAAATACAATACAATATACAAAATACAATACCATATACAAAATACAAAATACAATACAATATACAAAATACAATACAATATACAAAATACAATATCATATACAAAATACAATACAATATACAAAATACAATACAATATACAAAATACAATACAATATACAAAATACAATACAATATACAAAATACAGTACAATATACAAAATACAATACAATATACAAAGTTGACACAGCGTTTGACAATCATACTGGAAAAATGCAATACATAATGCAAGCTGACAAATTTTATAAAAGCCAACAGTACGCAAACGTAAGTAACCAAATTTAGTAACAAAATAACCTAAATTAAATATAAGTTACTTACCTAGCTAGTGTCATCCAATTATTGACCATTGATGATCCCCCAGTACATATCTAACTGTTTCCTAAAACTCTTTACACTCACTGAATTTACAACATTTGCTGGCAAATCATTCCAATCATTGATTATCCTATTGTAAAAATAGTGTTTTCGCCCTTCCCTATTAAATTGGAATTTGAACAATTTGCATCCATTTCCCCGCGTCCTATTGTCAGTGACAAATTCTAAACCCCTAATTTCACCATTTGCAATAAATTTAAACAACTGGATCAAATCCCCTCTTGCCCTTCTTTCCTGCAGTGTATACATGTTTAATTTTTTCAATCTATCCTCATATGCCATGCCCGAAGTACCCTGAATTATTTTTGTTGCTCTGTGTTGAACTTTTTCTTGTAAATCAATGTCCTTTTTTAAATAAGGTGACCAAAACTGTACTGCATACTCAAGATGCGGCCTAACCAAACCTCTATACAATGGTAGTATGATATTACTAGATCTAGATGAAACACTTTTTTATATATAACACTTTTTTTTACTAACCAACAACCCCAGATCACTGGCAACGTTAGTATTATTTATTAATACCTTGTAAATTGTAAGAAACATTTTGATTTTGGTTCCCCATGTGTAAAACCTGACATTTGCTAATATTAAATGACATTCCCCATCTAATAGCCCAATCAGATATCCTATCTAAATCTTATTGAAATTGTACTATCTGCTCCACTGAATTAGAAGGTCCCATGAATATAAAATTTTTGTTTCTATCATTAGTAGAACTTGAAATATTTAAGTTTTTGTTACATGACAACTGATGTATCTCGGACGTGTTATCTTGAAAATTTGGAAATGTTTTTCTCGGTAATGGCTTTTTGTCCCTTTTTTGAGTTTAAATGGATATAACTTGAAAACTACTTGTTATAAATGTATGGAACTTTCCACAGTTATTTTTCATTTATATTTTTTTAACTTATCCTCATGATATGTGCATTTTGATATAACTTTTTAAAAAAAAAAGTTTTTGAAATAATAACATACTATGGTTTTTATACAGTTTTTTCACAAAATATATACTTTTTTAATTTTTTCTAAATATTTTATTTAAAAATCATGAAGACAATATGTGATATGAATTATAAGAAGTTATTTAATGCAAAAATGAAGTGATTTTTTTAAACAAAATTTGCAATATATCAAATTTAGAGAAAGTCAAAATTTTAAAGTTTTTCAATTTTTAAAAAAATATATTTTTTAAACTTGAAACTTTAAAAGAGTTTTATGAGTCTCAAAGCATAATACAATACTGCATAAAAAAAATTCAGAAAAATAATTCTAAAAATAAAGATTTTAGAGTTTTGAGTCCTGGACCCCCCCCCCCCCCTTAAGTTTTGTTATTAGAAGTAATTAGGAAAACTATTTTACATTTTGGATTAATTACAATGGGTGGCTGATTTATTATGACTTCACAACTGATTTTAGCAAATTAGCTATGGCCCGACATTGTTATGCCACATGACGGACTGTTATAGAACTGTTGGAACCGAGTGTGTTTCACAGTAATAGCCATCTGGCAATGCCTCAATCTTCCACCAGTTCCTTAGCAGCAAGTTGTTGATTTTCAGCAATTTGTGTTTCTGCATCCAATTGATATTTCTGTATTTAATATTTAGAGGGAGGATGAAGAGGAATGAGTCTATATAGAGTCAACTCGCGATAACTCGAAGTCTCAGAAGTCGAATATTTGTTTATCTCAATGGTTTCATTAGGTCCCAAGACAAATTAATGTTTTTTAACACCAAATTATCTCGATATCTCGAAGTGTACACCTTTTAAGTCGAAGTTTTTGTAAAAATTTATTACCATTACTAATGCTCAAAATACTAATATATATATATATTTTCTTATCTTTGCATTATGCTTTACTTTTTAACTTGTTACCCGGGAAAAATCCGTTTTCATTGACACGTACAGAAAGTAAACGAGCTTTTGCCTTTACATTCCATTCCATATTTTAAGCGTGAATCAATGGTGATGGTTTACGTTGGCTTTGAATAACGTTAAAACGCGAGTTGAATACGCTTAGTTTAACTCAAAAGATTAAATTGATCAAAGAAACTGAGCAAAGTCTGCTATGTAAGAAGAAAGACGTTGCTTTAAAGTACAGAATTACTTCGACTACTCTTTCAACAATTTTGAAAAACCAAGGCGATTCTGAGAAGACATGCATCGAAACTCGATTCATCATGTAAATGAGTGATGATACTTGCCCTTCCTGGTCTCGAAGCTGCTCTTTTAAAATAGTTTGAGACATATCAAAACCGTAATTCCAAAATCACTCTTAGTGTGGTGATATTAAAAGAAAAAGCGAAAGACTGCCCGTTTACTAAAAGTTGAAGGATTTATATCAAGCGCAAGATGGCTAGAAAAGTTCAAAGCAAGACACAATGTTGCCTTTCGGGGACTCCACATGAACAAGCAAAAGATGTACCTGATGAAATATACCTTGAATAGAAAATAACTTCAGAGCGACTTCCGCAGGGCCGTAGACAGGGGGGACCCAGGGACATTCCCTCCCCGAAATTGAGTGAAATCTTGTTTTACCACATCCCCATTCTTTTTTGTGTGTGACTTGTATGTATTTGATCAAATCTTCTACTATAACCCCTCCCGAAAAAAAATCCTGACTCCGGGCTTGAACTTCCGATAACTCGAATAGTTTTTTACCAGTCCCTTGAACTTCCGAGTTATCGCTAGTTGACTACTTCCGAGTTATCGCTAGTTGACTACTTCCGAGTTGTAGCTAGTTGACTGTACTTTTCTATTGCTCCATTCATAACACGGCCATATTGGGGCATTTTATCAATTATTTTCGATTACTCTCAACAAAGTAATTAAGCAAGTGTGCAGCTCTTCCTTGTGGAAAACCAATTGTTTACTTCTGAATATCTGCAGCGGGATCATTGCCAGATGAAAAGGTACGAAAAAAAGGCCGCAACTACCCTTTATGGGAAAAAAAAGCATTTAGGCTTATGCCAATGTTAGAAGTGATTGGCTTGAGAAGATATGAATAAACGGTACTCTTCCGTTATCCGGGCGCAAATGTCGCCAACCAAACGCGAGGCGTCGCCAAGCGAAGCGAATGGAAGGAAATAGTGCTTTGTTTTGAAAATGAATTCAAAGAATAGAGCACCTGGACCCCAAACGAACTTTCCCCTTATGGTTGTAATAAGAAATTCGGCAAAATTTTACATTATTTGGCGATTTATCGCTTGCGCCCTTAAAACGGAAGAGTACCGAATAAACGATGTGATTTGACAGGATTTGAACGTGGGATGATTATGGAGCTCGGAGCCAGCGAAATCTCAGCATTCCATTGTTCCAGAGCAGGTGAAGTTAGAGTTCAAAAGCTATAGTTCGGGACAGGAAACGCAATGAGGAACTTTCACGTTTTTTAGTTTCATTTTTAAATAAAAGTAGAAAAAAAATCATGAAAAACATTACCATTCTTTCAAAAATTTGAGCTCGGATAGATAGTTGAAAAATATATTTAGTTTTTCACTTTGCGATTTGAAGGGGAAAAGCTACATTTGCATGTGACGTCAATGCGCAGATGATGAACCAGTCTAAAACCTATTATAGAAGAGAAGGGAGTGAAATTTCTCCTCGAATTTCGACGGAATCTATGCATAACTACGTCCCGGTTTTTTATGCATTTTTGATCACGTGACTTTCACTTTGATTTCAAACTCGATTTTTGATTAATTGAAAGCATAAAGATAAAAAATAATTGCACTGCTCAAATACATTAATTGGATAACACTAGTAAATATAAAAAATATTCATTCTCCTCACTTGTGCAAGTTCCTCATTGGCTTTCTACAAGGAACAGCTGCACATTTGCTTGACTGTTTTGCAGGGTGAAATTGAAAATTATTCATAAAAAACCACAATATGGCTGTGTTATGAATAGTGCGATAGATAAGTATATTGTTACGAATTTCTGTATACTTGTAAATATTTCGTAGCATTAATTATGTGAAAAGAAAAATGTATGTACATTTCGCATAAGGCAGTGCAAGAACTTTGTCTTCACTTCGCTTTCCTGCAATGCGTCTCTTAATGCTTGAAAACGAGTTTTACAGAGATAATGCTGGAAAACGCGTTTTACAAGGAGAAGGCCATTTAACATTATGGTTAATGGCAATCTCACCAAGTTGGCGACGGTTTTGGCGACTAATTTTGATCGCCAAATTTGGCGACCATTTGGCCACACTTTCGGTCCCCGTGTACCTGCATAGGGCTTTTCGACTGCGATCTGGAAAATTCTCCAAATTTCTATCTCTAGAAGATTCGCGAAGGAAGCTTCCCTTTATAAGGCCATGAGAGTGAGTGAGTTGAGTTAGTTAGTTGTCTCTCAACGAGCATTCAGAGTAGTTCCGAAAGTGAACTGTATGGCATTGTCTTTTGCGTCGATTTTAGCAGCTGTGTATCTAGTTTTTAACTGCTGTTTGTGCTCCATTGTTGTATGTAAAGAGCTGTATTGAGTCAATTAGAACGGAAAGTTGTGGAGTTGTAAAAGAATCTGCGAAGAGTTATATCGGAATAAATTCCTTCAAGTTTTAATCAGCTTTGGCTTCAAGTCTTTCGAACTCATCCATGCAACAATATTAACACATTCCTCTTCCCCCTCCCTCTAACTATTAATTATAGAAAACTCCATAGGATGCAGAAACATACAAATTGTGGAAAATCAACAACTTGCCTGATGACAATTGCACTGTTAAAATTTTTAACCCACCTTGCTCCAAAACTTGGTTCCTATTTAGCTACAACCACCTTTTGGTGCTTAGTTTCCCGATTTAATAGTGCTATCTCGGACTGTAAGCACCATTAAATCGCGAAACTAAGCACGAAATGTTAGTTGCTGCTAAATGGGAGCCAAGTTTTGGTGCATAGTGGATCAAAATTTTTAACAGTGTACTTTGAAAAACTCATTCGTGTGTGAACTTACAAACTGTGGTTTTTATTTATTGGCGAAGCATAGTGTCCCAAATAATTGAATGCACAATTTTTTTTGGTTTTTCCATTCCGTGAAGTTTTTGTCAAATAAACAATGATTGATTGTCAAACGAAGTACTGTGGAGGTGGTTATAATAACTATGTCTCTATGTGCTTTTTCATTGGTAAGATAATTTACAATCCAATATTTGTTCTGTAATTCGGATTTATCTAGTTCAAATTAAGCAGGTTATCAAAATTATAAAATATTCGATAATAATCAAGTCAATATTTATTTCAGAAGGTCTAAAACGTAGTATTTTTTAACGAATTAAACGTGAAAAATTATGCAGGCCTTGTTTAAATGACATTATAACAATTTATTTGCACGGCAACAAAAAAAAAAAAAGATTTTGCTTGGAATCCTTTTTTAAAGTTTGCTGTGTTCTTTTTCAGCAACAATTATTTCGGAAAAGTTGATTAATTGAAAGAACATTGTAAATAGACAGGGATGCCGATCCCCCCAAGGTCTATGAAGCCCCTCTCTCCAATTTCAAATATCCCACCCCCTTTCTCCCAATTTTAAATTTGCCGGAATTTTATATTTCTAATTATTTGGTACTAAAAGATGATATCATTATATTATGTTGGTTATCAAATGAAAAATAAAGGAGATGAGGACTTTATCATATACCTTGTTTATTTGGAATTCTTTCAACAAAATTTTGAAAGTCGAAAAAGTCACTATCCTAGTGAAAGTCAATACCTAGTAAGTTAGTTTGTTAGTAAGTTTGTTAGTTAGTTTGTTAGTAAGTTAGTTTTTTTAGTAAGTTAGTTTGTTGGTAAATTTGTTTGTAAGTTAGTTTGTTAATAAGTTAGTTTGTTAGTAAGTTTGTTAGTAAGTTAGTTTGTTAGTAATTAAGTTTGTTAATAAGTTAGTTTGTTAGTAAGTTAGTTTGTTATTAAGTTTGTTAGCAAGTTAGTTTGTTAGTAAGTTTAGTTTGTCAATAAGTTTACTAGTAAGTTAGTTTGTTAGTAAGTTAATTTGTTAGTAAGTTTGCTAGTAAATTAGTTAGTTAGTTAGTTAGTTAGTTAGTTAGTTAGTTAGTTAGTTAGTTAGTTAGTTAGTTAGTTAGTTAGTTAGTTAGTTAGTTAGTTAGTTAGTTAGTTAGTTAGTTAGTTAGTTAGTTAGTTAGTTAGTTAGTTAGTTAGTTAGTTAGTTAGTTAGTTAGTTAGTTAGTTAGTTAGTTAGTTAAGTTAGTTTTTAGTTAGTGTTTTTTAGTAAGTTAGTTTGTTAGTAAGTTAGTAAAGTTGTTAGTAAGTTAATTTGTTAGTAAGTTTGTTTGTTAGTAATTTAGTTTGTTAGTAATTTAGTTTGTTAGTAATTTACTTTGTTAGTAAATTAGTTTTTTAGTAAAGTTGTTAGTAAGTTAATTTGTCAGTAAGTTTGCTAGTAAGTTAGTTTTTTTAGTAAGTTAGTTTGTTAGTAAAAGTTAGTTTGTTAGTAAGTTTGTTAGTTTGTTATTAAGTTTGTTTGCAAGTTAGTTTGTTAGTAAGTTTAGCTTGTCAGTAAGTATGCTAGTAAGTAAGTTTGCTAGTAAATTAGTTTGTTAGTTAGTTAATTTATTAGTAAGTTAGTTTTTAGTTAGTTTTTTTAGTAAGTTAGTTTGTTAGTAAGTTTGTAAAGTTGTTAGTAAGTTAATTTGTTAGTAAGTTTGTTAGTAAGTTAGTTTGTTAGTAATTTAGTTTGTTAGTAAATTAGTTTGTTAGTAAAGTTGTTAGTAAGTTAGTTTAACAGTAAGTTTGCTAATAAGTTAGTTTTTGGTTAGGTTTTTAGTAAGTTAGTTTGTTAGAAAGTTAGTTTGTCAGTAAGTTAGTAAAGTTATTAGTAAGTTAATTTGTTTGTAAGTTTGTTAGTAAGTTAGTTTGTTAGTAATTTAGTTTGTTAGTGAGTTAGTTTGTTGGTAAAGTTGTTAGTAAGTTAGTTTGTCAGTAAGTTTGTTAGCAAGTTAGTTTGTTAGTAAGTTAGATTGTCAGTAAGTTTTCTAGTAAGTTAGTTAGTTAGTAAGTTAGTTAGTTAGTAAGTTTGTTAGTAAGATAGTTAGTTAGTTAGTCAATCAGTCTGTCAGTCAGTCAATCAGTTTAGTTAGAAGAGAGCAGCTTTTCGTATTCTTTATGCTCTCAAGTTAGCTTCTTTAAACACGACCCTGCAAATCAATAACATTTCTAAAAAGATTGAAACATTTGGGCTCTTTTTTTTTTGTTTGTCTACTTTTTACATATTTTGACAATTGATCTTTCAAACTTTATCTGATAAATAATATTGAATTGAAACTACTCACTAGTCGAAAACAGATAACACAAATAAACTTAGTGAAAATAATCTCTCAAGTTAGCTATCACAAATTTAAATAATAAAACAAAATTTCAACTGAATATAAATTTAAAAAAAAATATTCTAAATATTGTTCTGAATGGTTTCGTAATTTCTAAAATTTGTTTCTTTTTCGTCTCATGTTGTAATGTTGGTAGGAAACCATGTTTATAATTCTTCTTCTCTCAGTGTTGTAGCAGCCTTTCACTTTATTCAGAAACAATAATAATATGTTTCTTCAATTTTCAAGTTTTAAAATTCAAAACATTTATTCTTTTTTAAATTAATTTAATGTATATATCGATTTTTTTTACCATTTGGTGTTTGATCTTAAAATTGTTAATGTATACTTCTGACACAATAGTTGCAGAAAATTTGAAATTTTGTTTCTATAGACAGATATTATAAATCAATTCGTATAAAGTGAAGCTATTAAACAAATTTTATAAAACAAACTTAACAAAATAAACTTTACAAAATATCAACTTTAAAAATCGCTCAAATAACAATATGTTGTTATGTATAATTATATATCGTCACATATATATCTAATTATATATAACTTATACTTTATAATTATATATATCTGTACCCATATATAACTTATACTTTATAATTATATATATCTGTACCCATATATAACTTATACTTTATAATTATATACAGGGCCGCCGACAAGGGGGGGCAAAACAGTGCACAGTATAAGGGCCCTGTCTTGTCAAGAAGGGCCCGCGATTTCTTGTTAATACAATCTTGAAAAAATAAATTTTACAAAAAAAAAAAAAAAAAAAAAAAAAATTATAGGACTCATATAACGAAACAAAAAGACAAAAGATACCGAAAATTATTTTGCAAACGACCCCTAAAACAAGTCTTTTTTTTTTTTTTTTTTTTTTTTTTTTTTTTTTTTTTTTTTTTTTTTTTTTTTTTTTAACCTTGTCTCCGGAACGCAAACCACAAGTGGAGGAAGGGACTATAGGAATGAGAGGGGGGGATTGGTCAAGAGAACCTTTAACCACCAACAGTTTATACCCTAAAGCAACTTTTTATATCAGTCATATGTATGCGTCTGATGGATATTTGCTCCATCAGAGTGAGAACTATCTGATTTTTAGTTTTTGTTGTCATTTTAAAACTCAGTAAGTAATCTTTTTGTTTCGAGCGAAGAGCGATAAACCTCTTTGGGGCCCCTAACAAGCTGCGACCTCAAAGGCAAACATCAATGTTTATTGAAGAAACTACATTTCAGTCTAAATAATAATATAATAATATATATATATATATATATATATATATATTATATTATTATTATTATTTAGACTAAAATGTAGTTTCTTCAATAAACATTGATGTTTGCCTAAATACATATATATTGACAAAATATATATATATATATATATTTTGTGCCAAAACGTCTTCTCTGGCAACTGAGGATTCTGTCGCTATTCATTTGTACAAGTGTATGTGCACTACAGAAAAACTAAAAATTATTTCCTCTTGAATGAGGAATGAGTTTTGTGCAATCTAAAATGACTTTTTAATCGGTTTATGTAACAAAAACTTTAAAGAACTGTCATTTTATACTATATCACAGGTTATCAATTTGTGTATTTTTTTTTTACATTTGGCTAATTAAGTATAGTGAAATTTTAGTGTTTGTTTCATCTATAAAGTGATATATATATTGTATTAAAATAGTAGTTTACAATTTTCATTATTAATTTGAAGATGTTTAAGTTTATATTTCCCACACATTCTCTTTAACAAATAAAAACTGTCCTAGTACAACTTTTGATCTAGATTGGAGTAGTTAGAAATAATTTTCAACTATTAATAAATTAGCAGTAATCATGGTTTTCTAAATTTTCCACTTTCTGAAAATTTAGAGTAAGGAACAATTAAAAGTGTCAAAGAGATCACGAAAAACTAATTAAAAGAAAAACTGTTTTTTTTTTTTTTAAAGGGGCCTACGGTTAATTTATTTTGTATAACTTAAATTTTGGAAGTAATAAATTAAAGTTTGCTATATATTTTGAGCTATTTGGTGTTTATATTTCAACAATAGCTTATCTTTATTTTTTGTCCAAATCATTCACATAGAGCACTTTCAATAGCAGGTCTTACGGCTGGTTTTTTTTAAATCTAAATTAGTTAGTTAAATTAGAGTTGTACAAACTCTTTTTCAGTATTTTAAAAGTGATAAATGGAAACAAAATTATTAAAACATCAATCTCGAACAAACTCCGACACAAATGGTAATCGAACAGCAGCAAAATGAATACAGACTGAAATAATTTTTAACAAGGATCTTCAGACAGTGTTCAAATACGTAGTGAAGACTCCCCTTTTAAGTTTATTTTTCTTTATGGGTCAAGTTTTTTGATTTATTGCCCTCCAATTCAACTCCATCCAGTGACGCCTCAAATGTCTCATTGTAGATGACCTTGAAAACACTTTTTGTTACAAGATTCCTACTTGACAGTTTCGTGTACATAATTCCCCCCTTCTGACCCCCAGTTCTTATCTGCTAAGAAGCCATAAAATTTGGAGATGGGGGGGGGGGGGATGTGTTGTGTGTGTGTCGAGATGGGGAGAGGAGGATTGAAAGAATGACAAATGTGTAGGATGACGATGACCCCAGGAAATGCCGTCCCCTTTTCTTCTGCTGGACTGTCACTGACATTACACGATACGAAAGAACCACGTCCAGCCTTTGCTTTAGTTCAATCACACAGTAAAAAGCTATGCCAATTTTTTTCATGGTATAAACTTAAACACTCTAGAAATAGTATTAACTATGTAGAGGTCTTGCATGATAGAATAGCAAAACTGGTTTTTAAAAACAGTTTTTTTAATTACTCTTTAATAGTCCAATGAACTGACGAACAAATTTGTTTTTTACGGTAATTTGAATGTTTGGTACAAATGTTGCAATATCAAGACAAATTATAACCTTGAAATGCTTTTAAATTCCATTTATTTTTGTAGTGCAGTGTGTTAAAATATACTGCTTATAATTTTTTACATTAAACTTGTCGAATTTTGTATTTAGTGAAACTATTTTTTCACGTAGAATTTAAATATAATTTATGGTTCAAAATAAGCGCATTCTGATTGTTCTATATTTTGACTGAGAAAAGGTACCAGGGTGACTTTAAGTTGGTATTTAAGAACAGTGTTACCAGTCAATCCTACTAGTTTCTTTGCGTTTTCTCGATTTTTCTGGTTTGAAATTACGCAGTAAGCTTATAATGAGTTTACCCCGACAAAGAATAAATTTATTATCATTATTGCTTCAGTTTATTACTAGGTTAAATGAATCTGAAATTTAAGAGCCACAAATATCCTTCAGACTGCTCCAGAGCTGCTGTCTAACGACCGCTTCTCTAATTACAAATACTACAACATTTCAAAAATAATAACTGTGGAGATTTAGTAGGGACGGTAGTATGTGTATATGAGCAAGTAGTGGGGGAGGGACACGGTGCAGGGCCGTAGTCAGGGAGGGACACCCCCCCCCCCCCCCAAATTGTATGAAATCATGTTTTACCACTTTCCCTTCTTTTTTTTTGTGAAAATTGTTTTGTGTATTTAATGAAATCTTCGACCATACCCCCCCCCCCGAAAAATTTCCTAGCTACGGGCTAGGTGTGGGGACCTGAGGTGCAGTTGCACAGGGGCCCGAAAATCCTGTCAGCGGCCCTGATTATATATATCTGTACCCATATATCTTATTATTATATATTACATATATTTTAAAATTCCTTCGACCTTAAGTATATCGATTAAATAAGAACCAAGCATGCTTGGGAACTACACACTGGGGGGTTCCGCGTCAGACTGATCATCTGACCAGGACATTGCAGTATGGCACCCAAGACCCCAGCCGGCCAAGTACCGCCCTCCCCCCCCCCCATGGGGCTGTTCTGTCACGCCACTGAGTTTAGTTTAGGTATATTTTAAAATTGTATATCTATAAATGTATATGTTTTTTTCTGTATAATACTTTTCTTATCAACCATAATAAATTAACTAAAAAACTGTAAAATAAAAATACTCATATTCTGTGATGACGTCACCCATCACTGGTTAATATTGGTGTGGTTTTTCTGAATTTTAGGCTATTGGGGCTTTGCTCTTAGTGAAGCATTGGTTGACTATATTATGGACATCTTGACTTCTTTATTAAAATTTAGAAATTGGTTTCTTTATGCAATTTAAATGATGCAAGTGGTATATATAAGTGCGGCTTTTCACAGTTCTAATCAATCTCGTGTTTTATGGCGGAGATCGCCCAAACAGTAGTTAGCTCAAATGTCTTGTGAGTAGAGTGCCTTACCGAACCTGCGCTATTTTCTAAAGTTCAAGTTTCCAGGCGCCGGCCAAACGGTATAGTGGTTAGCGTGCTATAGCTTCTAGACCGCGGGGTTGCGGGTTCGAGTCCCGTGTTAGGCATGGGTGTTTGTAAATGTATGTTGGCTTATCTAATGACGAATGTTTCGGCGCATCATAGCCCTCGTGTTGCTGACGGCGCCAGATAATCTGAATACAACCAAGTTTCCAGGTGTTTGCTATAACTTCAAAGTGACCTACGGGTTATTGTTTTTTCTCGCTGTTCAGAAGTACTACCATACCAGTCCCGGACCGTTGCCTGCTTGAGGTAGTAAAGCAATTGCTCTTGCTCATAGTGCCTTTTTCCACACTACAGAATATTCTACGAAGTTTATGTTCATATACTATTGCATACACTATTTGTTCAAAATGATCAGTGTTTTTATTACTTTATGAATAAAGGAGTCTCTTAAGAAGGTCACTTGCTTGTTTGACAATGTGTTACTATATGGATTGCCGGCCTACCAATATTAAGCTCAACAACGTGACATATTCTTTTTCATTTATAAATTCTTTCTTACCTTTTAATAAATCCTTGATTAAGTTTCTTAAATAAATAAAAGTAATAAATCTGGTTATTATAAATAATTATCTGTTGTTATTAATTATACTGTCTTTTGGGAAATGGGATAAATAACACATATTTATCATATTAATCAGTTGTAATTATAATTACCAATGAAATTCTGTCAATGTGATCAATTAAGCATAATTTATTGAAATTCGAAACTCTACCATAATTGCAATGTCTTGCTATAAGAAGTTCATTGATTTGGAGTCTTTTAATATCAATTGAATTTGGTGAATGTAAAATAAATTATAGTTATGAGAGATTACTGTTATTTATCAAACAATCATTCTTTATTACGTCAAGCAAATACATTAAACTTCAACACTTTAATACGACAATTAGAGGTGTGGAACATCGTACAACTTTCAGTTACACTGTATTACTGATGTGGATTTGAGTCATTGATTGTTTTTATATTTTTATCATTCGTTTAGAAAAAATGACCAGTTTGGCGTTATTTTTTAACTTCGCCAAAATGGTGTTTTTTACGATATACTTTTCGACAATTCTTATATTATCCTTTCTTATAAGTGAAACTGGGGAGAAGAGAAAAAACGATCGTTGGTGAGCTATGTTCAAGCAAAGAGCTCTACTTTGAAGGCATTCGTTTTTCAACTTTTTACACCATTAAAGCATTTTTACGGAAATTTCGGAGGTGGAGATGTTTAGAATACCTTAAGAGGCATTACCACAGCGATTTTGATCAAAATCATTAGAGCCGTTTTTTAGCAATCGTAGAAAAACATAATTTTTACAATGGCAACTACCTTATGCGCAAGCGCGATTTTGACGAAAACCTTATTGGTGGGTCCCATGGCCACCACCAACCCTCACACCAAATTTGAACACCAGACACACAAACAGACATTTTTTCTAGATCACTTTTTTGAAATCAGGTTGTTCCAAAACGTAGAGAAATGCAAAAAAGGCGAATTAAAGATAAAATAACTGTATATTGTTATTTTAATTATTAAATTATTTTACGTGGGATTTAATTATAATTCTTTTTTAGTATTTTTTATTTTTTTGTTTTTACATTAATTATAATGATTATATAGAGTAATTTATAAAGAAATTACTTATTATAATGCTCAAATCAACAATTTTAAAATAAAATTATTCACTTTGATTTTTGTGTCAAACAAAACCAAATTCAAAATTAATAAACTTAGTAGATGGAACGCCATTTCCCCTTCTAAAAAGGTATGGGAACGCAGTTCCCTTGCGTTCGTGCTTTTGTTTTAATCGGAATTAAAATAAAAGCAATATTTATTATATCAGCAAATATTAATTATAACAAAATAATTATAACGATAAAATAGTAACAATAATAATTAATAATAAGTGCCAAAACTTAAATTCATAGTGTTGGAATCACAATTTACTTTACACGTTCACCAATTGACTTATTTCTACCCTTATTTCCTAGCAGTCACATTCTTCAAGATTAGGTCAAGGGCGCACTTACAGGGCCTGATTTAGAAACTTTTTTACTGTAGGCCCAACATTCAGAGAGGGGCCCCCAATAGCAAATATTTATTTCCTTACGTTACAATATTACCAGATCAAGCTACATTCGTTAAGACTAATTTTTTACAATTAAAACTCATAGTTTACTTTCACACGATTTTTTTGTTATAATTAGTATGATCTTGATTTCCTCAAAACTTTTGAATTAATCAAGACCCCCCCCCCCCATGAACACTGATTTTAAAGCACACTTTCCCGTATTTTAAACTTACATTTTACCACAGGGTCCACAAATTATATAATAATGAAGATTACTTAATTTTATAACAATTGTAAATAATACAAAGTAACCTTTCCACTGTTTCCACGATCTCACCAAAAAGGAGGGCCAAAAAAGTTCAAAAAAGTCCACGGAAGAGCCTGCAAACCAACCAATCACAAAGACTCTTTCATTTCATAATATAAGAAGTTATACATGGTTGGTTGGCTGGTGAACATCTCTTTACAAGAGGCGAGAGAAGGAGAACAGCGGCGTAAAGCCCTTGTCTCCGTGTACATATGAAGAAGTTGTATATGATTGGCTGAACCGGAAAGATTTGCTTAATTAGGTTTTATTAGGTTAAACTATCTAACTTAACTCTCTGTGACTATAAAAAATATGGAATTTGCGGATGTGTAATTAAGTTTTTTTAATTATTTTTGTTCAGTATTTCCCATAAAAAGACCATGATATTTAAAATTTTCAGAAAACTTTCAAAATTTGGGGGCCCCTAGGCCCGGGCCTAGTGGGCCTAATGGTAAATCAGGCCCTGCGCACTTACATATTTCTCTAGGTGGTGAGAGCAAAAAGTTTGTCACTTTCCAATAAAAGCATTCAATATAATCAATTCTAAAAATAACAAAACATACTATGCCAGCGTCAGCCACTAGGCGGCCCGCGACAGCTTTTTCTCCGGCCCGCCAACAGTACTGAAGAGCAAAAATCAAATTTTGCGGAAATAATTTAAATTTTTCTACAATAGTATGTGTTTACTACTAAAAACCGCATTTCCCATTAAGTGGCCCGAGTAAGTCTGAAAAATCCTTTTTTTCCCCCTTCTTCTGAGACTGCCAACGAGAGAAATAAAAAATGCAATAGTTTGAATTATTACCAATAACGCATTCCTTCGCATTGCTTGGTTTTGTACTTGTGATACGTGATGCTTTTGTGATACTTTGTCGATTCGTGAATGGCACAATTCGATTTTAACTTTTCTGAATGTGATGGGCAGGAGTTGGGTGTTTTAATGCGTGCCGACCTCTTTTGTTTGGACGTGAAAAGAAGTATCTCGATCTCGATGACTCCAGTGCAATAATGGCGTCGAAGGCTAGTTTTAAACGCCAAGTAGATAGTGAAAAGCGGATCGGCCGTCATCGTCTCGCAATTAACATCGACTAAAATGGAAGATTTAGGAGGTATGGTTTAAATATTTTTATTGATGATGAGTTTATGTCAAGTCACATTGTAATATTGTCACAAAAGATTAACTTCTTTTATGACTTTGATTTACGATGAAGAGAAAATTATTTTTTTTAACTATTTGAAACAAGAATCAAATATCAATTGTTATTTTATTAATATAAAAAAGTTAATTATTGTTTCAGTTTTCAAAATTGTTTTATAGTGTTGAATCTTTAGTAACTATTACATTTCTAACATTGAACATATGTAGTAAAGCAATATATTTATTGGCGTCTTTGGTATAAATCTGCGGCCCGCGGAAAGTTCCAACATAAGTCCTGCGGCCCGTCAATAAAAGTTACTGGCGAACGCTGTACTATGCAAATAAAGCAATTTGAATTGGAAATTTCTTTCAAATTATTTCTATCTAATTATGATGTCTTGTTATAAGTAATTAAAAACTAAGGGTATGGAAAGCAACACAATTTTCAATTACACTATAATATTAGTCATTGCATTAAAATTTATGGTGTTATTTACCATTTTCATACGTTCACTCATTTAAACAATAATGGTCAGGTTGGCAATATTTTTGGCAATAATTTTAAGATGGGGGGGACCCCAAAATGGCAAAGTTAACAATGTTATTCGATCGACATTACATTGTTCTTTCTTGTGCGTCAAATTAAAAAAAAAAAAAAAAAATCAAACGTTGATGGGTGACGCTCCAGGACAGAGAGCTCTGTGTTAAAGGCACTCGTTTTTCAACTTTTTACGCTTTTATCGCATTTCTACTGTAATTTCGGGAGGGGGGGGGGAGACGATTCTAACACCTTAAGAGGCATTAACACAGAGATTTTAATTAAAATCCTTTGAGCCGTTTTTTAGCAATTTTTTTCATGATTTCAAACTAATGCGCATGAGCGATTTTGATGAAAACCTAAAGGGTAAATCTTAAAGGTCGCGATTTTGATAATTAACCTGGTAGGTCCCAGGGCCACCACTAACACAAAATTTGAACATCGTAGGTCAACTTGTTCGGGAGTTATGCTGACCACGTACACATAGACATACAGACAGACATATTTTCTATACCACTTTTTTAAAATCAAGGTGTTCCAAAACATGAGAATGCAAAAAAAAAAAATCGCTTTTTTTGGGGGGGGGGGGTAACCAAAATGCTATAAATCATGTGTAAACAAACACATGGGTATTTGAAAGTAATAAAATAAGGAGATTAAGAAACAATACTAATATTATGATTACCAATGATAATTAATAGTAAAAACATTGAAGCAAAATTGAGATCTTGTGAAATTATTTAAATTTCCAACAAATGTTCCTCCTATAGGTTTCTATGGTCAGGGACAAAACAATAAAAACATAACAGAAATCTAGCTTTGTGAATCTGATTGTGATAACCAAGTTTTTTAATTAATTTTATTTACAGGTATATTCTGGAAATATGATGATGTTAATATGAAAGATTGAGAAAGTGATTGCGCTGAAGATTTGTTTATCATTATTCATCAGTGGAAACTGTATAGGGTTGCAAGCATCTTGGACTTCCTACAAAGAAAAATCTTGTATATATATACTTTAGAACTTTTACATCATATCTGCGTATTCATATTGTTCGACTGTAATTTCAGTGTTGTCGCATAATCACTGTTTCATGTCATTGCTCCGACTTAAATAACTAAAATTATTCCTTGACTGTTTCAGTTTTCATCCTGCACGCTCTTTTTATAAAAAGCTTCACATTGTACCACAAAAATAACATATTGTTGCGTGGATGGGTTCGAAAGATTTGAAGCCAAAGCAGATCAAAAGTTGCAGAAATTTATTCCAATATAACTCTTCTCAGATTCTCTTACAACTCCAGAACTTCTCGTTCTAGTAGACAGAATACAGCTCTTTTCACAACAATAGAGCAAAAAACAGCAGTTAAAAACTTGACAACACAACTGCTTAATCGCCGTAAAAGACAATGCAATACAGTTCGCTTTCGGAACTCTCTGAACGCTCACTGAGACTCAGTAATTCCAGTCAACTCAATAGTCAACTAATTCAGTGACTCAAAAACAACTAACTCCATCACCCGCTGTCATGACCTTTTATAGGGGAGGTGAACATACGTGAATTTTCTAGAGGTAGATATTTGGAGAACTTTCCAGATCGTAGTCGAAAAGTCCTATACATGTACATGGGGACCGAAAACGTCGCCAAATTTGGCGACAAAAATAAGTCACCAAAACCGTCGCCAACTTGGCTCTATCTCGCCAATTTGGAGAGATTGCTATTACCATAATGTTAAATGCCCTGCTCCTTGTAAAATTCGCTTCCCAGAGTTATCTCTGTAAAACTCGTTATCAAGACCCATATTGCAGGGAAGCGAAGTTAAGACGAACTATTGCACTGCCTTATGCGAAATGTACATAAATTTTCCTATTTACAAAATTAACACTACGAAATATTTACAAATATACAAAAATTCGTAACAATATTTTCAGTTTCTTTTAACGAACTTCGTAAAATCAAGGATTGAAAACCATGCTTCTTGACAAGAACACAGAATGTTTATTAAGTTATCTCCCACTCTATTAGTCGATTACCATTACAGAGCAAAACATCGACAAATAAGAAAAACTGCTTATAAATAGCGTGCTTTATATCCTTTTGAGACTAACAACTGTTTGAAACATGATTTAAAGTTAATTTTTATGTATATTATTCTTTTGGGTCTATGTAACGTACTTTTTAAGTTATTGGGTTTCAACTATAAAGATGGGACAAAAAATGACTATCTGCTTAAGCTTTCAAAAATTCTGAAATTTAATTGTTCAGATGTGAAATTTAATCATGAAAGGCTGCAAAACAATTTTGCGAGGCCGTGATACATAAAAATTCTTTACAGTTAGTGCAAAAAAAATAAATTGTTCACGCTGGTCATCCAGACATCCGACAACGTGAGGAAAAAGTCTTAAGTGTCCATTGCTGGCATGTGCTTCGCACCAGATTTTCGTGACGCCTCTACTGGCAGAGAAACTGTTTTTTGTCGTTTCTTTACTGGCTCTACTTCATCACAATCGGTGGAATGGTGGAACTATCATCAGCTGTAGGACTGAATTCGGATTTTTCATGCACAGAAAAATTATGCGCCCAAAATCAAATGTGCATTTAAATGTACGCTGGGTCTCAGGAGGATATGCAATACATTTTGAAGGGAAACAAATTTTAGACTTTAAAAATTATAGTCTGCCTTTATCTGTCTCATTAGCCTAATGATTCATTTTTTTGCCACAGAATAATTACAAAATAAAATATATGAATTTAGCAGTTGTAATAGTTATAAAAGTTTATTGTATGAATGGCTTCTGAAAGAGATAGATTTGGTTATATGGTAGGCAGGATTGTAGTTCTAAAAATTTTTTTACCGGACGCAATTTTCCCGATTGTAGCCTTAACCTTAACTGTAGGCCGACCAAACGGTATAGTGGTTATGCCGGATTTACAGGCTGCCAGTCGAGATTCCAGTTTAAATCGCCAGTCAGTGACGTCATGTGATGTCACTAGGCTACTGGTTCCAGTAAACCAAACATTTTCTTTTTACTGGGGCAGGCGACTCCGATCAACCAATCACGTGCGCTCTCCCGTGATCACCGATTGACGGCGCAACGGTCGCTTAGCTGATTTAACAGAACTGGCGATCTAAACTGGAGGCCCGACTGGTAGCGTGTAAATCCAGCTTTAGTGTGCTAGCTTCTAGACCGCGAGGTTGCGAGTTCGAGTCCCGTGTTAGGCATGGGTGTTTATAAATGCATGTTGGCTTGTCAAATGACGAATGTTTCGGAGCATTTTAGCCCTCGTGTTGCTGACGGCGCCAGATAATCTGAAAATAAGCAACCAACTAAAGCTGACAGGCGCCAGATAATCTAAAAACAACCAAACAAACCTTAACTGTAGCTGTGATTTTTTCATTATAAGATGGAAAGTCACAATATTTTACATAATTTACCTTGCAAGAAAAAGCTAATTATTCTTAATTTACGTATTAATTTTCTCACTAACTTATATCACAATACATGCATAAAGATTTATGAATTATTATTAATTAGTTTTAAAAAAAATAGGCTGTACGTACCCTGTACCGGCTCTCAAAAAAGTATTGGTGCGTGCCAGCCCATCTACACTTCTGATGGTAAGGCATATTATCAATTAATTTGGAAATTTTAACCATTTTCAACTCGCTTTTTTGGGATAGGCACTAGAGTTCGGCGATATATTGATACGACGATATTTTTATCGATATTTAAAAAAAAATATCGATATTAAAAATATCAATAAAAGTCACCGATATATCGATATTTTCAATTTTTTTTTTTTAGTTTTTTGATGATCGTTTTGTAGTTCCATGTGTTTTTCCGATTTTCTTTATTCCCTTTTCAAAAAACTTAAAAACTAAAGTTTGGACTTGGCTGAGAGACAGTTAAAATGGCCCCCTAACACAAAAAGAAAGCATCATAATGTAATGGAAATATGAGATCATTTATTAGTAGTCATTAACATAGCGCCGTTTCTGTTGCCAACGTGTGCCTGGAATGAGTAGCTAATTTTAAATAGTAAAAACATCTTGATCAGCAAAATATGCGATAAACTACTTTTCAACATTTCTTCTTAAAAAATAAATGTGAATTTACGCATTGACATCCAAATTTATTTTATTTATTCTGATTGATAATATAATTTATTTATTAAAACAATTTTTATAATTTATTTATTAAAACAATTTTTATAATTTATTTATTAAAACAATTTTTATAATTTATTTATTAAAATAATTTTGGCATGAATTCATGAAAATTAGAAATTTGCTCCGAAAAACTTCGTTTCTGGCAAATTTCAAAATCAAATAATAAATAAAAATCATGCATCGATATATCGATATTTTTTTTCTATGCAACGATATAGTATCGATATTTATAATGATCGATATTTCCGACCTCTAGTGCCAGCCCCACTACAATACTGATGGTAGGGCATAGTATCAATTAATTTGGAGATTTTAATTATTTTCAACTCGCTTTTTTTTTAGATAGGTACAGGTTACAGCAGTTTTTGTGTTGCTGTCACATCGTCTTATATACTTATCTCTCTAACAAGCTTCTAAAGAGCTGGTGCTGCCATCTAACAATTGAAGAACGAACTTCATAGAAATGGATTTTAAAGTTTCACGAGAATGTCGACGGGAGTAAAGAATGGGTTAAAAATTTTAAATACTAGTTTATAAAAAAAAAATCTAGTGCAATAAAAAACACTAGTTATTTTTATTACTGATGTTCTTATATATTTCTTCTAAAAAAAGAAGCATTAAAGTGGCTGGGATGTGCATCTCTCTTAATCATTGCCAGAGCAGAATTCAATTTTAAAAGCTTAGTTAAGAAAATATATATCTGTTAGTTACAATTTCCAGAAAAAAAATTGCTAGTAACAACTTAAATTGTCATTCATTAAAAAAGTTTAAAATCCCACTGTAGAAAATATTTATTTTTTATTTTTTTTTGTTTAAATTTTACCACAAATGAAGTTTTTCGGGGCAAATTTCTACTTTTCACGAATTCATGGCAAAATTGCTGTAATAAATAAATTCTAAAAATTGTTTTAATAAATAGATTATATTATCAATTAGAATAAATAAAATACATTTGAATGTCAATGCATGAATTCACATTTATTTTTAAAGAAATTTTGAAACGTAGTTTACCACATATTTTGCCGATAGAGATGTTTTTAATATTTAAAATTAGATGCAAATTCCAGGCACACGTTGACAACAGAAACGGCGCTATGTTAATGACTACTAGTAAATGATCTTATCTTTCCATTACATTACGTTTTCTTTTTGATTATGGTGCCATTTTAAGCCAAGGCTAAGTCGCTCAGCCAAGTCCAAACTTTAGTTTTGAAGTTTTTTGAAAAGGGAATAAAGAAAATTAAAAAAACACATGGAACTACAAAACGATCATCAAAAAACTAAAAATGTTTGAAAATATCTATTTATCGGTGACTTGTATCGAAATTTTTAGTATCGATATTTTTTTTTAAATATCGATAAAAATATCGTCGTATCGATATATCGCCGACCTCTGGTAGAAAAGGAACCTCCATGTCCATAGTACGTAATTTTATTAACACATTACATGTGAAAAAATTATTACAAATGAAGAAAGCTTTCTATGCGGTCTTTAGAGCAAATCATAAAAATTGGGAAACGAAATTAAACAGCTGGCTTTTATAATGAGAACAACTCCATCTTTATATTTCAGTGAATGAAAAATTGTGTATATCAATACTATCCCTCATTAGGATACCTGATATTTTCAGCCTAATTCGTTTTAATTATCCGTAATAAGTAAACTTATAACTAGTGTTTATTTCAAGCTAGTCATAGAGAAAAAATTGTTTCGATATGAAATAAGAGAACACAACTACGCGCATTGAGATTAACTCTTTCCCGCCCTTTTTTTTTTCTATGTCTATGTCAGCAGCTGTGGAATTTTTTAGTTCGGTCATTGGAGAGTTTGTGAAGTACATATTCCTTTTATTATTAGGAAGAGACGATAGGAATTTTAACAAAACATAACAATGTACATATACGCGTTAAAATTTGATCAATTTAACTTTTTGAGCTGGACTAAGCGTATTCAATTTCATTTTAACATTGTTCAAAGTCAGCGTAAACCAACACCATTGACTCATACTTTAAATATAGACTGAGAGGCGACTGCAATGTTTGAACCTCATCGAACATCATTCTGAATTTTTTATAGAAATTGGAGAAAAGTGAGTAGATTACGAATCCACTGGTCTGCCGTGGCAAAAATGGCCGAAACTAGACAAAAATCGACATTTAATAAGTTGAACTGAATCCAGTTGCCAAATGCGCCATAACTTGCCAAATAATGAGCATTTTTTTTTTTATTTGCTAACCCTCACTCTTTAATTTTCAATTAAGAAGGTTGCAGATGATTCGGATGTCTGGCTATGGCTTACTTGCATCTTTCACAAATGAGCCAAATTGGCAATAAACATTACGTCACAATTGTCGCAAATTTGGCTCCAAATTCCATGCTCACATTCACACAGATTGAATAAATACTTCAGCATTGCGGATGAACAATTTGGCTGTGTTATTTTTTAAGCATCGCTAAAAGGATTATGCAAATCATATGATTGCTAATATTGCTTCGTTAAGATATTTCGATGAGCAAATTTAATTATTTTGGCGCTTCATACAAAACCAATCCATAAATTTAAATTGCTTTCTGAAATAACTTATCTTTTTTAAATATATGTATGAGAGTGATTATTTTTATTGTTTTCCAAAAACGTTCTACTACGTTGCCAAACTGTCCCTGGTTAACGCGTCTCGACATAAACAGTAAGATAATGACATCCAAAGTATCGTAGCTCATCATAAATAATCCAACGTTTTCAGTTTCATGGCACAATATCACTTTTCAAGAATTTTATTGATTACGCAGCTGAAATAGCTTTATCTAGGGTATTGTTATGAATTTTCCCACTGAGGCAATGATGGCACAGTTTTCACGGTTTAAAAATATTTATTCTCTCTTCCGAAAACTCACAGAATTTATTCACAGGTAACAGTTTAATTACTCTCAAGCTTCAACACAAGCTTCAGCAAAAATAACTTCGAATTCAGCGATTATACAAGCGCACTCCAATAGGTCAACAAAGCGATCAGCTTTCAACGAAATCCGAAGTACATCTGAAAACTTTCCCGTTCTCCAGTCTTTTTATAAGCAAGCGCGTGAGACATTCTCGAAATTTCCAGCCAATTCATCGGAAAGAAATTTCTCGAAACGTCTCGATTACTTCAGGTGTTGCCACCTTTTTCTAACTTGTATAATTGCTATTAATTACTAAATAAAATTGGATAAAAATAAATTACAATAGAATTTTGAAATAATACGTCACTATTTACAATATATACAGACAATTTGTGCAACATTTCCCCCTTCTTAAAGACTGCACGTCCCGGGCAGTGAAGTCCTTAAGCCATTCAATGACTTCTACCATAATATGGGGCTAGCCTATTGTAGTGTACAACTCTAGGTTTACAGGAAGGTGTCCGTTGAATTCTCACCACGACGTCGTTGATCTTCTTCAGGATTCCATACGGCCCTTCCCAGTTCGTCTGGAGCTTAGGGGAGAGTCCTTTCCGACGTTTGTCACCTTCCTGGAATGAACGGTCCATGGCCTTGGCATAGTACCGGATCTTCACGCGCTCCGTCATGATGTTGTTTCTCTCTCTTGCAAACCGATGTACGGCTTCCAAACGTGCCTGCAGATCATCTAGATACTGGACAGGCGAGGAAGGAGTGTCCTGTGGTTTTCCAAAGAGGAGGTTGCTGGGGAGCCTAAGGTCTCTTCCACACATCGTTAGAGATGGAGAAAATCCGGTGGTCTCGTGAGTTGCACTCCCGTATGCCAACAGAAGCGGTGAAAGTTTCTGATCCCCATCTTGCTGGTTATATGATTTTGAGATTGCGCCCGAATCATCCGCGGGTGCAGCTGATAGATCCCGCGACCTCCGTTCGATGCTTGTAACAGGGGTACGGATGTCGATTCCCTCGTCACTAACTTTGTCCATTTCCACATGAACCACTTCCTGGGAGGGTTTCATCAACGTCGCTTTCTTCGGTTCTCTCTCCGAGGCTGGAGAGGTACTTTCCATAGATGTGGACTCTTCAGCATTCTCTATGACATTGTCTTCATGAGCTACAATCCGATATACGCACAGCTCTTTCATGTCTAGATCGTGCAAAGGAACTTCGCCTCTCCATGTTTGCAGCTGGCTTTTCTCAAAATTCAGCGTAATTCCATTTTTCCTCAAAAAGTCTAGTCCGAGAATGCACGGATCTACAATTTCGGCAACATAAACGGTGTGCTTGTAGGTGTTAAATCCAAGGGCAATGTCCACTTGCAATTTCCCATGAACAGAGATATTACCACCAGACACAGTTTGTAGAGAAACAGAGGGCGCTGTGTAGAGGAGTCGGCTGTTCAGGCGACGAGCCACGTCCGTCCTTACGATCGTTACGTTCGCTCCCGAATCGACGATTAGACGACATGGAGTTCCGTTGATCTCCCCCTTCACGAATAAACCCTGGTTTCCTCCTTGTCGGGATGAAACGTGGAAACGACTGGTCGGGGCTTCACCTGTTCTACATTGCAGCTTCTGCCCTGCGAGATGACATCTTCTTAAATTCAGTTGCGGAGAATCCGTGGTAGTGTTATCCCTTCTCTTTTTCAAATCAAGGCAGTTTCGTCGTAGATGCCCTTCCCGTTTGCAGTGCCAGCAAACGACTCCGGTCCTTCGATCCCTGGCTCCGGGATAGCTTCTCATCATTCTATCAATTTTGCTCTCCAGTTCTCGAAGCTTACTGGTGACAAAGTCAGAAGACTCCTCGGCTAATGCACCACGCACATATCGTCGGTCTTTTCCAGAAGCTAGCTGCGCGGCTTCTACTCTCATGGCGTACACGAGGGCCGACTTCAGGTTTTTGTTTTGGGATAACCTTACCGCCTGTTGCACATCGGGATCTTGAATAGCGTCGATGAAAAACTGCAGCGAAAGATCATCTCGTACATCCGGGGGACAGTCTGGGAAGGCGAGGAGCGACAGTCTTCCTATATCTGACGCCAACTCCTGAAGAGTTTCATTGGCCTTCTGTTGTCTCACTTTCAATTGCAGTCTGTTGTAATCCTTTAGATGCTGCTCCCCAAACCTTAACTCCAACGCACTCGCCAGCGCCACGAATTCTCCCCGCTTCTCTTCAGGTAGTGTTTGTAAAATGTCAGCAGCTTCACCTCGAAGAGATGCTGCGAGATGGAATGCTTTCGAAGTATCGTCCCAACCATTCGCAGAAGCAATCATTTCAAATTGCGTTTGATAAACGCGCCAAGACGACTTCCCATCAAAAGGGGCCACTTTGATGTTAGAGCGCGGCGCCATAAAGGGGATGGAAGCGTTATCCCAATTAGGTGACGCTATGGCCAGAGCTTCACGCGTTTCCATTTTTCGCAGCCTTTCTTCTACAACGTCAATGAATTTGTCTTGCTCTTCCTTTAAGGTGGAAACTTTTTCTTGCATGGTGGAAATTTTTTTCTTGCACGGTGGAAACTTTTTCTTGCACGGTGGAAACTTTTTCTTGCACGGTGGAAACTTTTTCTTGCACGGTGGAAACTTTTCCTTCAACTTCATTTCTCACTGTCTTAAGATCTTCTCTGACATCCAAAATATCCGCCTTCATTGATTGAAGAACACTCTCTGTGCGCTCCATAAATCTATCAACGGACGCAGAAGATGATTCTTGCTTGGATGCTAAAGCTTTAATATCCGATGATGTCGCTTCTTGACTGGCGGCAATGGCGGCGGCGAGTTCGGCATTCGTCGTTTCTTGGCGGGCTTGACCGGCGGCAATCGTAGCGGAAAGTTCGGCTGCGGTGGTTTCTTGGCAGGCTTTCATTCCAGCAATCATTTCCATCAACTGCTTCATTTGGTCTTCCATCATTCCTCTAGTTGTCGGCATTCAAAATTACGAGACCCCACTTCTGACACCACTGTTATGAATTTTCCCACTGAGGCAATGATGGCACAGTTTTCACGGTTTAAAAATATTTATTCTCTCTTCCGAAAACTCACAGAATTTATTCACAGGTAACAGTTTAATTACTCTCAAGCTTCAACACAAGCTTCAGCAAAAATAACTTCGAATTCAGCGATTATACAAGCGCACTCCAATAGGTCAACAAAGCGATCAGCTTTCAACGAAATCCGAAGTACATCTGAAAACTTTCCCGTTCTCCAGTCTTTTTATAAGCAAGCGCGTGAGACATTCTCGAAATTTCCAGCCAATTCATCGGAAAGAAATTTCTCGAAACGTCTCGATTACTTCAGGTGTTGCCACCTTTTTCTAACTTGTATAATTGCTATTAATTACTAAATAAAATTGGATAAAAATAAATTACAATAGAATTTTGAAATAATACGTCACTATTTACAATATATACAGACAATTTGTGCAACAGTATATTTTAAATGCCTCCCTTTGAAGCGAGAGGAGCGAGCCTGGTTCGCGTCGTGAATCAAGGGGATTGCATATCAATCCAGAGGGTTGGCGAGCGTTAGCGAGCAGGGGGCGGAGTCCCCTAGTACTAATAAATTCCATTTTACCGATAATTCGTTGAAATTCTTTCATGTTGCCAAAATTGTTTTAATGGAAATAAATCAAAGATAATTGAACGTGAATGTTTAAATTCATTATAGAGTGAAGTCTAGTCAATTTAACTTTGCGTTGCGTAGCAACGCTAGTAAAATAATTTTAACCGATCATTGTTGAAACTCTTTCCTGTTGCCAACATTTTTTTTAATCAACAGAAATAAAAGATATGTGCTTTTATTGCCTTACGTCAGACTTGTCAACTTTCGTAGATCATCGACTTGTTGTAGATAACAATGTATTCAATCGAGTTTTTTGGGGAAAAAAAGTTAGAAAATAGTTCGGAATGGATTTTAGGTTCTTAATGGTAAAACACTATGAAAACTCAATCTGCGCTCAAGAAGTTGCAATTGCTCGTAAAAATTAGCAATGCATTTGCATTTAAAGGATTTATATTAAAAACTTTGTTTTAATGGGTTATACTATTAAAAAAAAAAAGCCTATGCTTGTGCAGCAATGAAACTTTTAGAAAGTGAAGCGAACCTGTACTATACTAAACTTCAACTTAACTAGACATCACTTAGACGGCAGATCGTCACAGTGCTCATAGGTATTTAATCCATTTTGGCGGCGTGAAAGCATAATGTTCGCCAAACCACAACCCTGTAGAGAACAAAAGGCCTTAAGGTTTGGCGAGAACTATGTCTTCACTCCGCCAAATTGGATTAAATACCAATGAGCACTGTGACGATCTATCGTCTAAGTGATGTCTAGTTAAGTTGAAGTTTAGTATAACTGCTGGTGTAACAATGATTCTTTTAGCAAGCAAAGCAAGCCTCTGGCTCGCGTAGCGTAAAAATCTAAGATCAACCTACAATGACAGGTCTCTGCTGCGTAGGGCCACGTATCTTTTTAGTTTTATAGGACGTGATTTAAAATGTAATAATATTAGCTTCTAGGTATTTATTATAAGATACATAAATAATTTATAAGGCCATGACTTAGAAAACTCCACAACCAGAACTTACAAGAGTTCAGATCAGAGTAGCATGCTGACCAGACCACGTCGTGGTGTATGGGGAATATAGCGGCTGTCATGGCATAAGGATTGGTGAAATCGGAATACCATGCGTATCCACAGTACAATTCAAATGAAAATGAGCATTGTCTGTTTATAATATGGACGATGGCAAGAACTCATCCACTTGCATCCTCGCCAGAAAATCAAGCGCGTCAAAATCAAGATTTGCAGAATGCGATTTCAAATGTTAGACGAAATGCATCTTGTAAGGGTACAATTTCAAAGTTTTGAGTAAAATCACGCTCACGGTTGATCGCGAAATGTCCAGCGCTCGTGTTATTGAGTGGACACTTTACAGTAACATTTGAAAAGCTTGCAAATGCTGTTGCAATTGCAACTATCTCTGCATTCGCCAGCTCAGTTGCGTGTCATTTGCTTCCCGGTGCAACATCCAAGGACCGGTTTCAAATCATACGTATCAGTTTACAGTGAAATTACTCATTTTCATAAGGTTTTAGCAGTACAGTGCCATCTATTGGCAACATTTAAAACTAATTTCTTTTTTTCGGCGAAATCTCGACAGCATGACATGTATTTAAAATTTCATTCGTATACCTTCAGTAGAACCAGAGTTATGAGTCTTTGAGTATCGTCAGTTTGATTTTAACCACCCTGTATGTTCCAAAGGATCGTATAAATAAGTAATAAACAAAATAGAATAAATACCAATGTCCATGTGAGCTAAAACATAAAAACAATATATGCTTGTCAAAGAAAATTACCTTTTAAATCACACTTTTTGTTTTTCTGAGTGAAGTATTAAGCAATGATTTAAATTGAAGATAAAATACAATTTAGTTTGGAAAATGGAATTTCTTTCATAGGCGAAACGAGGGGGGTGGGGGAGTTTTGGGAGATCCCCTCCCCCCCTCTCTCTCTCACCCCCATCAGATTGAGAAAAAATTAAGCAAATATACTGCATTTTCCCCCAAACCAACTCTTTGTTGATAATTACTCAAATAATCCATTAAATTTCATTTTTGGGATTATTCAGTGATCAATGTTTTACTAAGGTTATCAAAAGCTATACCAAACTGTAAAACCATTCATGGATTTTTCCCCAGAAGAGCAAACTTGCCATTTAATGTACTATTGCGTGGACGGGTTCGAAAGATTTGAAGCCAAAGCTGATCAAAAGATGCAGAAATTTATTCCACTATAACTCTTCTCAGATTCTGTTACAACTTCAGAACTTCTCGTTCTAGTAGACAGAATACAGCTCTTTTCACAACAATAGAGCACAAAACAGCAGTTAAAAACTTGACAACACAACTGCTCAAATCGCTGCACAAGACAATGCAATACAGTTCGCTTTCGGAACTTTCTGAACGCTCACTGAGACTCAGTATCAGTAATTCCAGTCAACTAATGGACTCAGCTAACAACTAACTCCCCCGCTCGCTTGGCCGGCTTATATAGGAATCAAACCTTCTTGAAATTTCTAGAGGTAGATGTTTGGAGAACTTTCCAGATCGTAGTCGAAAAGTCCTATACATGTACATGGAGACCGAAAATGTCGCCAAATGGTAGCCAAGTTTGGCGACAAAAATTAGTAGCCAAAACCGTCGCCAACTTGGCACTATCTCGCCAAATTGGCGAGATTTCCATTACCATAATGTTAAATGCCCTGCTTCTTGTAAAACTAGCTTCCCAGTGTTACCACTGTAAAACTCGTTATCAAGCATTGAGATTCTTATTGCAGGGAAGCCAACTTACGATGAACTATTGCACTGCCTTATGCGATATGTACATATATTTTACTATTTACAAAATTAACACTACGAAATATTTACAAATATACAAAAATTCGTAACAGTACCATTTGATAATAGCTACGCTCTACATCCGTCCGAGGCCGGAGAAATGGACTTTCCATCGCGGGAAATATAAGTACTGAGTGGACATGTATAGAAATCCCAAATACTAAACAATAACTGAATGTAAACAAGGGCAGTGAAACATCGCACAACTTTCAATTACACTATAATACTGGTCACTACATTTAAATTTGAAAAGCAATAGTATTATTACATTTTCATTTATTTGGAAAAAAGGCAATTTTTGTGATATTTTTGGCGATAATGGGGAAAAAAAAAAAAAAAAAATGATAAAATGGCGATTGTGACAATATACTTTTCAATAATTCTTTCTTACAAGTGAAACAGAGGAGAGGAGAAAAATGGTCATTGATGAGCGATGCTCACGGGAAGAGAACCCTATGATGAAGAGACTCGTTTTTCATCTTTTTACACCTTCATGGCATTTTTACGGGAATTTCGGAGGTGGGATGTTTAAAACATCGTAAGAGGCATTACCGTAGAGATCTTGATCAAAATCGTTAGAACTGTTTTTTAATAATTGCTAAAAAACGTGTTTTTTTTTCATGTTTTGCGCATCAGCAATATTGACGAAAACCTTAATGACAGGTTCCATGGCTCCCACTAACCTGTACTCCAAATTTGAACATCTTAGGTTAAATCATTCGGGAGTTATGCTGACCTCGGACATATAGACACACCAGTCAGATATTTTTCTATTCCCCTTTTTTTTAGTTAGGATGTTTCAAAACGTGGAGAAATGAAAAAAATTCGTTTTTTTTTTTTTTTTTTTTTTTTTTTTTTTTTTTTTTTTTTGTGGACCGAAAACAATATTTTTATTATCTTATGTTAACATATGGGTAATTGAAAGTAATTAAAATGAGTGCAGGTAGCAAATACAAAACTCAAAGCGAAACACTGTGGTTATTTTTCAAAAGATTAAAAATGTGGTGAAATTACTGTTCAAGTGGAGAATGAACCTGCAGATAACTTGATGAAGGTGAAAAATAAAAATTTTATTCGCAGATTTACATAAGCGGACGATGTTGGTACCATTATGTATTTAAAAAAAATATTGCAATATAAACATTAAGAGTACACACAATATTTAGAAAAAATATATTTAAATGTTTATGGAAATTTCTTTAGTGTTTATTTTTGGCAGTTGTATGTTTGAAATATTTCGAGGGACCCGCCACTGATCTTACATGTTTGCTGCTCCTGGAAAAGTTTCTCGTTTCTCCGAAAATATAGCATTCATGTATTTTACAATTATATCAGACCCCTTCAATTTTCATGTGTTTAAAAACATTTTCCTTCAACCGTTTTTTTTTTTTTTTTTTTTTTTTTTTTTTTCAGAAGAAGAAGACGAAAAGAATCCTTAAGAAATTTCCCTTACCCCGTATATTTGGAAAATGATTTGAACTTTTTCAATAAGATGAACTTTTTTTTCCCCCTCTCCCACCTCACTCCTTTTTCCCCAATAGTGTAGCGAGTCCATATTTTTCGAAATTACCCACCCCCTATTCATCAACTCTAGTTACACCTATGATTTCTTTAAAAAAAACTAAACAAAAACCTGGTGACTCAGTTAGATAAGAAAGTCAGCAAAAGTTTGAATATTTTCAAGGGTTATTTCTTTTGCGAGCTTTAAAGTACAAATGCTATTTTTGTCATTATGATTTTATCCCTTTTGACCAAAATTTTTTATTTTTTATATTGTTGAGAACTTTTTAATTCATTTTTTGCTTATTTGAGCCCTAATTTAAAGTTAGTTTTATTCGTATTATTTAATTATTGTTGCTTTGGTAGAATTCATGTCACCACGTTACATATTTAAGAGTTTGAGCACATTTTTTTAGGTATTGCTTGTTCATCCATTAATTTATCTTCCTATTTTAGTTCTAGAAAGTAGAGTAATCACCAAAACAATCTACGTATATCGCATAAAAAAGATTAAAAAAAAAAAAAAAATCAAAAATTTTATGATATGATAATGTTATTACTAGTTTTCAAATCAATCTTAGTATAATAAAATGAATCCTTACATAAATATATTCATCTTATTTATATAAAGATTATTGTATTTTTTCAATGCATTTAATGCAAATATAAATAAAAGTAATCCTAGTGTAAATCAACTTACTTTTAATATGAATATATTTATATTTAGTATCATTAATTTTAGCATAAATTTAATACTTATTTTTAAAAAAAAAAGGGAAAAAATAGCGAAAGCGCAAGCTAAACACATAACACATCAAGTTTCGTTTTCATTTCCAACAAATAGGGGTTACTTCCACATATTAGGGGCAGTCGAAGTATGACGACATAAAATATTAGTTTATAAAATACTCCCCAAATACTAACTACAACTTCAGTTTAATCGTAATTGTGTAACACTGAATCTGGCATTCTTCCGAATCGGCGCAAATCCCAAATCCGAACCAGGGCGCAGGGATTTCATTTCGGCAAAAGATCCAGCGGTACCAGAGCGCATGGCTCCGGTGTGCAATGGCTCTTCCCGTGTTTACCAAGTTTAGCTCAAGAACTGGACAAATCATTGGAAATAAAAGACTGAATCTGTGCATTTCTTCATCTACAAGGTGTTTGCATATTCCTTCGACGTTACCTATGAAGGTAAGTTGTTTGTATTTTAAAATGTTGTTTAATTTCTTTTCGACCTTTAAAGGGTCAGTTATACAACTCGGTTTGTTTACGTCGTCTGCTATCCGAAACGAGGATGGTATTTGATCTCTCCTATTTTAGAAAATTGAAGTTGAAGGATATTTATCGTGAATGGGGTGTTTTAAATTAGAATATATGATTTTCAGAATAATTTTGTTCTAAGTTTTGGTGAATATGCTCGTTGATTTTTGAAACAAGAACTCCTAATTATTGGGATTTACACAATTTTATAAGTAATAGAATGCATTTGATTGATTCTTAACAAATATACGTTAATGGAATATTTGCATTGGAAAAGTTAGTTGAAAAGAATCGCTCCGTTTTATAATTTTTTTATGCAGAATCGAAGGAAACTATAAAATTTAAATCAGTGATAATGCTATATATGAAGAGCTTATATTTAATTGCATAATCCTAAAACTTGTAAGGGGTATTAATTTTCATACCAAAAGATAAATTCCTCTAAGAGATTGGGATACTTGTAACAGTTTTGAAAATGAATTTAAAAAAAAAAAAAAGTTTAGTACATTATGCTCTAGTATAAGACCTGGTGATTTTGACTTTCCTTGGATTTATTAAAAATCTAAATAGATTGGAAGTATAAACTCACTTTCTAAGAAGCTGGTCCAGGAATTTTGTGCAATTGTTTTATGTTTACAAAGTTATCGAAATCTCAAAGTCACTACATTGGTATCCATACCCAGTGTTTATTTCATCTCTTGGAATTGAATCATTAACTAGTTTGTATTTATACAGTTTTTTTTTCTTTTCAAATATAAAAGTTGTTCTTTTCCTCGACTTTTTTGTATTTAACCTAGCAATTATTGGTCTATTCCTAATTTTCGTGGAAATATCACTAAGTGAATTTTTCCAATTGGTAGGCGATAAATTTTATATTTAGCAACCTTATTTCTTGTGTTTTTTTGTTTGTTTTTTTGTCATAACTTAATTTTTATAAGTTTCAATTGGTTATTTGCATATTCTTTATGCGTTCAGTTGCCATTTAGTATTAAAAGCCACGTTTAATTATCAGCCATCTTACAGATTTGGAATCAGCAGTCCCATGTTGATTTGCCAACGTTTTGGCATTGTTGCCAACTTTTCAAAATGATGCCTGCCCATTCACGTAAACTAGGAATGTACCCAATTATTAATTAAGTGCTCTAAAAATAAGTTCCAGATTGATCCAGGAGGAAGGGCCGCATAGCCCAGTCGGGAGAGTATCGTTCTCGCAACTAAAAGGTTGCGAGCCCTGAGGTTGCGAGTTCGGGCCTGGGACCGACTAAAGACCGCCGTGTTCGCTAATGGTGACTGGAGCACGTTAAATTAGTCATGGTCGCAAAGTCCTCCAAGTTCCCATACAAATCAATACCTTTGGGGGTGGCAAAGCCAAGTCTTCTGGTGGAATCTTCTGCTTGGTGATTCCTCTAAATTAAGAAGTTCCACATACGGTCGGTAGTACTGCCATCTACCGGATAGCTACCAAAAGAGGTAGAAATGAACTCTTCGGCGGCTATAGGTAGACTTGCGCACTCCCTCTTGCGAGTGTGCTCTTACATCCTGTGCAGTACTGCCCACTACCGATCTGTACGGGATATGGGGTTGGTACAAAAGGCTCAAGCAGAGGTGCCTTAGTCCCCATAGTCCTTGATAAGAAGAAGAAGAAAAGAAGAAGATCCAGGAGGAGAAGAAGACCTCCCTGCAAGAGAAGAAGAATTTGTTTTCCTATGTTCTAATAGTCTGCAAACTCTGTTTTAAAGAAAACATTGATACAATAGTGTTGCAAAATGTAATCTTTGTTGAATTGCTTGGTGAGAAGTTTGCATAACACCCTAGTTTAACTCTGTGTATTGGAACTTTAGAAAATTTGCTTTCTAAAATGAGTAGTTACAATGGCAAATGTAAAAGATCTCTTGTAAAAGACAAGTTTTATCCCATTTCACTTGCAGATTTGAATGAGTTCCCCTACAAAGAAAACCTTAAAAGTATTGCATCCTTTCGATTAGGACTACTTGCAGCAGTTATTATTTTATTATTATGACGTTTAAAGGGGGGTGGGGGGGAACAGATTTGCATTATTTTTTAGAAGAGAACAGTGTTTCCTCTACTAAAGATTTTAAATTCTGAAATTGTTTTCTTTATTTAACAAAAAACTCAATTTTATTTTTAAATTGTTGGTTTTAGAAATTAGCATTAAATAATTGTTGTACATAATCTGTTTGCCGACCAAACGGTATAGTGGATAGCGTGCTAGTTTCTAGACTGCGGGGTTGCATTTTCGAGTCCCGTGTTAGGCATGGGTGTTTGTAAATGTATTTTGGCTTGTCTAATGACGAATGTTTCGGTGCATTATAGCCCTCGTGTTGCTGACGGCGCCAGATAATCTGAAAACAACCATCATAATCTGTTTAAAATTAAAGAAAAGTAGCAGTGTGGAACATTGCACAACTTTAATTACACAATAAAATTGGTTAATATATTTAAATTTGATGTGGGTTGTTGTAATTTACCATTTTAGTTTTCTGTTTTTATTAATTTAAAAAATTGACATTTTAGCGATAATTATTACATGGACAAAATAAAAAATACGCTAAAGGGTCAATATGGTTTGCGATAATTATTCTTTGTCGTTTTGTGAAAGTGAAACAGTTCTTGATGGGCGATGCTCAAGGGATTAGAGCTCTGTGTTAAAGATATTCCTTTTTCAACTTTTTACCCCTTTATCGAATTTTCAGATGAATTTCGTAGGTGGGGATATTTAGAAAACCTTAAAAAGCATTATCACAGCGATTTCAATCAAAATCATTACAGCTGTTTTGTGGCAATTACTGAAAAACAAAAATCTTTCATTGGCAGCTATCTTATGCACAATTTTGACAAAAACCTTAATGATAATAAACCATAGCATTTAACAACCCATTTACAAAAATTGAACATTATAGGTCAATCCTTTCGAGAGTTATGCTTACCTTAGACAGAAGTATGGGCACACAGACATTTTTCTAGACCGCTTTTTTTAACTTGGGACATTCCAAAGCATGTAGAAATGGAAAAAAAAAAAAAAAAACTATATCTCCAAAACTATATTTTGAGTATATTGCATGTTTAATGATGCATTTTTTATGCATTTTTGAGTTTTCGACTATTTTTTGAATCGCCACGTAACAATAGGCAACACAATTAAATTTAAAATCTGAAGCTAATGTTCTTACACATGGATTGTTGGGACGATTGGGAAAAGTCAAAACTAAGTAGCATTTTGTGATGCATCACAAAATGTTACTTAGCTTTATATTTCCCTATTATCTCAGCAATCCATGTTTAAGACTATTAAGCTCGAGATATTAAAAAAGGTAAAGGTTACTTTCACAAATTGTTTTTAACTATGTGGTTTATCATTTAATTTTTAAAAATTTTTGAAATGTGTAAAAAAATAACACAATTATGCAAGAAAGAGTTTGTGGGCAATTAGAAATTTTTGAAATATACTGTTGTGAAAATTACTTATGGCCAAGAGAAAAAACATTTTGAGTTTAAATACAGGAAAATCCGCTATAATATTTTTGAACTTGTTTTCAAGGTCTTGAAAATGCTTAGAGGTCCTTAATTTTTGCAGATGTTGTTTGCCCAACTGCAAAATTTATAAGAAATACAATTCGGATTTGCTATCCCCGTGTGACCACTATTTATCCGCACCATATCAGTATTCACTGATATATTTGTATTATGCATGCGCCAACTTAGAACTTTTTTTGGTAGAATATACTTCATTAAAAATTTATATATCGACATGATGCCCAAAAACAAATTTTCAAAGGTCCTTGAAAACATTATTTAGGTCCTTAAAAGTCATTGATTTTCATTTTGTGTTTTGAGTTGGAACCCTGAAATAACATGTTGAGGATGCAGTTAAACAGTAGATTTCTTTTTTACTTTTAGCGATATCTATTGGCTAATTTAGAAGTTTGTACTTCCGGAGTAAATGGGACCTAAAATATAATCGTAAAATTAAATATTACTACGGATAAGTTTCTTCGAAAATGTAAATTGCATTGTTACAGTAATTCCCTTACATTTTTACTTTTAACTACCCATATGTATACATAGAGTAATGAAAGTATAGTATTCGGTCAAAATATTTTTTTTTTTTTTTTTTTTTTTTTTGCATTTCTCCACGTTTTGGAACATTCTGATTTAAAAAAAGTGATCTAGAAAAATGTGTGTCTGTGGTCAGCATAACTCCCGAACAAACTGACCTACGATGTTCAAATTTGGTGTGCGGGTTGGTGATGGCACAGGGACCTACCATTAAGGTTTTCGTCAAAATCGTGCATGCTCATAAGGTAGCTGCCATTGAAAAAATCGGGTTTTTCAATGATTGCTAAAAACGGCTTGAACGATTTTGTTCAAAATCGCTTAGGTAATGCCTCTTAAGATGCTCTAAACGTCCCCATCTCCGAAATTCCCGTAAAAATGCTTTAACGGCTTAAAAAGTTGAAAAACGAATACCTTTAATACAGAGATCTCTTTCCTTGAGCATTCCTCATCAACGATATCGTTTTTTCTTCTCCTCTCAGTTTCGGGTATAAGAAAGGATAATATAAGAATTATTGAAAAGTATATCGCCACAATCATCATTTTGGCGCATTTTTTTTTTTTTTAAAAAGCAGGTTAACCATGAATTATGGCAAAAAATATCGCCAACCTGGCCATCTTTGCTAAATGAATGATGAAAATATAAAAACGGTTAATGACACAAATCCACGTCAATATTGTTGCGTGGATGGGTTCGAAAGACTTGAAGCCAAAGCATATCAAAACTTGCAGAAATTTATTCCAATATAACTCTTCACAGATTTTCTTACAACTCCAAAACTTCTCGTTCTAGTAGACTCAATACAGCTCTTTTCACAACAACAGAGCACCAAACAGCAGTTAAAAACTTGACAACATAACTGCTCAAATCGCTGCAAAAGACAATGCAATACAGTTCGCTTTAGAACTACTCTGAATGCTCACTGAGACTCAGTATCTCAACTCAGTAATTCCAGTCAACTAACGGACTCCACTCACGGCCGGCCTTATATAGGAGTCAAACCTTCTTGAAAGAGGTAGTATTTGGAGAACTTTCCAGATCGTAGTCGAAAAGTCCTATACATGTACATGGGGACTGAAAATGTCGCCAAATGGTCACCAAGTTTGGCGACAAAAACTTGTCGCCAAAATCGTCGTCAACTTGGCTCTATCTTGCCAATTTGGCGAGATTGCCATTACCATAATGTTAAATGCCCTGCTCCTTGTAAAACTCGCTTCCCAGCGTTATCTCTGTAAAACTCGTTATCAAGCTTTTAAGAGGCATATTGCAGGGAAGCCAAGTTAAGACGAACTATTGTACTGCCTTATGCGAAATGTACATACATTTTCCTATTTACAAAATTAACACTACGAAATATTTACAAATATACAGAAATTCGTAACAATATTATAGTGTAATTGAAAGTTGTGCGATGTCCCTACCCCTAGTTTAACACGATAAAATATACTTTACAAATCTACTACATCTACCCTAATCGAAACCAAGTCGATGTAACGGTAGAGGGTAATGTATATTGTGGAGGATGTAAGCTAAGAGAACACACAAAATGAAAATTATATAGAAGCCCAAATCCAGGAGTTAGTGTCTGGAATTGTAGGTTACCCTGAGGCAGATGTTGGGTCGTAAAGGGACTATAATGACTTGAAGAAGAATTTTGTTGTTTCCAGTCCAGTTATTGTTGTTTTGGTCATTTATGGATGTGTTGTTGATTTCTATGTCACGAAACGTCTCGAACCTCTTAACTGCAATACGTCTGTATCGATATGTGTGTTTCGTATTAAAACGTTTGGGGCCGACTTTTTTTTTTTTATATTATTAGGAAAATGTTTAGTGTAGTTTATTATTCTGATTGGTGCCCCCAGGAATATTTGCAAGGGGGTGCAAGACTAGATTTTTTATCAAAATCATTAATTTTTTTTAGAAATGTTAGTTAATAATTATGCATTATAAAATTATACTCTTTGAGAATAGTTAAAATTCATGGTATATAATTTTTGAAAGCGCAACCCTTTTAAGGAGAAAAATAAATATTAAAAAAAAGGTATTTTTAACGATTTTTTTTTTTTTCATCCAACTAGATCTCACGGCATTTAACAGACAGTGTTTAGAATAGAGTAACACGAAGATGCAAAAATACAGAAGAGTAACATTTTTGTTTCTCCCAAGTTTCGGAAATGATGGGGGGAAAAAATGAAAAGGAAAAACGGAGGCATTATTGGAATATGTTCAATTGAATTCTAAAAATAGATTTCAATGTATATATAGTATATCTGATGACTTAAAAAACGAAACTTTTTCCTAGAATTTTGAGAACTGCACAGGAAATGATTATACAATAAAAGGAATAAATACTTCTTTTCATCAGCCTCTAATAATCCTAGACAACAGGCACCAGAAAATCGTTACGCAAGTAGCTATAAAAAACGACATAGGAAAGAAACAGCAGAATAAAATAAAAGAAAAAAATTCTTATTGTAACATAAAAGTATAAACGGCATATCTTAGAATTTACATCTTTTCTATCATTTTATTTTTTAAATTTTCAAGAGTCAGGGGGGTGTGCACCCTCCTCGGGTCGCCCATGATTATTCAATGATGGTCTATGATTTTCGTTTAGAACTTTCGGTTCAGAGTCATTTTGAAAATATGAAGTCATTTCGGACAATAATTAGCGCATTTGGAGATACTCTGAACTTTATCATTCAAGGAAGGTAAATGATATGTATAGGATTCAAGCAAAGAAAAAAAGTAAATTGAGCAAATTTGTTATTTTTAAATAACAAATATCGTATGTTGAGTTTAGAAACCAAATTAGCTGTCAAATAAATGTTTGTTGACATCTTAGAGACAGAATAACGTACCCAGCCTTTGTATGAAGCTGGATTTACACTCTACCAGTCGGGGTTCCAGTTTAGATCTCCAGTCTGTGACGTCACACGCCTACTGGTTTCATTAGACCAAACATTTTCTATTTACTGGTGCCGACGACTCCCCTCAACCAATCACGTGCTCTCTCCCGTGGTCGCCGGCAGACGGCGCAGCTGTCGCTTAGCTGACGTCACAGAACTGGCGATCTTAACTGGTAGCGTGTAAATCCGGCTTAAGCTATACGTAAGTGTAGCTAAGACTAAAAAGTTGTTTTAAATTAAATAAGTTTATTAGAAAGAACTGTGTACTGTGGCAACGGTAAATAAAATAGAAACTTAAGATTTGGCATTTTACTTTCATTGTTGTAAAGTATTTTCGTCAACTATTGTCATGGCAACCATTTTTTATTACTTCCACGTTTAAAAGGAAACGAAATCTCGTTTTCTGAGCTTCTAGACCATCGCATTTACCCGAATTTTTCTTAGGACGCAATTGACCCTCAACTACAGGCACCTTTCAAGTTTCAATAAAATCGTTTTAATATTTTCATTCTTGCAGATAGAAGATACAATTTTCAGCTTGACTTACGAACAGCATTGAGATTTTTGGAATTGTCGTGTTATGTCAGGCTGATGAATGTAAAAAGTCGATGTCAATTTTTGGAGCGTTTTTACATCAGGAGAATGAGAGAGTAAAAAATTTATGTAATATGCAGAAATTCAAACTCGCTGTATTCTGTGTTGTCTGACATTTATTCATAAAATATTTATTTTCGTGTCATGGTCCCTGAATGTTGCATAAAAAAAGCTGCTTTCTTATTTGGGATGGATATCGCAGCAGTTTCAAGAACAGTGCTGTCAGTCTTAAATTAAGATTAGGATAGTTATATTAACATGAAGTATATCACCATTGAACAATTCCTCTTAAACGTGATCTCGAAATTGTCAATATTTCGTTGGTCATTATATTACATTACAGGGGTCTTTGCAGAAGGAAATTTAGATCCTTTTAAGGACCCTTTACAAAATTCCATAACGAACAAAAGGACCCTCCACAAAATTCCACAGCCAACAAACGGACCTTTCACAAAATTCCATGTTAAAATATACATCTAAAATTGAGATATTTAAATCATCTACGAGTCGAAGGATATCATTGTAAATATTTATAAGTACCAACTCAACATTAAAGAAAATTTGAAAGTGTTTTTATTATAGCATAAAAGTTTCGCAAACATATTTAAAATTAGAAATTTTTCTCAAAATTATTTTTTTTTTCACAAAAAAATTTCCCAGTAAATAAAATTTGGATAGACCCCTGCATTAATAAATGCATTTTTGATAACTTGATTAGTAATTCCAATTCAGAAGATTTTTAAGTTGGATGTTACAATGAAGCTATATGCTAGCGAGGAAAAAGTTGATACTTCCTGGACAAATTTTGAATTTCTCGCAGTTTGCGGTCAATCATTTGAAAACCAATCGTCATCTCCAAAAAACTGCAACTCAATTTTTTTTTTTAAATACTTTTAGGTTCTGATCTCTTGTCAGATGACGAAGTTGCAAAATTCCACTATCATCCCATTTCTACATTCGTATCTGACACCTGATCGCTCAACAATGGAAAGAAGGAAGTAGCCATCCCATTGCTCACCTGAGAATTCCGTTTTCTCCAGAACGCAACACAATGAACTGTTTCGCCGAAATTCGCGTTCCGCAGCATTTCACCTTTTGGTTCGCCATTTTCCAGGTGGCTACGTTCTAATTGTCGAGATGGAGCGGGTTGAACCGGGTCACGGGCTACAAATTGCCATGGTTAGGTAAATTTTGGCGAGTTTCTTCTTCCGAGATCTTTTGTCGAGGCTCCTTGCGCATGACTTCCTGTAAATTGAAATTTCAAATTTTATTCCTTTGTTGTGGATTTCCGACTTTTGATCTTGATGCTCCAACAAACCGGGATAAGTTTCCAAGAATGTCTCTTCATGACAAAATTTACTGGAATACGCTATCTGTGGAATATATCCGACATTGCAGTTCGTTTACTTTAAAGTTATTTTTAAAGGGTAACTTTACCAGCTAAAAATAGTTGAGGTATAAAGTGTGTTTAGAAAAAATTTATGCTGATTCAACAGAGTTCCCACGATCATTGAAAGTCCTTGAAAATGCTTAGAGGTCCTTAAAAGTCCTTACTTTTTGTGGATGTTGTGTACCCAACTGCAAAATTTATAAAAATAAGACTCAGACTTGCTATCACCGCATGAGCGCCACTTATCCGCACCGTATTGGAATTCCCTGACATATTTGTATTAAGCATGCACCAACTTGTACCTTTTTTGGTAGAATATACTTTATTAAAAATTTATATATAGACATGATGCCTGAAAATAAATTTTCAAGGGTCCTTAAAAACATTAATTACAGAATGGCCACAGAACCGGGAAAACCTGGAAATCTCAGAGAGCTTTCTGATTCTGGGAAATGTCAGGGAACTTTTTAAAATTTCATGAAAATCAGGGAAATTTTGTATTGTTTAAGACACGTTCATCCATATTTTGGCGCTATTTACATGGAGATTTGTAGTGGTAAGCCATTAGAAGTTTAATATTACGGAATAATTTAAACTTTTCATTACCAGCAAAACTATTTTTTAAAAATTGCATATTATCTCTTTAGAGTACATGTTCTATGGACATGTATTCTCAGGGTATCTAGACATCTGGAAAACCTAAGAAAATTGGGGAAATTTGGAAAAAAGTTTGCCCTATAATCAGGGAATTTTTTAGAAATCTGTCAGTGAGTTATCACGGAACTTTTTTTCCTGAATTTTGTGGCCACCCTGAATTAGGTCCTTAAAAGTCATTGATTTTCATTCTGTGATTTGAGTGGGAACCCTGTTCAACTTGTAGTGTCTTTGACGGAGATATCGTAAAAAATTTACAGTTTGTCTCCTTTCCCCAATTTTGTTACTCGAACACCGGCACTGCGTGACATCCAAGTCTTACTATATTTTTACAGAATCTTAACCTCTTTGTACCTAAATTTCAATAAATATTCGCAGGTTTCTAAATATTTTTTATATGATAGTAGTTTTTATATTACCAACTATTCCAATTCATTATTTTGCAGTGTCGGTTAACGTGGACTTTTCCCTTAATAAATTCATTCACCCAAAATATTGCAATTTGTTACTAAGCCAAGTCAATGCCCATTCCTGATATCTTTAAAGTTCTCTCGCGATTCGAAAGAAAACGGAATTGCAGTCAACCACTTCCCTAAAAGTGTGTCGTTCCCCTAGTTCCGGAAGATGTTGCCGAGACCACGTGCAACTGACAGCATCTCGGAACAGGCTTTAAGAACATAAAAAAGAATCTAGTGATGATGATGATCCAACACCGCGGGTTGTTCCAATTCCAGAACATAACGGCCCGGTTTTCGTTTAGGTCACTCGAGCTGGTTCAGATTCTCTTGACACATATTGCTGGGGAGTGGGGGGGGTAACTTGCACACAAGTTCAGTGGGCACTTGTGTGTGTGTGGTTTTTGTCTGTTTGCCTATTTCGTCTGCAAGGGGCCTTTCTATATCCGCTACCTGCCATCCCTTAAGGTGTTTCCTCATTCCAGTTTCAAGGTCACGGCTGGTTAATGACCTTAAGACAAAACGGCTGTTTTTGTTCGGACGAGGTGGATGGAGTTGGCGGTTTATCGCTTTTGATGGCACGTGAAGATTGTAGATTGGCTTAAGACGATGGCTATCTTTTTAAATCTGTTGTAAGTGGACCAAATCCTCGCCATTGTTATAAAAAAAGTGAGACCAGACCAATTATCTCTATTATGATTCTATCACGTTCTAATGCATACAGTCGAGAGCGCTCACGCTACAGTTTGTCCTCACGACACAGATTAAGGGACACAAACTAAAGCATATTGAACATCACAAACTTAAGTAGATTAAAATGCGTATCTTTGCACTTCCCTGATCTTATTTAGAAAATATATTTATGTTCTGTGAATTGATTTGTATAGTTTTGAATTTAGGCTTTTAAGTGAACGAAAAATCCTCTGCCATGGACTAATTAGAAGATGTAAAGATATATAAATAAAACAACTTGATTCTCGGGTCGTTTTCAGTCAAAAGTTAAGGGCTCCACTGAAAACTTATAGCGTCATCTATTGAAGAATAGTTGTCCGAATTTTAACTTGGATAGGTGTCTTCCGAGAAGTCTTTCACGGAAAAGATGCCTTGTATTTATATTTTGACTACTACAAAACTTTAATTGACTGAATGGTGAGCAGATGCAGACAATATTTTATATAGCTATAGTCTACTGATTCGTTTTGAAGCTTGTCGCTGATAGGTGTCTCTATCTGACAGGATCTTCATTTTGGCTTTGTACTGCTCTCTATACTTCATTCTGCTGTGTCAGCATGTGCGAGTATTTCTTGATACGAAAAAATTGTCAAAAACAAAATTGTCTATGAGTATTAAGTGGCTAATTCTAAATTCCTATTATCGACATGGCTGATATAAATTATTATCAAAATATGAATTTTTCGATAATTCCTGATAAAAATTTTAAAAAAACCCTAAAAAATCCCCCGATTTCTCTCCAAAACCCGCCAACCCGCCTTCCCGATATTTCTCCAGATGAGAAAAGGGGATTTTATTAAATTTGTATGTTTGTCGAAATAGTATAATTGTTTAATTATATAGCTGTTATTTTGCGGAAAAAGTTGTTTGAAGTTAATTTTTTTTTTTTTTAAGTTGGTAACTTGGTAGTTTTTTGCCGGTATTGAAACAAGCTTTGGAAAGAAGGTCTGTGTTAGGAGCCTATGTTAGCTTCAAAAGAAATATTCCTAAATTTTTTTAAATCATCACTAAAATTTTAAGAATTATCCCTAAAATGTTAAGAATTATTCCATAACTTTTGGGAATTATCCCTAAAATTTTAAGAATTATCCCTAAAATTTTAAGAATTATTCCATAACTTTTGGGAATTATCCCTAAAATGTTAAGAATTATTCCATAACTTTTGGGAATTATCCCTAACATTTTAAGAATTATCCCTAAAATTTTAAGAATTATTCCATAACTTTTCGGAATTATCCCTAAAATTTTAAGAATTATTCCATAACTTTTGGGAATTATCCCTAAAATGTTCCTGAAAGTTTTTGAATTATCCCTAAAAATCCGACCTAAATTTTTTAGTAAATTCACTGCGCCCCCTGAAAATTTCATACATTTCGGGGCAATATTCCGACTGCTGATGTAATTGGGAATGTAAAGCATTTAGAATTTGATTGGGAAAGATTTACGACTCCTTTTAACATATGCAAAGGGGGACTATTTGCATGTTTTTTCGGAAAAGAACAATGAATTTCATTTCCAGATATTAGCGAAAACAATTTGTTGAATGTTTCCGTTTCCTCCACCCTAATTTTGACGTTTTCCATTTCAGTAATTTTGTTTATTGCGGTATGCTTCTTGTCTCTCATGGCATATAAATACGTCCGACAGAAGGTTAACGAATCGAAATTGATTACCTTGGGCAACGTATAAAACCCAACTTCACTCGCGTTGTTGATTTGCTGAACTAGACAAGGTGTTACAAAAAGGTTATTGCGGGGCTTATTTAATTTAAGAGGGAAAGTCAAGCTGACCCATAACCCTATCGAACAAAAAATGCTTTATTTTTTCAGCCACAACTTTTGCCAGAGCATTGCTTTTAAGCATATGAAATTAAATCAGTGATGAAAGTTTAATTAAAAAATATTTTTAGGCAAAATAACTATTGGGCAATTCTCTGCTGTAAGCATTTTAGCTCTTTTTTCTACTCATAAACAAATTAGAATTCTAAAATTATTATGAATCTAGCAATTATGCTTTTGTTTTATATAGCTCTACTTGGTGACAAAGCTTTATAAAAAAAAAAATGATTATTTTAACTAGGTTAAATATACATTTATATCCTCAGACGCACGAGACACAGACGTGTCTCGTGCGTCAGACGATATAAATGCATATTTGACCTGGTTAAAATAATTATTTTTCCATATAACTTTGTCACCAAGTAATATGATATAAAAACATAACTATTAGGTTAATCTTAGTGTTATAATTCTTATCTGTTTACGAGTAAAAAAGAGCCAAAATGTCCCGTGCGTCAGCCAGATAATTGCCTTATTAGTTTTTTTATTGTTATACTAAAAAAAAAAAAAATTATGGGCTACCTTATAATAATAAAAAAGCAATAATAACAATAAGTAATAAAAAAGCACAAGCCATTTTGCCTTAAAAATTTATAATGAGCTTTTATTACTGATTTTATTCCTATTTTAAAATTTCATATGCTTCAAAGCAATACTCCGGTAGAAATTGTGACTGAAATAATAAAACATTAGGTTTATAGGGCAGGGATAAACCGACTTTCCCTCTTAACTATTAGAGATAGGGCGTTAGTGTAAAATTATCAATAAGGTAGGGAATCGTAAAATAATTTAGGTATTGGTTAGTTATATTAGTTGTTCACAGGGCTCGCATTCGCCCTAAAATTCCTGATATTCCTTGCATTTTTGTATCTCCTTAAAATTGCAAGGGTGGTGGTTTTTTTTGGTAATTTATATAAAAAAATCATCGAAAATACCCCGATTTTCCTTTAAAACCCGCGAAAAATACCCCGATATCCTGCCAGATGAAAAAGGGTATTTAATTAAATTCGCGTGTTTGTCAAAATAGTATAATTGTTTAATTATATAAATCTTATTTTGCTGAAAATTTCTTTGAAGTTAATTTTTTTGAGAATTGGAAGTTTTTAGCCGGTATTGATTAAAGCTTTGAATAGAATATGTCTGTGTTAAGAGCCTGATGTCTGCCTCAAAAGAAATATCCCTAAAGGTTTTTGAATTATCCCTAAAATTTTAAGAATTATCCCTAAAAGTTTTTGAATTATCCCTAAATGTTTTTGAATTATCCCTAAATGTTTTTGAATTATCCCTAAATGTTTTTGAATTATCCCTAAATGTTTTTGAATTATCCCTAAATGTTTTTGAATTATCCCTAAATGTTTTTGAATTATCCCTAAATGTTTTTGAATTATCCCTAACATTTAAGAATTATCCTTAAAAGTTTTGAAAAACGTTCCAGAAATTTTTGGAATTATCCCTTAAGTTCCTACTTAATTTTTTTAGAAAACTCATTGCGGCCCTGAGTTCATTTTAAAAGTTACAGTAATTTTAATTGATCCTTTTGGCAAAAATGTCAAATGCAGAACTATTTTTGAATTTTAATCATATATTAATACAAACAAATAATAATGTTATCTCTTTAATCTAATTATGTATAAATAATTTTCGTCTTATGTCTAAATAAAATTATACAATAAGCAAATAACTTAATCTTCTTATTTCACCCTGTATAATGCCTTCTCTGCGCGATTACTAACGCAAAGGAGGAAGTACTTTTACAGATTCTAAATCCCGGTATTCACCAATTAATGAAATACTTTTTTTCCTCCCCGTACTCGAAATATCGATGTCAGTTTATGGTAATTCGGTGAATCGCTATCAGACTTGGTGAAAAAGAACAGACGAGTATTGGCTTAAAAGTAATCCTGGCCAGTGGATTTCTGAGACCTGCTTTTGTAATAGATGAGGATTGATATTTTTTCTTCTTTTGGAATATAAATGTATTTGATGCTTTTTGTTACGTTGCTAGGGAAACCCGAGAAGTTTTTTTTTTTTTTTTTTTTTTTTTTTTTTTAAATCTTTCTACCAACGATAAGTTGAAAAGGTGTAAGCGTTTGACCTACATGTTTCAGCATCGCAATAACAATTTTTTTTATCGTGAAATAAATTCCGTATTATCATTACTTAACTTATATTTAAAAAATTTACCTCTAGCCTAAATGTAAAAAATTTATGAGATATTTAAATGAATGAAAAAGAACTATAATTTTTTTCCCCCACCTTTGCTTGTTTTTGCGTTTATGGTAGTAAAACGGATTTTATGATCAACTTTTATTTGAAGTGGGGTTTTTTCGCCAACCAAAACTTTGGACAAATTCCTATACACCTTTAAAATGAACTCTATTTTCCAAGTTACCAGGAATTAGCATAGTCGTAGTCGAATTGCAATATATTCTAGTAAGTACACGAATTCAAATATGTATTTAGATTTGACCGAAAAAATTACTTATCTCTAATATTCTGAACTTTTTTTTAATGCAAGGCTTTTAATGAACTTTTATATACTATAAATTGCAGGTTGAACTATTGGTTTTGTATTCTATCTTATTCTAATTTATCGGATCTTTTTTGGTCTCTGCAAATAAGCTGTTCGTTGTTGGTACTTTACACAAATACAAATATCTATTTATATTTGTCCGAAAAGATTTCTTCATTCTAACATTACGAACTTATTTTTTTATGCGAGACTTTTGATGAATTTTTGATTAACTATAATTGTACGTTCGACTATGGGTTTTGTATAATTTCTTAAGCTAATTTATCGTCTTTTTGACCTAAAAAGATTTATTCTAACATTTCGAACTTCTTTTTTATGCAAGACTTATGATGAATTTGTGATTAACTATAATTATACTTTTGACTAAAGGTTTTGTACCCTTTCTTATGCTAATTTATCGTCTTTTTTGTCACTGGATCTTTTTTGGTGTCCGAAAATAAACAGTCCGCTACTGGTACTTTACACAAATACAAAAATGTATCTATATCGGTCCGAAAAGATTTATTCATTCTAATATTTCGAACTTCTTTTTTATGCAAGACTTTTGATGAATTTTTGATTAACTATAATTGTACGTTCGACTATGGGTTTTGTATAATTTCTTAAGCTAATTTATCGTCTTTTTGGTCCAAAAAGATTTATTCTAACATTTCAAACTTCTTTTTTATGCAAGACTTTTGATGAATTTTTGATTAACTATAATTATACTTTTGACTAAAGGTTTTGTACCCTTTCTTATGCTAATTTATCGTCTTTTTGTCACTGGATCTTTTTTGGTGTCCGCAAATAAACAGTTCGTTACTGGTACTTTACACGAATACAAATATTCATTTATATGGGTCCGAAAAGATTTATTCATTCTAATATTTCAAACTTCTTTTTTATGCGAGGCTTTTGATTAATTATAAATTGTACGCTTGACTTTGGGTTTTGTATCCTTTCTTATGCTAATTTATCGTCTTTTTGGCACTAGATCTTTCATGATCTTCGCAAATAAAAAGTCAGATTCCGGTACTTTTGGATAAATACAGAAATGCATTTAGATTTGTCCGAAATTTTTTCTTTTCTGTAATATTCCGTGAGATATTGTGTTTTGTGCTGTTTAAACAATGCTCCATCTGCGCCGTTTAGCTTCGGATCAAAAGCTTCTACCGCTCTGAAGTTGCGCAATAATTTCATTGTCAAGTCGAAGAATGTAAAACGGAGTGTTTTGTTCTACATGGGGGAGGGGAGGGGGTTGATGGCCTAGATCAGACGATATTGAACCGACATGATTGTTTTACGTCGCAAATAAATAGAGACTAGTTACAATCGTATCGACAATGACAGGCGATACGATTGTAACTAGCCTCTATTTATTTGCGACGTAATGTTCCTTCAGAAACTGCGATCTTGCAACTGAGCGAAGAGGATGTTGAGAATTGGCGACATTTTTAACACGCTTTTATTAGCTTCGTGTGTATCTATGTATGTAACGGAATCTTTGAACTCGATTTTCGACCACTTCAAAATGAAAAAATTTGCACAGTTATCAAGGACCGATGACAATACAATAATTCAATAAGTTTGTCGCATTATCCTTACCAGGATCTTCAGGATTAGCGATTTTTCATATTCAGAGACACGGTAGTGTTTCGTGCCAAGTACTAAGGCATACACATGACTTAAATTTGAGACAAGCATGTGATTATTGGCAGGAACAACTGGAGAGTTTTGTAGACTTAACTAAAAAAATTAACTAAAATAAAAATTAATTATAGTTTACAACAAAAAATTAATAGTTTAAAAAACTAAAATCATGCTTTAATAGAAAGACAAACTAAAAAATAGAAAATAAATAATTGTTTAAAAAACAAAAAAAACACGCTTTAATAGAAAATTAAACTAAAAAGTAGAAAATAATTTTAAATATAAGTTTGAAATTAGAACAGAGTGATTAACAAGAAATATTTATTTTATCGTAAAAAAGCGTGGGGTGCTTTTTAAGATACTTTCATAATATCTCTACTTTTACCAATATCTGTCATTAAATATTTACAACAATTGACATCAAGCACCCCATGCTCTTTTACGATAAAATAAATATTTCTTGTTAATCACTCTATTCTTATTTCAAACTTATTTAAAATTAATTTACTATTTAAAATTAATTATTATTTAGTTTAGTTTCCTATTAGGGCGTGTTTTTTAGTTTTTTAAACTATTATTTATTACTGGCAGTTAGCGATACATTATTCTAACTCTTAAAGTTCGTTCTTTCTGCTTTGGAAGTTTTTCACATTCACCTTCTATTGTGACACAGCTCGATTTTCTTGTTGACCTGAGTATCCAACTTGCACCGATTGTGTTTTAAAAAAGGTGAATGACCAACTAACCTGGTAATTAAAATTTCGCGGTTTTTAGACATCGTAGGATTCATTATGTAAGAGCGTAAGTTAAAAGAACAGGGTTTTCCACACTTCTCGAAAATATGAAATTGTTAAGGGAAATTAAACAGAGTGACCACAGAACCTGGAAATGTCAGGAAGCTTTCTGATTCTGAAAAAAAATCGGGGAAATGTCGTGGGATTTTTTAAAATTTCACAAAAATCAGGGAAGTTTTCTCTTGTTGTTCAAGGCATGTTTTTCCGTTCATCCGTATTTTTGACTCCATTTACCCCGATATTTGTGGTGATAATCATTAGAAGTTTAATGTTACTGAATAATTTAAACTTTTCATGGCTGTCAAAACTATTTTTAAAAAATTGCTTATTATCTCTTTAGCGTACATTTTCTGTTTTATCAGGGTGTCTACACATCCGAAAATCTGGAAAACTTGGGAAAATTTGAAAAAAGTTCCCCGTAAAAAATCTTCAGGGAACTTTTTTCTTGAATTTTGTTGCCACCCTGATTAAATGTGTCGTTAAAAAGTCAACTTTGTCCTGTTAGGAAGAACTGAAAACCTGCCCAAATTTTTGGAAATGTCGGGGACTTTTTTCCCCCTTCAAAGTTGATTGCATATCATGTAGATATTACAATGAGAGACAATTTAAAAAAAAAAACTGTTCTATTAATTACTTACCCAGTAGAAAATTATGTAAGTTGTATCGAAAAAGTAGCTTTTCTATAAATCATATACTTTATTGCAAAATTGCCAGTCATTTCTTAAATTTGATTGTTCTACTTCTTAACTGTCACGTACTGTTTCTTATAATTCATCTTATTGTCTGTTCCATTTTTGGGTTTGCTAGTTTCTTTCAATTACCCATATGTTAACATAGGGTAATAAAAGTATTTTTTTGGGGGGTTAATTTTTTTTTTGTGCATTTCTTCACGTTTTAGAACATCCTGATTTCAAACAGTGATCTAGAAAAAATGTACGTCTGTGCGTATGTGGTCAGCATAAATCGCGAACGAATTGACTTACGATACGATGTTCAAATTTGGTGTATGGTTTAGTGTTGGCCATGGGAGCTACCATTGTAGTTTTCTTCAAAATTATGCATGCGCATTAGGTTAGAATCATGTTTTTCATCAATTGCTAAAAATCGGCTCTACCGATTTTAATTGAAACTGTGCTAATGCCTCTTAAGGTGTTTTAAACATCCCCACCTTCGAAATTCCCGTAAAAATGCTATAATTGAATAAGTTTGTCTACTTCCAGTTATGTTTGACCATCTCTATGTTCTCTCACTTGACTGCAATATTTAACAATGTTGCATTCATTTCTTAAATCGGTATGCAACTCTTGTGTTTCGAATGCGGGTCACGAAACCAAATCACCCTGGAGTTTTTGTCCATCGTAATTGAAGACATCTGATCCGTTTCCGAAAGCATATCTCCAGGGGAAGTCAATCTCCAAAGAAAACATTTAGTTGCTGTCGCCTCTAGACATAGTGTCTTTTGCTAGGTCAATAGTCTTACTTCGGCTTAAAAAAGAACAACTGCTGGGAGTCGTTAGCAAGCTGCAAGATGCTGCATTGTGCATGTTTTAGTATTGAAATAATTTTTCGAAGACGTCCATTAAGATATCAACGAACTAAAACTTAGTTGTGGAATGTAGCGGTCGAACACGCATTCCATATTTTTATTTTTTTATATGTACAGTTTTTTTTTTTTTTTGTAATTATCCAATCTGTTCAAAATTTTCAATATTTCATGGTTCGATCATACAAACATAAAAATATGATCTCTTTCAGACCCATGTTAATTTGCATGATATCATAGCTCACAGACAAATTGCTTGTTTAGCACGCGAGAGATTTCTTAGTGGCTTCTCGGCTCTTTAACTTGTAATTTCACACATAAGCCTGGGCGCCCCCAGGAATATTTACAAGGGGGTGCAAGACTAGATTTTTATCAAAATCATAAATTTTTCAAGAAGTGTTAATTAATAATTATGCATTATAAATTGTACTCTTTGAGAATAGTTAAAATTCATGGTATATATTTTTGAAAGTGCAGCACTGTTAGAAAAAAAAATACAAAATAGTAAAAATGTATTAAAATATATATTTTTAACTATTTTTTTATAATCCAACTAAATCTCACGGCATTCTAGAGACAATGTTTAGAATAGAGGAACTCGAAGATGCAAAAATACAGAAGAGCAATTTTTTTTTTATTTCTTACAAGTTTCGGATATTAATTAAAAAAAAAAAAAAAAAAATGAAACACGAAGGCAGTAATGGAATATGTTCAATTGAATTCTAAAAATAGATTTCAAGGTAGTATATCTGATGACTTAAAAAGCAAAATATTTTCCCGGAATTTTGAGAACTACACAGAAAATGATTATACATCAAAAGGAATAAATACTTCTACTCATCAGCCTCTAATAATCATAGACATAAGCGCCAGAAAATCGCCACGGAAGTAGCTATAAAAAACGACATAGGAAAGAAACAAAAGACAAAATTAATAGAAAAAAAATACTCATTGTAACATAAAAATATCAACGGCATATGTGCTTTTTTTAACTTAGAATTTACATCTTTTCCTTCATTTTTTAAAAATTTCAGGGAGGTGCAAATGCACCTCCTTGCACCCTCCTGGGGGAGCCATGCACTCTCTCCATGCCAGTGTCTCTCGTCGGTTGTCTTTTGCTCAGTATTTCATTCTAGGCCCTCTCGGAAGGCATTCCTTTTTTGGACTTCTCTTAACAATCAATCATTATAGAAGTTCCGCTATAGGGTAACCCCTGTATAGGTGTTGTGCCAGAAAATGTTAAACACTTTAATTAAATTAGAGCTTCATCGCGAAAATAAAACGATTTATTGCGATAAAAAGTAAATCGTCTGTCCTCATAGAAAAGTAAAGTTATAGTTTTACCATGTCGAGAAAGGATACTCGTTATTTGGAAAGTTATAAAAATTTGACGATGATTTTGTAACAGTTTTTGTATCCTCCCCCCCCCCCCCCGGTAGTTCTTGCTTGGCATTCTTTAAAATCGCTCTTTAATTTGTTCAAAATGATAGTCGATAGGGCACCGCAACTTGCTCCCGAAACTCCGTCGACATCGTATTCTCTAATTTATCTTCAGCTGAAGTTAAAACGTCGTGTGACGTGTATACATAACTGATATAATTTTATTTTAAATTTATATATACAACCATGTCAAGAAAAACCCCATGTACGTAATCTACACATTTGCGTAAAATTAACTTCGTAGTGCCTTGTGTTCCATATTTTGATGTATCGAACGCAATGCATTGGACATTTGTTTTGTGGAATTATCAGTAAATCTTCAGGACGTGTTTAGAAAATTTCAGAAACGGATTACAAATTTTAGAAATTTAATTGCTATGGATTCAGGTGGCTCAGGCATGCTGTTTGCAATGCATCGTTTAATTGCATGCATCTGGAATCTGAATTGTTTTATGCCTTGATAATGTGTGTTATTATATTTACAAACTCTTTTAAGCAGTACGTGAAATACGATTGTAGTGTATTCAGCTTGATTTTGTGCATAGTTCATTAAAAATGTCATGCCTTTTGATGCTTATATACGAAACATTTTGAAATCTGATCTGACGCAGTATTGCAAATCACTTTACGTTTATGTGAATGTGAGCCAGTTTTATTTCTAATTTCGTTGTTAAAACGAAATGTCTCGTCTGCTTCTATTTTTAATTTCGTCAGTAAAGCCCATCTCACACGAGCAATCTGATATTCCAGATCGATGTAATCAGTTTAAGTGTTTATTTGATGTGTCAAACGCATTCCTCACACACGCACTCAGTTTGGCGTGTTGGGGCAAAAGCAATTCTGTCAATAGTCAACTATATTAACCTCAGCAAATCATGTACATTTGGTACGATATTGTTCATTTTTAATATCATCCTAAGAATGGTTAGTGTGCAGGGATGAAATTGTTCCACTTTTCGGCGAATTTCCGCTTGTGTGTGTGTGTGTGTGTGTGTGTGTGTGTGTGTGTGTGTGTGTGTGTAAAATTTTCCATAATAAAACTTTTTGTCCCTGTCCTGTCCCTGTGTGGAGGATCAGCACTCTGAAGTGTACTTTTTGTCATGTCTGGGCGAGATATTTTCCCACATCGCTCCCCTTTCCTCGCAGATTACTTCACAAGTGCTTGCCGACCGGATTATTCATCGTTCTGTGGTTGGTTATTGGAATCACGTGACCACCTCAGTGTTTTGGGGGCCAAGCATTCTGTTTTATTTTGTCACACCTTCTCTCGCATCTGATTTATACTTAATGAACAGAAAATAATTAGGTTATTAATTGTTATTGTGCAATATTTTCAGCATGTTGCATGTTTTGAAGTTTCATTTCTTATACCATCTTTCGCGTATAAATTGTAGTATAAATTTCTTGCTCGCGTATGAATTCAGTCTTTTGCTCTCACCCCTGTATAAAGTGGCAAGGTGCCCTCGGGCTGGAGCTATTATAACCCCATTATCAAGGTCCTAATCCCCCCTTTACCATCACATAAGAAATAAGTATTAGTGGTGGGGGGGGGGGGGTCAACAAAACTACAACAGGAATGCGTACCCTAGGGCAACGGGGATCTTTTAATATTACGCCAACGCCACATTACCGTTAGGAGGAACATCGAGAAAATTATATGGATCAATTCTAGCTATGTTGAAGATTGGTTGTTCTCAATTTTTCTTTGTGTACTCTATTTTAGATACATTTTCTTGGTAATGTGTCTTCTCTATCATATTTCTTCTGACAACCATAAAGTTGATCGTTTCACCTATAGGTGGCAACTTTTATTTATTGCCGAGAACACGAAAATTTTACGAAGGCATTTCAGGAGAAAACAGATTGTGTCCCATGGTGTCCAAATCTATGATACATAGGTTTTTTTTCTATAAGTTTTACTGTTTGTTTTCACTTCCCCCATCCCCCCTAATTTATAAGCCTTGTCCCCCTCAGCAGCGTTCACTTGGTCTGTCAATCCGGGAACAAGTGATATCCAATTTCACCATTCAATGTTTATTTTACGAAATGGCTTAAATGCCGACCAAACGGTATAGTGGTTAGCGTGCTAGCTTCTAGACCGCAAGGTTGCGGGTTCCGAGTCCCGTGTTAGGCATGGGTGTGTAGTAAATGTATGTTGGCTTGTCTAATGACGAATGTTTCGGCGCATTATAGCCCTCGTGTTGCTGACGGCGCCAGATAATCTGAATACAACCAACCGAAATGGCGTAAAACTTCGACTTAAAATTAAAGCATCGTACGTTTTCACCAGGGTTGTAGTGCAAAAAAAAAATTCCTGATATGCTCGTTTGTCAATCGTGGCTTGTGGCTGTAACCCAACTGTAGCTCGGGATTATTTAATTATAAAATGCGAATTCACAATATTTTTCATAACTTACCAAATGAAAAAAGTTATATACTCTTAATTTACGTAATTATTTTCTCACTTATTTATATCACAATACATGCATAATGACTTACGAGTTTTTACTAATTAGTTAATAAAAAACTGATACAAAAATCAATCTATTGAAACTACAAGGTGAGACCGAAAAGCAAGGTGACTGATGTCATAATAATCACTGTATTATATATTTTCTGATAAATACATCACTGACCTTCAAAGTAGTTCCCGCCGTCTACAATACACTTCTGACAACGTTCATACAAGTTCTTGAAACTTCTGAAAAAGTCCTCCTTTGAGACTATCTTAAGGTTCCTTGGTAACAGCAGCTTGAATGTCTGAGATGCTTGAAAATCGGTTTCCCTTCAGTGCCAATTTCAGTCGTGGAAAGAGGAAAAACGAATGAAATTGGCACTGAAGGGAAATCGATTTTCAAGCATCTCAGACATTCAAGCTGCTGTTACCAAGGAACTTAAGACAGTCTCAAAGGAGGACTTTTTCAGAAGTTTCAAGAACTTATATGAACGTTGTCAGAAGTGTATTGTAGACGGCGGGAACTACTTTGAAGGTCAGTGATGTATTTATCAGAAAATATATAATACAGTGATTTATTATGACATCAGTCACCTTACTTTTCGGTCTCACCTTGTATTTCGAAGACAATTTATAAAAATATCCGCAGAGGTTTTTCATTGACATTTTCTGCTTTGCCACTCGCGTTTGTTTGTCCGTAGCTGATCTCTGGTGTCTTATTCGATTGGTTTCCACTTTTGTATAGGTGGACCATTGATTTTAACAAATATAAGGTTTGCCACGTGTGAAATTATTTGTCGCAATCTTGATTGTCATACTGTGTGTTCATGTGGCTGATTGGTTGTTTTCAGATTATCTGGCGCCGTCAGCAACACGAGGGCTATAATGCTCCTAAACATTCGTCATTAGACAAGCCAACATACATTTACAAACACCCATGCCTAACACGGGACTCGAACCCGCAACCTCGCGGCCTGGAAGCTAGCACGCTAACCACTATATCGTTTGGTCGGCGTTCATGTGGCTGAAGCCAAGCTCATATTCTGAAAAGCTTACCAGAATGGCTTTAGAAAAGTTCAACAATGGCATTAAATTTTAGGAAACCCTTCACCCGCCGTTGTCTATATTGATATGCAAACAAAGATTTTGAAAATGACAAACGGAATCGTCTGCATTGTGAACTGGTCTCATACTCAGTGGTAGAAGTGGGAAAAGAAAATTGGGGGGATGCCCAAAAGTTGGTGACAAGTGTTACCCTCCCCCCTCTCCGACGACCGACCAAACAGCATAGTAGTTAGCGTGTTAGTTTCTAGACCGCAAGGTTGCGGGTTCGAGTCCCGTGTAAGGCATGGGTGTTTGTAAATGTATGTTGGCTTGTCAAATGACGAATATTTCGGTGCATTATAGCCCTCGTGTTGCTGACGGTGCCAGATAATCTGAAAACAACCAACCCTCTCCAACGATTAATTTTATAATTTCGTATTTTATAATAAAAATATTAACTAGTAAAGAAATAACTTAAACTTCCTAACACTAACATTGAACAAAGGTTAAATTCTTTTTATTTTAATGAATATTCTGGTACTTGATTTTTTTCCTTAAAATGTGCATACTTTCATGAAATTAAATTTATAGAGAACTCTATAATTTTTTGCTAAAGTAGCTTGTCTTTACATGAAACACGAATAGAAATTTTACTTTAAAGGAAGTTCCTCCAAAATTAAAAGTTGACCAAGTGTAACAGTATTTGCTAATAAAAATAATTATATTTTATTACAAAGTGGAATATAACACTTTTATAATAATATGATATATACACCATAAATATTTTTTTTAGCATTTGAAAATTTTAAATAACTTTTTCTCAGTGTCACCACATTTAAAGGTTAATGTTATTTTTATTTAGTAGTTTTTAGACGGATTGAGTGTTTTTAAAAGAGGGGGGATGGATTTCAGTGGTTTTAGAAGTGAGGGGACGCATGGGTATTTTCTTGAAAAGTGGGGGGACGCGTCTACCCACACTTCTAGCACTGCTCATACTCACCAAAATCTCTACGTATTTCACCTGTCCAGCTATTTTGGGCCAATAAAAAAACTCCACAACACTCTTCTTTGACAGTAGTCTTGGTAAATCTTAAAAATACCTACGAAACAGCTCTCAAAGTATATCGATATTATTTTGAGAGCTGGTACGCCTTACCGGCTCTCAAAAAAGTACTGGTACGACGTACCGACTAGAGGTCGGCGATATATCGATACGACGATATTTAAAAAAAAAAAAAAAAATCGATATATATTTCTTTAAATATCGATACAAGTCACCGATATATCGATATTTTCAAACATTTTTAGTTTTTTTGATGATCGTTTTGTAGTTCCATGTTTTTTTTTTTTTTTTTTCCCCGATTTTCTTTATTCCCTTTTCAAAAACTTCAAAACTAAAGTTTGGACTTCAGTCGCAATTGCAGTTAAAATGGCACACTAACCAAAAAGAAAACATAATGTAATGGAAAGATAAGCTCATTTATAAGTAGTCATTAACATAGCGCCGTTTCTGTTGCCAAGATGTGCCTGGAATTTGCATCCTATTTTAAATATTAAAAACATCTCTATCAGCAAAATATACGGTAAACTACTTTTAAAAATTTCTTCGTTAAAAATAAATGTGAATTTATGCTTTGACATCCAAATGTATTTTATTTATTCTGCTTGATAATATAATTTATTTATTAAAACAATTTTTATAATTTATTTATTAAAACAATTTTTATAATTTATTTATTAAAACAATTTTTATAATGTATTTATTAAAAAATTTTATAAAATATTTACTAAAACAATTTTTATAATTTATTTATTAAAACAATTTTGGAAGGAATTCACGAAAAGTAGAAATTTGCCCCGAAACACTTCGTTTCTGGTAAAATTGAAAATCAAATAATAATAAAAAAAATCATTTATCGATATATCGATATTTTTTTCTATGCAACGATATAGTATCGATATTTATTTTGGTCGATATTTCCGACCTCTAATTTTGGCCCAATAGAAAAGCTCCGAAGCACTCTTTGACAGTAGTAACAAATTATCAATTTACTCCTAATAACAATAAATCTTAAAAATACCTATGAAGCGGCTCTCAAAGAGTATCGATATTATTTTGGGAGCCTGTACGCCGTACCGGCTTTAAAAAAAAATACCGGTACGACGTACCGACCCACCTACACCCCTGGTCGTCACCAAGAAGAAAAATCAAGATTGACCAATTTCAATAGCTGGCCTTCGAGCGTGTTACAAAAATGTGTTTGCCCCTCTATCATCTTTCAGATAGCCGCTTGCTGTAGCAGGCTAAAACAATTTGTAACGGTAGAATCGGTTTTGCAGATCGCTTATTGAGTGCCGTCACGTTTTGATGCCTCGGCCTCGAACTTGAGTTTAGGATTGCGTGCGGAAATTACGGCAACCCTTCTCTCTGGGTCGTCCGTTCAGAGATGTTTTCACAATTTTTATCATTATTATTATTTCAGTTCTTTCTCAACGGTGGAAGTAGGCGAAAAAAAAATGTGTTTAGATCTCTTCCAGAAGGTAATTTATCTTCCGCGTATAGAGGATCTTAGGGAAACTGTGTCACGAAAATGTTTACTCTTGAAAAAGTGAGCAAGTTTTGTAAGCCCCTCTCTCTCTGGGTCGTTCGTTCAGAAATGTTGAGGGATGTTGCAGGGATCTCATTCACCGTAATTCTCCTAATATTCTATACATTTTTGTTTTTCCCTAAAATTCATAAATTTATGCTGTTTTTCGACAATTTCTTAAAAAAAAAAATTAAAAACCTCGAAATTTCCCCGATTTTCCTCCAAAATCCGCAAAAAAAACCCTAGATAATCCTTCAAAGGAGAAAATCTTTTCTGAGATTTTAATTATTCAATTTTTTGAAAATTGGCAGTTTTTTACTAGTATTGAAGTGTTCTTTGAAAAGAATGTCAATGTTAGGAACCTATATGTCAACTTTAAAAGAAAAATCCTTAAAATTTTTGGAATTATCAATAAAATTTTTGGAATTATCCCTAAAATTTTAAGGAACTATCCCTAAAATGTTCCTGAAATTTTTGAAACTATCCCTAAAATACCTACATATTTTTTTTTTTTTTTTTTATTATTATTATTATTATTTTTCAACTCACTGTGCCTCCTGATTTTGTGGAGTTAGTACAACGTTCCAACACCCTTTTGGAAGCAGGAGCAACGTTTCCGCCCCTACACTTTTTTTTAAATTTATATATTTTGCTTTAATTAACACTAAACCCCAAAGTCAAGTAAGAGAAACAGAACGTCTTTCGTGAGAACTATGTTTTTTTTATCAATCCAAAACTTCAAAGTTTGAGCTAGCAAGTTCTAGTATTTGTAACACTTAAGAGGGTTGGGAAACCCTTACTTGGCCATATCAATCAATAACACATACATTTGATCATCCCTTCCCCTCTTTCAACAATGATCTTTAGTATTGGTGGACGAGTTCCGATTAACCATTCCATTCTGGCTTTCAGATGCAAAATTAGCGATGAAATACTACTTATGTTTAAAATTGGAGAGTTCTTCTAATACTGGAAGTTAGTTTCTAAATCCTAACAATATTACAGACTCACAAACTCTTTGTTTTATTAGCATAGATGTATTTATTTTGATATTTTTCTGAATATATCTACATTAGTATTGAACTTTTTACCTTACATTGAAACTTCCTAAAGTCGTTCATTCTTACTTTTTCCTTACAGGCCAATCTTCTATTCACACACAGATGGAGGCTGTACCGCCACATAGGAAGGTCAGCAAGACAGTCGATTTCGAGGTTGAAACAGTTCTCCACCTGTTCCGCTCTTCAACAAACACCTGTAGCGCAGGTCCCTGGTACATTTCAGCATCACGAGATTGACCCCTTTAAGTTGGCCGAACCAGACCTAGTGAGTCTGTATTCTGACATAAGGAAGGTAGGCAGGTAGCTTTCACTTTTGAATCATTATTTTTAGTAATGTTGCTCTATATATATATATCAGGTTTGTATGTAGCCCTAAGAGAGCTTGATTTCTAAAATCAGAGACAGCTACTTTTTTTTAATGAATTATTAATGCATTTTCAGAACTTATCAAGTAGTGTGTTTTCTGCTTAATGGGTTAATTTTTTAGCTGTAAAGAATAAGTGAACTGTATTAAAAGTACAGATAGCTCTTTCAATTGGAAGTAATTTGAATCATGAATTTATTATATTATTACAATAGCAGAAAATTTGTATAATTTGAAAAAAAAATGTCACTTTAAGTATTAGATTTGAAAGAATGGCAGTGAACTTACGTCAAGTTGGCCTATTTTACTTCTCATACAAGTTCTAAATGTTCTTAACAGTTCTGTATACAAAAAGTCTGAGGAGAAACATTACAAAAAGCCAAACTGACTGAGAGGAAAACATTACAAAGTCATCAGATTTATGATCTATAATCATCACAGGTTCTGTACCTTAGGCCCATGAAGTAGTGACATTTAACCATAGACTTATTATTTATCAATAGACTGCGCGTTCCCACTTCAATCATACAACGAGAATGAAACCAAAATGAATCGCAAAATTCGTCTATCAGTCACATGGTTTTTAATTTGGCTACGTCGTAAAATTAATCCTTTATCTAATAATCTTATTATCCTTTATTGCCTGAGTGAGGAGAAACCCGCCAAATCTGCAACCCTGCTTCCAAAATGCCGCCAAATCTGAAACAATGCTCCCAAAAAGTCCCTACTCATGTGATTCATTTTGGTTTCATTCTCGTTGTATAATTGAAGTGGGAACGCGCAATCTATTGATAATAATAAGTCTATGCATTTAACAAACACATGCTGTTTCAGTTAGTTTCCACAGACTCTAATAGCACTTTATACGTAAGTTATCCTCTACAACTTTTATTGTTTTACTCTTTGAGCATTTAAAAGTTATCTATAAATTTCATAAAATCAGGGGTCACATTCGCCCTAAAATTCCTAGTACTTGCCCCTTAAATTTTTGTTTCTCCTTAAAATTCCTAAAATTGTACTTATAGTTTCCAACCCCCCCCCCCCCCCCCCCCCTAAGATATCCCCGATTTTCCTCCAAAACCTTAAACAAAAGCCAGATATTTTTCCAGAAGAGTAAATCTTTTCTGAAATTTTAATTATTCAATTTTTTTTCTTTTAATTTGCAGTTTTCTGTCGTTATTGAAACATGCTTTCTAAAGGAATGTTTGTGTCAACTTTAAAAGAAATATCCTTAAATTTTTTAGAATTATCCCTAAAATTCCAAACTGACTGAGAGGGAAACATTGCAAAGTCATCAGATTTATGATCTATAATCATCACAGGTTCTATACCTTAGGCACATGAAGTGGTGGCATTTAACAAACACATGCTGTTTCAGTTAGTTTCCACAGACTCTAATAGCACTTTATTCATAAGTTATCCTTTACAACTTTTATTGTTTTACTCTTTAAGCATTTAAAAGTTATCTATGAATTTAATAAAATCAGGGGTCACATTCGCCCTAAAATTCCTAGTACTTGCCCTTTAAATTTTTGTTTCTCTTTAAAATTCCTAAAATTATATTTAAAGTTTCAAAAAAAAAAAAAAAAATCTCACGATTTTTCTCCAAAACACTAAAAACAAGCCAGATATTTTTCCAGATGAGAAAATCTTTTCTGAAATTTTAATTATTAAATTTTTTTCTTTAAATTTGCAGTTTTCTGTCGGTATTGAAACAGGCTTCGAAAGGAATGCCTGTGTCAACTTTAAAAGAAATATCCCTAAATTTTTTAGAATTATCCCTAAAATTCCAAACTGACTTAGAGGGAAACACTGCAAAGTCATCAGATTTATGATCTATAATCATCACAGGTTCTATACCTTAGGCGCATGAAGTGGTGGCATTTAACAAACACATGCTGTTTCAGTTAGTTTCCACAGACTCTAATAGCACTTTATTCATAAGTTATCCTTTACAACTTTTATTGTTTTACTCTTTAAGCATTTAAAAGTTATCTATGAATTTAATAAAATCAGGGGTCACATTCGCCCTAAAATTCCTAGTACTTGCCTCTTAAATTTTTGTTTCTCCTTAAAATTCCTAAAATTGTAAAGTTTCCAAAAAACAAAAACAAAAAAAACAGATATTTTTCCAGAAGAGTAAATATTTCCTGAAATTTTAACTATTCAATTTTTTCTTTAAATTTGCAGTTTTCTGTCGGTATTGAAAGATGCTTCGAAAAGAATGTCTGTGTTAACTTTAAAAGAAATATCCCTAAATTTTTTAGAATTATTCCTAAAATTCCAACCTAATTTTTTTTTAGAAAACTCACTGTGTCCCCTGTAAAATGCTTGTTTGTTTAGTTGTAAGAAAATATCTCATTTTAGACTAGCTAATTCTAAAATACATTTTTTTCTCCTTATATTTAAACTTCATTTCCATAAAATTTATGCAACTCTTTCTTCAAGTCCTGAAATATTTAACATGTTCACCAATTGACTTTTAACTTGTCTTTTTATGTTCACTTTGAAGTTAGGTTTTCATAACTGTATAATGGAATTTATATGCATTTTTTATATAAAATGTTTGTTAACCTTTTTTATGTTTGTTAAAAGCATACATTTTGATAACTTTTAAATTTTTGACAACTTTCATCTCCCTTTCTATTCCAGGAGCTATGGACAGAAAGCAATCACCTAGAACAGATTTCCAGTTACTATTTCGATGGTCATGGTAAAGCATTCCGTCCAGTCATGGTGGTCCTCATGGCACGAGCTCTAAATTATCACATATTTGAATCAAATAGGTACAGTTTTGGTTAAGAGAAAGTCATAGTAAAGATCATTTCCTATACTCGCTATGATAAAAGCTTCTAGCCCAGTGTATTTAGAAACTACTTTGTATAAATACTTGAAATTTGGTTTGCAGGTTCGAGTCCCGTGTTAGGCATGGGTGTTTGTAAATGTATTTTGGCTTGTCTAATGACGAATGTTTCGGCGCATTATAGCCCTCGTGTTGCTGACAGCGCCAGATAATCTGAAAACAACCAACCAACTTGAAATTTGCTGAGTAGGTACGAAAATGATCAGTTCATGAAATGACATCAATTAAAAACTCGAAAATAGCGTCTAATATATTTTATTTTATATTTGAAATCCCTACGTTAGTGCACATGCAGTAGCTTCATCTGGTTTTGTCTATTGCTATTTTAATTTTCATTTATAATAGATAAACATTAAATGAAAACAATTTATGTCATTTCGTTAAGTGATCTTTTTCGTACCTACTCAGTAAATTTCGAAGTTTTATAGAAAGTAGTTTCTAAATGCACTGGGCTAGGAGATTGTAACATAGCGAGTATGGGGAATGATCCGTACTAGAACTTTCTCTTAATAGCCTTCTATTTTACTAAAATCTAAATTTTAATCTTTTAGCAAAAGATATATTAAAGAAATGAAGTTTAGGGGGCTTGAATTCAATATGGGCAACGATTATTTTAAAAATACATGTCAAAATTAGCTGTGTTTTCTACATACACTTAACCTGGTAATATTTTGTTGTTGTAATGTCAATACATTTCCAAATATTCCTCGAAAAAGTACCTTGTAAACCTCAGAACAAACATTGCAGTGGTATGACTGTTTAATCTATTCCTTGTATCCCAATTTAGTTAATCGTTGGCAAAATATTTTTAGTTTTCCAAAACAGTTTTTTCTGGGTTACTCGTAACAGTCCACCATTTTATTTGTGATTTACAGCATTTAATTCTGAGCGTTTAATTTTCTTTGGTATGGTTTCTCCTTTAACGAAAAATGTTTTATCAAACAATTTTAATCATTCGAAACTGTTTAATTTATCGAACAAATTGATTTTTATTCTCGGATCTAAAATGATTTATATAGTTTTAACTTTTAAACAGCATACCATTTGTTTAGGCGCAGCTTGATCAAATTGGTGCTTGCGCCCGTACATTCCTACTGAACTAACTAATTGGGTTACTAGGTACTACTATAATTGCATTAATAATCTGTTAGAAAATATGGTTTGCACAGCAACATGCAATTTTATTTTCAGGTAACTATTGTATGATTTATTGTTTTTCAAACACAATGTTGCACATTTTTATAAGTTTATTTTTTATTTTATCTTGCACATTTTAAACGTAAGCTTCTTATTATCCTGTGTCTTACACCCTAGGGTATTGTTTTCAATTGGTCAAAAGTGTGATCCGGTGTCCGTCCCCACTTAATGTTTGGGCATGGGTAGGAAAGCCATTGTGTGGGCGTGTGCCTGCTTCTTTAAAAAGAGATGAATGCTGATGTTGTTCAGTTGTATTGATGTATCGATGTTTTATAAAACTCAAATAAAAAAAATAAGAAAACTTTGTATTGGGCTCGAACTTAAAAGCGCACAAAGCCTATTACTTTTTTTTTAAATTTTTTTTTTATCTCTTTGGTTTGCGAATTAACAATAAATGTAGCCTACTAATAAAACTACCCACTTTCAAAAATAGGTAAGCATATTTTAAGAAATTTGTGAAAAAGAGACCCAAAGCGACCAAAAACTGTTTCTGGTGTACTTGAGCTGTTTTTTTTATTCAAATTATAAAAAATTGCTATTTAAAGTACCACTTTCTTGCATAATTGAAAATAAGTTATTTCATGATAAATTTAGTATGTTTTATTATTATGAATTTTATTTAATAGAAATAATTCTTCAATTTTAATTAAATAATTTTTTTAATTTATATTATTAAATTTAAAGATTTTTTTTTTTAATTAAATAATTATTATTGGATGGCTAATATGGTGATTTCTGAATTTCCTTACAAAAACCAATAAAATAATTTATTGATTTAGAGGTTTAGCTATTTAAAAAAAGTATGCTTACTTAGAAAATACATGTCAAGATCATCAAAAATCTTATGTTAGATTTTAATCTGAATGTTTTATGTTTTCAGGCTTTTAGAAACGCAGCATCGTATGGCAATAATTGCTGAAATGATTCATACAGCTAGTTTAGTTCACGATGATGTAATTGACACTTCCGACACCAGAAGAGGAAAATCAAGTGTGAATCTTTTATGGGGCCAAAAGAAGGTAAATATACCTTTTTAGTTTTTACACTATAACTTATACAATCTCAACTTTACTGGAGATGTGTCGTATATCAGTTTGAAGCTCTCAATAAGATCAGTCGGATTGCATAAAATTCAACCCGAAGTGCTTTAGAGTTCTACTGGAAGACTGCTTCTATAGTAATTTTATAACAGCATCTTGGAGTCAAACTTAACATCTTTTCATGCAAACTAACATCGACAACAGAGTTCCCACAGAACCTGGAAATATCAGGGAGCTTTCTGATTATGGAAAAAATCAGGGATTTTTTTTAAATTTTGCAAAAGTCGAGGAATTTTTCCATTGTTTTAAAGGCACATTTCCCCTTTCACCCGTATTTTGACGTCATTTTCATAGAGAATTGTGATAATTATTGGAAGTTTCATGATACAGTATAATTTAATCATTTCATTACTGCTAAAACTAGTTTTTAAAAATTGTCATATATTTTTGGCATAAATGTTCTATCTGATCTACACATCTGGAAAAATTGGGAAATTTGATAAAAAGTTTGCCATAAAATCAGGGAATTTTTTTCTATTTTGCATTAGTCAAGGAATTTTTCTATTGTTTTGGAGTTGCATTTCTCCGTTCATCTGTATTTTGGCACCATTTTCTTGGAGAATTTCGGTAATCGTTGGAAGTTTCATCATACAGTAAAACTTAAACATTTCATTAGTGCCAAAACTATTTTTTAAAAATTGACATATCTTTTTGGCATAAATGTTCTATCTAATCTACACATCTGGAAAAATTGGGGAAATTCAAAAAAAGTTTGCTGTAAAGTTAGGGAATGATCAGGGAACTTTTTTCCCTGAATTTTGTGGCCACCCTGGAAAACTTTCTGGCTAACATAATATTGTTATCCTGAAATGGAGGATATTTCAGCCCTTAAACTCTGTCAAAATCAGACGTTTGAAATCTGCTCTACTTGATGTGTTTCAAAATAAAAACTTGTAGAACTAGACTTTTGGGATCAGGAACCTTTCACTATGCAATTCATTAACTCTAATTGAAGGTTAACATTGTAAAAGAATTTTGTACTATTACCTGCCAAACAACAACCAATACCAAGATATTTAGTTTCAAAAATCAAATTGGGTCGTAGCACGTCATTTGCAGCTATGATAAATAATTTGTAAAATTACACATTCATAATGGATCATGGTATTTAGGCACTAAAAATCTCTGGCAGAGCTTTCCAATCAATTATGTAATTAGTTAAAAAATTTCATTGCTAGTGGCAAAAAAAATTGCGAGTTTGGCGAAAAAAATTGGATAACTTTCTTTGTTCAAAGTTATTTCTATTAAATGAATTTCTAGGAGTGGAGAAAACTGTATAACTGTCACGTTATTTAAAGTTTGTAATGATTATTAAAGTTTAGTGATTTCATTAGTTGAGTTTTAAACTGAGTGACCTATTTTCTAATATACCATGTGCAAAAATTCAAAACATTTTTTTATATGTCAATCTTATTTTGCATTCAGAAGTGCAGATTAACAGGGTTCCCACGGTCATTGAAAGTCATTAAAAGTGCTTAATATTTTTTAACTTGTTTTCAAGGCCTTGAAAATGCTTAGAGGTGCTTAAAAGTCCTTGAAAATGCTTAAAGGTCCTTAAAAGTCCTTAATTTATGCAGATATTGTATAGCCAACTGCAAAATTTATGAAAATACAATTCGGACTTGCCGTGACCGCCACTTATCTGCATCGTTTCTGAATTTTCCCGACATATTTGTATTACGTATCCACCAACTTCTAACTTTAGAATATACTTTATTAAAAATTTATATGTAGACATGATGCCTGAAAACAAAATATTAATTAGGTCCTTAAAAGTCATTGAAAAGTCATTAATTTTCATTTTGTGATTTGAGTAGTAACCCTGATTAATCACGTGGATGCTGTTTGCTATATTACCTTAAGTTTTTTTTTAAGTGTAAATGCAGAGCAATTCCCAATGTCTTCCCAAAAATACATTCACTCTTGAATTTCTGTATTCATGTAGCAGTTAAAATTTGAGCTTTAAAAAAAAGTTTTAATTTTTTGTGTAATTATTTAATTCTTTAAGTTTATTAAGTAATATGTGTGTCCTGAAAGTAGTCTTGTAAAATAAAGTTGTTCAGTTTATAATAACTTCCATAATTTATTTGGATTGTACACAGAAAAGCCCCTTCATGTTGATAGACTTTTTTATCTTTGAAGTTAAAGGTCCTGTGACGTTTAAATGAGAATATAAAATATTGGTGTGTAAATATTACTTAAAAAGCTAATGGTTACATGATTGCTTTGTTTGATAATGCAGAGGAATCCATTTTGTAGGATTAGAATCAATTGCATGTAGAATAGAGAACATTTAGACTTATGAATGTGAGAAATAACGATTTATTTAAAGTGTGGATGGTCATTAGGGTGGTCCTTATATGGGGTCAAAAACGAAATTTCATCCGATTTTAACTCTCACCCCCTCATTTTTTGTCCTTTTGACCAATTTTGACAGTGTGTCATATTTAATTCCTATTAATTAATATTAACCCATTCCGCAACGAGTGTGAAGTTGTTAAAAAGATGACAAAAATTGAAATTTTTTTGGATTTGATTGCACACACTCGAAACTTTTTCCTTTTGATCAATTTTGACAATGTATTAAGCTGTATTATAATAAGTTAATATTAACCTCTGCTACATTAATAATGATAATGCTAAAAACGGACACAGAATTGGCAAAAATGAACGAAAATAGACCACAAAGGAAAGATGTAAAATATTGATACAATGTAATAAATAAAGGTAATATAACTTTCATACAACATAAATTTGGCGTTTTTAGAAATATTTTTGTGTATACTACCGTACTGTTTGCATCGGCCGTTCACGCGTCGCAAAACGCACTTGTTTTTTTCTTTTTTTAAATAAGAGACCTTTGAAATTTTTTTTATTAACTTTAGTCTTCTTTCTATTGTAATTTACTACACGGATATTATTTAAAAATTTATGTTTGACATGTTTATAAGAAATGTTTGCTTTTTGAAAAAGTGGGCAATACATTAAAAAATCCCATTAAAGTTCCTTAAACAGATTCAAACTTTTGACTGATACAAACAACAATTTTCTAATCTAAAATAATAAATATATGAAAGATTAATCCTATGATATAGATTTTTATTATTTATAAATATACATTTTAGTATTTGATTTTTAACATCATTAAAACTTACAAATATGTGTTTCACTTTCAAATCATTTCCTTTATTACATTTGAATATCTTATTTTCAAAACTATCATAACTTGTATCTCAAATAATGTATTAAAATATTACAGATATAAAATAAAGACCATCTCCAAGCACAATTGAGTTAGCTATGGTTTAGAAAAAAACTTCTACTATACACCAATACAGAATAAAGGGATTTTAATTAGAGTTAACTCACTGAAACAATTGTTGCATATGCTAACTCACATGCAAGATTTTCTTTCATTTACCTTTTATCTATCTGAAATTCGAAAGTGAGGTGAATTATTTTAGATAGTGAAGGAAAATACCACATAGCATGTTCTCATTGTGGTTTGTGATTTTATTTGGTTTTATTTTTGAGTTATTATTTATCCCTAAAAAATATTATGCCAAATCCAATGCGTTCCCAAAAATCCTTTTTAGAGTTATTTTGCTTTACTCTTGTTCTTTTTAAAAATAATAAGCGTTTCTTCAAATTTTTTGTTGTTTTAAGCCTTATGTAAAAAAAATTTTGAATGCTGAAAATTCTTCTTATGGATATAGTTCTATTTTATCTTAAGTGTTTTAATGCTTGATGTCTGGACTGCTTGTGGCTTGAGCTAGTTCATTTTTAAGTACTCACAACTTATGAAATGACTCTACAACGGAAATACAACATTTATTTTCCAGCTAATTGTTCCATGTGATCAGCTATTAGTCAATAATAAATGCTATGGGAGCACCAAAATATTAAGTACTGTCGTGCAACTAATTTGAACAAGACTTTCACTGATCATTAGCTTTATCTTTAGTTTGTTGTACAGCAAGACTGACAAAAGCTGTTGATTAATGCGTAATTTGTTGCATGTTACCTTGTGATGAAATTTACTAATTAAACAAAATTTACCGGTATTACTTAAACTATGCACTATATTTTAAACAAACAATAACAATAACTTCAAATTGAAATCTACACTGAATTAAATGTGGAATAGTCGAGAGATACTAGTTTTCTACCACTCTCCTTTACCACAGAAGTGTACTAAAATTCATCCCCTTAATGCCCCTTTTTTAATGCAGTTATGCCATACTGTAATAATATCTTAGTATTTGACAGTTGACTGTGTTTATGTAACGTACAAGCGAAATTGTCAGCGAAGCAGCACAATACAGTAAATTTTTAAAATATTGGTCATAATAACGTTTTTATAGTCAAAGGAAAAAAATTAGGGGGTGATAAATTTGAAAGTCAAAAAATATGGACCACCCTAATTGTCATCGTAATAAGAAAAAATGTCAAATTTGCTCTATAAATTAGTTAGAAAGTATGTATGTATGTATGTGGGGTGTTAATAAAATCATGTATGTATGAAATTAATGTTAAATTAGCTATTTATATATACTTTTTGTGTTTTGTAATGACTTACGTAAATATATAACCAAGATGTCTAAATAGAAACGTAAATTTTTTTGGTGAAAAAATTCTCATAATTTTTATTGTTTACAAACAATTTTCTTAGTTTTCATTTCATTACAGATGATCGACATTTTTTTTTTCTTTAAAAAAGACAAATTATTTTATATATAAACTTTTTTTACTTTTTCAGGCAATTTTAGCTGGAGATTTTATATTAGCTCAAGCTGCGAGAATACTTGCTCAGTTAGATAATGAAGATGTAGTTCACCTTTTAGCACAGGTAAGGTTATTTCACAATTAATCAATTATTAAAAAATAATGGTACTCTGATTTTGTTTTTATTTTAGTGATTTATTCTAATCGAAACATGACAGTGAATTCTTTTTTGCAGAAGTGGTAAAAAAAGAAACATTTTCATACTTCTATTTACTTAATAATCATGTTTATTCCTTAGCCATATTAAAAGTGTAAATTAAAAGCGTGATTGCAGTGGGCCACTTAATTCTCAAACAAAATACTGTAAACCCTTTTTAGTAGTTTTTCGGAGCATCTCATCTCCAAAATAGAGTTTTAATTTAATCAGTTATAAATCTAAGTAAAAGTAGTTAAGTTTTACTTCATTCAATAATAGGTCAGCATTCTTAGCTAAAACTATAAATTTTCAACCATCAAGAATTTCTTACTTTTTGTTGTAAAAATGTTAACTTGCTTAAGCATTTTTATCTATAAGCTGAGTTGTTAAATTTTTATCTGGTGATAAAATTGTGCTTAACTTACTGTTTACTAAAATTTTTACCCTCCTCGTCCTTTTTACCATCAAGATTACTTCTTACTGCAATTTAATTTTATAGATACACAACAAATATTTTTTTTTTTAATATTTTTTTTTAATGTCTTACTAAAAAAACCATTATGATCATCTTAATGTATGAATCAAAACTTAAAATTTATAATTTTTATGGAGCAAAACTGCCACATTGTGAAAAATAATGGAAAGCTATATTTTTAATTTTTCTGGATAAATATAGATCTAAAAAAAATCGTAGAAATTTATCATAAGAATTTTCGAAAAATGTTTTTTCCCCCTTTAGATTTTGTAACCTCCCTGAAATCTAACTTGAGGTTAGAATTACAAAATCTGTTTATGTTCACTTTTTCAATAAACAGGTATCATATTCACTTAAAAGTCTTACTTGTATGGTACTAGTACACATTAGAGATTGAGAAATTTGGAGAATTTTTTTTTTCTTTCTATTTACTTAAAAATATTCTCAAGCTTAATAGCTTCAAAATGGTACTATGTTCTTAATGATACTCAAAATACTTTTTAAACTATATAAATTTTTATGCACAGTGCTAAAAGATCTCTACCGTTAACTTTAAACTCAATTTGTGAGGAACTTGTTTTGTAAGTGTGAGACTTTTCTTTTCACCACAGATAATTTCAGTTCTAATCAACCAATTAAAAAAAAAATATTATTTAATTGAAAGTAGATAATGCTGTTTAGGAAACCTTCTAGAATCTAATAAATCTATGCAATAATTAATTTTTAACTTAATTTTAAATCTGGATGTCTTTATAAAAAGTGGGTGATTTTAAATACTTTTAAAAACAAAATTCTATGAAAATAAAATGCTATATAAGTTATATTTACAATTCTAGTAGGTTCCCTGCAGCAAATCATTGTTTTCATTTGCAATTAAAATCAAAGTTCTTATTAAATTACAATTGAGTTATGTCTGAGCAATTAATTACTAAATAGATAATTAAAAATTAATTTATTGAATATCAAATGAAATTTTTTATACAGATATGTAAGTTTTTTTAATGCTTGTTAAGTGAAAAAAAAATTGTACATGTAATTAAAACAATTAAAAAAAAAAATTCCAATGTGTACTACTACTTTAAGGGATCTTCAGTCTATCTTTGCCTTTTAGATTTTTTTGGCCTCAGTATCTGTAAATTTCTTTAAAATATATAAATTTTTATATCAGGTATATCAATAGTATTAAAAAATCATTGATAAAATATAATTTTATTACACTTTAAATAGCTTTATATGCTCGCTTAACCTATTTTAAGCCAAGCATAGAAATTTTATAAAATGTGGCGTTGTTTTCATTGAAATAGACTTAAATTACATTCATTAAGACACAAAAAAAAGTTTTGTGTATGAAAAATAATATTTTATTTAAGAAAAAAGTGGTGCGTATATGCACCATTGGCCAAATCAATGAACAAATCATTTAGTTGAACAATTGTATTATAGTTGAATTTTTATATTTTTTATGGAAATTTTTTAAACATTTTGGATGCAAATGCACTTGGCATTTGAGGCACATATAAATCGTGCGGTTTTACCACACTCTACATCGTCTTCTGGCTTTTTTTTTTCCATGTTCATTTATAGTATGTCCGATTCTATCGGTCCGTATTTCTTTCTGTAGAGCCGTGGATGTTGGATGACCTTTATTAGGATGTATCATTTGTATTGTATTTTCATCAGATAGATTATTCCTACATTCAGATTTCAAAAGGGTAATCGCTGTATAAGATCTAAAGTCTGTAAGTGCCATTTTTGTGAAAAATATACTTCACAGTGTTAATAAAAAAATATTTATTGAAATGGTGTGTTTACACACTTTTAGCTAAAAATGGGTTGACAAAATTTAAAAAAAAAAACAAAAAAAACACTAGTGATTTTAACTTTACTTTTTCTTAATCATCTTTTTTTTTACTATTGTTATACCTGATAAAAAAAATTCATACATTTTAAAGCAATACCCCAGCAAATATTGTGGCTAAGAAAAAAAAACACAATGTCTTTGGTTCAATCTACAGACTCTTTTGAACAGGGTTCCCACGGTCATTGAAAGTCTTTAAAAGTGCTTAATATTTTTGAACTTGTTTTCAAGGCCTTGAAAATGCTTAGAGGTGCTTAAAAGTCCTTGAAAATGCTTAGAGATCCTTAAAAATCCTTAATTTATGCAGATGTTGTTCAACTGCAAAATTTATAAAAATTCCAAGTCGGACGTGCTATTTCTGCGTGACCGCCACTTATCTGCACCGTATCGGAATTTTCCGACGTATTTGTATTATGCATCCACCAATTTGTAACTCTTTTGGTAGAATATACTTTATTAAAAATTTATTTATTGACATAATGCCTGAAAACAAATTTTCAAAAGTCCTTAAAAACATTTTTTAGGTCCTTAAAAGTCATTGATTTTCATTCTGTGATTTGAGTGGGAACCCTGTTGAAAGAGAAAAGTATATTTTGATCAATTGAAGTATTTGTTTCCTTTTTAAGTTTGAAACTATTTTATTGTGTTAGGTCCTATTAGACCTAGTTCAAGGAGAGTTCATGCAAATGAGTGCTATGGAAGACGAAACTGAAAGGTTCTCGCATTACCTTCAAAAGACTTTTAAGAAGACTGCCAGCTTAACAGCTTATACATGTAAAGCAGTAGGTATATTTTATTCAATACCGAAGTTTTTTTTCGTAATATAGTAAGAAAAAAGTAATTTTGCACATGTAAGCATATTTAGGTTTGTAATGGAGATAGAATATTTTAATAAGGAAAGTTATATATTTATACTTCCAATATGCTGTTTTCAACTGTTTGTTTTTAATATTATTGAATACAAAATAAGCATGAATTTATAAAAACGCTTTAGATTGAAATATCGTATTATTTGATCGAAATATGCTCATAAATATCTTTGCGATTAATCTTATTTATGTACTGCATTACATTGCACATACAATTACATCAATTATTATGTTGACGTATAAAATAATTTATATTTACCACCAATCATACATACAGTGTCATATAAAATTAAAATAATTCGAAACGGAAGTCAAGTGAGAATATTCTTAAGTTTAGTAATTTCTTTGTTATTTTTCAACATATTTTCAAATAAAAATGGAAAACATTTAAACCTTGTTTGCTAGACTATAAAGCTAGCATTTACAGGAATATAATAATATACAGTTTTTAAAGTTTAGCCCTTAACAATTAGCTCAAATATTACACACATGAGTTAATTTCTAAATATGTATGTTATTTCTAGTTTATTTCTAAATATGTATGTTATTTCTAGTTTATTTCTAATATGTATCTAAAATATGTATGTTGATAAATCAAAATAATTTTGCTTGAAACCATTCATAGTTTTTTTTTTTTTTTTTTTTTTTTTTTTTTTTTTTTTTGAGTTCCAAAAAGTGGTGTAGAAAAAATTTATGCATGCTTGTCTGTAGTCAGGATAACTCCTAAACTAATTAATGTAATAATTGTTGCCAAAAATATCGCCAAACTGGCCATTTCCTTTAAAGTAATGAAAATGGTAAAAAACACCAATTCTGGTCAAATTTAAATGAAATGGCCAGTATTATGGTGTAATTAAAAGCTGTACGATATTCATCATACTTAATTATACAATATTGTATCTCGGCGGCCAACTTGTACATATTATCTTTACAATGTACGGATGTCTAATATTTTGTATGGTTGTTTGAACAGCTCAAAAAATCGTATGGATTTAATAGAACTTTTTGATTTTTCCAAAAAAAAATTTATTTTATACATTTTTTCAATTTTATATTATTTAATAATAACGTAACATTTAAATATGAGTTTCATGATTTTTTTTTTTTTTAATTTTCAGTATTAAGCCACATTTTTTAACAAAAACTTTTAGTTGTTTTTGGAAAGTACTTAATGCATGTTAAAGTATTTTACACTATATTTCAAGTTTTACTGAGGTAGAAATTACCTATTAAACATGAAAGCATGCATAATTAATATTTGTGCATGTGATTAAACTTTTTTTGAGTATCTCCTCCTTCTATGCCTCACTACTGTTCTTGCGTCATAAAGCATGTTATATAGGTGTAATGTAGACTAAATCATGAACCTCGTCAGGGATTTTATCATAAAGTTGAAATTTTATGTATTTTTGAATCAAAGTTAGTATTTTATTTTATAATTTCTATTCGGCAATTTCATATATATATATATATATATATATATATATATATATATATATATATATATTGCATTTGTAAATGAATTAGCATTATTTTAATCTTTCATTCATAAGTATCTGTACTATTTGACTTTCCATGAGTCAGGAATGCAAAGATTTGTCGCTTAAAAAATGTACTAATTTGAAAAGGTCAATGTTGGCAGATATGTCGTATAGAAAAATAGAAATATATCTCTGTACAAGTGTTACAGGGTTAAGAAATCGTTAAAAATATATTATCATACACATTTTTTAATTTATACTATATTTACGAATTAAACTACGAATTTATACTACGAATTAAATTGTTTTGACAAAATTATATTTAGTTTAATTTAGAAAAAAACATCAAGTGCAAATTCTTGTATAGGTTCCGGAAATATTTTTATTGAATAAATGGCTGTGGTAACTTTTAATGTTCATCTGTATTTCAAAGTGAAAACTTCTAATATTCTAAACTAAAGTTAACATATTTTTTTTTTTTTGAATTTATGTATAAAATTTTCTTTTCATGTAACTAGTAGTAGATTTCAATCAACTAAAATGTTATTAAAATTTAAAAAATTACAATGAATAATTGGAAAAAGTGGGATAATAATTGATAAATCTGATTATGTAAATATATCTGCAGTTGATAACGATAACATTGTTATGTTTGTCTACATTCTTTTCTTTCTCATTTTTAAGGCAGCTGTTCTGGGTGGTGCTGACTCTACATTACAAGAAACAGCTTTCCAGTATGGAAGAAATGTTGGAATTGCATTTCAGGTATTCAATATTTAATCAAGTTGTAAAAAAATTCTTGATGCAAGTTATGTCTACCTATTTTAATTTTTAATCCCAGATTATTATTTTTATTATTTTTTTTTTGTTATTCTTGTTGTATTTTTTACCTTACTCTTTTTTTTATATAAAGTGCTGATTTTGACAAAATCACTCTAAAATAGGCTGAAATAGAACACATTTTTCGCTAATATTATAAACTGAATATAATAATTATTAAACATTGATAGCATATTCATTACTGTCATTTTAGATTTCCTTTAAAGGTTATAAATTTAACAAGTAAATAAGTTTCTTAATAGTTTTCATTCTATAACTTTCCTTTTTTGTTTTAAGGTATACATATACCATTGAGATGATTTTATTTAATTTTTAGGTTATAATTTAAACTTTTTAGCAGAATATCAGAATTAAAAATGATGCATTTATATAACTTTTTTTTCCCGTCAATTTTTTAATCAGCTAATTGCAATTAAAGTGACTAATCAGGACATTATTAAAACATACATAAATAAACTTGTAATTAACTTAGAGGTATGATTTTTATTACAAATAAAAGATATAATATTGATGCATGTTCCTATGGAGAATTTTAAATTTGGCTGCAATATTTAATTATAAATTTTTAAATAAAAAGTTTAAAAAATACATAGTTTTTAACAAAAAATTAAGATTAAAATATTCATAAAAATGTGTTTATAACAATATATGTTAGATTCTCAATAGGAAACACATTCACAGCTTGTGTCTACAGAACAAAATTAGAATTTTGTAAATCAGGCAATTTATTACGAAATTATGACTGTTGGCGTAAAGTCATACATCACCAAAATGTTATTCTTCAGAAAACGCATTTAAAGTTTACTACACTAATGAACTCAATACAAAACATGTTCACAAAACCCACTGTAATTTAAAAAGTAATTTGAGTGTCAGAAAGAAAATGATATTATTTAAAGGTAATGAATTCAGGAATATATTAAAAAAAAAAAAAAAATTACAAAATAACACAGACTCGAGTCAAATTTTGCAATTCCTACTGTATATGTATACCTTAAGTGAAAATTATAACTTTTTATGCAAGTGTGAGGGAAAATAACTTTATAAGTGCAAAATTACTATTTTCCTCGTTTTTTTCCTCTAAAGAACTTCATCTTTAGATAAGTTAATATTTTTAATCACTTTATAAAAATGTATTCTTAATACTTCTTAGGAAATTATTTTTCAATGCACTCTTATCAATGTTACTCTTCACTTCCATTGCTTCTAAATAATAACTTTTTATGTAAGTGTTGTGCATATTTTTATTTCAGAGGCTTACTAATCATTCTACCATATCCCTAACAAATATTTTGTTACCTTTCATGTTATAATATACATTTTTTACTAATTTTATTATTTTTCTTGATTTAATATAGAAAAACTTAGATTTTTTCTCTATAACTTCCAGAAATTTTCCCAAATGCTCTTAATATCTTTTCAAGTTGGTTATTATTTAAAAAATTGCATTTAATCATTAAAAACTGTTGTTTAAGGAACCAGATAAAATTATTTAAATTTCGAAGAAGATCTTCCTTTAAACAACTTTTGCGGTTTTGACTTCATCCCTGATGATATGGATATTACAAGTGGCTATTATTGTCCCCCAAACTTTAATTAATACTAGCAGAAGTTATTTTTATGTTGATATATATTATAAACTTCCTAATTACTGGAACTTTCTGATTAATCATATTTTATAGGTTATTTTTTTTACACTCTTTGCATGATAGAATAATTAAAAGTTGTATGTCTATTAGTAATTGTAATAATTTATTCACAGTTAATAGATGACCTACTGGATTTCATCTCCAGCCAGAATGATCTAGGAAAACCCACAGCTGCAGATTTAAGATTGGGATTAGCCACTGCACCAGTATTATTTGCCAGTCAAAAGGTATACACTTGCTTAAGTAATATTTGTATGACGTTTTTTTTTTTATTATTATGTTTTTGGGGGGTTTAATTGGATTGGAAAGTTGTTCCTGAATATTGTTCATATTTTTTATTCAATATTGGTGGATTGCATTTATGTGTAAGTTCTCAGAGTTATAAGTTTTTAACTGAAGTATATTAGTGAAGAGAATTACACTTTAAAAAAAAAATTAAGGATCTTTTTAAAAAAATATTATGTAATGACAGTTTTGATACTTCTTTAGTATCTTAAAATTTTTCATTTTTATTTAATGATATTTCACATTCAAAATAAAATTTAAGAGAAGGGGGGAAGCACCATTGTCTGACTAGCCTAAATTTTGACAACATAGGTAATCTGAATTCCAAATGACCCAGTGCTCAGCACCTTGTTTGTTTCTTTACTAAACGGATTATGTAAAACTAAAAGGAGTTTTAAGATAAGTATAGATAATATAGACAAATGTAGTTTGCAAAATCTATCGTTAAACAAGTTTACCAGTTTTAATAAATCAATTGGAGACTTTCTTAGAAGTATAAACAGATGCCAACTCAAAGACATTAATTATGGCATTAAAATAACTATATGGAAAATATCAACAGTCTTCTATAACAATGACTCTTTGGACAATTTATTCCAAAGATAGAATTACTATATATATATATATATATATATATATATATATATATATATATATATATATATATATATATATATATATATATATATATATATATATATATATATATATATATTGATTGTATGTTAATGAGGAAAATGTAAAATTAATGACTTAGTTATGTTAAATTTTAAGTTTTCTTATGTATATATTTCTGCTTACAGTATCCAGAATTAAAGCCTATGATTCTAAGAAGGTTTTGCAATTTAGGAGATGTCGAAAAGGCTTATGAAGCAGTACTTAATGTAAGTTAATGTTAAGTTAAACATTTCATATGTTTTGCATGTAATTTAAAATGTTAAAATCAAATCAGTTTATAAATTCTTCTGTTGCACTGCTGTTCATAATTCAAATTATGAATTCTCAATAAGTAGTGCTCTCAACAGTTAAAAAGTTGATAGATAAAAACAATTTCATTTATGAAACAATGTATGTTTAAAAACTAATCAATTTAAAAATGTAACAGTGTTTGTACAATGCATGTTCTTGAAAGTATTCGGAAAAAATTATGTTTTAAGTCCTTAAAAAAATTTCAAAATTTAAAAACGATTTAATTTTCTGATTTTGCTAAACTTTGTTTGAAAGTAAATATTTTATTTTGGCTTATTTTTCTAAAAAAAATTGATTTTTTCAAAAAATTCAAATTTTCTTTGTTTCACTCCTGAATGTTATTAGCATTATCACTTGACCATCATCTGAATGTTGTACCAAAAAAAATATTTTTTTTTTTTTTAAATTTTATAAAGGAAGTTAGAAAAAACTGCTATTGTACCAAAAATGTGTTAAAACCATAACGTCAATTACTTTTTACATTTAGAATAAAAAAAATAAAAAAATTACACACATTTTCCTAAAAAAAAATAATAAGCTGCATATTGTTAAAGTTAAAGCAAAAAATATTTATCTATAAAATACTATCCAACTTCAAGAATGAGATCTTAGTAATTTTATTCACACTAAACTCCTCAAATAAATAAGCTCAAATATGTAATTAAATTACTAATAAATATTACAACAGTTTGACTTTGTTTAAAATGCAAAGAGATGGGACATGCAGTGAGTATATTTCTGTGCAATAAGGTGAAAGAAGTCCTAATCTAGACATTTTCGAAAACTGAAATCCTTTTAAACCAATGAGAGAATTCTACTCATCAACTGAGAGAAAGTTCCGAAAAACCGTTTTATGGGTTATCCAAAATAGCGGCTAATTTTTAAAAAGTTTAACTTAATTACCCAAACACTCATCGTAGAACGTTAAAACCTAGTTTTAACTTTTCTTTATCTCTCGACAGCAGCATTTGCCTCTATACTCAGAGTCAACCTAAATTGACTTTGGAGAATAAGGATGGATCCTTCCTTGTGAAAATAGAGGGGATTTTATACACGGTTCATACTCCTTCTAAAATTTGCTTTTTTTATATAAGGGCTCTTATAACTCCGAAATTTTTTGTTTCTACTCCTAATATTTATTTTTATCTCCTTAAAAATAATCATCCAAGGGTAAAAAGATTAGTAAAACCTTAAACTGTAGCGAGTTTTTTTTACGCGATAAAACGTCTCGGAAATCTGAAAATCTTACTGTACTTCAGAGTCTGCTGCGCATGCGCTTTGTCTCTAAAGCCTCAAAGAAAAACAGAGTGGCCACAGAACCGGGAAAACCTGGAATTCGGGGAAATGTCTGGGAGCTTTCGGATTCTGGAAAAAATCGGGGAACTTTCTGAAATTTCATGAAAATCGGGGAAATTTTGTAATGTTTAAGGCACGTTTATCCATATTTTGGCGCTATTTACATGGAGATGTGTAGTGGTAAACCATAAGAAGTTTAATGTTAAGGAATAATTTAAACTTTTCATTACTAGCAAATTTTATTTTTTTTGAAATTGCATATTATCTCTTTAGCATACGTGTTCTATTTGATCAGGGTGTCTAGACATCTGGAAAACCTAAGAAAATTGGGGAAATTTGAAAAAAAGTTTGCCCTAAAATCAGGGAATTTTTTAGAAATGTCGGGGAACTTTTTTTCCTGAATTTTGTGACCACCCTGAAGAAAAACTTCGGACAGTCCCAGAATGCACCACGATTCTCAACAACCAGACGCATAGAGGGAAAACTATATTACAAGGCATAATTTTTTTCCTCGTTAACTCTTGAATTTTCTGTACTTAACTTCTGAAAAACTCCTTAGTAACTCCTGAATTTTGCTATCAAAGATTCAATATGAACCCTGTTTATAGTAATAGGCTGCACAAATAGTTTTGTATCAAACTTGAGAATAAAATCTTGGCTTTTGAGTTTAAATTTCAATTCATATTTACTTTCCTGACCATGGATATTTTAAAAGTATTAACGAATCGTACGACTTTGGCTGAACTCTTTCCCTGATGTTACTCACTTGGCAAATCACAATTTGTCACTGCTTTAATTTGAATTGTTATTCAGCATAATAAAATCTCTTTTCGATGTCATTCTCATAAACCTGTACTTTTTAAGTTTCGTAATGGCTTCCAATACGTTCAAAACACACCCAAGAGAGATATACTTTCAAGGGTTGCATTTTTTTATTAAAATGTCACAATAGGCTTCAATCCAAAAAAGTGTTTTTTAGAAAAACAAACATTTCCATGTATTTGATTTTTGCTAAAAAAAAAATACTAAACATATAAATTATTTTAGTTATTGCAATTTGTTATTACAACCACACAAGTTGCATAATTAGATAAAATATAGAGTTTGATTCCTTTGGAAAGTGCTAGATTTCGAGTGTTTTTAAGTTTTAGCTAAAGCTAAAATATAAAAAAGTTTTTAAAAAAATTCTTAATCTAGAAAAGAACTTTTATTTGGTAACATCTTTCCAACAAACACTTCCTAAATTCCAAAATACAATACAGGGATAAAATCTATCCACTTTCAATCCCTCTTTTTGTTCCTTTTTCCCTTAAAAAAATGTTTTGTTTTTGTGTATTTATTTAATTAGGCAGAATTTTTATTTGATAATTGCACAGAATCTTCCCTTTTCATAGCTCATCATTTTTCAACACAGTTAAAAAATACTTAATATATAAATTATTTTAGTTATTACAACCACACAAATTGCATAATTAGATAAAATATAGAGTTTGATTCCTTTGGAAAATGCTAGGTTTCGAGTGTTTTAAGTTTTGGCTAAAATATAAAAAGTTTCAAAAAAATTCTTAATCCAGAAAAGAACTTTTACTTGGTAACATCTTTCCAACAAACACTTCCTAAATTCAGAAATACAATACAGGGATAAAATCTATCCAGTCTCGATCCTTCTTTTTGTTCCGTTCCCCCTTAAAAAAAATGTAGTTTTGTTTTTGTGTATTTATTTAATTAGGCAGAATTTTTTTTTTGATAATTGCACAGAATCTTCCCTTTTCATAGCTCATCATTTTTCAACACAGTTAAAAAATACTTAATATATAAATTATTTTAGTTATTACAACCACACAAATTGCATAATTAGATAAAATATAGAGTTTGATTCCTTTGGAAAATGCTAGGTTTCGAGTGTTTTAAGTTTTGGCTAAAATATAAAAAGTTTCAAAAAAATTCTTAATCCAGAAAAGAACTTTTACTTGGTAACATCTTTCCAACAAACACTTCCTAAATTCAGAAATACAATACAGGGATAAAATCTATCCAGTCTCGATCCTTCTTTTTGTTCCGTTCCCCCTTAAAAAAAATGTAGTTTTGTTTTTGTGTATTTATTTAATTAGGCAGAATTTTTTTTTTGATAATTGCACAGAATCTTCCCTTTTCATAGCTCATCATTTTTCAACACAGTTAAAAAATACTTAATATATAAATTATTTTAGTTATTACAACCACACAAATTGCATAATTAGATAAAATATAGAGTTTGATTCCTTTGGAAAATGCTAGGTTTCGAGTGTTTTAAGTTTTGGCTAAAATATAAAAAGTTTCAAAAAAATTCTTAATCCAGAAAAGAACTTTTACTTGGTAACATCTTTCCAACAAACACTTCCTAAATTCAGAAATACAATACAGGGATAAAATCTATCCAGTCTCGATCCTTCTTTTTGTTCCGTTCCCCCTTAAAAAAAATGTAGTTTTGTTTTTGTGTATTTATTTAATTAGGCAGAATTTTTTTTTTGATAATTGCACAGAATCTTCCCTTTTCATAGCTCATCATTTTTCAACACAGTTAAAAAATACTTAATATATAAATTATTTTAGTTATTACAACCACACAAATTGCATAATTAGATAAAATATAGAGTTTGATTCCTTTGGAAAATGCTAGGTTTCGAGTGTTTTAAGTTTTGGCTAAAATATAAAAAAGTTTCAAAAAAATTCTTAATCCAGAAAAGAACTTTTACTTGGTAACATCTTTCCAACAAACACTTCCTAAATTCAGAAATACAATACAGGGATAAAATCTATCCAGTCTCGATCCTTCTTTTTGTTCCGTTCCCCCTTAAAAAAAATGTAGTTTTGTTTTTGTGTATTTATTTAATTAGGCAGAATTTTTTTTTTGATAATTGCACAGAATCTTCCCTTTTCATAGCTCATCATTTTTCAACACAGTTAAAAAATACTTAATATATAAATTATTTTAGTTATTACAACCACACAAATTGCATAATTAGATAAAATATAGAGTTTGATTCCTTTGGAAAATGCTAGGTTTCGAGTGTTTTAAGTTTTGGCTAAAATATAAAAAAGTTTCAAAAAAATTCTTAATCCAGAAAAGAACTTTTACTTGGTAACATCTTTCCAACAAACACTTCCTAAATTCAGAAATACAATACAGGGATAAAATCTATCCAGTCTCGATCCTTCTTTTTGTTCCGTTCCCCCTTAAAAAAAATGTAGTTTTGTTTTTGTGTATTTATTTAATTAGGCAGAAATTTTTTTTTGATAATTGCACAGAATCTTCCCTTTTCATAGCTCATCATTTTTCAACACAGTTAAAAAATACTTAATATATAAATTATTTTAGTTATTACAACCACACAAATTGCATAATTAGATAAAATATAGAGTTTGATTCCTTTGGAAAATGCTAGGTTTCGAGTGTTTTAAGTTTTGGCTAAAATATAAAAAAGTTTCAAAAAAATTCTTAATCCAGAAAAGAACTTTTACTTGGTAACATCTTTCCAACAAACACTTCCTAAATTCAGAAATACAATACAGGGATAAAATCTATCCAGTCTCGATCCTTCTTTTTGTTCCGTTCCCCCTTAAAAAAAATGTAGTTTTGTTTTTGTGTATTTATTTAATTAGGCAGAATTTTTTTTTTGATAATTGCACAGAATCTTCCCTTTTCATAGCTCATCATTTTTCAACACAGTTAAAAAATACTTAATATATAAATTATTTTAGTTATTACAACCACACAAATTGCATAATTAGATAAAATATAGAGTTTGATTCCTTTGGAAAATGCTAGGTTTCGAGTGTTTTAAGTTTTGGCTAAAATATAAAAAAGTTTCAAAAAAATTCTTAATCCAGAAAAGAACTTTTACTTGGTAACATCTTTCCAACAAACACTTCCTAAATTCAGAAATACAATACAGGGATAAAATCTATCCAGTCTCGATCCTTCTTTTTGTTCCGTTCCCCCTTAAAAAAAATGTAGTTTTGTTTTTGTGTATTTATTTAATTAGGCAGAATTTTTTTTTTGATAATTGCACAGAATCTTCCCTTTTCATAGCTCATCATTTTTCAACACAGTTAAAAAATACTTAATATATAAATTATTTTAGTTATTACAACCACACAAATTGCATAATTAGATAAAATATAGAGTTTGATTCCTTTGGAAAATGCTAGGTTTCGAGTGTTTTAAGTTTTGGCTAAAATATAAAAAAGTTTCAAAAAAATTCTTAATCCAGAAAAGAACTTTTACTTGGTAACATCTTTCCAACAAACACTTCCTAAATTCAGAAATACAATACAGGGATAAAATCTATCCAGTCTCGATCCTTCTTTTTGTTCCGTTCCCCCTTAAAAAAAATGTAGTTTTGTTTTTGTGTATTTATTTAATTAGGCAGAATTTTTTTTTTGATAATTGCACAGAATCTTCCCTTTTCATAGCTCATCATTTTTCAACACAGTTAAAAAATACTTAATATATAAATTATTTTAGTTATTACAACCACACAAATTGCATAATTAGATAAAATATAGAGTTTGATTCCTTTGGAAAATGCTAGGTTTCGAGTGTTTTAAGTTTTGGCTAAAATATAAAAAGTTTCAAAAAAATTCTTAATCCAGAAAAGAACTTTTACTTGGTAACATCTTTCCAACAAACACTTCCTAAATTCAGAAATACAATACAGGGATAAAATCTATCCAGTCTCGATCCTTCTTTTTGTTCCGTTCCCCCTTAAAAAAAATGTAGTTTTGTTTTTGTGTATTTATTTAATTAGGCAGAATTTTTTTTTTGATAATTGCACAGAATCTTCCCTTTTCATAGCTCATCATTTTTCAACACAGTTAAAAAATACTTAATATATAAATTATTTTAGTTATTACAACCACACAAATTGCATAATTAGATAAAATATAGAGTTTGATTCCTTTGGAAAATGCTAGGTTTCGAGTGTTTTAAGTTTTGGCTAAAATATAAAAAAGTTTCAAAAAAATTCTTAATCCAGAAAAGAACTTTTACTTGGTAACATCTTTCCAACAAACACTTCCTAAATTCAGAAATACAATACAGGGATAAAATCTATCCAGTCTCGATCCTTCTTTTTGTTCCGTTCCCCCTTAAAAAAAATGTAGTTTTGTTTTTGTGTATTTATTTAATTAGGCAGAAATTTTTTGTGGTAATTACACTGAATCTTCCCTTTTCGTAGCTCATCTTTTTTCAACACAGTTCAATGACATCACATACCAATGGATTCATATGCAGCTGATCAGGGCATACTGAAACCTGTTTACATCACCCGATGTCAATTTAGGATAACGGAGTACAAATTTTGTAAACGGGCCGCAACATGCCTCTCGAGTTCACATATGTGCCGCAAATTTGTTTTGTTGTACTTTTTATAATCAATTTAGGATAACTCGGAGTACAAATTTTGTAAACGGGCCGCAACATGCCTCTCGAGTTCACATATGTGCCGCAAATTTGTTTTGTTGTACTTTTTATAATCAATTTAGGATAACTCGGAGTACAAATTTTGTAAACGGGCCGCAACATGCCTCTCGAGTTCACATATGTGCCGCAAATTTGTTTTGTTGTACTTTTTATAATTAAATGTTAAGTTAATTGAGAATTCTTTCATATAATGAAAGTTGAAATGAAATTATGTGCTTTTAAATTTCTGCAATGTAAAATTTCTTTAAATGAAAAATCAATTTTAAGAATCAAAGACATATCTTTGTGTATTTCCCAAGTATGCCGATATCCATGGGAATTCTTCATAGCATTTAATCTTAATATAGCGATTAGACATGTGTTGGTTAAGCTATTTATATACTTATTATTGATTGAAACTAACTTTCTAAGAAAGGGGTTTTGCAAGGTTATAAACATTAGTGACCTCTTATTGTCTTTGCTAAACATTAAAATTTGGCTTTCTAATGTAGAAATTAAGAATACAGGTCATAACAGTATTCATGGTGTTATGTTTACTAGAACGGTTAGGTTTACTGAATTATTCATTTTGGGTAAAGAAATAGAGGAGGAACAATTGTTGATAGGGCAATGCTCAAGAAGAAATACATTATTTTTCATTTTTTTAACGTCAGTATCGCATGTTATGAGATTTTTGGATATAGGGATATTTAGAGCACGTTAAAAGGCATTGCCACAACGATTTTGATCATAATTGTCAAGAGCCGCTATTGGCAATTACTGAAAAACATAATTTTTTCAATAGCTCATGGCTATGTGATTTTACTTAAAATGTTTAGAAATCGATGAAATTCACTGTTTTTCTATGACTTATGGTTGTTTTTTTGCTCAAAATCAAGACTTTCCAAGACAAAGTTTCACCAAAGCGTAAATTCATAACTTTTTCCGACATTCCATATGCACGGAAACCCTGTCTTTACTTAAAAACTTTTCTTTCTCTCATTTAGAGCGATGGCTTGACACACACGAAGCTGCTTGCAAGAAAGCACTGCAACGAAGCCCTGAGCCACATTTCCATCCTGGCAGACTCAGTTGAGAAACGGGCACTCATGTCTGTGATCGAGAAAGTGCTCGAAAGGAGCAAGTGAAACAAGTTGACACAGCATATTTATTTGAAAGAAGAACTTGGGACAGGATTCCATCGCTCCCATTCAAGAATTGACTGGAGTGGATTGATCTCGACAAAAAGTGACCACTGTGAAAGCTCTTCCTACGCTATAAAGTAAAAGACTTGTTGCAACGAGGGAGGTCAAGAAGAATATCTCAAATTGAGATTCTCAAACTTTGGTCTCCTGAGCACATAATCGCAACACATGACACATTGAAAATAGTAGTGTTTTATGGTTTTTGTGAGCATTGTAATGAAAAAGGAGCATTCATCGATAGCGTCATTGTAACAAAGGGTCCTGTGACGGCATTTTTTGCTCAATTGCTAATTGTACCAATCATTGTTATTTAAAAAAAAAAAATTATGTTTGGTTTAAAGATGTGCTTGAAATCTTTCCAATGTTTATGGAAAAACGTCATTAATTTAATTTCGTTTGACGTCAAGTAAGAGTTGGTTGAAAATAATTGTGGATAGTCCTTTAAAATTTTGCTTTGGCGCAATTTTCTTTTAATTGAACAATCTGTGCTCCTATATGTCTGTGCTACATCATAATTTTAAACTCAAAAAGTGGAATATCGTTGGATATACACTAAAATATTTGTTTTTAATAATTAAAAAAAAAAAATTATGTTTAAATGCTTCAGATAAATATTACTTATCTTCTTGTCAAATTATAGGATAAGATTTTCGATTGTAATGCATTAAAAAAATGCAGTATGTTATGTTAAATATTGCATTTAATTATGTTAAATAATGCATACTCTATTTTAATACATTAAAATAGATTATGCATTCTGGTGCTACCCATATTCTAAATGTATTATTGACACGGCAAAGGTTTATTTCTTCCATAGCTAAAATTTTGCAGATAGAGTACCCTTTATTGCAATGGTCATTTGTAAATGACTGCTGACGTGGCAAAATTGCTCAGGCCAACCTTTGACAAATAGTTCTATTAAAAAACAAGCTTAATAGGATTATTTGACCAAGCATAGTATGAAATGTCACTGAATGCCTGCTTTAGCAAATGTTATGTTGGTTTATAAGATCATAAAATTTGAACTTTATTTGCACATTGTGAAATTAATTTCACCATATTTTTAATCCTCACATTTTATACGTTGATAAATTATTAGTTTTGAGTTCTACATGTAATTGAATTTATACATTTACTGAATATGTTTCCTTCAATTAAAATATTTTTATCCAATTTGCTTAAACTATTTAATTACATATTCTTAATAGTCTTATTTTTAAAATCAAATATTAATTCAAACTTAAACACATTTTGAACAAATTAATTGTCCAGAAATATTTCTTATAATAAGTAAAACTAAATATTTTGATTCCAATAATCAAGGCTAGAAGATTCATCTAATAAATATCCTATAAAAGAAATAGTAATGTGAATTGAGATTTTTATTTAAAAATTACCATCAAAAAGTCGCTTTAAAAACTAATTTTGTTATTAATTTAATGTTTTTTTATATAAGATGCTGTTATGGCACAAAGAGATCTGTAGTTTAAGAAACACATTCTTTGAACTGTTTTACAGCACTTTTTCTTTTAATGAGTTAAATTTAGTTCAAATTTCTCTAATCGATTATGAATGGGCGAGTTAAATATTTAAAAGGTTAGAAAATAACAAGTGTTTCAGATTCAGTTCATATAGAAAAATACTTGTCTACCTGTATAAATGAATGAAATAATTGCTTTAATTTTATTTTCTTAGCAGTAAATTCTTTCTTTTGGTTACGTGAAGTGCTACAATATTCTGATGGACTTGTGAATAAAGTATTCGAATTGAAAATTGCTTGACTTGTACAATACTCTTAAGAACGTTTTCTTTTCGGTTTATCTTTATTTTTGCAAGTGCCTTCCTTCACCCAAGCTTATATTGCTTATAATCCAAGCTATATGGACCTAAATTTAAGAAATTTGAAGCAAATTGTATATATGTATGTAATATTTTATTATAAATAGTAAGATATTAATTTTATATATTTAAAACAAATATAAAGGGGATTGTGGAAATTATGTATTGTAAAGATAGTAATATGCTTTTTGTCTTTGGAATGTGTTTTCATGTACAAATATCCCTAGGTTAAGTATTCGTTGGGAATTAGTGTATAAATATAGGTATTAAATAGTTTAATTTTTTTAATGTGGTGTGTTTCATTGCATTTTTAACAATTTCTAATCAAGTCTGACAAAAATGGAATGTGGATAACAATAAAAACCTCAACGGATCTTAACAACAGCATACATTAAAGTGATGATTGGGCAGGCAAACTGCACAATTTTGTCGTTAAAATCACTACAATTTCCAAATGTGAGGGGTAATTTCCTCCTCCCTTCAATCGAGAGGGACATATTTAAGGGAGGGGAGTTCGATCGGACACCCAGTGACAATAAACTTTGAAAATAGTTACTTTGGTAAGAAGTTGAAAATAACCAAAATCAGGGTTCCCACTCAAATCACAGAATGAAAATCACTGACTTTTCAATGACTTTTAATGACCTAAATAATGTTTTTTAAGGACCTTTAAAAATTTGTTTTCAGGCATCATGTCTATGGATAAATTTAATAAAGTATATTCTACCAAAAAAGTTACAAATTGGCGCATGCATAATACAAATATGTCAGAAAATTCCGATAAGCGGGAATAGCAAATTTGAGTTGTATTTTTAAAAATTGTGCAGTTGAGCACACATCTGCAAAAATTAAGGACTTTTAAGGACCTCTAAGCATTTTCAATGACTTTTAAGCACCTCTAAGCACTTTCAAGGCCTTGAAAACAAGTTCACTTTTAATGGCTTTCAATGACCGTGGGAACCTTGAAAATAGTAGCTCCATTTTTCATAATTTAATAAGGATTTCTCCTCCAAGTCGACATTAATCTTCCATCTTCCTCCGAAGGTTTTAGGTGCCCGAAATTTCATCAAGGTAGGAAGAGAACTATTGATTTGTATCAAAAACAAACTCGGAGACACTCTTTATATATAAAGATTACTATGCTTTTGGATTCAAAATATTTATCATCTTAATACCAAGTAAACATCAAATCCAATCATTCCATAGACAAACGAAATGAAAGAATATAAGAAGGGGGGAGAGGAGGAGGAGTTCAGTGTGCTCGCTCTGTAATGGAAGTTTGCAAAGCTACCTTACTAACAGACATGGTACAGCACCTAACCAAAAAAAAATGGACTTCACGCAAAAGCAACTGTAGAAATCGACCAGCAAAAAACGTTTACTTTTCAAACAAAATTCCAAACCAAATAACTCTTTGGCAAAAATAGTTTCATGTTTAAACAATTACTCTACATTGACTATAAACAAGGGAGTTTAATTAAACCCAGTTTTCTAATTTTTGAAGCTACACTCAAAGTAGTAAAACAAATTGATTCAATATGTTAATTTAAATTATTACAAATTTATCAAGAATAATAAAATTTTACTCATTCTGCCGGGCTTGACTTAAGCAGCGAAATGGATCACCACACCGGCACAAATCACGGATATAATGTCAGAAACATCAGCGGAAGCCTTGGCGAAACAACGTAAATTTTGGAGATAGTGGTTATGACATCAGCACTAAAACGGCGGCGCAAGTCTCGCTATAAAACACCTGTTAAATCAAAACAATCTTTGTGAAAAATGACAATCACTTCAATGTAAATATTGGCAATAGAGTCTATTACATCAGCGAAATAAATTACCACAAGAATGTTAATGTCGGTAAAAGCGCTCATCATACTGATACAAAACTCGGTAATAGTCAATTACATCAGCATAATACTCGATAAAAATGACCCTCACAACAACGTAAATATCAGCAGCCCAGAAGCTACAAATAGCACCCGCCATAGCGGCCCAAATCTCAGCGATAGCGGCCACTACATCAGCGTAGTATTCAAAGAAAATGCCCATCACATACCAAAGTAAACAATGATCGACTAACACTAGAGGAGGAAGAGGTTTGGGCAAATCTGAACGCGCAAACAGGTTCTGTGGTTTGACACTCATACACCCAAAATTTTAATAATTTAATTTTAATTCAGATCTGAATACAATCGGAGAAACATTTAGTTCTCTTCCTTAATTAAGGGGGAAATTATAACGCAAATAGTTCATAGAATTATAAAAAAAAAAAAAACTTTTACAAACGAATTTATTTACAATTTTTTTTTTTTTTTAATGCAGAAGTAGTTCCTCTTTACAATCATAGAATCAAAGTAGATATTCCTTGCTTAAGTAAACTTATTTAACAGAAAAATTAATCACACCAATAGTTCTAGCTACAGTCGTAGCTTATGAGTTACAATTCCTGCTGCAAACAAATTGATATGGCAAGCAAAGATTTAAAGAAAGATAGATTATACCAGAAATTCACACAGATACAAATACACAGTGAAAAAAGATGACACAGTTACAGTTTAAGATGAATTGTTTGCCTGTCTCTGCCCCAAACACCTAATGCTTCATCTGTTTCTTACCACAGTGTCGGCCAAAGTATTACATTGAAACGCATGAAATTTCACACAATATAACAGGGCTTGATTACTGATAAGACTCGTGAAGCCCGAGTTTATATTTTCTAGGGATTATTTTCAAACTAGGATGTTTTTAAACTGATACAATACATGTTAAATTACTTTGAAATTACATTTTATTTTATTAATTTTACATATTCTGATAGTTAACTCTTTATGTGCACATAATTTGAGTCGTAAACAACTTGCACTAAAGTATTTATTTACACTTGATGAATGCTTAGTTATACAAAAACAGTAAATGTAATAAAGTGGAATTGATATTAATTTTTTTTAAAATTTGTTTTAATAATAAAAAGCAATTTATTTTTACAATAATAAAGTTTTTAATTGATTTTATTTGTGGCGGGCTTTCCTTCCTTCGAAGTCTTGATCGGGCCCTGGTAATAAAAAATCATTAACAAAATTCGAAAACTGGCATTTATTACCTTTATAAAGTATTTATAAGCTAACTAATGAAATGTAATAATAAACCAGGGATTAAGTTGTAGGTACTTTTTTTAGCAAAATGCTTAAGAACTTCCGTAAATGCTAAAATTAGAAGGTCTGATTTAGCTTTGTCGCTAAAACATTTTGATACAAAATTTGCAAAAGCGTCATTTTTATTGTACCAAGATTAGTCACCAACCTAAAAGAATAAGTAAGTTGAAGGGTGAAAAGTAATTTTCCAGAAGATATTTTGTATAAAATAGCTTTATATTTAAAGTTAGTAACAATTTTTTAATAAAATGTGTTTTGACTGTTCTAATTTAAACATGACGAGTGAGGGAACTCATAATCATTTTGGCATTTAGCTAAAAAGAAAATTGTGATTTTAGATTTTTTGCTAAAGAAATTTTGTACCCCTGTTTAAATATTGTAATAAACATGATTATTTGTTAATGATCTTTTATTACAGGGTTCCCACTCAAATCACAGAATGAAAATCACTGACTTTTCAATGACTTTGAAGGACCAAAATAATGTTTTTAAGGACCTCTGAAAATTTGTTTTCAGGCATCAGGTCTCTATATAAATTACTAATAAAGTATATTCTACCAGAAAAGTTACAAGTTGGCACATACGTAATACAAATATATGTCTGAGAATTCCAATATGGTGCGGATAAGTGGTGGTCACGCGGTGATAATAAGTTCGAGTAGTATTTTTATAAATTTTGCATTTTGGCACACAACATCTGCAAAAATTATGAGTTTTAAGGACCTCTAAGCATTTTCAAGGATTTTTAAGCACCTCTAAGCATTTTCAAGCATTTTTAAGGCCTTGAAAACAAGTTCAAAAATACTAAGCACTTTTAGTGACTTTCAATGACCGTGGGAACCCTGTATTATTTGTTAATGATCTTTTATTATTTGTTAATGATCTTTTATTATTTGTTAATGATCTTTTATTATTTGTTAATGATCTTTTATTATTTGTTAATGATTTTTATTATTTGTTAATAATCTTTTATTAAGGGTTGTTTTACTAGGTGAGAACATTTACGTTTTAAATCAATAACTTATGCAGATACGGTGGCTAAAAAATGAAACATTAGATAGCAACTGGGACAACCTCACAAACTCACAATTCCTCTTAAAGAAAGACTAATTATTCCAGTAAGACGTAAATACAATGAAAAAAAAAAAGGATGACACAATTATGAATCGCTAAATGTAAAAAGGAGCCAAGACCAATTGAAAACTTATTGACATGTTCCCTTTTTACATTTTAACGATTCGTCTAAAGTAGACAATTCTCATTCTGAATCGGTGGAGGTGCGATCAGTATCTCCCAATTCCGACGTCGAGGTGTTTCCGTTCTCTGAGGCATAATTGGATGTCGGAGGCGGGGGTACATAGGCTGGAGCTCTCCAGCATCTCTCGCTCCCCCACCTGCACTTCTCACACAGTTCACAGATATGGGGATCGGGTCTTTCTCTCCTACTGCGTGGACCATAGAATGGACGAGGTTGGCCTTTGAACCTGCAAACAGGAAGAAAAACTTGTAAAAAAACAAACAAGGGACTATTCCCGCTTTTTTTAATATTTTTTTTTATTCAATTCTAAATGTTTCGAAAAGGCCATAAACACAAAAATGACTGTACAATTCGGCAGCGGAAACCAGTTTTGAAAGTTTCTCTCAAACCGCGCCAACCTGTAAGTGATAAGGCAATGGTCTACCAGCGCCAGCTACTTGGCAGAAACTTCACGATAACCATAGAAACAGTATGACCCCTTTACGCCACAGATTTTGTTGTGTGTTTTGATCGGACTGGTTTTAGCTCAGTTTTAAGGCATTTTCTTTTCTTAATATTTAAATAACTAATTTAAAAAAAAAAAAAAAAAAAAAAAAAACTTTTGTTTAAATATTTGGAATCGGAAAGAAATTCTTCATAAATGCAAACTAATTTCACTCGTTTTTAAAAAATGCGGGAATTGTTCATTAAGATAGATTCACAGATAGCATGCCGACCAAACGGTATAGTGGTTAGCGTGCTGGCTTCTAGACCGAGAGGTTGCTGGTTCGAGTCCCGCGTTAGGCATGGGTGTTTGTAAATGTATGTTGGTTTGTCAAATGACGAAATGTTTCGGCGCATTAAAGCCCTCGTGTTGCTGACGGCGCCAGATAATCAGAATACAACCAACCCAGATAGCATAGCAGTATTCCGGGGCGTACTGGGACATAAAATCAGTCCGGAGAATTTAGATTTATACAGGCCCAAATTTTCAATATCCTTAAGCAAATTTTAATTATTATTGCTAATAATAAAATAATTCCAATAATAAATTTTTATAATTGATACATTAAATATTTATATTTAATTATTAATTTTATGTATTAATCAATTTATGAGATGACTTGTTTTAGTAATTAATTCAAGTTTTATCTTTTTAATCTATTTATAACTACTTTAAGTAAACTTGGTTTCCATAAACAGGGCTCCCACTCAAATTACAGAATGAAAATCAATGACTCTTCTATGACTTTTAAGGACCTAAATAATGTTTTTAAGGACCTCTGAAAATTTGTTTTCAGGCATCATGATTATATATAAATTTTTAATACAGTATATTCTACCAAAAAAGTTACAAGTTGGAGGATGCGTAATACAAATATGTTAGAGAATTCCGATATGGTGCAGATAAGTGGCGGTCACGCGGGGATAGCAAGTCCGAGTTGTATTTTTATAACTTTTACAGTTGGGCACACAATAACAGCAAAAATTAAGGATTTTTAAGGACCTGTAAGCATTTTCAAGGACTTTTAAGCAACTCTAAGCATTTTCAAGGCCTTGAAAACAAGTTCAAAAATATTAAGCACTTTTAATGACTTCCAATGACCGTGGGAACCCTGATAAACTATTGATATGTTTTTTTTTTTTTTTTTTTTCCTTCTTTTCAAAAACTCAAACAAAGAAATCTAAATTGCAAATTAAAGAATGTCCAGGTATATAACTAGTATGTTTATCAGAAAACTACACACGAAATCATAATAAATATTCAACCTTAAAACTTATCAAATACGATAAATGATGATAAATAAATCTTAGTGTAGCTATATTTTCTAAGTACAACATAATCTATAAAGCAATGTGAAGTGTTAAATAATTTTGTGGGAGTGATTGAGAATGAAGTGTATCTGGCTTTTTTGAAAAGTCAAGGAAAGCAACTTCTGATACTGAAAACAAAAATTGGAAGAAAAAAAAAAGCGTATGTGATGGTACTGGCCTATTATTTACATTGACACTGACCGGCCCGGTGATTGAACCGGACAACCCTATGGCCAGTACGCCCTTGGCAATATTGGAAAATGTCGGAAACTGAGTTTCTGGAAGATTGACCGATTATGGAAGAAACTCGATCATAGCTCCAAAATACACTTAAAAAAAAAACAAAATAATAATAAACAAGTCAAAAGCATCACAAAATATATTTTTTTTTGCATGCCACATTTTCTTATAAATAAAACATTTTAAGTTTAAAACTGTGCATTCATATTTCAAAACTTCGAGTACTCCACCACTGAGCGAGATTGTCCAATATCTGTAATTTGGTTGGTTGTATTCAGATTATCTGGCGCCGTCAGCAACACGAGGGCTATAATGCGCCGAAACATTTCGTCATTTAACAAACCAACATGCATTTACAAACATCCATGCCAACACGGGACTCGAACCCGCAACCTCGCGGTCTAGAAGCCAGCACGCTAACCACTATACCGTTTGGTCGGCCCAATATCTGTAATAACAGCCAGTTTACAACGTTCCACATCGGGATTGGCCAATTTCGAGCGATATTGACCAGCGTGGTTGTGCTACTGGGAATGAGACTGTCATTGTTGCTATAACAATTTATTTATACTTAACCTTGTAATTCATCTACACACCGAAGGAAGAAAATAAATGTTTAAAATTCTAAGAGAAATAATGACCAGTTCCACAAATCGAAACAAAAAATGCAAGCAAGCAATTAAGAAAATGAAGGCCCACGGCAAAAAACGATCAGTGTCAAATTTTTTGGAAATCGAGATTTTCCTATTCTGGCAAATCAAATATCATGGTACAGTACGCAAAAAAATAGTAATAATAATAATCTATATGAATTTTACTAACACGAACATAGTTAGTAAATCAGTGTACCATAAAATTATTTTTATAAGGTTTTATTTTAAATTAAATAAAAAAATCCTTGTTTCAGTAACTTCCAAATCGGAAGAAAAAGGAAAAAATAATTTTCCATTCTTTTATATTTCAGTGTTAAAAAAGATAATCAATCTTTTATAATAAATAAATATATGAAGAAAGAATAATTAAATAATAATAAATTATATAATCAAAAATTAAATATTTTGATATCAACAATACAAAACAGAAGAAAGACGGGGGAAAAAAATGTAAACACAAGCTTATCAAAATTGTTCATTTCAGTTCTCATTTCATGAAATTGTTTTTCACCCACGGGACATTTACACGTGTGATGTCACAAATATGGAGTAAAAAAATGTGTTCATTGGTCGTGGTTTTTAACTGTGACCGTTGTTTCCGTCAAAACGTAAATAAAAACAGATTAATTTTCAATGAGTTGAAAAGCTATCATAGCGTTTATGACGTCACTGGTACGTGATTGTACTTAAAATGTTTAGAAATCCATGAAATTTACTGTATTTCCATGATTTATGGCAATTTTTTGCTCAAAATCATGACTTTCCATGACATTTCCTGACTTTCCATATGCGCGGAAACCCTGTGTGTACAATAAAACAGATCCAGGACAAACCAAAGATTGGTGAGGAATAACAAAAGAAGTAGGAAAGTGTAGGTAGAGATTACTGAAATTTAAGTATAATATCTGTTTGCAAGAATTGCATCAGTTAGAACAAAAGCAGCATAAGGCCGGATGTAGATAATACTAAACACTTGTTGATGATGGGAAAATGTTAATTTGCCTTATTATAAGAAGAAATGTTCAGCTCCCCCAGGTATTGAGCTACAGTGTTGATTTGGAGATCACTGTGAATAAGGCAGGGTCGTATTTCTAAATAGTCCAAATAGTCTGTAGCCTAGAGCGGCAAATTTTCAGGGTGCGGCAGTTTGGCAATTTATTCAAAAGTTAAAATGAAATAGTCAGAAAATGAAATATTCATATGCAGGATAAGGCCGGATGTAGATAATACTAAACACTTGTTGATGATGGGAAAATGTTAATTTGCCTTATTATAAGAAGAAATGTTCAGCTCCCCCAGGTATTGAGCTACAGTGTTGATTTGGAGATCACTGTGAATAAGGCAGGGTCGTATTTCTAAATAGTCCAAATAGTCTGTAGCCTAGAGCGGCAAATTTTCAGGGTGCGGCAGTTTGGCAATTTATTCAAAAGTTAAAATGAAATAGTCAGAAAATGAAATATTCATATGCAGGATAAGGCCGGATGTAGAGAATACTAAACACTTGTTGATGATGGGAAAATGTTAATTTGCCTTATTATAAGAAGAAATGTTCAGCTCCCCCAGGTATTGAGCTACAGTGTTGATTTGGAGATCACTGTGAATAAGGCAGGGTCGTATTTCTAAATAGTCCAAATAGTCTGTAGCCTAGAGCGGCAAATTTTCAGGGTGCGGCAGTTTGGCAATTTATTCAAAAGTTAAAATGAAATAGTCAGAAAATGAAATATTCATATGCAGGATAAGGCCGGATGTAGATAATACTAAACACTTGTTGATGATGGGAAAATGTTAATTTGCCTTATTATAAGAAGAAATGTTCAGCTCCCCCAGGTATTGAGCTACAGTGTTGATTTGGAGATCACTGTGAATAAGGCAGGGTCGTATTTCTAAATAGTCCAAATAGTCTGTAGCCTAGAGCGGCAAATTTTCAGGGTGCGGCAGTTTGGCAATTTATTCAAAAGTTAAAATGAAATAGTCAGAAAATGAAATATTCATATGCAGGATAAGGCCGGATGTAGAGAATACTAAACACTTGTTGATGATGGGAAAATGTTAATTTGCCTTATTATAAGAAGAAATGTTCAGCTCCCCCAGGTATTGAGCTACAGTGTTGATTTGGAGATCACTGTGAATAAGGCAGGGTCGTATTTCTAAATAGTGCAAATAGTCTGCAGCCTAGAGCGGCAAATTTTCAGGGTGCGGCAGTTTGGCAATTTATTCAAAAGTTAAAATGAAATAGTCAGAAAATGAAATATTCGTATGCAGGATAAGGCCGGATGTAGAGAATACTAAACACTTGTTGATGATGGGAAAATGTTAATTTGCCTTATTATAAGAAGAAATGTTCAGCTCCCCCAGGTATTGAGCTACAGTGTTGATTTGGAGATCACTGTGAATAAGGCAGGGTCGTATTTCTAAATAGTGCAAATAGTCTGCAGCCTAGAGCGGCAAATTTTCAGGGTGCGGCAATTTGGCAATTTATTCAAAAGTTAAAATGAAATATTTCAGACGTTACTAATATTTCCCGTACGAATATAAGAATACATGTTACTTAAAAATATGTTTTAGTCCATCTACATAGCCTACTTTCTAAAACTATAACATAATACGAATTCACAGCACGTAATCTTGTATTTTAACTTTCTTATAGTGCAATCTAATTAAAAAAGATGAAAACACCAGTGAATTCTATCCCTTTGTTGTATAAAACAAATGTATTAAGTAAATATGAACCATAGGAGGGGGCGGCAAATGGACTTTAGCGTATAGACGGCATACTCAAATCCGACCATGGAATAAGGTTATATTCAAAGAAAAAAACAGTGTACATAAATATTGAAGTTTTAATACAGGGTGGCCACAAAATTCAGGACAAAAAGTTCCCTGACAGATTTCTAAAAAATTCCCTGATTTTAGGACAAACTTTTTTTAAATTTTCCCAATTTTCTTAGGTTTTCCAGATGTCTAGCCACTCTGATCAAATAGAACATATATGCTAAAGAGATAGTATGCAATTTTTTAAAACATAGTTTTGCTGGTAATGAAAAGTTTAAATTATTCCTTAACATTAAAATTCTAATGGCTTACCACTACAAATCTCCATGTAAATAGCGCAAAAATACGGATGAACGTGCCTTAAACAATACAAAATTTCCCTGATTTTCATGAAATTTTAAAAAGTTCCCTGACATTTCCCTGATTTTTTCCAGAATCAGAAAGCTCTCTGACATTTCCCTGATTTCCAGGTTTTCCCGGTTCAGTGGCCACTATGTAATTAGCTAGTGGTACTAAATGGTACTAAAATTTTATACACAAGCGGTTAATTTTTATAATTTTTTTTTAATGTTTGTAAACTAGCGTCTAAAAACTTACGAAGTGTAAGAAAAAACGCCTATTATTTGCCCTTCACATTTTGTTGATCTTTCATTACATTCCTGTTGTTACACAGAAACTAAAATATTATAAAGCATTACTTCGACCGATAATGGGGCCAAAACTTTAAGCATTAAATAAATACGGACAGAAGCAGACTGACTTTTAAATAATAATAATAAAAAAAAAGGAATAAAAACAACTCACAATCTGATCGCCTCCTTCACCATCTTCTCTGCCTCATCCACACTGAAACTCGGCTCGAGTGCGGTTCTACAAGATTTGCATTTCATCTTCCATCTCTTCGTTATTGCCTGGTCCACGAGGTCCACACTAATCCACGAGTATGCGGAGGTCCACTCGTTCTTATTTATACAGTCGCACAGGAATCTCCCGATTCCGTGCACGTGAACAGGATCGGGTCTCCCATTCAGACGCCTTCTCACCTCATCAACACTCAATTGGTTCTGGCGCATCAGAGTGTTGATCATTCCTGACAAGTTTTCGGGCGCAATCCTTCGCTCCATGCTGATTTGAGCCTAGAAGGAAAGTTCTAAGTCAGGGTTCCCACTCAAATCACAGAATGAAAATCAATGACTTTTAAGGACCTAATTAATGTCTTTAAGGAACTTTAAAAATTGCTTTTCAAGCATCATGTCCATACATAAATTTTTAATGAAATATATTCTACCAAAAAAGTTACAAGTTGGTGGATGCGTAATACAAATAATGCCGCAAAATTCCGATATGGTGCAGATAAGAGGCAGTCACGCGGGGATAGCAAGTCTTAGTTGTATTTTTATAAATTTTGTAGTTGGCCACACAACATCTGCAAAAATTAAGGATTCTTAAGAACCACTAGGCATTTTCAAGGACTTTTAAGCACCTCTAAGCATTTTCAAGGACTTAAAACGAGTTCAAAAATATTAAGCACTTTTAATGACTTTCAATGACCTTGAAAACCCAGTAAATAGATTATGTTTTTATTAACATCAACCACTGTAACTAGTAAAAATATACAGGGCAATCCAAAAGTACCAGAAAGTGCACATCAAAAATCGATAAATTGAATAATAGTTAAGAATAGAACAATGTGTATTCCATTAAAATGAGAAGCGCAAAGATACAGAATTTTTATATATATATATAAACAAATGGCGTTGTAAGTATTTGCGAGCGACTGTCCGGAATTATTTAAGTAGAACGTAAGCGTTGATCAGTAATGTTTTTAAGAAGCGCCGTTAACAGAAACCCTAACTTTTATACAAACAACTTTTTATATACAACTTTTAAACTTATAAACAATTGGCGTTGTAAGTATTTGCGAGCGACTGTCCGGCGTTATTTAAGTAGAACATAAATGTAGTAGAACGTAAGCGTTGATCAGTAATGTTTTTGAGAAGCACCGTCGACAGAAACCCTAACTTTTTTACTTTATAAAAGAAGAAAAAACCTCATATCAATCGCCCGATTTGTTTCCGAATGAATCAACTTTTGCCAAACAATGAATTGAATCTGTAAAGCACTTACCACTCTATGATACCACACCTAAAAAATTTTCAATTGACAACTAAAACTAGTTTTTCGTGTGTGACTTGCTTTTCTGGTAACCTGACCAAGTTGCTCTTCAACGAGAACCTTATCGCTAATTTGGCAATTTATACTCTTAAAATGAAATGTGTTTTTTACCCTATTTTAAGTATAGATTTTTTCAATAGTTTTCCGATTGTTAATTTATCATTGCATTATTTTGGAGTGTATTTAAAGTTTTTCTTAAGTATATTTTATTATTTAATCACATTTTTTTTTTTCACAGTTCATTATTTTATCACAGTTTCGGTTCCCCCCTTTGTTTACAGCCCTGGGCGGCGCTACCTCTCTGCCCCCCCCCCCCTTTTTTTTTTTTTTTTTTTTTTAAAGCGTCCTTTTCTGAAAAAATGCACACAAAAATTCATCTATTTCCCAACGGAATCCAATATACGAATCACCCCATGGATTTGTAATATAACTAGACGGCATGTTTAGGGTTACCTCGTGTAACGAAAATGAAAACCACGTGACGAGTGGCCTTTTCGAACGAAGGAGGAGAAAAAAAAAACATTCACTTCAATGGAAAACGCTTCCGGATGTCTTACCGAAAATCATTGAATCCAGGGAAAAATGGTTCGATATTGATCTGCATTTGGTTGTAATGAGAAATTTCAGTTAGGGAGCTATTTTTTAATTATTTAAATTTTCTATTTCTGCTATTTTTTTTAATTTTCTGTATAATTAAGGTTTTATAGTACACTCAAAAATATGTTTTTGTTTCGCATTCTCAGAAAGCTAGCTTTAATTGGTTTATTACGGATTTTATTTTGCAACTAACTTCTGAAAATTGCAGTTAATTTTGAAATAGAAAAATAGACCAAAGGTTATAGCTGCTTTTTGTTAGAAATTAGTGGCTATTTAAAGATTTTAATTTCACTTTTAAAGCTGTTATCGACACGCCACCTACATTTTGAATCTCAATGTTAAAGTATAGGAGATTTTCATTTAAATAATTACAACACTGTGCTAAAGAATTTTAAAATATTCGAATTATTTTTTCACCATAAAAAAATTCGAAATGTTTTTTAGGGTTATGCGTAATGATGGCTTAATATTTTATTGAGAAATATTTTTTAAATATTTTCAAACAATTCCATATTTTCAATTTTGAGTTCAAACGCTAATAAAAATTCTTTACAACACCAAAAATAAAAAAATAAATGCAGCAATGTCTCCCTTGTCGAGAAAAAAAAAATCCCTGTTAATACAATAATACAACACCCATTTAAGATTATTTTAACACGTGTTAGTGGAAAGCGAAATTAGAGACCAATACTACTTATGTTGAAACTTTCAGAGCTCTTGAAGTAGAAATCGCTTTTTGTGAAAAAATAAATTACAAAACAAATTAAAATTTTAACAATCTTTTTGTCAGTCCAATTAGAAGGCCAAAACTACTTGTGTTGAAAATTTCAAAGCTGTAGCTTTATTAATAGTCGTTTTGTAAAATGTTTATTAATTAATTAAAAATATGAATTAAAAAATAACAAAATAAAAATTTAAAATTCTGTTTTTCAAAAGCTTAATTAAAAGGCCAAAACTACTTATGTTGAATATTTCAGAGCTGTAGCCCAATTAGAAGTCGTTTTGTAAAAAATATTGTTAATTAAGAAAATTAATTAAAAATAAAATAATCAAAATTTTAAAAGTTATGTGATCTTGCACCTACACTTTGTCCTGTCGGTGCCCATGATATAAGTTGAACTAGGGGTGTGAAATATCGCACAACTTTCAGTTACACTACTTCAGTCACTGCATTTAAATTTGACGTATATAGGTCTAATTTATAGTTTTCATATTTTTTTTTTTTTTTTTTTTTTTTTTTTTTTAATTTAAAAATATTTGCCAGTTTGGCGATATTTCTGGTGTTAATTCTTACATTAGCAAAAAAAGAAAAGAAAAAAAAAGGAAAAAAGAGGCCAAACTGGTGAATTTAGAAGTATACTTTTCGATAATTCGTATATTATCCTTTCTTGAAAATGAAGCAGAAGAAAAATAGTCTTTTACGGACGGTACTTTGATGGGCAAAGATAATTTCGCGTTAAACGTTTAACGCTACATAAAGCGTTTCGTGTTTTTAGTTTATTAGTTTTTCAACTTTTTCAACCGTTATTGTATATTTCTAAGTAAATTTCAGTGAGGAGGATGGTTAGAACACCTTCAAAGGCATTACCATAACGATTTTGGTGAACATCGTGTGAGCCGTTTTGTGGCAATTGCTAAAAAACATAAAATTTTCAAAGGTGGATATGTTATATACGTATTAGGGCGGATCAAAAACTTTTTTCTCATCTAACCCTCCATCCCAAAATAACCCGTGTGAAATTTGATTGCATTCTGATAAGTCTAACTGCCTTCGGATTGATATCGAATTTTCGATATTTTTCCAATTTTTCGATTTTTTTCCATATTTTCGATTTTTTTTTTGGGGGGGGGGAGGAAAGTTTCAGTTATGATTTCAACCAATAAACCTTACTTTTGTCATACATATAAGGACAATGTATCACGATTGCAAGAGTGTGGTATGGATGGGTGGAGAGTCAAGAGTCCTATTACACCAACCCTTGGACGCATCCGGGCTGCGTTTCCAGAATAGCTCCGTCTGCAACAAGGCGAGGTTGTGTTGCGCTAGGAGGTCGGCGATATATCGATACGACGATATTTTTATTGATATTTCGAAAAATATATCGATTTTAAAAATATCGATAAAAGTTACCGATATATCGATATTTTCAAACATTTTTAGTTTTTGATGATCGTTTTGTAGTTCCATGTGTTTTTTCGATTTTCTTTATTCCCTTTTCAAAAACTTCAAAACTACAGTTTGAACTTGGCTGAGAGACAGTTAAAATGGCACCAAAATATTCAATAATTTTCCATACACTTAAAAGCTATTAAAAAGTGTCTAAATTTTTCTTAAAATCACTGCACCAATTAAGTGAAATTTTTTTTTTTTTTTTTTTTGGTAATAATCTATTTCAGTTGAAAAAGTAGTCACCTTACAAAAAAGCAATTATGAAAAGTAGAAATTTGCCCCGAAATAAAACTTTGTTTCTGGCAAAATTGAAAATCAAATAAGAAAAATAATGTATCGATATTTTTTCCACTGCAACGATATAGTATCGATATTTATTTTGATCGATACTTCCGACCTCTAGTTGCGCTCGTTTGTGTCATTTTTTTTTATCGTGGATCGAACTCTTTCAAAGTGAAAATGTTCATTTTTTGATGATTTAAGTAATATTAAATGCATTATTTTACTAGTCTACGATGATATTATGAAACCGTCATAAGATAAAACGTGATAATGAAATTAACAAAAAACCACGTATAAGGAAATATAGGACATTGTTGTGGCAAAAACCAAAAAAATATGGTCAAGAGTTTCCATATCTTATAGTCAAACGAGTAAACATGATGTTGAAGGCGCATAATTTGAAACGCATCTTTTTTAAGTCTCACTCTTAAATACCAAAGGAGAATTTAGAAGACTTTATCCAAATCCTTCTAGAAGACTAGTAAGTATTGTTTGACATTTTATCCTGCAAGTTTAAGAAAATTTAACTTCCAGGCACTGAAATGTACCAGTCAGATAATTAAGATTAGATCAAAATGGCGGTCGAAGGCTTAGATATTTTTATAATGAATAAAATAAAGAACACTTTGAGAAGGGAAATTCTGAAGTAAAAATCCCAGTTTCAGCTTCGAAAAGAAAACGTATAGAAGCCTATAATGAGTCCATTTTATCTGAATCTTGTCATTTGGACAGTGACGATGTACTCCAGGCACATTCTTCAAGAACGTGTATAATACATATTGTTACGAATTTTTGTATATTTGTAAATATTTCGTAGTGTTAATTTTGTAAATAGGAAAATTTATGTACATTTTGCATAAGGCAGTGCAATAGTTCGTCTTTAGTTTGTTTCCCTGCAATGAGTCTCTCGACTCTTGATAACGAGTTTTACAGAGGTAACTCTGGGAAGCGAGTTTTAAGGAGCAGGACATTTAAGATTATGGTAATGGCAATCTCGCCAAATTGGTGAGATAGCCAAGTTGGCGACGGTTTTTGGCGACTAATTTTTGTCGTCAAACTTGGCGTCCATTTGGCGACATTTTCGGTCCCCATGTACATGTATAGGACTTTTCGACTACAATCTGGAAAGTTCTCCAAATATCTACCTCTAGAAGTTTCACGTATGTTCGCCTCCCCTATAAAAGATCAAGAGAGCGGGTGATGGAGTTAGTTGTGAGTTCAGTCCGTGAGTTGATTGGAATTACTGAGTTGAGATACTGAGTCTCAGTGAGAGTTCAGAGAGTTCCGAAAGCGAACTGTATTGCAGTGTCTTTTGCAGCGATTTGAGCAGTTGTGTTGTCAAGTTTTTAACTGCTGTTTTGTGCTCTATTGTTGTGAAAAGAGCTGTATTCTGTCTACTAGAACGAGAAGTTCTGGAGTTGTAAAGGAATCCGTGAAAAGTTAAATTGGAATAAATTTCTGCAAGTTTTGATCTGCTTTGACTTCAAATCTTTCGAACCCATCCACGCAACAATATGAGGTATCGGATAGGGCTGGGGCAGTTTTTGCTTCAGCAGTTCTTCACATATCTACTTCGAAAATTGTTAAAAATACGTTTCACAAGAAAATCTAGATAACACGAAAATTGGCCGCGGAAAAAAAACGAAGGTCTACAAATACCTTTGTACTTCAAAGCGATAAAATTTAAATTATATCAGAAAAGAATGACAAAATGTATTTATAGAGCATTCTTGAAGAGCATATTCTTTATAATGGAACCAAAGTCGATGCTCTTGGGTTATTTTACTCCATCATCTAGCACATCTGAATCACTGATTTCTTTCTGGAATCAGAAAATCTAGGGTGGCATTTAGGTGGGATAGAACTAACGTGAACGTTGGCAAATTTGGAGGTTTACCCGAGTTTTTTGTTAAAAGTATTAGCACAGGCCAAACATATAGCCTCAACGATTTTAACAGGCATATTTTCTAAGGATTTAGTAAGCAAATCTCCAGGTAAAATATCTTATGGTTGATGGCTAACTCGAGTTAATCAAATGCTAAGTGTCTAACTTTCTATGAGGGTTTACGCTTTGGTTTGCAATTAAAACTCACTCTTCTTGTAGCCTGTTCAAACTCATCACTGCAACTATAGGTATTTGTCCAGGGAACTAAAAACTAAAATAGATCCAGTAATTCAAAGAAAAAGTTTCCTCGCTCACTCTGTAAATTTATTGACCGCAATGTTGACCGCCTTTAAACCATACATCCGTGAAATGGCATCAGCAGTCGCATTTTGAACTTACACATCATTCATACAAATATAACTAAAACTGTTTCAACTCCCCACTATTAAAATTTTAGGCATCAACTTACACCGATCTCATTGATTGTCAAGAGTCTATATCTGATCCGCAATTATTGCGATCCATTCCCGATCAATATTGTTGCGTGGTCGGATTCGAAAGATTTGAAGCCAAAGCAGATCAAAACTTGCAGGAATTTATTCCAAAATAACTCTTCACAGTTCTCTTACAGCTCCAGAACTTCTCGTTCTAGTAGACAGTTAATACAGCTCTTTTCACAATAATAGAGCACAAAACAGCAGTTAAAAACTTGACAACACAACTGCTCACTCGCCGCAAAAGACAATGCAATACAGTTCGCTTTAGAACTATTCAGTAATTCCAGTCAACTAATGGACTCAGCTAACAACTAACTCAGTGACTCAAAATCAGTCAACTACTAACTAACCCAGCTGACTCAAAATCAACTACTAACTGACTAACCTCCTCGGCCGATTTATATAGGAGTCAAACCTTCTTGAGACTTCTAGAAGTAGATATTTGGAGAACTTTCCAGATCGCAGTCGAAAAGTCCTATACATGTATGTACATGGGGACCGAAAATGTCGCCAAATGGTCGTCAAGTTTGGCGATATTTGGCGATTTCTAGCCAAATTTGGCGACAAAATTTAGTCGCCAAAACCATCGCCAACTTGGCTCTATCTCGCCAATTTGGTGAGATTGCCTTTCTTGATTTTCATTTTTGGGACCCAATCAGTGCCTAATTTCATTATTGGCTGGCGGAATACTTGGTCAGGGCCAACTTTATTTGGAGGCCGACTTTTACCTCGTCGAAATTAATTACAATTTTTTTCTTACGCAAATCCGACAATTGTATAATATTTTCATTTCACATATACTTTAATTTTTTTTTACTTTATGTTCAATTTTTTTCATGTTTAACCCAATTTTGATTAGAAAAACAAAATGAAAAATTTTACTCTTAAAAGAGTTAGTAAAAATCAATTTTTAATACTTTTTATTTATTTTGTAATTTTTCAATTATTTTTTTACTGGTGTGACCGTTCTCAGTTGCTTCTATAAATTATTATTTATTGGATATATCACTATTTCTATTACTTATCAATCCACTTCTTGGAATCATTATTTTTCGTTTAAATAAAAAAGTGCGCGATCATTTTGCAAAGTACTCCGATAAAATATTAAGAAGCAAAAACGCTGATGTTGCAGTCAGCTGTATTTTGAATTATGACGCTTTCGAAGTGGCCTTGGCTCTGATTATAGTGAAAGAGATACTAAGGAGATTTCTACCGTTCAAATTTCAATATGTGTATTTTAAATAAAGAATATAACCATAACTACTTCCAAGTCATAATGGAACTGAAAATTTTTTCTGACTAAAATTTGTGAAATGAATACTTGATAGTAGACTTAATCAAGAAAAGACTGCTATTATAATATGGAACTCTTTATTGTAGCAGAGGTGGGTAAACATAACCTGAATTGAAGATGTGCTTTAGTTAATTTGTACACGCCCACTACTCCGTCAATTGTAGACGGCGCTGGCATCGCTTTATGGTTTCGGTTTCACTAGATAGCGCCCTTAAGAACGTTTTTAATATTGTTTTGATGCTTTCATATCGGTTTACCTTGTGATTTTTTAAAATGAAACTTACGGGTTTTTTGGCTTTAACATAACAAGAGTATTGGGTGGATATAGAATGTTTCGTATAATAAAACATTAATATTTAAGTTTCTTTTTCTGTTTTTGTTTGAGTTATAATTACGATTTTTCCTTTAAAATTATCAGAAAAGTCAATTTTTCTTTAAAACGTACATATGAAGTACAAGTTATTTATATATGTTAATATAGTTTTTTTATCAACTTCAATTTTTTTTTTTTTTTTTTTTAATTTTTTTTTGTATGTTTGTGGCGGGCAAATCTAAGGAAGGCTAATTAACCTATTTTCCGTCATCCAATAGAACTGAAACTTAGCAGAGAGACTTTGTCGAAGACAAGACTTTCTATCAAATTTTGGGGGATGTCACTAAAAGTCTTCTTTTTACACACGCTACTATATTACCGCTTCGAAGGAATAATTAACCCACTTGCCTTCATCCAATCAAACTGAAAATTGGCAAATAGACTCGTTGTAGGACTGCTAGAATTAGAATTTATAGAGGTTTAAATTAATTTCTTAAGATAATAATTAAATTTGTTTCACAATAATTAAAAAACCCACAGCACTTAATTCCCAGTAATGTAGCTGACAAACTCTCCCCCCCCCCTTCCCTTCTCCCAAAATAAACACCACTTAGTTTTATTTTACGAGTGTCTTTTATTTATTTTTTACTAATGTGTTTCAGTTTAAAATTTGGTTGCCTTCTGGGATTCTGATGTGCTAAGAATCTAATTAAAGCACATATCGTGCCTGGATTTATTTTCTTGTACTTTGCTGAACTATTTTTTGTACTATTCTGAAGATGCCATTAATTTTTTTTAATAAATAGATGGAAGAATTTGTATTACTTACTTATATAATATTATTCTTCGTAATTCTACAATATTTGCTTTTCTGTACAATTACTATTAATTGAAGTATTTGTTTAATACACTGATGGAAGAATTTTTTTTTACACATGTAATATAATACTTGTTAAATTTACAACATTTGCATTCTCTATTTGCGAGAACAACGATCAAAGTGTAAAAGTGCCAAAAAATATTACAATAAGTAAACCTTACTAAATTATAAGTCTTATAAAGGTTTTTATAATTATTCATAATTAAAACTGAAAAGCGTAGTTTATTTACAATTAATTTTTGAAATTTTATCAAAGAAATCGAGTAAAACTTCAGAAGCTTTTTTAAAACACACGTGATCGGAAAAGTTATACCTATTGTTCCATAGGAATACAATCAACCAACTATTTAACACGCAAGTTAACTACGTCATAAAATTATTCCTTTATGTAACTAGGACCACGCCAAAAGTAGGCGAAACCGGCCAAATCTGCAACCCTGGTCCCCAAAACTCTCTTTTCATATGTTTTATTTTGGTTTCACCCTAGTTGTATAATTGAACACGCAGTCTAGTGATAATAATAAGTCTGTGGATCAACCCCTTGAAAATTGCCCGGTATACGCATGCGCATTCATGTGCAAACGTGCCTCGCATAGACCAGTATCTATTTCAATGCAGACCAGAGACTGATTGAAGTCAATGAATGGCTGCTGATTCCATGTGATTCACTAGCAAAGGTAGATTGTAAGGGGGCGTCCCACAATTTCCAAATCAGGGTTCCCACTCAAATCACAGAATGAAAATCAATGACTTTTCAATGACTTTTAAGGACCTAATTAATGTTTTTAAGGACCTACGAAAATTTGTTTTCAGGCATAATGTCTGTATTTAAATTTTTAATAAAGCATATGCTACCAAAAAAGTTACAAGTTGGTGGATGCGCAATACAAAAATATGTCGGAAAATTCCTATATGGTGCAGATAAGTGGCGGTCACGCGGGAATAGCAAGTCCGAGTTGTATTTTTATAAATTTTGCAGTTGGACAACATCTGTAAAAATTAAGGACTTTTAAGGGCCTCTAAGCATTTTCAAGGACTTTTTTTTAAGCACCTCTAAGCATTTTCAAGCACTTTCAAGGCCTTGAAAACAAGTTCAAAAATATTAAGCACTTTTAATGACTTTCAATGACCGTGGGAACCCTGCAAATGTAATTTCGTACGTTCCTTAATTTAATACATTTCGCCGGCTTTTTACCATGCCTTCTTGCACAAAATAGGGAAGAAAGCTAACATAATGCGTGAAATCATGCAAAATGTAGATTAACACTATGTCATTCGCACGTCTTATCGGAATTCTTTTTTTTTTTTTTTTTTTTTTTTCCTTCTATCGCCGGCGTTTTTTCGAGATCTTCAGGATATTGTAAATCGTCAACTTTTACTTCTCAGTCATTGGAGCATTAATTTTCATATTGTGTTGACGGCATTTTCCCGATAGTTTCCGAGGTGTTGCCGGCATTCGCTTGATCGTTTTCGAGGTGTCCCAGCATTTGCCCGATAGTTTCGCGCGGGACACCAACGTGGAGTCATCGAACGCCATAGTGTTAAGAGTTAGTTTAAGGTTTATTACCATCATCCAAATGCTGATAAATTAAAATTATGTAAAGTAGATGACGGAAGTACAAGTGTTTTAGCAAGCACTTAAAAATCATATTTTCGCTCTGATATGCAAAATAGCGTTCGTGCATCACTGTTATTGTTGTAGTTATTAGTTTTGCCAAAAAATTTATTTTGCTTTAATTTTAAAAAAAATAAATTAATTTAAAAAAATACCGTTTGGATTTTAAAAATACCCCTCAAAATTTACAGAGGGGGGGGGGGGGGGGAATACCCTTTGGAAATATTTAACAGGCGAACACTGATGATGTTTGTAGTTTTCAACAATCTATCTTTACTTCTCCAAATTCCATCCTTTGCGGGAAAATACTAAATACGCCATTACAACATGGAATGCACATGAATTATATAATTGCAAATACATGAGCCGTTATAGGTCTCAATCCCCGTATGGAAAAAACAAATGAATGAATTTGAAACTGTACTCGACAGGGATGGAGTGATCAAAGAGCGAAAAGGAGGAAATTCAAAAATTCATTGAAAAAGCTCGGGGATGGAATACACAAAAATTCAACAAAAGAGTATGCATGAAGGATGATTCAATAATTTTAAAGATAGAATGAAATTTCTCATACTATATAATAATTACATTTCAAATATTAGGAGTTAGTGAAGTAATCTGGGAGGAAAGGGGAGCCAAGAGGGAAAAGTATACTTTTTGCAGGAAAAACTGGTTCAGATCAGAAAAATGTGGATCCTCAAGACAGGGACAAAGAGGAGGAAAATGTTACATAAAAAACCAAAAAGGAGGAAATCCTCCAAAAGAAGGAAAACTGGCATCCCTGACTCAAATAAAAATAATTGAAAACTAAATTAAAAAAAATAATAATAATAATAATTTCATGGGAACATTTTCCTAAAGTATTAAAAAATTTAATATACCTTAAACAACTCCAAATAAACATTTAAAAAAACTCCAAATAAACAATTGAAAATGTATCTAAATAGTATAACTTAAGTATAGAAGCAGCATAACATAATGAGAAACTTTCACGTTTTTTGGTTTTATTTTTTTATATAAAAGTAGAGAAAAAATCCATGAAAAACAATATCATTCTTTCAAAAATTTGATCTCGGATAGATAGTTAAAAAAAAAATTAGTTTTTCACTTTGCGATTTGGCGCGAAAAAGCTACTTTTGCGTGAGACGTCAACGCGCAGATGAACCAGTCTAAAACTTATTTTAGACGAGGAAGGAGTGAGGTTCCTCCTCGGATTTTCGACGGCATCTTTGCGTAAATACGTCACGGTTTTTTTTATGCTTTTTTGGTCAAGTGACCTTTGCTTTGATTTCAGCTGATTTCAAACTCGATTTTTTTATTAATTGAAAGCATAAGGATAAAAAATAATTGCACTGCTCAAATATATTCGTTGGATAACACCAGAAAATACACAAAAATATTCCTTTTCCTCACTTGTGCAAGTTCATGATTGGGGAAATATTCTTCTGGGCAATTCTCTGGCTGACGCACGGGACATTTTCGCTCTTTTTTGTACTCGTAAACAGATAAGAATTATAAAATTAAGATGAATCGAATAGTTGTGTTTTTATTTTATATCATATTACTTGGTGACAAAGTTATATGGAAAAATAATTATTTTAACTTGGTGAAATATGCATAGGTGAAATATGCATATATATAAGGGAAAAATAATTATTTTAACAAGGTCAAATATGCATTTATATATGGAAAAATAATTATTTTAACTAGGTCAAATATGCATTTATATATGGAAAAATAATTATTTTAACAAGGTCAAATATGCATTTATATATGGAAAAATAATTATTTTAACTAGGTCAAATAATTATTTTTCCATACAACTTGGTCACCAAGTAGAGCTCTATAAAATAAAAGCATAATTGCTAGATTCATAATAATTTTAGAATTCTAGTTTGTTTACGAATAGAAAGAAAAAAAAAAGAGCTCAAATGTCTCGTGAGTACAGCAAAGAATTGCCCCTCTCATTTTCGGACCCTTTGCAGTCGAGGGGATTTTCCGCATAGAGTTCCCTACGGACTCTTCAGTTACGCCTTTGGGCTTTGAGTTTTCAGCAACCCTCTTCAAAACCAACGATTTATTAGTGTCTAGAGAACAGTAAACCAAGATAATATCCCTTTCGGTTTTGAGGTTCTTTTGTTGGTAAGAAAACAGCAGATAAGGGCATTCTCTGCCCCCCTGATTAGCCCCAATTCGTTAATAATATGCAGAGATTAGACTTCGAAGATTTCAATGATGGAGATTTAATTTGTTCTCTTCCTGGTATATACATGGTATCAATTTTTTAGGGGCTTACAAGCGAAGGCACTAACTATACAAAACCTAACTTTATATAAACGAGCTGGGGAAAACATTCGCATTTTATGATTTACCAAAGGCGTAGGCAGATATTTTTTTACGGTAGGGGTATTTAAATTATAAGTAAAAAAAAAAATCATAGCAATTCTTTTTCTTATTAATTTCCGAACGAATTTTCTCCGAATTTATTCAGTTTTATTCCGAGTAAATCCAGATAATAGGTAATGTTTTACAATACTACGTATGTTTAGAAATTTAAAAGTATTCTTAAAATGTACCATTTTAAACAAAACAAAAAATCTTTGATGTTTGCATTCTAACAGCGATTAGAAAAATTTCGTGAAGGGATATATCCCATATCCCTTCTCCTGGCTACGCGCTTATCATTTGCAACCATTTTCCTTAAATGCTTTAAATTTTATGAAATAAATTTTCATTTTCAGTGAACATTAGTTCATCATACTACAGACTTTAGTGAAAGAAAGGGACTATAGCAGCGTTAGCCACGAACTTTTAGACGCGGGCCGTATGATTTTTGTGGAAGCTTTTCGCGGGACGGATACACCAAAATATGTATCTTTAATTAGTATCGGTTTAATAATATATAGCATTTCTGAAAACTGGAGAAACTTATTATTATTTTATCTCATTAAAATTACAAACAATTGATATTTGATTAATTTGTTTCAACGTGACAATGCGATTTGGCCTAACTTTTAATAAAAGTATTTAAACTGTACTTCAAAATAACTCCGTTTTAGTTGATATCAATTGTGAGACGATGGCGGTCCAAATCCCTGAGTTTATTTTATGATAGAGTCGATGTCTTTCGGAGTATTTGTTGCAGTCAATTTTAATATATTGTCCCAAGTGGATTCAGTTTTAAGTTATATTTGTATTTAATCTTGATTAAAAACCACTTTGCTGAAAGCTTCTTCATATGCTTTCTTCGGGCACGTAGTGGAGAACTCTGTTCTACATAGTTAACACATATTATTTCGGATAAATCACAATTTTTTATGTAAAAAAAAAAATCCATATCTAATTTTTTTTTCTCTGTGTGTGGTGCTGGAGGGCCGCAGAAAAATCTGTCGGGGGCCTTATCAGGCCCATGGGCCGCGTAGTGGCTGACGCTGGACTATGGTCTGGAAAAGCAAATAAGTCCAAAACTGAAAAAAAAACTTACTATACTAAACTTAAACTTCAACTTAACTTGACATCACTAGACGGTAGATCGTCACAGTGTTCATAGGTATTTAATTCATTTTGGCGGCGTGAAAGCATAATGTTCGCCAAACCACAACCCTGTAGAGAACAAAAGGCTATAAGTTTTGGCGAGAATTAACGTCTTCACTCCGCTAAAATGGATTAATTGCCTATGAGCACGTGAAGATCTATCATCTAATGGTGTCGAGTTAAGTTGAAGTTTTAGTATAGTGTGTTCCACTTGTAAGCCCTTGATATATTCGCAAGTATTTGTAGCACGGATCTCTTAACTGTAACTTCTGGATAGCTTGGTTACTGACTTGAAGCCGAAGAAGGCTTAACAACCACCCTAGTGATCTATACTATACTAAACTTCAACTTAACTTGACATCATTAGACAATAGATCTTCACCGTGCTCATAGGCAGTTAATCCATTTTAGCGGAGTGAAGACATAATTCTCGCCAAACCTTATAGCCTTTTGTTCTTTACAGGGATGTATTTTGGCGAACATTATGCTTTCACACCGCCAAAATGGATTAACTGCCTATGAGCACGGTGAAGATCTATCGTCTAGTGATGTCAAGTTAAGTTGAAGTTTAGTATAGCAACTTCCCCTCAAACAAGTTACAATGAATATGTGTAACCACGACAACCTATTTCATAGCATTATGGGAGGAAGTATTCAATTGGCTTCATCTGCTTGCAGAGAAGAAACCAACTACAAGCTATCCAGATTTGTACAAATTCCTTTTCTACAGTGGCGGCCCGTGGTTGAAAATGTTATTGCAGCTGGAAACATGCGACTTCTTACCCCCCCCCCCCCTCAACCCCCTTCCCACTCTACCCCAACCACACACACACTTTCCACAATCATGTCCAATCACACTTGAACTTTCATTTTAAATTATTATTTTAAAAATCAGATTTTTTTTTTTTTTTTTTTTTTTTTTTTGCACTTTAAAGTACATAATTAGTAATGATGTTTAAGTAAAAAAACCTTGAGTTTTATTCAAAAAATTAATTAACTAATTAACATTTAACTCGTTATAATTAGCATATTTTTGAGCTGCGATTACTCAAGTTGTATGGGGGCCAAGAAAAGATGGTTGGAAATTGCTCGTATTATCATTCTTAATGTTACGAGCCTCCATCTAGTTTCCGGAATATATATAGTTTTTATATAGATTTTTTTTTTTTTTTTTTTTTTTCAAATTGAAAGTAGAAAAAATTGCAATTTTTCTAAACACTTTTGCATTTATAAATCTAGTAAAATTCACTTTCTTTTTCAATCAATTTGACTGAGAGTAGGTAAAAAAGGAGAGTCCTGGGCCATGGAGGGATGAGGGATGATGACGTCACAGGAAGTGACATCACATGATATATCGTCACCGGAAGCCACGTGACCGGAAGTGGAGTTGAGTTGTTCCCCTCCTGCTGTTTTTTTAGTTTCGGTTTCGTTATAAGCTGTTTGTGTATGACGTCACAGTGGGAATGACATCATAATGTGTTTTATATCAAAGTTTTGAGTGGTGGCAACACTTTTTTAGTTTCGGTTTATCTAGCAGACGGAGTTGAGTTGTTCTAGGACTGCTTAGTGAATAAGTTAGAGTGATAGGTTTTTATTGCATCAAAGTTTTTGAGCGGTGGCAACACTTTTTAGTTTTTTTTGCTTCCAGTTAAATGGGGTTGAGTTGTTCTAGGGCTGCTTCTAAGTGAATAAGTTAAGAGTTATAGATATTTTTACTAGTGACGTCACAGTGGGTATGACGTCATAATTTGTTTTATATCAAAGTTTTGAGATATAGGCTTTTTTATGTATGACGTCAGTGGATATGACTTCATAACTTGTTTTATGTTACAGTTTAGTTAGATGGCAACACCTTACATCTTGAGACATAAATTTAAGGCGGAGTTGAGTTGTATTTATGCTGCCTCTAAACGAAAACGTAATAGTGATAGGCTCTAATTGTATGACATCACTGTGGGAATGACATCATAGAGAGAATATGTTAAAGTTTAACTTTTTAAGTGTGGCAACACCCTGATATAGTTTTAAGGAGGGATGCCGTATGGGTCGAGGGGACGATGACGTCACTGTAAGTTGAGTTGTTCTAGGGCTGCTTCTAAACGAATAATTTAGAGTTATAGGTATTTTTAATTGTGACGTCACAGTGAGTATGACGTCATTATATGTTAAGATTTAGCATTTAAGGTATGGCAACATCTTGTGAGAGGTTTAAACAAGATACGAGCAGGTGTTAATCAAATAAATTCTGTCTGAACAGGTTTGAACAGCTGGGGACAGGATATTGCATGGCGATAAAGATGGATAGGTGTTAGGGGAAGACTAACCAATCAGGTTTCACGCTAGAGGGCGTTGTTTTGTCTGCCAGCCAATCAGAAGGGATGAGCTGCGTCACTCACGGACTTGTATTCAGCGAAGACACCATTTCTCTCCTGATTTTGTCAAGTGAAGGTGCGTTTGCTGTTTCTTCGAAGTTGTGCTTGTTAGTTTGAAGTGAAAATGTCGTCTGATTTACATATTGAACTCGTTGAAAGTTTTTACGATGCAGCTAAATCACAGCAGTTGTTGCATGAATTGTTGAACTACGAGTATGAGAATCTCCAATTGAACTTTAATGGGAAAAGTTACACGCCTCAAAGGAAAGTGCTCGGTTTTGGTGATACTGGCGTGAAATATGCCTTTTCTGGAACGTGCGTCTTTTCCAAGCAGTGGACTTCTACACTGCTTGATATTAAGAAGGATGTTGAAAACAAGACTGGACAAGAATACAACTATGCCCTTCTCAACTACTATGCAGATGGAAATGCCAAGATTGGAGCTCATAAAGACAGCTAAAAAGACTTGAATCCAGACTTCACTATTCCAACCCTAAGTCTCGGAACTTTGTTGGGCTGGAAATCAGGACGGGCAAACTGCATGGTTAAGGAACCATGCAGTTTGCCCGTCCTGATTTCCAGCCCAACAAAGTTCCGTTGCCAAGTGGATCTCTCCTTCTCATGAAGCCACCCACCAATAAGTTCTGGATCCATGAAATTTCAGCCGAGAATCAGTATCACCTTCCGAAACATCGTAGAGAGACCGCAAGATATTGTAGAGTATCCCCGCAACTCCCTTTCTCGGAAGAGACCATCTGATGAAGTCATCGCCGAAGAAGAAACAATTCCCGATGACGACTGGATGACTCACCTTTATGCCTCTGTAAAGAAAACCAGTGGATGCCTCAAGGAATGGAACCTTGGATTTGGTTTCATAGTGTCCCTTCATCAATATGACTCTCGTCTTTTCATCCACATGTCTCAACATAATAGTCAAGGAAGTACTCAGAAAATTATGATGAACATGGATACCTTCCAAGACTTTTATAACAAACTTTTACACGTGAACACGAAATACGCAGCTAGTAGCGTTGTGTGTAATAATCAACTCCTGGTTCTATCACATAAGGGTGAGTTAGTTTTAAAACAACTCTTTTATTTTAAACTTAAGGAAAGTACCTTAAAAGTGAATGAAAATAATCTTGCTAAAATTAGAGATCTCATGCCTGAAATATGTGAAACCATCAAGGAGTCTTTTATAAATTTACTGCGAGTTGAAATTCTTAATCATTGTGTTCAAAATGTAAATATACCACCCAATATAGACTTATTTCATGAATATGTTTGTGCTTTTCGATGTGAAATAGAAAGTAATGTTTTAAAATTGATTCGCTGTGATGCCTGTGCTACTGATGACCCCTCGCAAGGTAATCATGTCTGTATAACTACTTCATTGCAAGATTAGTCTTGGTGTGTTGGAGACGATGCTATTCTTGTACTTAATGTTAAAAATGTGATTGAAACCTTACAATGTAAAAATGTCATACAATTCTTTAATGAAGATTTCTTTAAATGTATATCATATGGTGCTTTGAAAGATTATTTGAAATTGTAAATAAAAATTATGCAATGGAAATGTGTGTGTGATTTTCTTATGTGAAATAATAGAACAAAAAATGTTAAAGCAATATCACTTTATTGAATCATAAATTTTCCCACTTTTTAGGTGGTTTTACATTTCGTCTCAACTTTGTTTGAACAATTTTTCTGATTTTTGGATACTCTAATGCATAAATAAGAGAGAAAAAGTAACATACTTGAACATCTTACAACTAAGAATTCAAAAGTGAACGTGAAAATTTACTTTACGAATAAACATCATGTCTTTAAAATGTGTAAGAATATCACTAAATAAGAGAAAAAAGTAACATACTTAAACTTTGTACGACAAATAACTTTGACATTAACGTAAAATTTTTTCTTCACATATAAAAATCACGACTTTAAAATGTGACGTGTAAGAAGAATTAGCATACTTAAAATTTCTACGAGAAATAATTTTAACCTTTACGCGAAAATTTACTATATACATAAAAATCATGTCTTTAAAATATGTAAAATATTGCTAAATAAAGAAAAAAGTAACATACTTAAACTTTGTACGACAAATAACTTGAACATTAAAGTAAAAATTTACTTCACATATAAAAATCACAACATTAAAATGTGACATGTAGGAAGAATTAGCATACTTAAAATTTCTACGATAAATAATTTTAACATTTGCGTGAAAATTTACTACATATATAAAAATCATGTCTTTAAAATATCGCTAAATAAAAGAAAAAAGTAACATATTAAACTTTCTACGACAAATAACTTTAACATTAACGCAAAAATTTACTTTACACATAAAAATCACGACTTTAAATTTGACGTGTAGGAGGAAAGTATAACATACCTATAATTTTTACGACAAAGAATTCAAACATTGCCATTCATGTCTTTAAAATGTATAATGACAACTCTAACTTTTAGAAAAAGAAACACTAAAAATTTACAAAGCAAAGAATTTAAAATTGAACGTGAAAATTAACTTTACATGTACAATCATACTCTTATATCACCGATAAATAAGATAAAAAAGAAGCTCTAAAAATTTATAAGGCAAATAATTTAAATAATACGCGAAAATTTACCACACATATAAAAATTATGTCTTTCAAATGTGTAAGAATAACACTAAATTAGAGAAAAAGAAATACTAAAAATTTATAAGGCAAGGAATTGAAACAATATGCGAAAATTTATTTCACGCATAAAATTTTTATCTTTAAAATGTGTAAGAATAATGCTAAATTAGAGAAGAAAAAATATAACATACTTAAACTTTCTTCGACAACAATTTAAACAATACGCGACATTTTCATACACAATTATTTTCTTAGGTTAATGTTAAATAATGGGAAATTTAACAGAATAAAAATTTCAAAGATAAAGAATTTTAACCTTTACACGAAAATTTACCTCACAAAAATATCATATCCTTAAACTTTAACGTGGTAATTTACTTTTCATATACAATTAAACTCTTAGGTTAATGTTAAATAAGAAAAAAAAATAATATACTTAAAATTTCTAAGATAAACATAACTTAAAAATTTCGTATCATGTGTTTAAAATATAACATATAAGAGAAAAAAACTAACATACTTGAACTTTCTATAGCAAAGAATTTAAGCATTAGCGTAAAAATTCACTTTACATATAAAATTCACATCTTTAAATGGGAAGATAAGCAGGCGACGGTAATTAGCCAATCAGGGTAGCGGTAGGTGATACGCCATTCGCCGGCATTTTTAGATCGGAGGATGAGTCACGCTAAAACGTGTTGGAACAGGTCGGGAGATTTGTACAGCAAGAACAACAGCATCGACGCGCAAGCAGCGGGTGATGCTGTGATGTGTCAGCAGGTCTTTGAGATTATCGTTTTCCTACTTTGCCGTTTTCATAATGAAATGTTTGTGAAAACTTGGAATGAATGAAGTGGATTTCAAAGACACATTAGTAAGTGAAGGTAGAATTCGCATGGACTTTCTTCCAAAAAGTATGATTCACTTGGAGAATTTAAGATCATTTCTACTTGAAAACTTTTCTATTATTTAAAACATTGAATATTGTTCAAACTCAGTGGGATTATATGCTACAATACGGGTAAAACTTAACAAAATTGTTACATAGAAGAAAAATAGTAAGAGATTTAAAATAAATAGTAGTTATAGATACTCCAAAGAAAAAATATCACCTCTACTTTTCAATCGGAAAATCAATACAAGTTGGAAATTTATGTTACTTCAAGAAAGACTTAGACAATTTACTTTGTAATAATATACGTTAAGGTGTCATATTAACTCGTGCAATAAATGCTGACTAAGGATTATTTTACTTATCAATCTAAGAAAGGTGAATTGGGTGAAAATATTAAATAAATTGTAGATATTAAATACATAGTAGATATGCATTCAAGTTTTGAAAATCGCCTGCAAGACTTTTAAAACATCTTAAGATAATTTGAAAGAAACTTGAGAATTATATGTAAACTACATAACTTTTTATACTCTGAAAGGAAATCACAAGTAACTTAGTTAACTTTTTTCATGGTAACACTCATATTCAATGACATGTTTTTAAAATTTAACCTTCTTTACATGATATTAGTTATAAATTTGTTCAATCTCAGATGCGATATACTATTATTTCTAACATATATGTTACGAATTGTGTAAAGTTTTTAAAAGAGTATATGCAAATCACCAATCAGAAACATAAAAATCTAACATCATTCAAACAAACTAAAATAATAAGATATTTTCCTTAGTGGAAATAGTTAACTACTCATGTGATGGAATATACTAGAAAATTTAAATACTGAAAAAAGTTTGCTAGGCAAACTTAAAGAATATTTTTTTTTCTTGTGAAAAACTAGCATAAATTTGAAAAATGTACGGTTTGTTACTACGTAAAATTGAACATCATCTGGACAAACTAAATTATACGTGAATTTTTTTTTTTTATTATTATTTGAGAGGTGCTGACAATATATCATTAATATAGAGATTTTTAACTTCCATCCATAATTTCTAAATAACTTATACATAAATTTCAGAAAAACTGAAACGGAATGTGTTTTACAAGAGGCTTATTTTGTAAGATGAATATTCAATATTAATATAACTGAGCAAAGTTCATTCCGGAAAAAACTTGTAAAAGATACTTATATTTTGAAAATAGTTTGAAATATCCTTTTAAATTTATGAATGCTCGCTTTCGAAAGACACAAATAAAACTGATATTACTCATGATAATTAACACATACATAACATTAGTCAAACAAAGTGAAATTTTTATTGCTTGTGACCGATAACTTTTCAGTGAAGCAGAACTTACATAGGAAATTTGTGCAAACTTTTTCAACTTTTAAACCAAGTATCATGTAAAATTATAAATTACGATAGGAAATAGCATACTTCAGAATCAAACAAGTCTTGTAGCTAAGCTAAATGTATTTCTCAAGGAATTGAAAGCATACCTGAGAAGTCCTTATCATTTCGCATCTTTTCTCATGTTGCAAGAAGACATACTTTGTAAAAGATCGTCTTAGCACTTAACAAAAATCAGTAAAAATAAATATATTTTCTATGGCAAAGATAAAACTTCACAACTTAATTACTTAAATTTAGCTAAGTTGCATATGGTTTATTCACATAACTCGCATATGCTTCGAATGTTGAAATATATTTGTCAGTTGAAATCAAACTCATCGAAAATAAATGCTATCTACATTTTCAAGTCGGAAATTACTATTAAATAAACTTTACATGTAAGACATTATCATGTTAATAAGAAAAATCTACAAAAATGTAAATGATAATTTTACTGTTGGTACATAAATGATGAATAATTTATGAGTTTATTCTAGGCAAACGTTTTATTGTCTAACAGAGAACTTAAACTTTAGCAGAAAAACGAAAAAATACAATTTTTATATCCTATCATGCTTGTCGAAAATTGAATTTATTAGCTGTTGTAATAGATTTTTATTGTCCAAATTTCTATAGTTCTTCCCAGTGCAATAATATTGAGTTCATGTGTAGTGAGTAGGTTTTTTTTTGTTGAATCTTATAAATTTAATGAAATTATTATGACCTAAGAGATTGAGTGAACTGAATAAATCAATGACGTAAATTTAAACAGTGACTTGAACTGATACATACTATAACTGTAAAGAAGTATGACAAAGTGATAGATGAAGTGAAAATAGAAGTTGAGTGAAATGTGTTGAAAAAAGTTGAAGACGACAAGAAATTCATAAATGAGAATTATCATTGACTTATATTAACTTCGTTTTTCTTGCTTATGACAAGAAAATACACTCTTGTTTATTAAGAATCAACTTGATATCTTACCATAGAATGACAATGATGAAATATCTATACATTAAAAAAAATACCAAACTTAGACATAGCAAATTTCTTGAAATTCATGTATAATGTGAGAAGTTTTACTGGAAATATAGAAGATACAACATTGAAAGATGTGAATGTTTCGAAGTACTTTATCAGAAATAAAAAAAATAAAAAAAATGCGCTTAAGTCCGCTAAAAAAATTTTTAGGAGAAAGTTTAAACAAAATTTAAAATCAAACATGCTTTTAAGTGGGAACACATATATTAAAACTATAGCACATTTAACAATTTATATTATGTCATCTCAGCTGTTATCAAACTGAATAATATGAAAAACAACCACAAACTGAATAAACATGAAAATTATCAATATATGTGGAAAAGTTTCCCTTTTTATATGTGGAAAAGTTTCCCTTTTTCACATATAAAAAAAATAACACATTGACATACGTTAAGATCACGAAACATGCGTAATCATATACCGATAAGAGCAACCAATGTTGCGGGGAGATATTCACGTGATGGACAATATCCCATGAATAAATTGAGTGATTTAATTTCTAATGCTAATTCCAATAGTATTCCACGTAACTTCAACTTGATATGTTACACTATAGATATATTTATTTTTCAAATATATTGACTTTCGAAAAATCGTCCTTCAATATAAGAATGATCAAAGTAAGAATAAAAGAAAAGATACTAAGCATTGATTTAAAGTGTATTTATTTCAACTTAGCAACAAATCATATGCGTGAAACGAAAATTGCTTCGAACCAAAGTATAACTATCCAATTTCAGTGATTCCTACAAGGAAATTTTTCTCATCTAGTAATTGAATTTTTTTCTTCTCGTACACATTATAAGTGTTGTCCAATCAGGTGTAGAATAGCTGAAGATATCCGACCTCTTTCTAAATATTAATAAGTCACTGTTGAAAAACTTATAAAAATTTCAATTTACACTTAAAGTTTATATATATATATATATATATATATATATATATATATATATATATATGTTATCCCCAGTGATGTAGAGGGCGCTGCTAATGTAATCCCCTAGCGGCGACTTCGTCGCCAGAGAGAGAGAGTATGATTGAAGGAATGAGGGTGAACGGACGTGGAAGTAGCCTCTCCTAGTTTAGGTTTAAGAACCTATTTCTATCTTTTGCACGAATAAACCTGCTATCCATTTAATTGGCCTCTTTCACTTTTACCCCTTCATCATACAACATATATATTTCAAAGAATTTTTTCAAATCAATATGTATATTTAAATACTGAAACTTATTCACTTCAATAAATGTATGTTTAAGTTATAAAACTTGTCGTATGTATTGAAAAATTGTAACTTTTCGTCTTCGTATAAATCGATAAGTTATACACTAGTTCTTCATCAATTAATCTTCTAAGTAAATCTTTCAAAGGTAAAAACATACCTATAGCTTTGCATTTGTAACAAGTTAAATTGTACATGTTTCTCGTGAAATTAAAATTTTATATGTTTTTCATGAAAATATATATATATATATATATATATATATATATATATATATATATATATATATATATATATATATATATATATATATATATATATATATATATATATATATATATATATATATATATATATATATTTATATATGTTGTATGATGAAGGGGTAAAAGTGAAAGAGGCCAATTAAATGGACAGCAGGTTTATTCGTGCATTAGATAGAAATAGGTTCTTAAACCTAAACTAGGAGAGGCTACTTCCACGTCCGTTCACCTCCACTCCTTCAATCATACTCTCTCTCTAGCGACGAAGTCGCCGCTAGGGGATTACATAAGCAGCGCCCTCTACATCAATGGAGATAAGACACTCCGCCATCCTGATTGAGGAGGACCACCGACTCATTGATATATACTAAACCTGTAAACAAAGATATTGAAAAATACAGCACAATAATAAAATTTAAACAACATTAATGTCTTGAAGATCACAACGTGTGGTTCTTAAAAATTTAAAGTCTGTGGAAAAAGTTCTTGCACAATGAAAAGTTTGTAGAAAGGGAAAAAAAAGTCTCTCTTTAAAAAGTTTGTGTGAAAGAAAAAAAAAATCTTCTTTCAAAAGTCCATAAAAAGAAAAAAAAAGTATCTTCTTTAAAAAGTTTGTATGATGGAAAAAAAGTCTCTCCTTTCAAAGGTTCATAAAAAGAAAAAAAAGTATCTTCATTCAAAAGTTCATAAAAAGAAAAAAAAAGTCTCTTCATTCAAAAGTTCATAAAAAGAAAAAAAAAGTCTCTTCTGTAAAAAGTTCTTGTAGAAGAAAATTGAAGAAACTTAAGTATCTTCCCAGCACTTCATCATATCAGCTGATGTAGATGTGAGAAGTGGTCCTTCAGTTGTCCCCAGTTTACGGACATCATATCGGTCATTTGGCCGAATCTTTACCACCTCGTATGGGCCGAAAAACTTTTGACGCAGTTTTAAACCAGTACCAAACTGCGTTCTTTTGATGGCTACTTTGTCGTGGAGTTTGTACTTGTTTGCTGTCTTGCGTCGAGTATTATAGTTGTGCTTGCTTCTTTCTTGCAGCTGTAGTATATTGGTTTTTGCTTGTTCGCGCATTTGTCGTTTATTTTGGACGAAGGTATGTATGTGTTCTTCTTCGAGGATTTTCTTGATGTTAAGGTCTTCCTTGTTTTTCATTTTAATCCCTATTAAGAGCTCGAAAGGTGTGTACTTTGTTGCTGAAGAAACGGTGCTGTTGATTACGCGTTGGACTGCTGGCACATGTTTAAACCATTTATTGGGGTCATCGAGGGATAACTTTGTGATGACAGGGATAAGTGTTCCATGAAACTTCTCTACTTGTCCATTTCCACGAGGCTGACCAGTGATGATTGTGACATGTTCAATTTCCTCATCTTCGCAGTATTTCTTAAATTCTATTGCTGTAAAGGCTGATCCGCGGTCTGATATTATTCGTTTAGGATTTCCGAAGGTAATTTGTTGGAGTTGAAGTTTATCCAAAGCATCTTTTGTTGACGTTGACTTAACAGGGTATATCCATATGAATTTGCTAAAGGCAAGTCGCCTTTTGGGATTGGGTGTAGAAATCCTTCTTGTTTTCCAACTTTACGTGAAGAAAGTATGCATGGAATGCAGTTGGATATTACGCTTTCGACGGTTTTTCTTATATGCGGGAACCAGAATTGTTGTTTCACCAATGCTTCAGTTTTATTGATCCCGAAATGGCCTTTATTGTGTTCTATTTGGACTATTTGTTTTTGCATGTCTTGTGGTATAACTAACAGTTCTTGGTCATTGACCAGTTTGTAAAGAATGTTGTTCTTGTATTTGTATTCTGTAGTTGAAGAGTGATCGATTAGATTTTTAATTCCTTGTGTGAATTCGTCCTTTGACTGAGCATCGCAGATTTTCTGGGTTGTTGCATCAACTTGGATTGACATGACTGGGTAACGACTGAGAGCCTCAACATGTGCCATCTGCTTGCCTGGTCTGTGTACTATCTCGTAGTCAAAATCCTCTAACAACATTGCCCATCTGGCAATTTTTGGTGGAACTTCTTTCCTTGACATGGTCTTTTGGAAGGCTTGGCAGTCTGTAATAATTTTGAACTTGGTACCTACAAGGTAGTGTCTGAATTTCTTTAGTGCTTGAACTATGGCAAGAACTTCTAATTCGTACGATGAATATTTCTCTTCTTGTGGTGATGTCTTATTGCTCATATAATGTATAGGATGGAAGATGTTATCCGAGTCTGCTTGAAGAAGAATAGCACCAAATCCTTTTGAGGATGCATCACAATGTAACTGTAAAGGCGAGCCTTGTTTATATAGGTGTAGCACAGGCTCTGTTGACAGTGCCTGTTTCAGTGTTAGAAAAGCTTGTTTTTGGTCTGTACCAAAATAAAAAGGAGTATTGTTCCGTAAAAGATCACTTAAGGGTCTTGCAATGGCAGCATAATCCCTTATAAACTTCCTAAAAAATCCACTTAGACCCAAGAATGATTGAACATCTTTTGTTGTTTTGGGCTGTGGAAAACCTAAAACAGCGTTTGTTTTGGCTGTCGAGGGACGAATTGTACCTTTTTCTAAAATGTGCCCGAGAAAGTTGATTTTTCTTTGTAGAAAATTGCATTTTTTAAAGTTAAACTCAAGTCCATAGTCGGAAGCTACTTTGAAGACTTGCTTGAGTTTTTCGACACCCTCTAACTCATTGATTGATGGGATGATCAAATCGTCTAAGTACAAGATCAGTGTATTAGTTTCTAAAAGTTCTCGAAAAACAATCTGTATGAATCTTTGAAACGCAGACGGCGAGTTGCAAAGTCCAAACGGTACTTTATTAAATTGATACTGATTATCTGGTGTAATAAAGCTCGTATACTTGCGGCTTGCAGGATCAACGTCTACTTGGTAAAACGAATTTTTGAGATCTAAATTTGTGTACACGGTAGCCCCTTGTAGCCTGTCGAAGACGTCGTCTATAATAGGAATTGGAAATCGTTCTTTGATTACCACTTTATTCAAACGTCTGTAATCAATACACATGCGTGTTGAGCCATCTTGTTTTTTGCAGAAAACTATTGGTGAGCAAAAGTCAGAAGTACTTTCTGAAATAATTCCGTCGTTCAATAGTTGTTTGATTTGCCTGTTAACTTCCAATTTCTCGGTGATTGATAAACGGCGTGCCCGCTGAAAGATTGGCGTTTCATCCGACAAAAAAATCTTCATTTGAAAATTTGTACTTTTTATTTTATTTGGTTTATAAAATTTTACCATATTCGTAACAGTATCCCGCAAGTTATCGTCGTTAATGTGCAAGAAATCCGCTTCGTTTAAACTCACGCTATCCCCAATCGTAAACAGAAAAGGTAAACAGTCAACGTGTGTTTCTGTTTGTTTACATTCTGGACCATGAGCTTCTGGTTTTGAGCATTTTCCTCCGTCTTCTGTTCTAACACAAACTTCGCCTACTTCATCAGGATCTTCCAATGACCGCTCGTCTATTCTAATGGGGACATTAAGCCCCGCCTCCGTCAACGGAGAGCCGGTATTTTCCGTTGAGTTATCCTTTGTATGACCTTGACACGTGCTTTCTTTTTGAGTTTCCGGAATCGTAAGGATTTCAGAAGCATTTAAAATTTCGTTATTGTTGTCAGCAGGAAAAGTGATATATTCCGAGTTCTTTTTTGAAGCAACATAGCATTTTTTTTCCGCGCGGGTTTCGAATTGGTTTACAATCGGAAGTGGGTGTCGTGTTTTTATGCTTTCGTATACGTTAGGTGGAATTATTAAATTCGAACATAAGTCGTCACAAGCTGCTGCCGTAACTAGAATTGGATTTTTGTTCTTTGGATGAGCTAGATTTATTTTTGTCAACTTCGCTTTTTGTGTGGAACCGAAAGCTCCTGTGAGGGTTATTGATCCGTCATAGACTGTTGAGGGTGGTAATACACTGGTTTTTACACAAGTTATATTAGTACCTCCATCGATCAAAGTTTTTATTTTTTTATCATCGATAAGAACATCTTCGTACTGTAGCTTATTGAAATATTTATCGCGGTTGTAATTTCTTCCGGTTTCTATTTCGCAGACGTGATTATTTGGTGCATTTGGCCTAAAATTATCGTTGTTGTTACGGTGATTGTAAGAACCCCTTGGCGGTCTGTTAAATGACCCTCTGTATTGGTTTTGCGTATTTTTGTTTTGGAAATTCTGCCCGCTGTTGTATGTTTGTTGCTGATGATTTGTTTCGCTTAGAGATTTACGTTTTGACATAAAGTAAATATCACACTCTTTTGCAAGTTCTTTAGGTTCTAGCCAATCTTCCCCTTGGCGAACGGCGATGTGTGCTTGTGTTTGGCGGTCAAGTGTGCTGAAAAGTTTATCCGACACCATTAATTTACATAGTGTTTCGTAGTCAGTGGCGTTGCGTACCTTACAGTAATATGCGAATGATTGTGATAGCCTTGACCCAAATTGCGTATGCGACTCGTTCGGCATGCGTTGGCTCCTTCGAAAATTAAGAAGACATTCTTGTGGCGTGGGTTGAAATTGGCGCAGGACAATACTTTTGACTTGTTCGTAATTTTTTAGGTCGTTCTCCGAAATATTTAGTAAAATGTAACTAGCCTGTTCGCCCAGTATGCTAATCAAAATTTCCGATTTTGCATCATCTGGGACATTTTTTGTCGTAAACGCACGTTCCAGAGACTGAAAGAATAAATTGTAGTTTTCTGGTCTCGACGGGACTGGCATGCTTAGCGTTCGAACACTGCGAAGAAGACTTTCGATATTTGGACTTGCTTCGGTTGCTGTGGTACTTCCAGTACTAGTTTGGTTTAATGCAGTAGTATTTTTAAGAGCTGTGAGCTCGAGTTGTCGTTCTATCTGTGCGAGTTTAACTTCTTCGATTTCTTTTTGTTTTTCATTAGCCTCTTGGGTTTCTCTATCCTCCTCTTGGGTTTTTCTATCAGCTACAACTGTTGTTATTAAATCTTTAACGAAATCTGGATCTTTAACGAAAACTTCACTTTTTTCGATTAAGTCTTTTAATTTTAGAATTGTGGTACCATCCGGTACAACGATATCTAACTCAGCGGCGACAAATACGAGATCTTGCTTTTTGATATTTTTAAACATAATTAATAATAAGATGGATCCTACCTGCGTTTCTTGATTTTACTTCGCTTTTGGAGCTGTATCCGTTTTATGTTGTTGCTCTTTCGAAGAGTACTCGTTGCTTCTGGTTTCTGGTTCGTAGTAGTTGGTCGATGTGGAATAACTTTGCTGACTTCGTTGAACTTCTGCTTGACGGCTGAAGTGGGACTTGTTCGGCGAAGCGACAGTGTTGTGGTTGCAGGTTCGAGTTGGCTCAGGATTCTGTATTCTTGCTGGCTAAGTGGAATAACGATGCTAGCTTCGTTGAACTTCTGCTTGACGGCTGAAGTGGGACTTGTTCGGCGAAGCGAGTGTTATGCAGTTGTATAATGACGACGCTGGTTGATGAGTTTTCCTTTTATTTGTAGATTCCACTGGTGGTCGCTGACTGCTGCTGTAATTCGTGAAGAGGATTTTGGTTTGACCTCTGGATGCGTAGAAGTGCAGTTTTTATTTCGTGAAGAGGATTTTGGTTCGACCTCTGGATGCGTAGAAGTAAAGGTTTTTTTTTTTTCGTGAAGAGGATTTTGGTTTGACCTCTGTATGCGTGGAAGTAAAGGGGTTTTTTTTCGTGAAGAGGATTTTGGTTTGACCTCTGGATGCGTGGAAGTGCAGTTTTTTAAATATTTTTTCATTGTATTCTCGCGGGTAAAAAGCACGGCGAGCCCCCATGTTGTATGATGAAGGGGTAAAAGTGAAAGAGGCCAATTAAATGGACAGCAGGTTTATTCGTGCATTAGATAGAAATAGGTTCTTAAACCTAAACTAGGAGAGGCTACTTCCACGTCCGTTCACCTCCACTCCTTCAATCATACTCTCTCTCTAGCGACGAAGTCGCCGCTAGGGGATTACATAAGCAGCGCCCTCTACATCAATGGAGATAAGACAGACATATATATATATATATATATATATATATAAAAAAAAAAAAACTTTAAGTGTAAATTGAAATTTTTATAAGTTTTTCAACAGTGACTTATTAATATTTAGAAAGAGGTCGGATATCTTCAGCTATTCTACACCTGATTGGACAACACTTATAATGTGTACGAGAAAAAAAAAATTCAATTACTAGATGAGAAAAATTTCCTTGTAGGAATCAATGAAATTGGATAGTTATACTTTGGTTCGAAGCAATTTTCGTTTCACGCATATGATTTGTTGCTAAGTTGAAATAAATACACTTTAAATCAATGCTTAGTATCTTTTCTTTTATTCTTACTATGATCATTCTTATATTGAAGGATGATTTTTCGAAAGTCAATATATTTGAAAAATAAATATATCTATAGTGTAACATATAAAGTTGAAGTTACGTGGAATACTATTGGAATTAGCATTAGAAATTAAATCACTCAATTTATTCATGGGATATTGTCCATCACGTGAATATCTCCCCGCAACATTGGTTGCTCTTATCGGTATATGATTACGCATGTTTCGTGATCTTAACGTATGTCAATGTGTTATTTTTTTTTATATGTGAAAAAGGGAAACTTTTCCACATATAAAAAGGGAAACTTTTCCACATATATTGATAATTTTCATGTTTATTCAGTTTGTGGTTGTTTTTCATATTATTCAGTTTGATAACAACTGAGATGACATAATATAAATTGTTAAATGTGCTATAGTTTTAATATATGTGTTCCCACTTAAAAGCATGTTTGATTTTAAATTTTGTTTAAACTTTCTCCTAAAAAATTTTATAGCGGACTTAAGCGCATTTTTTTATTTTTTTTTATTTATGATAAAAGTACTTCGAAACATTCACATCTTTCAATGTTGTATCTTCTATATTTCCAGTAAAACTTCTCACATTATACATGAATTTCAAGAAATTTGCTATGTCTAAGTTTGGTATTTTTTTTAATGTATAGATATTTCATCATTGTCATTCTATGGTAAGATATCAAGTTGGTTCTTAATAAACAAGAGTGTATTTTCTTGTCATAAGCAAGAAAAACGAAGTTAATATAAGTCAATGATAATTCTCATTTATGAATTTCTTGTCGTCTTCAACTTTTTTCAACACATTTCACTCAACTTCTATTTTCACTTCATCTATCACTTTGTCATACTTCTTTACAGTTATAGTATGTATCAGTTCAAGTCACTGTTTAAATTTACGTCATTGATCTATTCAGTTCACTCAATCTCTTAGCTCATAATAATTTCATTAAATTTATAAGATTCAACAAAAAAAAACCTACTCACTACACATGAACTCAATATTATTGCACTGGGAAGAACTATAGAAATTTGGACAATAAAAATCTATTACAACAGCTAATAAATTCAATTTTTGACAAGCATGATAGGATATAAAAATTGTATTTTTTCGTTTTTCTGTTAAAGTTTAAGTTCTCTGTTAGACAATAAAACGTTTGCCTAGAATAAAATCATAAATTATTCATCATTTATGTACCAACAGTAAAATTATCATTTACATTTTTGTAGATTTTTCTTATTAACATGATAATGTCGTACATGTAAAGTTTATTTAATAGTAATTTCCGACTTGAAAATGTAGATAGCATTTATTTTCGATGAGTTTGATTTCAACTGACAAATATATTTCAACATTCGAAGCATATGCGAGTTATGTGAATAAACCATATGCAACTTAGCTAAATTTAAGTAATTAAGTTGTGAAGTTTTATCTTTGCCATAGAAAATATATTTATTTTTACTGATTTTTGTTAAGTGCTAAGACGATCTTTTACAAAGTATGTCTTCTTGCAACATGAGAAAAGATGCGAAATGATAAGGACTTCTCAGGTATGCTTTCAATTCCTTGAGAAATACATTTAGCTTAGCTACAAGACTTGTTCCGATTCTGAAGTATGCTATTTCCTATCGTAATTTATAATTTTACTTGATACTTGGTTTAAAAGTTGAAAAAGTTTGCACAAATTTCCTATGTAAGTTCTGCTTCACTGAAAAGTTATCGGTCACAAGCAATAAAAATTTCACTTTGTTTGACTAATGTTATGTATGTGTTAATTATCATGAGTAATATCAGTTTTATTTGTGTCTTTCGAAAGCGAGCATTCATAAATTTAAAAGGATATTTCAAACTATTTTCAAAATATAAGTATCTTTTACAAGTTTTTTCCGGAATGAACTTTGCTCAGTTATATTAATATTGAATATTCATCTTACAAAATAAGCCTCTTGTAAAACACATTTCGTTTCAGTTTTTCTGAAATTTATGTATAAGTTATTTAGAAATTATGGATGGAAGTTAAAAATCTCTATATTAATGATATATTGTCAGCACCTCTCAAATAATAATAAAAAAAAAATTCACGTATAATTTAGTTTGTCCAGATGATGTTCAATTTTACGTAGTAACAAACTCTACATTTTTCAAATTTATGCTAGTTTTTCACAAGAAAAAAAAATATTCTTTAAGTTTGCCTAGCAAACTTTTTTCAGTATTTAAATTTTCTAGTATATTCCATCACATGAGTAGTTAACTATTTCCACTAAGGAAAATATCTTATTATTTTAGTTTGTTTGAATGATGTTAGATTTTTATGTTTCTGATTGGTGATTTGCATATACTCTTTTAAAAACTTTACACAATTCGTAACATATATGTTAGAAATAATAGTATATCGCATCTGAGATTGAACAAATTTATAACTAATATCATGTAAAGAAGGTTAAATTTTAAAAACATGTCATTGAATATGAGTGTTACCATGAAAAAAGTTAACTAAGTTACTTGTGATTTCCTTTCAGAGTATAAAAAGTTATGTAGTTTACATATAATTCGCAAGTTTCTTTCAAATTATCTTAAGATGTTTTAAAAGTCTTGCAGGCGATTTTCAAAACTTGAATGCATATCTACAATGTATTTAATATCTACAATTTATTTAATATTTTCACCCAATTCACCTTTCTTAGATTGATAAGTAAAATAATCCTTAGTCAGCATTTATTGCACGAGTTAATATGACACCTTAACGTATATTATTACAAAGTAAATTGTCTAAGTCTTTCTTGAAGTAACATAAATTTCCAACTTGTATTGATTTTCCGATTGAAAAGTAGAGGTGAAATTTTTTCTTTGGAGTATCTATAACTAATATTTATTTTAAATCTCTTACTATTTTTCTTCTATGTAACAATTTTGTTAAGTTTTACCCGTATTGTAGCATATAATCCCACTGAGTTTGAACAATATTCAATGTTTTAAATAATAGAAAAGTTTTCAAGTAGAAATGATCTTAAATTCTCCAAGTGAATCATACTTTTTGGAAGAAAGTCCATGCGAATTCTACCTTCACTTACTAATGTGTCTTTGAAATCCACTTCATTCATTCCAAGTTTTCACAAACATTTCATTATGAAAACGGCAAAGTAGGAAAACGATAATATCAAAGACCTGCTGACACATCACAGCATCACCCGCTGCTTGCGCGTCGATGCTGTTGTTCTAGCTGTACAAATCTCCCGACCTGTTCCAACAAGTTTTAGCGTGACTCGTCCTCCGATCTAAAAATGCCGGCGAATGGCGTATCACCTACCGCTACCCTGATTGGCTAATTACCGTCGCCTGCTTATCTTCCCATTTAAAGATGTGAATTTTATATGTAAAGTGAATTTTTACGCTAATGCTTAAATTCTTTGCTATAGAAAGTTCAAGTATGTTAGTTTTTTTCTCTTATATGTTACATTTTAAACACATGATACGAAATTTTTACGTTATGTTTATCTTAGAAATTTTAAGTATATTATTTTTTTTTCTTATTTAACATTAACCTAAGAGTTTAATTGCATATGAAGAGTAAATTGCCACGTTAAAGTTTAAGGATATGATATTTTTGTGAGGTAAATTTTCGTGTAAAGGTTAAAATTCTTTATCTTTGAAATTTTTATTCTGTTAAATTTCCCATTATTTAACATTAACCTAAGAAAATAATTGTGTATGAAAATGTCGCGTATTGTTTAAATTGTTGTCGAAGAAAGTTTAAGTATGTTATTTTTTTTCTTCTCTAATTTAGCATTATTCTTACACATTTTAAAGATAAAAATTTTATGCGTGAAATAAATTTTCGCATATTGTTTCAATTCCTTACCTTATAAATTTTTAGTATTTCTTTTTCTCTAATTTAGCGTTATTCTTACACATTTGAAAGACATAATTTTTATATGTGTGGTAAATTTTCGCGTATTATTTAAATTATTTGCCTTATAAATTTTTAGAGCTTCTTTTTTATCTTATTTATCGGTGATATAAGAGTATGATTGTACATGTAAAGTTAATTTTCACGTTCAATTTTAAATTCTTTGCTTTGTAAATTTTTAGTGTTTCTTTTTTCTAAAAGTTAGAGTTGTCATTATACATTTTAAAGACATGAATGGCAATGTTTGAATTCTTTGTCGTAAAAATTATAGGTATGTTATACTTTCCTCCTACACGTCAAATTTAAAGTCGTGATGTTTATGTGTAAAGTAAATTTTTGCGTTAATGTTAAAGTTATTTGTCGTAGAAAGTTTAATATGTTACTTTTTTCTTTTATTTAGCGATATTTTAAAGACATGATTTTTATATATGTAGTAAATTTTCACGCAAATGTTAAAATTATTTATCGTAGAAATTTTAAGTATGCTAATTCTTCTTTCATGTCACATTTTAATGTTGTGATTTTTATATGTGAAGTAAATTTTTACTTTAATGTTCAAGTTATTTGTCGTACAAAGTTTAAGTATGTTACTTTTTTCTTTATTTAGCAATATTTTACATATTTTAAAGACATGATTTTTATGTATTTAGTAAATTTTCGCGTAAAGGTTAAAATTATTTCTCGTAGAAATTTTAAGTATGCTAATTCTTCTTACACGTCACATTTTAAAGTCGTGATTTTTATATGTGAAGAAAAAATTTTACGTTAATGTCAAAGTTATTTGTCGTACAAAGTTTAAGTATGTTACTTTTTTCTCTTATTTAGTGATATTCTTACACATTTTAAAGACATGATGTTTATTCGTAAAGTAAATTTTCACGTTCACTTTTGAATTCTTAGTTGTAAGATGTTCAAGTATGTTACTTTTTCTCTCTTATTTATGCATTAGAGTATCCAAAAATCAGAAAAATTGTTCAAACAAAGTTGAGACGAAATGTAAAACCACCTAAAAAGTGGGAAAATTTATGATTCAATAAAGTGATATTGCTTTAACATTTTTTGTTCTATTATTTCACATAAGAAAATCACACACAAATTTCCATTGAATAATTTTTATTTACAATTTCAAATAATCTTTCAAAGCACCATATGATATACATTTAAAGAAATCTTCATTAAAGAATTGTATGACATTTTTACATTGTAAGGTTTCAATCACATTTTTAACATTAAGTACAAGAATAGCATCGTCTCCAACACACCAAGACTGATCTTGCAATGAAGTAGTTATACAGACATGATTTCCTTGCGAGGGGTCACCAGTAGCACAGGCATCACAGCGAAACAATTTTAAAACTTTACTTTCTATTTCACATCGAAAAGCACAAACATATTCATGAAATAAGTCTATATTGGGTGGTATATTTACATTTTGAACACAATGATTAAGAATTTCAACTCGCAGTAAATTTATAAGAGACTCCTTGATGGTTTCACATATTTCAGGAATGAGATCTCTAATTTTAGCAAGATTATTTTCATTCACTTTTAAGGTACTTTCCTTAAGTTTAAAATAAAAGAGTTGTTTTAAAACTAACTCACCCTTATGTGATAGAACCAGGAGTTGATTATTACACACAACGCTACTAGCTGCGTATTTCGTGTTCACGTGTAAAAGTTTGTTATAAAAGTCTTGGAAGGTATCCATGTTCATCATAATTTTCTGAGTACTTCCTTGACTATTATGTTGAGACATGTGGATGAAAAGACGAGAGTCATATTGATGAAGGGACACTATGAAACCAAATCCAAGGTTCTATTCCTTGAGGCATCCACTGGTTTTCTTTACAGAGGCATAAAGGTGAGTCATCCAGTCGTCATCGGGAATTGTTTCTTCTTCGGCGATGACTTCATCAGATGGTCTCTTCCGAGAAAGGGAGTTGCGGGGATACTCTACAATATCTTGCGGTCTCTCTACGATGTTTCGGAAGGTGATACTGATTCTCGGCTCCGTCACTGCAGGCTCGGCTGAAATTTCATGGATCCAGAACTTATTGGTGGGTGGCTTCATGAGAAGGAGAGATCCACTTGGCAACGGAACTTTGTTGGGCTGGAAATCAGGACGGGCAAACTGCATGGTTCTGATAGCTCCGAGACTTAGGGTTGAAATAGTGAAGTCTGGATCCAAGTCTTTTTAGCTGTCTTTATGAGCTCCAATCTTGGCATTTCCATCTGCATAGTAGTTGAGAAGGGCATAGTTGTATTCTGGTCCAGTCTTGTTTTCAACATCCTTCTTAATATCAAGCAGTGTAGAAGTCCACTGCTTGGAAAAGACGCACGTTCCAGAAAAGGCATATTTCACGCCAGTATCACCAAAACCGAGCACTTTCCTTTGAGGCGTGTAACTTTTTCCATTAAAGTTCAATTGGAGATTCTCATACTCGTAGTTCAACAATTCATGCAACAACTGCTGTGATTTAGCTGCATCGTAAAAACTTTCAACGAGTTCAATATGTAAATCAGACGACATTTTCACTTCAAACTAACAAGCACAACTTCGAAGAAACAGCAAACGCACCTTCACTTGACAAAATCAGGAGAGAAATGGTGTCTTCGCTGAATACAAGTCCGTGAGTGACGCAGCTCATCCCTTCTGATTGGCTGGCAGTCAAAACAACGCCCTCTAGCGTGAAACCTGATTGGTTAGTCTTCCCCTAACACCTATCCATCTTTATCGCCATGCAATATCCTGTCCCCAGCTGTTCAAACCTGTTCAGACAGAATGAGTCATCCGATTAACACCTGCTCGTATCTTGTTTAAACCTCTCACAAGATGTTGCCATACCTTAAATGCTAAATCTTAACATATAATGACGTCATACTCACTGTGACGTCACTAGTAAAAATACCTATAACTCTAAAGTATTCGTTTAGAAGCAGCCCTAGAACAACTCAACTTCCAGTGACGTCATCGTCCCCTCGACCCATACGGCATCCCTCCTTAAAACTATATCAGGGTGTTGCCACACTTAAAAAGTTAAACTTTAACATATTCTCTCTATGACGTCATTCCCACTGCATTCCCACAATGATGTCATACAATTAGAGCCTATCACTATTACGTTTTCGTTTAGAGGCAGCATAAATACAACTCAACTCCGCCTTAAATTTATGTCTCAAGATGTAAGGTGTTGCCATCTAACTAAACTGTAACATAAAACAAGTTATGAAGTCATATCCACTGACGTCATACATAAAAAAGCCTATATCTCAAAACTTTGATATAAAACAAATTATGACGTCATACCCACTGTGACGTCACTAGTAAAAATATCTATAACTCTTAACTTATTCACTTAGAAGCAGCCCTAGAACAACTCAACCCCATTTAACTGGAAGCAAAAAAAAAAACTAAAAAGTGTTGCCACCGCTCAAAAACTTTGATGCAATAAAAACCTATCACTCTAACTTATTCACTAAGAAGCAGTCCTAGAACAACTCAACTCCGTCTGCTAGATAAACCGAAACTAAAAAAGTGTTGCCACCACTCAAAACTTTGATATAAAACACATTATGACGTCATTCCCACTGTGACGTCATACACAAACAGCTTATAACGAAACCGAAACTAAAACAACAGCAGGAGGGGAACAACTCAACTCCACTTCCGGTCACGTGGCTTCCGGTGACGGCATATCCTGTGATGTCACTTCCTGTGACGTCATATCCCGTCATGCCCCCTTCTGGTGACGTCATCATCCCTCATCCCATCCCTCATCCCTCCATGGCCCAGGACTCTCCTTTTTTACCTACTACTGAGGTTCAAAACATCTGATATCAGGGCTGCCATTGACTATAAAACTTGAAAATATTTGCTTTAGTAGCCTCGGGTGCTAAAAATAGTAGCCAAAACAGTAGTCTTAGATGTTGAAAATAGTAGCCAAAATATTAATCTCAGACGTTGAAAATAGCAGCCTCGCTTTTCTTAACTTAATAACGATTTCTTCTTTCAAAATGTTTAAACATATATAATGTAATGAAAATGACAGGCAAATTTAATTAAGCCCAGTTTTCCAATTTTTTAAGCTATATTCAAAGCAATTAAGTAAATATATATATATAAGTAGTTATAAATTTAGCTATAGTATTGAAATTTTAGTCATTCTGCATCGATTGACCTACACAGCAAAAATGATGAACATAATATATTGTAACACCAACGAAAGCCTTGGTAAAAACATACATTACAATAATGCAAATCTCAGAGATGGCAGTCATAACATCAGCAAATATCAAAAATACAGCTGTTAAACCGTCAAATCACTTTAAACTTGGCGAAAATAACTATCATTCCAATGTAAATACTGGTGATGGTGCCTTCCATTCCGAAAATTATCATCACAAGAATGCAAATATTAGCGATAGCGTCCATCATAAAGGTGCAAATCTCGCGATGTCCATTACATCAGCTTAATATGCGGCGAAATTAACCGTCACAAAAACGTAAATCTCGGTGTTCGCCCTGCATACAAGCTCAAAAAACGGCAATAGTGGTCATTACATCAGCCTAATAACTCAATGAAAATGAAATTAACAATCTCACACAAACATAAATATAGATGATAGAGAAACAGTTGAAGCAACAATAAAAGTGGTCATTCCACCAAAGATTTTGGAATTCTGAATGCAGGCAAAGGTCTGTGGCGAACAGACTAGTAAACAAGTACACACATGCACTCCTTGAAAGTTGAACGCGGATTTCCATCGAACTCAGGAAATTTTGTCAAAAAAAAAAAAAAAAAAAAAAAAAAAAGCTGAAATTAGCAAATCCGCTGACTGTACTATGTGTGATTTTTAGTGTGGATTTCATGTATTTATCTGTATATGTTAAGAAACAAAAGCTTGCTTTTCACAAGTCTTGTTTCACTTTCACACACAATAAGTAACTTCCACTTCGGAGCATTGCTTACATTTAGTGATGTATAGTTCCAAAATGTCATACACCTTGCTCCTTTGATTGATTTAGGATAATAACACAAGTTTTTTAATACTTAAATACTAATGGCAAACTTAGGCGACTTTTTTAACAAGAGAAGAAAGATGATTTACGATGACATTTATCAAGCCATTTAAGTTGCGCAAAAGTAAATACCCTAGTATAGTTACGTGGCAACCCTCAATTGCTAAATGTACATTTCAGTTGGTAATCTTACGCAGATATAAGATTTCAATTAAAAAAAGAACAGGAAAAATAAGCTGCCCATACTGATGGCATTTTCTTCCGGCGTTCAAGGCAAATTTCACAAATTCATTCTTGTCAAGTAAAGTTAATAAAGGCAAAATAATTTGATATTTGAGAATATAATAGTATATGTTGTTGAGCCCTGCACTGCGAAAGATGATACATTGGAACCTAACAGGTAGGCAAAAATAATAATTGCACGTGGTAGGCGAAAATAATAATTGCACGTGTGTGAATACCAGGGAGATACTATTGTTGGACTAACCAGGTTACCACTCGACCCTCGAACATGAACTAAAATTAACACCTATTTCGGTAGAGTTCACTCCCCTCATAAAAATATCGCCATTTTGACAAAACTGCGTTAGTACCTTAGAGCCACTTTTTTTCCGTCCTACTATCAGACAATATCTACTTTTTTAAAAAAAATAGTAGCCTTAGCCCAAAAATAGTTGAAGGTTTTGCTTAAATTAGTCGTTTTGGGTCCTTTTTTCACTAAAATAGTCGCCATAGTCGCCTGGCCACTAAAATAGTCGCTTTATTAGCTTTTTTAGTCGCCAGTGGCAGCACTGTAATAGTTAATGTAAGTTTGAATTCTCAAATCATTTTTCAAAAAGGTTATATCAAACTTCAGTTATAATGTTTAAATTAAGTTTCAAGTGCCAAAAACACGATTTTTTAGATAAAGAGTTTAAAATATTCAAATTTATTTCAGAACAAAATAGTACTTGAAACTAATAAAATAACTCTCTAGCCTTCAGTTGATACCATTATCTTGCAAAAATTCCATCTAGAGATTATTTTGAAGCAGAAATTCTCATGGGCAGCCAAAGTTAGGAAATGGCTGATTTGGCTGCCTCGCTACACAATACGTGAAGGGAAAGCTCTATTGGATTCCATTGGTTACCACGGCAACATCGTAGCCGAAACGCGTTTCAGGAATACATGGCTGCCGTACGAAGGAAGATCACCTTGATTGGAAAAGGTTTTTTTTTTTTTGTGCTGGTATATCGCATTTTTTTACACTTACCGTGGATATTGTATCTTCATTTTGGAAAATTGTAAAATATATAAGATACAGCCGGCTGTAGTACACAAGCCGCTACTGCTTTTCTAAATGTTTTCTAAAGAGGAAAATAAAAACATTGACCTTGAGACGTTAAAAAAATCTTTTTTCGTTTAATGACAAAACCAACGTTGCAATCAAAAAAGCATTTTTTTTTTTTTCACTAATAAAAGTTTATAATTAACATGCAGTTAGGATATTTTTGAATCAATACGTTTACGACCTATAAATTGATTATCTTTAATCATTGCCTTTATTTCTATTACAAACTTTTGGGATAGACAGCAAAAAAAGGTGCTGCTCAGAATTCTAATTCCTTTTTCAAATAGGTTATTAAATTATGAATATCCATGGGCGCCCGCAGAATTATTTGCAGGGGGGTGCAGACCCATTTCATTGTGTGCTAATCAATTTTTTACCCATCACAAATTAATTGAACTTTTTTATTATTATTATTTATTTGTATCGAAGGAAGGTTTGTTTAAAATCTAGAACGTTTTAATTAAAATTATAATTAATAATTGTATTGTTATATTAATAAATGTATTGTTATTGCTTCAAGTACTGAATTAAATTTATTGTATCTAAAGAGTATTTTGCATGTCATTGTAGAACACAAAATTCTAGTTCTGCCAAACGCAAATAATATAAATTTAGAACATTTTCAGACTCTCCCTTGAACTGCATGGATAAGCATTGGAAAGGGGGAGATACTTTCTATTTCGAAAATGTCAAAATCGAAGCTTACCTATATCTTGGTCTTTTAAAATTTCATTCAAATGCATATGTGACGGTAAAATTGAAATAAAGATTAATAAGCCTGGTGTGTGTTGAAGTCTAGAAAACGTTCGAATCGGACATATCTTTCGATTAAATCTATGATGAAGACTCTTTATAAGCAAACTATTTTTTTTGCTGTTATTGTCATTTCTCTTTAAATCTCTTAATGAAAAGTCATATCATTCAATACGGGGCACAATCAGTTGTTCTCAACCGTTTATGTTGCATCTGTACTTTCAACGAATTTCTAAAGTAGAATTCAAAATCCTATCATTTCCAAAAACAATAAATTTCTTGTAATTTACAACCGGAAATAATTTCTCAAGATCATCCTACTTTTTTCAATGATTCAGTACCCTCCCTCCCTTCCCACTTTTATTTCTCCAAGCTTTCTAATTGTAACTGTGCTGGTATGTTTTTTCCTAATAGACCGGATGTCGCCACAAAAGATATAACTGATTCCTTCTCGCCGCAAAAAAAAAAAAAAAATTAAAAAAAAAAAAAAAAGCATCGTATGCAAGAAATACTAAAAAAAAATGCTAAGTATAAAGAAATGTTACAAAACTGAGTCAATGTTTGCAATGGTAGATTCTCAAAAAGAAAAATATCTTACACTACAAACAAAATTTAAATAATAATAAAGCAAATTAATACTTTATTCATTATGTTGTGCGGCACGTTAAGTCGAAAATAAAAAAAGTTATAAGATTTTAATTTTCAAATCCAGTTACACCCTCCTAGGGGCGCCCATGTCAATATCGAATAATTTTATAGCTTCTCTTAGTCTTATGTCATTTAATTTCGGTTCTTCTAAAGAGTTTTTGAATAATTACTGGGCAAAGAAGACTTCCGGTGATTTTAGATAAAGAGAGTGCTACCTGGTTTCAAGCATTTTCAAATGTAGATTTCAATAGCTCTATTTAGAAATCATGGTGCAGTAGTAGATATTCATAAGAATTACTACGCGTCAAGGCCGTAACTAAATATTAATTATTTTTTTTTAATTTTAGGGAAGAGGTGGGGGAATAAAAAATTATTTTTACTCATCTACATAAAAAATGGAAAATCCTGCACCTTAAAAGGCATTTCTATAGCGATTTTAATCAAAATCGTTAAAGCCGTTTTTTGGTAATCGCTGAAAAACATAATTTTTTCAATATCAGCTACTTTATGCACATGTGCAATTTTGACGAAAACCTTAACGCCAGGTCTCATGGCCATCAATAACCTGTACATATAATTTGAACATCGTAGGTCAATCCGATTTGGGAGTTATGCTGATAACTAACAGGCACACAAATTTTTTTTTGAACTCATCACGTTCCAAAACGTGAAGAAATGCAATAATTTTTTTTTTTTTTTTTTTTACCGAATTCAATACTTTATGTGTAATTGAAAGTAAAAAAAAATATGGATGTGTAAAATCGCACCACATATATATTAGTACGGGTAAAATAGTACTTAAAAACCATAAGAAAAACAAAAAAATTGGTTCATTGATGAAACTTGGCAAAAATGTTCTATTTGTCATGGAAATGAATATCCATTCAAAAGAGTCCCTAAAAATATCTAGCATAGAAGGGGGGTTTTCTTGAGGAGGGGGAGGTTTTTTTTTAAACTGAAAAGTAATTTTGGTATAACCCGGGCATTTCAATTTACGCTAAGATAGCAAGTCAGAAATATGACGAAAGATGGTGGGGGTCCATCAATGGATACGGATTATCTTGAAGTATGTTTCTAGAACACTGCATAGATTTTTTTTTTTTTTTACTTTTTTTACATATTTTCGATTTTATCCTGACTAAGGCACAGGTGTTTACCCCCCCCCCTCAGGAAAATCCTAGATCCACCACTGCTCTTGGGTGGATTAATTAGAAATGGGACTTATGGGATGAGTTTCCAAAAGAACGTTTACTTGAGTAATTTCATGTTCTAGAATATTCTTTGAAATTTGTTTATGCACAGCTTAGGGGAGCGTTGTAAGTAGTATTCAATTGCCAATCTAAAAAACAAAACTAAAATTCCCAAATAGAATCGAGATGGAACGATGTGTTTAGATTCTGGAATAATAGAAAATGTCAGTACAGATTGCACTGATAAATATTGTTGCGTGGATGGGTTCGAAAGATTTGAAGCCAAAGCAGATCAAAACTTGCAGAAATTTATTCCAATATAACTCTTCACAGATTCCTTTACAACTGCAGAACTTCTCGTTCTAGTAGACAGAATACAGCTCTTTTAACAACAATAGAGCACAAAACAGCAGTTAAAAACTTGACAACACAACTGCTCAAATCGCTGCAAAAGACAATGCAATACAGTTCGCTTTCGAAACTCTCTGAACGCTCATTGAGACTTAGTGTCTCAACTCAGTAATTCCAGTCAACTAATGGACTCAGCTAACAACTCCCCGCTCACTTGGCCGGTCTTTTATAGGGGAGGCGAACATTCTTGAAATTTCTAGAGGTAGATATTTGGAGAACTTTCCAGATCGTAGTCGAAAAGTCCTATACATGTACATAGGGACCGAAAATGTCGCCAAATTTGGCGACAAAAATTAGTCGCCAAAACCGTCGCCAACTTGAGTTTATCTCGCCAATTTGGCGAGATTGCCATTACCATAATGTTAAATGCCCTGCTCCTTGTAAAACTCGCTTCCCAGCGTTACCTCTGTAAAACTCGTTATCAAGCATCAAGAGACTCATTGCAGGGAAACAAACTAAAGACGAACTATTGCACTGCCTTATGCAAAATGTACATAAATTTTCCTATTTACAAAATTAACACTACGAAATATTTGCAAACATACAAAAATTCACAACAATATTTTAGACAATTATTCATAGGAAGCGGTTTTGCTCATAATGGACCTTGTAAACCAAAGGTGGCTCATGGGGTACAGCAAATTCAACTGGGGTATATCTAAATTATAAATTTAAATTGAAAATTTACTAATTGATAATCAACTTTGAATATGTATTTTACTAATTTTCTTAAATATAGAATAAAATCGCAAATGAAGATAGAATTTCTACGATAGGTAAGAAAAAATCTCCGATAAATAGCAAACCTGTTGCACAATGCACAATTGAAGGGGATTAAAAACCCCACAAATCAACTAAATCTGACGATGATGGAACGAGTACAGCCAGCGAGTGAAACTCCCAAGTAGCTGCACCGTTGCTATAGAAACAATTGCTAGTATGGAATCTCTCTCCACGGAAAATGTATAAGGCGTGACACCAAATGCAGCCTTTACGAATTTCGAGACTTTGGCTGTAGTAGTAAATTTATTGATCGGTATGTATTAGTAAATTTGATGTACTGATTGGCTCGTGGGTAAATATGTGGAATACAAAAAACTATTATAAAATAGCTTTAACATTCATACATTTTAAACCAATAAAAATATTTTTTTTTTTTTAATGTGATAATGTACGTTCAGCGTTTTCAAGCATGATAAAAAGAAGGGGGAAAAAATCCTTTACCCTGATTTATTCCATGAATAAGTATGTCCATAAAATAATAACAAAATAAGCAAATCGCTAGCATTGGAATAAATTTGTGTTAAATGAGTAAAAGCGCTAGAATTAGCAATTTAGAAAGTTATTTTGATCTCCTGAAAACTTTGATAAATTGGAAATTGGAGTTGGCACCTTTCACTCTTAAGTCGTTATCCGTAGAAGTACTGTTTGCACTAGTACTTGTATGGATATTTGAAAAGAACTGCACAACTCTCTCTCAAGGAAAACAAAATAAGATTCTAATGTCATCATCTTTGCTCTCCACGGACGCTCCCATCCAGGAAATCAACAAGATAACAAACACGAACCGAAACTTTTTCTTGCTATTCATCACAAGGTTATATGGTAGTGGTACTACAACCTGGTGAGCTCCAACACGGCCGGTATATCAATAAAACTGAACATCACAAATAACAACAAAAGTGTGAACAGTCGTACAACACATTTATAGTATTGGAAAGGATTCATTTCAAAACTTAAACGTCCGTCTTTATTTAAATCGGAAATTGTTAACATATGATGCTACAGCGCGTTATTAATGTAACACAATGCTTCTGTAGTTACGATTTTTGTGAAACGACAAAACTGAAGCAAAATAGATTTCTACAAAAAAGTAATTGTTGTATTAGAGCAAAATTGCACTGAAATTTAACATTCAATATCACTGTAGTACATAGATTTTTCCAAGCCAAGGGTAAGCATAGCACCAACAGTGGGCACATCGTAGATCTTACTACTATATAACTTGTTTCAGGCCACAATTACCCTTAAAAAAAAAACTTAATATTCTAATTTTTCTTGCGCATCATATTTTTTAGGTAAATGCATCGTAAGTTATTCAAATGTTTCTTTCAATAATGTATCAAAACAGAAAAAACACTTAACCAAATGAAATACAGTAAAACCCCGATTATCCGAGTTTCCGCTTTAACCGAGCCAGATAATATTTCTTTAATTTTTTTTTTACGCCTGATATTTTCCTTTGTCAAAACTAGTACCGAAAAAAATTGGTACTTGATCTCTCAAACACTCAAGAAAACAAAATGTTTACATTCCTTTTCATTGTATGACACAGCTCCTCCTATCCCGTCGCTAAAGGTCTTAAGGCTTAAGTAAGATAACTCTTTAAGCGTTACTATATATTAATTGCATGTGGTTTATCTATATTACTTGTCAAAACATACATTTAAACCGATACGATTTATTTTACTTTTAATTTTCTGTTTAACCGAGTTTTTCGGTTATCCGAGTTGGTCTTGGTCCACATTAACTCGGATGATCAGGACTCTACTGTATTGTCAAGAAAATTATTTATAACTGAAGGATGGATTGTGAAAGCCACCTACCGAAACTTAAATTACAATGCATTCTACACTTGCAATTGTTTACAATACCATGCCACTAGCATGATTCCGTTTTGATAATAATAATTAAAAAAAAGTTACTTTGGTTTTGATATCCAATCCTCCAAAAGATGAAGCACTATGGACAGATCCCGCACTTGACAGAAGTCAAATAACAGCAAATCTCTTCTGGAGAAGCAAAAAACCAACAGAGAGATTTCTCAAGTAACACCGAAAGAGGGCTCTGGGGATCATACCCAAAGGTCAAAACAGAAAGAAGAGATCAACCAGATTGTAGATTGATGAAAGGTTAAAAAAGACCAATAAATATTGTATACATGACACTTGAAGATGAGGCGGGGTTGGGACGTTTTCTGGGGCATTTGTGATTGGTCAGACCAAGATTTTTAGCATGATGGTTTGATCATCCATGCTCCCTGTCTTACCTAGTATAACGTCGGTCATGACTCATACACATTCTGGAGTTGCATTCTCCTGCCTCTAGTCTAGACTTTTTCTTCGCGCTTTGATTGAAGACAATGTCCCTTTGATATCAACCGTTCTTTATCAGTTTTTGTGGTAGTTATTTTTTTTAATTTAATTGTTATTTTTTAAAATTTAATTATTATTTAGTTGTGTTTTTCTGTTATTTCAATCAGTTATTTCAATAATTTGTCTAAATACAAGTGAAATATTCAATTTAAAACGGTATACAAAATTTAAAAAAAAAAAAAATTAAATATTAGGAGTTGCGTACTTTAAACATAATTCGTAATGTCCCTTTGAAGTAAAGCATGGGCTCCCGCAGGATTATTTGCAGGGGGGTGCAAGATTGATAGAATTTTGTTTAAATCGTTAATTTTTCAGAAATGTGGATTGCAATTCCTAACGAATTGTCAATTAACAATTATGCAATAATTTTCACTTATAAAAAAAATCACGGTATATATTTTTGAAATCCTCTACTCTGCAGATTTTATTTGGTAACCAACGCAACCACGTTAAAAAAAATCTTGTGCAAGAAAAAAAAATAATAATAATTAAAGTCTATCTTATTTTTTTGTTTTTGATCTTCTAAGCAGTTCTCGTGGTATTCAAAAGATAGTGTTTAAAACAGAAGACACAAAATATGACTTATTAAAAAAAAAGTTTTCAATATAAATCCTCTATACTATGCATTGTCAATTTTTAGGTGCAATTGCAAATTATTGAGCTCAAATCGAGTTTTCATAGTTTTTGACCACTACGAAGAAAGGCATCCATTTCGGACTATTTACTAATTTATTTATTTTTTTTGCACCAAAAACTTAATTGAATAAAATGTCATCCACAACGACTCTCTTCTAAGTTTTAACTCGATTGGATGACAGTAAGCGAGTTAATTAGTAGTAATGAGTGCAAAAGCGGACTCTTTGGGACAAACCCAAAAACGTGATAGAATACATTAGCATGGCCACGAATCTATGTGTCAAGTTTCAGCCTGACTGATTTATGGTAATTGGGTTAGTTAGCCACGCGCAGATTTGCTGGCCACACATAAATAAACAAATAAGTTCGTAGTCATAGCTGCCAACTCTTAAATGTCAGAAATCGCCAACAGCCCATTACAAAATCATTAAATCTAAAGTTTAAGAAAATCACCAGAAAATTCTCGAAAAGGAAATATCTCATCAAACAGTAATCTCTCACAGAAAAAACATATTTTTATCAATAGTTTAATGTATTTATGGCTGCTTTCGGTAAAAACCTTCTCTCTTTCTTGTGTAATTGCCCTGTCACCTGTCCTCCAATAAAAACAATTCCGCCAAGTTGAATTTGTGTTCGGACCGGGCGTATCCACACCGGTGGTATAACATTTAGTTGGCCGGAGTCCTTACACTAACTATTTTTCGAGCTCTCTACCTATTCAATATTTTCGTCAAAATAATAAAAAAAAAAAAAGTACTTTTATGCTCAGCAACTTAGGAATACTAAAAAATAGGAAATCAAAGTCTGAATTGTGTAATGCAACTTAGGGGGTAAATAAACTTTATTAAAATTGTACTAAATAACTAAAAACAATTATACATTTTGTTTGCTTAGCAGTCAGCAGAGAAAATCATTCAACGAAAATGGAAAGGAAAAAAAAATCATTTATAAGCAATAAATACTGAAACGAATGTTATCAGTTCATACGCTAGTTCCTATTGACTTTGACAGAAGTATTATAATGTAAACCAAAGTAATAAATAAAGCCGATCTTGTGTTAATAAATAAAACAAACCTCTAAAATGATATAAAAAAAAAAAATTTCGATGCTGCAATTATGTATCTTATTTCCATCTTGAGCTCAATCATTCTGTTTGAAAAAGAGTAATAATTTACAATTAGCTGTCAGAATGGAAGAGTCAGTCAGAATGATGTGATTTACTTATAGGATTTTTCATAATCTCCAAAGGAAGCCCCTGAGGTTAATATCAAATATTTAAAAATACTGAAGTGTCAAATTTTGTTTTTTCCAAGTTAGAAAAATAATTTTAAAAAATCAATAATGAAACATAAAGGAAATGCTTAGTTGAAATCTAAAAACTTACTACGTCTTAAATCTGATATACCCAATTTCCAATCCTCAATATTTCTAAGCAACTGGCGCCATAAAACCTCCTCGCAATGATCGATGCTTGCAATAGCAATACTCATCGATGAAAAACGATATAGGAAATAAACTGGAGTCGTAAAATAAAGTTGAAAAAAATCATTGTAAGATTGAACTACGATTTCAAATGGCATGTGTGCCCCCCCCCCCCCCCTCCCCTTGGAATTTACACCTCTTTCGCAAATCTTAATTTAATTTTCAAAGTGCAACCCTTGCACCCTCCTGGGGGCGCCCATGAAGTAAAGTGGCAATTTTTTTTCAAAACAATATCTAGAATGTATCCAATTTTTGTATGTATCAACAGTGGCGTTGATTAAAAGAGCAGTTCAAAATTTGACTTAAGTGTTTTTTTTTTCCCCCAAAAATATTCCCGAATTCATTACCTTTAAAATGATACCATTTTCTTTCTGAGACTCAAATTACTTTTGAAATTACAGTGGTTTTTGTGAACCTGTTTTGTGTCACATTAATTAGTGTAGTAAACTTTAAACGCGTTTTCTGAAGAATGACATTTTGATGTTATATGACTTTACGCCAACGGTCATAACTTCATAATAAATGGTCCGATTTAGAAAATTCTAATTTTGTTTTGTAGACAATAGCTATGAATATGTTTCCTATTGAAAATCTAATATATATTGTTTATGCATATTTTAATCTCAATTTTTTGCTAAAAACTATGTATTTTTTCAAACTTTTTATCTAAAAACTTATAATTAAATAAATACTGAAACCAAATTCACAACTCTGTATGGAAACATGAATCAATATAATATCTTTTATTTGCAATAAAAACCATACCTCTAAGTTAATTACAAGTTTATTTATATCCGTTCGAATAACGTCCTAATTAGTCCCTTTAATTGCAATTAGCTAATTAAAAAATTAACAAGAAAAGAAGTTTAAATATAAAAATGCATCCTTTTTAATTCTGATATATGTACTGATAAAATGTTTGAAATTCTAACATAAAAATTAAAGAAAATCATCTCAATTGTATATGTATACCTTAATTTTGCTGCTTATATTTATGATGATATATGCGAATCAACATATTAATGTCAAATGCCTCTTTAGCCACATAATCCTTTATATTGTTGTTTACTATTTTTTCGACGCAATAAATCTAGAAGTTTAGGATATGGTGTCTTTCTTTAGTTTGCTATGGTAAAATAAATAGCATTTGATGGTGAAAGATTATCGGTGGTTATTAAGAACTTTTGGTTTTACTAAGTCTCTTCCTGAATAGTATAACTACTTCCAACTATACTGTACTAACTGTATTGTATAACTTCTGCTTCACAATACATTTAGACGGACTTAATTATTCGGCATTACCACTCACAATGAGGCATGAAGCTGAGAAAATCTGCCATTGTTAAGAATTTTTGTTAACTATTATTAAATAAGTTCCTTGATTATGGATGATTGTGTAGCACTTTTCTGTCATATTAATCATGTTAAAGCATTTAAAACATTTTAACTATAAACGAAGCAATTGTTTAAAAAAAAAAAACAGTGAAATTTCACACCGAAGAACAGGTATTCAGCTTTTTTTTCCTTCTTATAAAATTATAAGTGTAATGCAGTTGTATAGTTTATTAAACATTGCAACTTGAATTGTTTTCATCCTCTGGCTAAGAAAAACGTTTCCTGTCAGACATCTTTGAGCTTTGAAAAAAGCTCGTAAAATGCTGCAAATGCTTGTATATTTCGCAGAAATGTGGACATCTAACGCCATCTGTTAAACCAGATTTGAATTAGCAATTAAACATCACAGATAAGCCAAAATAGAACCATGAACAGGGAAGGAAAGGGTTGCACAGCGAAATAGACGGCAAAAATGCATCCCCAAGGAAATCGCCGAATGCGCAAATTTTGCTACTTCTAGGTTGCTTGCGGAAATCGCGAGATGTGCAGCTGGGTGGTTAATAAAATCAATATCGATATTACCTACTAATAAGATGAAAAAATAAAATTCAAGTTAATAATTTATATAATACCTAATTTTATGCACTTTTCATGACAATTAACGATAGCATATGATGAATTTTATGTTTTAGCGTTAATCCTTTTATGGTTTATGATTTGCAAAGTTGATAATTTTTATAAACTAACAATATTGGTTATGGCAACTCAATTATTTTTTTCCGATAAAGCTAATTTTTAACAATTAAAAGCATTTGTTCGCGTGGATTTCGCCAGATGCGGAGATCTTAGCAATTAAATTGCAGTATCATTTATCAATTTTGGTTTTGTATAGAGGGTTAAATGGGATCGTCAAAGAAAAAAAAATGTGTTCCAATTTTTGTTGTTGTTGTTAATGATTAAACACACAGTCAACTGTTAAGTTCGCGAGGAAAATGAAATGTGCACTGTGATTGGCTAATGAAATTTGAAAATTCGATTTATTTTTTAATGAAGGTGTATTGTGATAGGTCATACGCAAGCTGCATTTGTAATTTGAATCGACTTTAGCGAAAAGGACTTAAGTAGGTAAATCGCAAGGTCAAATTTTTACGTCAAAAACTTCTGTAATTTTCTTAAATGCAACTCATTATTTATCGGAAAAAAAGTATTTTGTTTAGAGTCATGGTTCTTACACTTAAAGGATAAAAAAATTCAAGGATTCTTCAAGCAATTTTCAAGGATGCGTTATTAACACAAATATACAATTAAAAAAAATTACAAAAAATTTTAATTGGCAAACGGTACAGGTTCAAATCGAGTAAATACAAAATAAAATATATGTTTTTTAGGTTTCAATAGAAGAAAATTGTTGGTTTAAAATAGAAGAAAAACCTTCCAAGTATATCAGAAACAGTACTATGTCCCTTAAAAATAGAAGTAAAGTAGGGAGCACTCAGTTATAACACCGATTTTAGTTGTGAATATCCGTTTATTTTTTTTTTGTTTCATGATATTGAAACTTTCATCAAATAATAATACAGAATTCTTAGTGATTAAACTGTCTTCTTATACTGCATGTACTGCTTCTAATACTGCATGCTTTTTTTTTTCTTTTTCTCATCACATAAAAATAATGGAATCGCTCTATCGAAGAACATGCAATGAAATAATTTATCAATGTTTTCATTTGAATTTATACGAGCTATGATTTTTTATGATTTTCAATGTTCATAATATTTCAGTATCTAAAACTTCGTTTTAAACTACATGCACCTCCGCCGTGCTTGCTTGAGATGAAATCGATGACGACTTGATAGTTGAGGACAATATTTGCTTTTGGGGTAATTTTTATCATTAAAAAATAATCCCAACAATGCTCATCGAACTACTTGTTAGGTAAACTAAATCCATTTGCTTTTTGCTCTTTGTATGGCTTTTTAAAGCACTTTCTATTCCATTGATGCTGTGCTGGAATTTTTGGCGCACGAAGTACATCGGGCAAAATGGGGATCCAACACGTAAGCTTCAAATCATACTCATGAATTATATTCCTGCTTTTCTAACCAGCTTGAATTGAAAATATATTTTACTGCCATTTTTAAACAGTACGCAAAAACGAGACCATCGATATAAAAAGTAGTGGATGGAGTTAGCTTAAAATCCGGCGAAAGCTGAATATACCAAGTGACATGTGGAAAAAAGTTCCCATTCTTGGGTTTGATTCTCCAGACTTGGCGACGGATGCAATTACTTACGAAAACGAAACTGCAAGGAAATAACTAAAAAAAAAACAAACTAAGGATATTTATACTTTTCAATTCATTTCATCTTTGTTTAGATTTATTTTGTTTAGACTTTTTGTTTTATTATTATAGATTGCTACAAAATTATAAGAATGAATTTTAACTATAAAGGAATACTTAACAATTAGTCCTGAACTTTCGTTTTTGTTAATGTTATTTTACGTACGTAAAGCAATTAACTAACTGACGTCAACAGTTGATACAAGCAAAATATCAATTGACAATAATATAATCTTATTGTTGTTGTGGAAGAGAGAATGAGGAACTATGACACATGAAGTAGGAAAGAGAAATGGTCAAATATGGATAAAAAAATATGACATCATGTATGGACACCCCCTATAAGAACAAACACTGTTTTATTTTAATCAAATTAAAATTATTTTACCTATAATTAAACAATTATTCAATTAAATTGGGGCAAATTAACAATTCATCTAAAAGAAACAAAAAGGTATTTTGCAGATAAAAAATGAAACAATTGTAATTCAAACTTAAATATTTTTAAATTTGCAAGCAAACAATTAGCAAAAAACAAGTACGCATTTAACTTATTGAATTAAAGCAAAATGGTATTTACCGAAGTGTTTCTTTTTACAAATAACTTTTTTGTTTTAATACATTTAATTTAAGAATTATTAAAAAAATTAACTAATTATTTGAAAAATTTCTAACACACTTAACCAACATCCGGAGTGTCATTCAACTGTGATTCTACAACTTTTTTTGACATTTGTGTACACTTAATATTACTTTGTGGTTCATTATTGAGTTAGAATAGTTTATTTTTAAATGTATCCATGAAAACTGATGTGACTTCTGTAAAACTTTGGCACTTTGAAAAAGAAAGCAGACAGACAAATACATAAGTAAATTAAATATACTATAGCGCTTTAAGAAAATAACCATTCGATAATATAGAGTACAGCAAAAATGAAGAAATTTAGCAAAACGTAATAGTTTTGAAACGGGGAAGTCCCGTTTCAGCTTGAGGGACTTTCCCTTTCAAATCTTGCCAAGATCATGCAATACATCGCCAAGAACAACTAATTGTTTTCATGCAAATAACTCACAAACTACATCATATGGATAAATATATAGCATACAACGACCTTACTAATGATACGTATATACCAGCGTCAGCCACTACGCGGCCCGCGGGCCGGATTTGGCCAGCCACAGATTTTTCTGCGGCCCGCCGGCACCTTAGAAGATAATTAAAAAAAAAAAAAAAAAAAAAAAATCAAATTTCACGTATGGACATCTTTTTTTTACACATAATTGTAATTTATCCGAAATAATATGTGTTAACTATGCAGAACAGAGTTCTCCAATACGTGCCCGAAGAAACTATCTGAAGAAGCTTATAGCAAGGTGGTTTTCATTAAGAATAAATTCAGGAATAACTGAATCTCATTTGGAGAATTTATTAAATTTATTGCAACAAATACTCCTAAAAACATCGATTTTATTAAAAGTTGCATCACGTTGAAACAATAGATCCACTTCTTTTTTAGAGTTTGATTTACTAATAATAAAAGCTATTATTTTTTTTTAATTATTTGAAAAAAATTAATTTTTAAATTGTAATTTTATTAAAATAAAAAAAATATTTTTTCCCAGTTTTCAGAAATTCTTTATATTGTTAAATCAATAATTATTAAAGATACATATTTTGGTGTATCCGGCCCACGAAAATTTTCAACATAAGTCATACGGCCCACTTTTAAAAGTTAGTGGCGAACGCTGGTATATACAATCCATATAACAATTGATTAAGTAAATTAAATAACCTAGAATATACTAATTTACTTTTTATTGCCAAGATAACACAACTTCCCACAACGCTCCGTTACAAAAACTGATAAAACAAACAATAGTCCATAAAAAAAAAAATAGGATTAAGTTATTACCTGTGAACTGTTATCGATCCACCTTCAATAAAAATCTCCTTTGCTATTGTATGCACAGAAATATTTAACTATTTTGAATAGGTAGAATCAAACGCATAACCATTCAAGCTGACATCCTCCGTTTAACTGCAATGGTTGAGGAGGGGCTGAGCGGAAAAAACTGCACTTAGGCGTCCACAAACCACGTGACATTGCGTGGTGTTCACTCATAGGTTGCTATTGTTCCCTCTACTTCCTTTTATAACTATATGAACGAGACACGAGATCATGCGATTGGATCTGAGTGAACCAGTTTTCAAATATTTCTAAACTTCAACTTAACTAGACATCACTTAGACGGTAGATCGTCACAGTGCTCATAGGTATTTAATCCATTTTGGCGGAGTGAAGACATAATTCTCGCCAAACCGTATAGCCTTTTGTTCTCTATAGGGTTGTGGTTTGGCAAACATTATACTTTCACGCCGCCAAAATGGATTAAATACCTATGAGCACTGTGACGATCTACCGTCTAAGTGATGTCTAGTTAAGTTGAAGTTTAGTATAGCCGCGCTGTATAAATCAAAGGAAGAAAACGAACTAGCAGAATGAATGACGCAATCTTGTGTATGTTTTCGTTGTTTTCTGGTGGGCTTAACTAAATTCGAAGGATTCTACTCTTTTTGAAAACCAACATTCTTAAAGAGGCTATATTTTTAGCAAACAAAATTTAAGCTCTATAAGCACTTTTAAAAAAAAAATTCACTGTTTTCAAGCACTTGAAAATTAAAGATTTTTTTTCCAAGCACTTTTTAAGGTTTTTTAAAAACTTACGAGCCATGTTAGAGAAATCGGTTTTGTTCTTTAGTGGACAAGATATTGAGTTTCGTTCCATGTAGAGGTCATCAAAATATATTAACTTTTTGGGATGTTTGTGTTTTGTGATGAATGCTCTTTCTTTCAGAGTTCAACCCTTTTCACAAGATTCATTTGTCATTTAAGTAATTTTGTGCTTCTGAATGTAGTTGAACATCATTTAACTTTAACGTTCTCAATTAAATGCAGAAATTGCTTCCGTTTCAAGGAAGGAGGTTTACCTTTCAAAGACATTGTTGCCTAGTAGTCCTTGTTGATTTCTTGCTCTTGTGGTGTTCCGTTTTAACTTACGAATCAAGAAAATCTTGTAATGCTCCACAAATCCTTGAAATACCCCTTTTTAACCACAATTTTAATTTTTTTACTTCTGAAACCTCCACTTTCAACTGTCTCTGAAGCGGAATACCCTACTGCAGTACTTTGCAGCAGATGTACCCAGTGCTAGAAGTGTGGGTAGACGCGTCCCCCCCCCCCACACTTTTCAAAGAAATACCCATACGTCCACCCACTTCTAAAAACACTGAAATTCATTCCCCACTTTTAAAAACTCTCAATCCGTCTAAGAACTACTAAAGAAAAATAACATTAACCTTTAAATGTAAAGTTTTCAAATGTAAAAAAAAAAACTATATATCGGGTATATATATCAAACTGTTATAAAAAATGTATTATACTACTTTGTATAATGATATAAGTATTTTTTATAAACAAAATACTGTTAGACTTGGTCAACTTTTTACTTTGGAGAAACTTTCTTTTAAGTTAAATTTCTATTCTCGTTTCATATAAAGACAAGCTTTTAAAAAAAAAAAACTAGAATTGTCTATTAATTTAGTTTCATGAAAGTATGCACATTTGGAAGCACTATCTAAATCTAAATAACCAGTTATGTACATAATGTTGAATTATTACATCACTTTATCGCTTACTTCCAATTACAAAAACTAAGTCACAATATTAATTAAAATAACAATACATTTTAGACCTTTGTTCAAAATTAGTGTTAAGAAGTATAAATTATTTCTTAACTAATTAATGTTTTTATCACAAGATACAAAATTATAATACTTATAGCTGGGGGGGGGGGGGGGTGCTCTTGTCACCAACTTTTGGGCATCCCTCCACTTTTCTTTTCCTACTTCTACCTCTGGATGTACCTTGATCCTATATCGTTAGTAGTGCTCGATACTCAAAGAGCGATGTTAACAACCTCTATTGCTCTATTGGTACTTTAATTGAGGTTATAAAGGCTAATTAACACGTAACCAATCGTCGTGCGAGTCATTATACGCATGCGCTGGTAGGGTGTAAACGTTTCATTCCAGTCACAAGAGAAGCCAGTTAGTCACATGAAGGTCTGTAGGAGGCCGATCCAGTAGGATCAAACATTTTCTATTTACTGGCGCGTCAACTTTATCCAGTCAGCTGTGCTCTATACAGCTAGCGTAATTCTGGCCCCATAGATAGGATGGATTATTCCAGTTACTAGCACTGTGTAAAAGTAAAAGATGGCATTACGATCAACACGTAACAGTAAACTTCAAGGCCGCATTGAATTTTCTAAAAAAAGTAGGTAGGAATTTTAGAGACAATTCCAAAACTTTTAGGAATAATTCTAAAAAATGTTAGGGATAATTCCACAACTTTTAAGGATAATTCTAAAAAATATAAATGATAATTCTTACAATTTTCGGGATATTTCTTTTGAAGCTGACATAGGCTCCTAACACAGACTTTCTTTCTTGAGCTTGTTCCAATACCGTCAAAATACTGCCATTTTCAAAAGTGAACTTCAAACAACTTTTTTTAGAAAAATGACAGTTATATAATGAAACATTTATATTATTTTGAAAAACATGCGAATTTAAATAAATCCCACTTTTCTGACCTTGAGTAATAATGGTGTTTTTTAGCGGGTTATGTAAAAAAAAATTGGAGAATTTTCAGGGTTTAATTTTTTTAGGAACTATCGAAAATTGCAAGTACAATTTTAGGGAGAAGCAAAAATTTAAGGAATTTTAGGACAAATGCGACTCCTAGAACTTCCAATCAACTTCCCACTGGCAATGTGTCGATCAAACGGTATAGTGGTTAGCGTGCTAGCTTCTAGACCGCGAGATTGCGGGTTCGAGTCCCGTGTAAGGCATGGGTGTTTGTAAATGTATGTTGGCTTGTCTAATGACGAATGTTTAGGCGCATTATAGCCCTCGTGTTGCTGACGGCGCCAGATAATCTGAAAACAACCAACCAACCCACTGGCAATGTGAAAAACAGTTTAACTTAAAACAAAATGAAAAAAGAGCGCTTGTTAATGACGTAGGTCCAAAGAAAAGCAACCAATCTATGAAACTGAGACTTACATGTCAGAAGTTTTAAACTTTTAAGAAAATAATTTTTCGTGGTCACAATAGTATGTTTGTCGGGTTAAAATACAGAAATCGCTCGGAACTAACAAACAAACTTTTTTATCACGTCATCGTCTATCTCTATTGTTCATTTCTGCTCGATCAGCGATCTACGAGCATTTGAACATAACCTAATCATAAACAAAGGAAACTCGCGTGAGACGAACGGACTTGATTTAACGCGTTCTAGAAAAATGTAAACTTCCACAACTTTTTTTTTTATTATTGTTATCTTTGTGACAACTATTCCTGGATAAAATTTAATTGAACAATTGATAATTTCCGTGAACATATCTAAACCATCGATATAGATAAACCACTGGATAGACTGCTCCATTGTCAATGCAAAGAGAAAAACGCGCCTGGGATTGCGAAGCTGGTGGGAAGATTAACCAATCACAGTTCACTTTTATAGTTGGATGGAAATGCGAAAAACCTTGTAAAATGCTAGAGTATATATTTTTTTGCACATTATTACTAATTAAGGTCTACTATAGACATTTCTGCTGCGTACAACCCAAAATTTTATTTTCGATCCTCGACAATCCTTATTTTTTATCCCACCAACGGCATCTGGCAACGGCTTCATTTTCCCAGCGTTAAGGAGTCTATCCAGTTGTTTATTTATATCGATGATCTAAACACGTCTTGGCTAAGTTTTAGGTTAAGTTCCTCAAATATTTTAAAGCAACTTATAATTTTGAATTTACTTAAAAATGTCTAGTGCTGTGTGTGCATGCATGAAACTTCATTACATTGTAGGCTTAGAGCGAAAAGGTACTAAATGCAATTTGTCCGAAACTTTAAGAGGACAAAAAATCTCAAGTTCAAATTCACCAAGAGCTTAGCGCTTCTGCGCACCACTCATTTACCACAAATTTATTTTTGATGAAGTTGCAGCTTTTACTAATGGGTCTTCTCTTCAGGTTTCCAAATACACCTAAAAGTGATTTCAGATCAAAACAAGATGCAGTTAGCACCTTTTCACCCTAAGCCGACGGTGTTTAAAAAGCACTTCAATACTTGTTTATAGTATTAGAAAATGAAGACATGATTACCAATTCATAAAAACAATTTATAAAGGTCTCTATACATCGGTCCAAGTAGTCGGAATGTACAGCATTGTATATAAAGGCACTTTGTTAACATTGTCCAACTACTAACATTAATTATCTATCACCAGACTATCGATTTCTAGTTCTCTTTAAGCCTCTGGGTCAACTCCTCAACGCACTGTCATTCGGACCAATCAGAGCATTACCAGCTCCATAGGACCATGCTCGTAGGCCAAAGTGTGAACATGGCTACATTGGTTGTCAGGCATTCCTTGGGCTACAAGGCACCTTGCCTTGTATGTGCGGCTCTGGCTATTTAGCACTGTGTTGGGTTAGTTTAGTCCTTTCCATCTCTTACTGCCAATTCTATAAATGATTAGATCTCCCCTATCATAAGCCCTAGATCTCACCAGCCAAATGACTGCTAAAACAAAGCATTTGGCTTTATGTCAACAATCTTTGATTTCATATTGGCATCTTACACACATTCGCCAATCCCATAATTTCACATGAAGAAGTATATTCCACACCTACTCGACCGAATCTGGAATTGAGTGTAGTCCGTAGTTGGTAAAGTTTGTGAAAGACACACGTTCAAAGATTGATTCCGTCATATTGTTCTACATAAAACTTCTGGGATAAGCACCTCGTTTATTTATGTGGTTAATTTAATTTCATCGATTTTTGGGAAAACATGCATGCAGTGTGGTAATATAATTCAGTAAAAAAAAAAAAAAATAGTGTTCATTAATTTATTACTTTCCCAAAATTTACCGGTTTTCTCATTATCAACCAAATCAAAATATCGAAGTCAACGAAGTTTTTATCAATGTCTAAAACAATTTTAGCGATCAAAGATATACATTTTCGCTAACATTTCCCTGGTAATCCCAGAATGAAGTTCCTTGGGAAATCCATGTTTTCCAGTTACTGTGGCCGCTCTGTGCGTGGCTTCTGTGGAAGTGAATGAGTTCTTCCGTCCTTGACTGACTCCCAAATGCGGGTCATCGTAAGCCAAATATCCAGAGCCGCATTTACATAGTCGATCGTACATAGTTGGTCCAGTGTGTCCAAGTGCTTCGTACTCATGCTTTGACAAAGAGCGAGTACGGAGCAAGTGTCCAGCACTTGACTTGCCCCCATCCGCACTTCTCGCACAGTTCAGGCATGTGCGGGGGCTTGTAGTTGTACAACCTCCTGTCGTAGCTACCGCGGTCGCCGTCGCGGTTGGGTGGGATGTAAGGCTTCCCCTGGTACCTAAGGATAAGTGAATAAAAATATTAGAAAACCCAGTATCTAGAGTAGGCATTATCACACAGAAAATGTATATTTTTAGACCCACGTGACACTTTAAAAATTTGAGAATTTGAATTAGGGTAGACAGTGAGGTATTTATCTATCACTAGCTGAATACCCGTGCTGCGCTACGAAATTTTACCATTAGCATTTTAGCGATCAAAAGACATTCATGTATTCTACACTTCAGACGTTTGCTCCCTTTTCGATCCCGACAAATTGATTTATCAAAATAGGAACTTTCCTTTGTTGACATTTTAAACGAAATTTATAATTGTGAATAGTAAACTGGAATAGTTTATTGTGTTTATGTTTGCTCTTAGTTCTAAATTTCAAAGTAGTAGCTGTATTGGAATTAAGTTAATTAGACATTAAGTTAATCCTCGTATAGTTTCAATGTTGCGTCGTCTTTTCATCCCTTAAAAATTCGTTAATCGATATTGGAATGACTTATTTTTTTAACATTTGCAAAAAAATATCAGAAAAATGACTACATTGGAAGAGGAACATTCGGATATCCCTCGTTTGGAACATTTAACCCCTTTTCGACCCCTTAAAGTGTGTTAATCGAGATCGGAATAGTTTACTTTTTCTATTTTTACCATTGTTGATATTTGTGCCGATTTTCAGAGTTGTGACTATGTGGGAAGTAGGATTTTCGAATGTCCCCCGCTTGGAACGTTTGACCCCTTTTCGACCCCTTAAAGTGTGTTAATCGAGATCGGAATAGTTTACTTTTTCTATTTTTACCATTGTTGATATTTGTGCCGATTTTCAGAGTTGTGACTATGTGGGAAGTAGGATTTTCGAATGTCCCCCGTTTGGAACGTTTGACCCCTTTTCGACCCCTTAAAGTGTGTTAATCGAGATCGGAATAGTTTACTTTTTCTATTTTTACCATTGTTGATATTTGTGCCGATTTTCAGAGTTGTGACTATGTGGGAAGTAGGATTTTCGAATGTCCCCCGTTTGGAACGTTTGACCCCTTTTCGACCCCTTAAAGTGTGTTAATCGAGATCGGAATAGTTTACTTTTTCTATTTTTACCATTGTTGATATTTGTGCCGATTTTCAGAGTTGTGACTATGTGGGAAGTAGGATTTTCGAATGTCCCCCGTTTGGAACGTTTGACCCCTTTTCGACCCCTTAAAGTGTGTTAATCGAGATCGGAATAGTTTACTTTTTCTATTTTTACCATTGTTGATATTTGTGCCGATTTTCAGAGTTGTGACTATGTGGGAAGTAGGATTTTCGAATGTCCCCCGTTTGGAACGTTTGACCCCTTTTCGACCCCTTAAAGTGTGTTAATCGAGATCGGAATAGTTTACTTTTTCTATTTTTACCATTGTTGATATTTGTGCCGATTTTCAGAGTTGTGACTATGTGGGAAGTAGGATTTTCGAATGTCCCCCGTTTGGAACGTTTGACCCCTTTTCGACCCTTTAAAGTGTGTTAATCGAGATCGGAAGAGTTTACTTTTTCTATTTTTACCATTGTTGATATTTGTGCCGATTTTCAGAGTTGTGACTATGTGGGAAGTGGGAGAATTAGTGATGAGTGAGTCAGTGAGTGAGTGAGTGAGTGAGTGAGTGAGGGCTTTGCCTTATATATATAGAGACTATGTTCATTCTTATTTGTGTAGCTAACGAAGTACAACTAAACCTAGCAGGATTATTCTGGACTCGGATAAGAACGAATATAAAGGTAGGCTACCACAACCAGTAAACGGGAAATATAAAAAAATTTGGGAAAAATGCAATGAGAATTTTTATTCAAAGATTCTAACAGAAATTCTACTATAGCTAGACGCCATATTTTCCCTATCCCGTTACAATGACCTTTTGTCATATTATTCACTCGAAAAAAGTTTCATGACTTTTTAGGTAATATATAGATACAAATATTGGAATCGTACGACATATATTTAGATTTATTTTTAAAATTTTAAAAACTCAGTAATTTTATATACTTTACAAACGTATTCATCTTTGTTCAATCAATTTCTTAAAGGGGAGACGTAGTTTAAAAACATCAAAAATCAAGCCTGAGATTAATCTCGCCATATATAAAAAAAAAAAAAAAAAAGTAAGCAAGCGGTGCATTGATACTAACTTTTCTCTTTTTCTGGTGCAAGGAGAACTGTGAAATTTTTAACACAAGCAGATTGACTCTCTATCTTGCCATGTATTATGGCAAAAAAGCAAATTTTTAATTAGTTTTTTTTTTAATTAAATTTTAAAATTTGGCCGTAGTGATAATCCAATGACAAATAGGTTGTCCCTTACTCTTCTATCTGAATAAATACTCGAAATATTTAAATTTTTTTCCATTGAAAAAAATATAGAATCATTGAAACCTTCTCTTGCGGATGGCATTAAAAAAGTCGTTAGATGATAAAAAATCAATTTGATACATCATATTTTAGTGAACACTAAAACTATTTTTTTTTTTTTTTTTTTGCTTTGCTTCTCCGGAGCACTCTTTCGACACAGTGAACGTGTACGAGGGTTGACGCGCATCAGCGAGCAGGCGGCAGAGCCCCCTAGTATTGTAAGAAAAAACTAAAAACAATTTTGAATTCGGCGGAGCAAAAAAGTTTCAAACTCGTTAATTAGAAGTATTTTTTTATATATATATATATATATATATATATATATATATATATATATATATATATATATATATATTTAAAATAAAGTGTTGAACATCAATTTGTATTATCGTTTTCAAATTTAACGGCCAATATTTCCAAACGCAATTTTGGAGATGTAAGGAATATTTACTCAAAAACTATTGAAGATAAATACCTAAAATTTTTAGCATATATTCTTACCAATATGCTACATAATTTGAGTGTAGCATTTTTAACAGTTCTCCGGGTAAATGACGCCAAAATATGGAATTAACAGGGAAACGCACCTTCAAAACGATAATAGAAAATTTCCCTGATTTTCGTGACTTTTTAAAAAATTCCGACATTTCTCTGATTTTTTCCAGAATCAGAAAGCTCTCTGGCATTTCCAGATTCTGTAGTTAAATAGTGCAGTTTTTCACTATAGAAAAGTTTAATTTCTGCAAAGCAGTCTTTTAGTAACTGTTCAACTGCTTATTAGCGACAGACGACTAAAACTTAACTGTGTAATTCGGTTTAGGTCAGCGTTAACCACTACGCGGCCGGCGGGCCGGATTTGGCCAGCGACAGATTTTTATGCGGCCAGCCGACCGCACAGGGGATTAAAAAATAAAATGTCATGCTACGGACTTTTTTTTTATATATATATAACAGTAATTTTCCCGAAATAGAATGCGTTAATTATGTAGAGCAGAGTTCTCCACAATGTTTTCGAAGAATCTACATAAAGAAGCTTTCAGCAAGATGGTTTTCATCAAAAATAAATACAGGAATAACTTAACTGAATCTCATTAATTATTATCAAGACTTACTGCTACAAATACTGCAACAGACATCTTCTCTATTATAAAATAAACTGAAAGATTTCGACCGCCATCGTGTCATAATTGATATTGACTAAAACATAGCAATCTGGAAGAACAGTTTAAATACTTTTATTAAAAGTTAGATCAAGTCACATTGGAGCAAAAGATTAATTCCATTTTTAGACTTTAATTTACTAATAATGCAAACTATTATTTTTTAATTATTTAAAAGAAAAAGGAATCAATTATCGATTGCAATTTTATGAAGGAAAAAAAATCAATATTTTTTTTTCAGTTGTCAGAAATGCTATATAATGTTAAATCGATAATAGTAATTAAAGATACATATATTGGTGTATCCGGCCAGCGAAAAGCTTGAACCTAAATCATACAGCCCGCCTCTAAAAGTTAGTGGCTAACGCTGGTTTAGGTAATCATAACTCGATACACACATTTTAAATCAGCACTCTTTGACCCCTACACCAGAAAAAAATAATTCAAATATAAACGACAGGAACAAGTTTTTGAGACGAAATTTTGTTTTGATAATTTATACTATTTGTCTTTTGGGGACGAACATCTGCGAGAGCACTTATGATAATCTGTAATTTGAAATACGAACTTTCCCATTGTTGCTACGAAATTTTGCAATTGTAGGTAAAGGGGACATGGGGTAGTGAAACTACAAAAATATCACCATAAGTTCTTTGTTTTCGTTCTTTAAAAATTGCTGACATCACTAGTTTTAATGTCATGTTTGATAAAAGAAAGATTTTACGATACCTAACTCCCAATTATGTCATTTGGAATCATTTTGAATTTTAATTAAAAAATTAAACAAAAAAAATGTTGCTTTCAACCCTGCTATTCTGGATACCAAATGAGTTTATTTTATAAATTTCAGATTTTTAAAATAAAAAATAAATAATTGGGACTGAAAGGGTTTTAAGGCCTGGGAAACCAGTTAAAATATATTAAGCACTTTTGATGACCGCGGTAAGCCTAAATATGACAACAAAGTGACCATATTCAGTAGGGGTCGGAAATAGCGAACAAAATATATAACATTGCATAAAAAAAAATATCGATAAATCGATAGACGATTTTTTTTAAATTGATTTTGCCAGAAACGAAGTTTTTCGGGGCAAATTTCTACTTTTCATTAATTTATGCCAAAATTGTTTAAATAAATAAATTATAAAAATTGTTTTAATAAATAAATTATAAAAATTGTTTTAATAAATAAATTATAAAAATTGTTTTAATAAATAAATTATATTATCAATCAGAATAAATAAAATACATTTGGATGTCAATGCATAAATTCACATTTATTTCGAAGGAAGAAATTTTGAAAAGTAGTTTATCGCATATTTTGCTGATAGAGATGTTTTTAATACTTAAAATTAGATGCAAATTCCAGGCACACTTTAGCAACAGAAACGGCGCTATGTTAATGACTACTAATAAATGATCTTATCTTCCCATTACATTATGTTTTCTGTTTGGCTAGGGTGCCATTTTAACTGTCTCTCAGCCAAGTCTAAACTTTAGTTTTGAAGTTTTTGAAAAGGGAATCAAGAAAATCGAAAAAACAGATAGAACTACAAAACGATCATCAAAAAACTAAAAATGTGTGAAAATATCGATTTATCCGAACTTTTACTATCGATATATTTTTTTTTTTAAATATCGATAAAATTATCGTTTTTAATCGATATATCGCCGACCTCTAATACTCACGCGCAGATGGCCTTTTCAATCATCTTCTCCGTCTCTTCCAGACTGAAGGTGGGCTGGAACATATGGTTCGTCCTCTTATGTACACAGTTCTTGCACTTCATCCTCCATCGATAGTTGATTACCATGTCCTTGAGGTCGATCCTTATCCAGGAGAAGTGGGAATTCCACTGGTGGTAGCAGTCCATACAGTTGTACTGCCCCATACCGTGCACCACCACAAGGGCCTTCTTCAGATCCGTGATCTCCTTCACCTTCAGCTGGTACCTTTCCATCACTCTGTACACGAGGGCCTGTACGTTGGCCGGATCCACGATTCGAGGGGTCGCCATCTTGGTTGTTACCGCTACTCAATCCTGTTGAGAGGAAGTTCTATAACTAAACTCCAACTTAACTTGACATCACTATACTAAACTTCAACTTAACTTGACATCACTATACTAAACTACAACTTAACTTGACATCACTATACTAAACTTCAACTTAACTTGACATCACTATACTAAACTCCAACTTAACTTGACATCACTATACTAAATTTCAACTTAACTTGACATCACTATACTAAACTTCAACTTAACTTGACATCACTATACTAAACTTCAACTTAACTTGACATCACTATACTAAACTCCAACTTAACTTGACATCACTATACTAAATTTCAACTTAACTTGACATCACTATACTAAACTCCAACTTAACTTGACATCACTATACTAAACTTCAACTTAACTTGACATCACTATACTAAACTCCAACTTATCTTGATATCACTATACTAAACTCCAACTTAACTTGACATCACTATACTAAACTCCAACTTAACTTGACATCACTATACTAAATTTCAACTTAACTTGACATCACTATACTAAACTCCAACTTAACTTGACATCACTATACTAAACTTCAACTTAACTTGATATCACTATACTAAACTCCAACTTAACTTGACATCACTATACTAAACTCCAACTTAACTTGACATCACTATACTAAATTTCAACTTAACTTGACATCACTATACTAAACTCCAACTTAACTTGACATCACTATACTAAACTTCAACTTAACTTGACATCACTATACTAAATTTTAACTTAACTTGACATCACTATACTAAACTCCAACTTAACTTGACATCACTATACTAAACTTCAACTTAACTTGACATCACTATACTAAACTCCAACTTAACTTGACATCACTATACTAAATTTCAACTTAACTTGACATCACTATACTAAACTTCAACTTAACTTGACATCACTATACTAAACTTCAACTTAACTTGACATCACTATACTAAACTTCAACTTAACTTGACATCACTATACTAAACTCCAACTTAACTTGATATCACTATACTAAACTCCAACTTAACTTGACATCACTATACTAAACTCCAACTTAACTTGACATCACTATACTAAATTTCAACTTAACTTGACATCACTATACTAAACTACAACTTAACTTGACATCACTATACTAAACTCCAACTTAACTTGACATCACTATACTAAATTTCAACTTAACTTGACATCACTATACTAAACTCCAACTTAACTTGACATCACTATACTAAACTTCAACTTAACTTGACATCACTATACTAAACTCCAAATTAACTTGACATCACTATACTAAACTCCAACTTAACTTGACATCACTATACTAAATTTCAACTTAACTTGACATCACTATACTAAACTCCAACTTAACTTGACATCACTATACTAAACTTCAACTTAACTTGACATCACTATACTAAATTTCAACTTAACTTGACATCACTATACTAAACTCCAACTTAACTTGACATCACTATACTAAACTTCAACTTAACTTGACATCACTATACTAAACTCCAACTTAACTTGACATCACTATACTAAATTTCAACTTAACTTGACATCACTATACTAAACTTCAACTTAACTTGACATCACTATACTAAACTTCAACTTAACTTGACATCACTATACTAAACTTCAACTTAACTTGACATCACTATACTAAACTCCAACTTAACTTGATATCACTATACTAAACTCCAACTTAACTTGACATCACTATACTAAACTCCAACTTAACTTGACATCACTATACTAAATTTCAACTTAACTTGACATCACTATACTAAACTACAACTTAACTTGACATCACTATACTAAACTCCAACTTAACTTGACATCACTATACTAAATTTCAACTTAACTTGACATCACTATACTAAACTCCAACTTAACTTGACATCACTATACTAAACTTCAACTTAACTTGACATCACTATACTAAACTACAACTTAACTTGACATCACTATACTAAACTTCGACTTAACTTGGCATCACTATACTAAACTCCAACTTAACTTGACATCACTATACTAAACTCCAACTTAACTTGACATCACTATACTAAACTCCAACTTAACTTGACATCACTATACTAAACTTCAACTTAACTTGATATCACTATACTAAACTCCAACTTAACTTGACATCACTATACTAAACTCCAACTTAACTTGACATCACTATACTAAATTTTAACTTAACTTGACATCACTATACTAAACTCCAACTTAACTTGACATCACTATACTAAACTTCAACTTAACTTGACATCACTATACTAAACTCCAACTTAACTTGACATCACTATACTAAATTTCAACTTAACTTGACATCACTATACTAAACTTCAACTTAACTTGACATCACTATACTAAACTTCAACTTAACTTGACATCACTATACTAAACTTCAACTTAACTTGACATCACTATACTAAACTCCAACTTAACTTGATATCACTATACTAAACTCCAACTTAACTTGACATCACTATACTAAACTCCAACTTAACTTGACATCACTATACTAAATTTCAACTTAACTTGACATCACTATACTAAACTACAACTTAACTTGACATCACTATACTAAACTCCAACTTAACTTGACATCACTATACTAAATTTCAACTTAACTTGACATCACTATACTAAACTCCAACTTAACTTGACATCACTATACTAAACTTCAACTTAACTTGACATCACTATACTAAACTCCAAATTAACTTGACATCACTATACTAAACTCCAACTTAACTTGACATCACTATACTAAATTTCAACTTAACTTGACATCACTATACTAAACTCCAACTTAACTTGACATCACTATACTAAACTTCAACTTAACTTGACATCACTATACTAAATTTCAACTTAACTTGGCATCACTATACTAAACTCCAACTTAACTTGACATCACTATACTAAACTTCAACTTAACTTGACATCACTATACTAAACTCCAACTTAACTTGACATCACTGTACTAAATTTCAACTTAACTTGACATCACTATACTAAACTTCAACTTAACTTGACATCACTATACTAAACTTCAACTTAACTTGACATCACTATACTAAACTTCAACTTAACTTGACATCACTATACTAAACTCCAACTTAACTTGATATCACTATACTAAACTCCAACTTAACTTGACATCACTATACTAAACTCCAACTTAACTTGACATCACTATACTAAATTTCAACTTAACTTGACATCACTATACTAAACTACAACTTAACTTGACATCACTATACTAAACTCCAACTTAACTTGACATCACTATACTAAATTTCAACTTAACTTGACATCACTATACTAAACTCCAACTTAACTTGACATCACTATACTAAACTTCAACTTAACTTGACATCACTATACTAAACTACAACTTAACTTGACATCACTATACTAAACTTCGACTTAACTTGGCATCACTATACTAAACTCCAACTTAACTTGACATCACTATACTAAACTCCAACTTAACTTGACATCACTATACTAAACTTCAACTTAACTTGACATCACTATACTAAACTCCAACTTAACTTGACATCACTATACTAAACTTCAACTTAACTTGACATCACTATACTAGATTTCAACTTAACTTGACATCACTATACTAAACTCCAACTTAACTTGATGTCACTATACTAAACTTCAACTTAACTTGACATCACTATACTAAACTCCAACTTAACTTGGCATCACTATACTAAACTTCAACTTAACTTGACATCACTATACTAAACTCCAACTTAACTTGACATCACTATACTAAACTTCAACTTAACTTGACATCACTATACTAAATTTCAACTTAACTTGACATCACTATACTAAACTCCAACTTAACTTGACATCACTATACTAAACTTCAACTTAACTTGACATCACTATACTAAATTTCAACTTAACTTGACATCACTATACTAAACTCCAACTTAACTTGACATCACTATACTAAACTTCAACTTAACTTGACATCACTATACTAAACTCCAACTTAACTTGACATCACTATACTAAATTTCAACTTAACTTGACATCACTATACTAAACTTCAACTTAACTTGACATCACTATACTAAACTTCAACTTAACTTGACATCACTATACTAAACTTCAACTTAACTTGACATCACTATACTAAACTCCAACTTAACTTGATATCACTATACTAAACTCCAACTTAACTTGACATCACTATACTAAACTCCAACTTAACTTGACATCACTATACTAAATTTCAACTTAACTTGACATCACTATACTAAACTACAACTTAACTTGACATCACTATACTAAACTCCAACTTAACTTGACATCACTATACTAAATTTCAACTTAACTTGACATCACTATACTAAACTCCAACTTAACTTGACATCACTATACTAAACTTCAACTTAACTTGACATCACTATACTAAACTACAACTTAACTTGACATCACTATACTAAACTTCGACTTAACTTGGCATCACTATACTAAACTCCAACTTAACTTGACATCACTATACTAAACTCCAACTTAACTTGACATCACTATACTAAACTTCAACTTAACTTGACATCACTATACTAAACTCCAACTTAACTTGACATCACTATACTAAACTTCAACTTAACTTGACATCACTATACTAGATTTCAACTTAACTTGACATCACTATACTAAACTCCAACTTAACTTGATGTCACTATACTAAACTTCAACTTAACTTGACATCACTATACTAAACTCCAACTTAACTTGGCATCACTATACTAAACTTCAACTTAACTTGACATCACTATACTAAACTCCAACTTAACTTGACATCACTATACTAAACTTCAACTTAACTTGACATCAATCACTATACTAAATTTCAACTTAACTTGACATCACTATACTAAACTTCAACTTAACTTGACATCACTATACTAAACTACAACTTAACTTGACATCACTATACTAAATTTCAACTTAACTTGACATCACTATACTAAACTCCAACTTAACTTGACATCACTATACTAAACTTCAACTTAACTTGACATCACTATACTAAACTACAACTTAACTTGACATCACTATACTAAACTTCAACTTAACTTGACATTACTATACTAAACTACAACTTAACTTGACATCACTATACTAAACTTCAACTTAACTTGACATCACTAGACGGTAGATCGTCACAGTGCTCATAGTTATTTAATCCATTTTGGCGGCGTGAAAGCATAATGTTCGCCAAACCACAACCCTGTAGAGAACAAAAGGATATAAGGTTTGACGAGAATTATGTCTTCACTCCGCTAAAATGGTTTAATTGCCTATGAGCATGGTGAAGATCTATCGTCTAGTGATGTCAAGTTAAGTTGGAGTTTAGTATAGACGATAGATCTTCACCGTGCTCATAGGCAGTTAATCCATTTTAGCGGAGTGAAGACCTAATTTTCGCCAAACCTTATAGCCTTTTGGGTACTTACGTATTATCGCAACCAGGTTGTCGCGATTTGACGGCATTCAATTTAACCAGTAAGCAAAATAATTTCTTTACGAAAACCACGTATAACACGTAGGGTTGCCGTAAGTAGGGTCGCCAAATTTGGCGATTTATGCGAATTTTGGCCTGGTTGCGTTAATACGTAAGTACCGCCTTTTGTTCTCAACAGGGTTGTGGTTTGGCGAACATTATGCTTTCACGCCGCCAAAATGGATTAAATACCTATGAGCACTGTGAAGATTTACCGTCTAGTGATGTCAAGTTAAGTTGAAGTTTAGTATAGTAAGTATCATTCTCCCTATACTCGCTATGTTACAATATTCTAGCCCAGTGCATTTAGAAACTACTTTGCATAAAACTTTAAAATTTGGTACGTAAGGTACAAAAATGATCACTTAAGGTGGACTTGGTACCCTTCAAACCTTTTTTTTTTTTTTTTTTTTTTTTTTTATTTAAGCCTTTAAAATTATAATTTTTACATATTTGGAAGTATTTAATAAGTAAAAACTAAATTTTATTTAAAAAAAAAGTTCACATAATGCTTTAAATTTACAAAATATATATTTTTTTTTAAAAAGTTAATCAAATTTCAAATTCTATCTTCTTTTTCATTTTTCAATATTTTGTCCTGATTTTCTTTAAAAAAAATTCTTTGTAACATACTCTAACTTTTTAGGCATTGGATTTAGAATAAGTAAAATAGTTTTCGAAAAACGATAATTACTGTACCTATAGGTAAAAAAAAGAGTAAGAAACGGGTATTTTTCAACATTTAAATTTGTAAAAAAAAAAAAAAAGTTTTTATTTTATTCAAAAACCCATGCCTATTATTGAGAATTGCACAAAAAAAATTTCAAGTCATTTCACTCATATTTGATGAAGTTTTAGCATTTTGAGTAAGGCGGGAATTTCAAAAATCATGAACTGAAAAAAATACGTTCGAAACATCAAAGGATCTATATTGCAGCAATGCTAAATTCTCCATAAAAATACAGTTTTTTTTGCAATGCAGTTATCAGATCAGCCCAAAACCTTGCCAGAATAAAGAGATGGTTTCAAAGATTATAAATACTGAAAAGATAGAAAATTGATATTTTTATTATTTTTTGTGTAAACAAAAGGTACCAAGTCTCATTAATGAAATGACAAAAATGCAAAGGAGGATCCAGAGTTTTATTACAGAGGGGACAGTGGCTGCTGAATAGCCTAGGTAAATTTTGTAGCTCATAAGTTATATTACTATACCAAACCATGCGGTTTTTTTTGTCAAATGGATATTGTTACGAATCTTTGTATATTTGTAAATATTTCGTAGTGTTAATTTTGTAAATAGTAAAATTTATGTTCATCTCGCGTAAGGCAGTGCAATGGTTCGTCTTGGTTTGTTTCCCTGCAATGAATCTCTCAATGCTTGATAACGAGTTTTACAGAGGTAACTCTGGGAAGCGAGTTTCAAGGGGCAGGGTATTTAACATTATGGTAATGGGAATCTCGCCAAATTGGCGAAGGTCTTGGCGACTAATTTTTGTCGCCAAATTTGGGGACATTTTCGGTACATGTATAGGTACATGTATCCCATGTACATGTATAAGGACTTTTCGACTACAATCTGGAAAGTTCTCCAAATGTCTATCTCTGGAATATTCACGAAAATTCCCCACTCCTATATAAGCGCGGCCTGAGTTGGTTAGTAGTTAGTTGTCTCTCAACGTTCATTGTGAGAGCTGTATTCCTGACTTGAGTTAGTTCTTGGATTTTGAGTCACTGAATAAGTTGACTGGAGATACTGAGCGAACTGTATTGCATTGTCTTTTGCGGTGATTTAGCAGTTGTTATCAAGTTTTTAACTGCTGTTTTGTGCTCTATTGAGGTGAAAAGAGCTGTATTGTGTCTACTAGAACGAGAAGTTCTGGAGCTGTAAGAGAACTGTGAAGAGTTATTTTGGAATAAATTTCTGCAAGATTTGATCTGATTTTGGCTTCAAATCTTTCGAACCCGTCCACGCAACAATATTAAGAATGCCACACAAAAAATTTCAAGTCATTTATTCATATTTGCTGAAGTTTTAGCATTTTGAGTAAGGTGGGAATTTCAAAAATTACGAGCTGAGAAAAATGCGTTCGAAAGATCAAAGGATCTATATTGCAGCAATGCTAAATTCTCCATAAAAATACAGTTTTTATTGCAATTGCAGTTATCGGATCAGCCCAAAACCTTCCAAGAATAAGGAGATTGTTTCAAAGATTATAAATACTGAAAAAAAATATATAGAAAATTGATATTTTTATTATTTTTTGTGAAAACAAAAGGAACCAAGTCCCATTAATGAAATGACAAAAATGCAAAGGAGTATCCAGAGCTTTATTACAGAGGGGGCGGTGGCTGCTGAATAGCCTAGGTAAATTTTGTAGTTCATAAGTTATATTACTATAACATACCATGCGATAACTTAATTTTGATTATACAGAATATGTAAAAAAGAGGGAAAAAGTCTCAATAACATAAAGTGGGCACCATGGTTGACCACGCGTGAATTTACGACAATAAATTTGAGCGTTGTCAAGTACTATTTGATTCAGGATATATTATTGTTAAACATGATAAACAGAAAAATCTAACAGCGGATACATATTGTTACGAATTTCTGTATATTTGTAAATATTTCGTAGCATTAATTATGTAAAAAGATAAATTTATGTACATTTCGCATAAGGCAGTGCAATAGTTTGTTTTCCTGCAATGAGTCCCTTGATGCATGATACCGAGTTTTACAGAGGTAACTCTGGGAAGCTAGTTTTACTAGGAGAAGGGGAACATTATGGTAATGGCAATCTCGCCAAATTGGCTAGATAGAGCCAAGTTGGCAACGGTTGTGGCGACTAATTTTTGTCGCCAAAATTGGCGACCATTTGACGATTTCTCGCCAAATGTCGCCAAAATATTTCTCGCTACGAAATATTTACAAATATACAGAAATTTGCAACAATATATACATTGAACATTTTCAAACCATATTTTGTTGTCTTGCTTCGTCCTCGGCTTTTTCATCTCCATTTTTTTTGTGATGAAAGCATTTATATTAAAAATGTTCAGTGCGGATTCGTCAAATCTTGATCGATTTCATCCAAAGCCTGAGAACAGCGCACGTTAAAACATGAGCGGTCTATGAACAACAGAAGGGGGCAATTGTCCCTTTCACCCCTCGCTGGATCCACCAATGCATAAATTAAAAACTCGAAAATAGTGTCTAATATATTTTATTTTATATTTGAAATCCTTACGCCTATGCATGTGCAGTGGCTTCATCTGTTTTTGTCTATTGCTATTTAAATTTTCATTTATAATAGATAGACATTGAATGAAAACAAACAGGGTTTCCGCCAAAATAATATGTCACAAACCCATGACTTTTCATGACTTTCCAAGACTGAAGCAAATAGTTTTCCATGACTCAAGAAATAAAGTCACAATAATAATAATAATAATAATAATAATAATAATTTTATTTTATATTTGAAATCCTTACGCCAATGCATGTGCAGTGGCTTCATCTGTTTTTGTGTATTGCTATTTAAATTTTCATTTATAATAAATCGACATTAAATGAAAACAATTTACAGGGTTTCTGCCAAAATAAAATGTCCCAAATCCATGGCTTTTCATGACTTTCCAAGGCTGAAGTAAACAATTTTCCATGACTCAAGAAATAAAGTCAATAATTATAACAGGGTTCCCACTCAAATCACAGAATGAAAATCAATGACTTTTCAATGACTTGTAAGGAACTAATTAATGTTTTTAATGACCTTAAAAAAATTGTTTTCAGCATGTCTGTATAAAAAAAATTTATAAAGTACCAAAACAGTTACAAGTTGGCGCATGTGTGATACAAATATGTAATGAAAACAATTTAACAGGGTTTCCGCCAAAATAAAATGTCACAAACCCATGACTTTTCATGACTTTCCAAGACTGAAGTAAACAATTTTCCATGACTCAAGAAATAAAGTCCCAATAATAATAATTATAACAGGATTCCCACTCAAATCACAGAATGAAAATCAATGACTTTTCAATGACTTGTAAGGACCTAATTAATGTTTTTAATGACCTTAAAAAAATTGTTTTCAGCATGTCTGTATAAAAAAAATTTATAAAGTACCAAAACAGTTACAAGTTGGCGCATGTGTGATACAAATATGTAATGAAAACAATTTAACAGGGTTTCCGCCAAAATAAAATGTCACAAACCCATGACTTTTCATGACTTTCCAAGACTGAAGTAAACAATTTTCCATGACTCAAGAAATAAAGTCCCAATAATAATAATTATAACAGGGTTCCCACTCAAATCACAGAATGAAAATCAATGACTTTTCAATGATTTGTAAGGACCTAATTAATTTTTTTAAGGACCTTAAAAAATTTGTTTTCAGGCATCATGTCTGTATAAATTTTTTTTTATAAAGTACCAAAACAGTTACAAGTTGGCGCATGTGTGATACAAATATGTAATGAAAACAATTTAACAGGGTTTCCGCCAAAATAAAATGTCACAAACCCATGACTTTTCATGACTTTCCAAGACTGAAGTAAACAATTTTCCATGACTCAAGAAATAAAGTCCCAATAATAATAATTATAACAGGGTTCCCACTCAAATCACAGAATGAAAATCAATGACTTTTCAATGACTTGTAAGGACCTAATTAATTCTTTTAAGGACCTTAAAAAATTTGTTTTCAGGCATCATGTCTGTATAAATTTTTTTTTATAAAGTACCAAAACAGTTACAAGTTGGCTCATGTGTGATACAAATATGTAATGAAAACAATTTAACAGGGTTTCCGCCAAAATAAAATGTCACAAACCCATGACTTTTCATGACTTTCCAAGACTGAAGTAAACAATTTTCCACGACTCAAGAAATAAAGTCCCAATAATAATAATTATAACAGGGTTCCCACTCAAATCACAGAATGAAAATCAATGACTTGTAAGGACCTAATTAATTTTTTTAAGGACCTTAAAAAATTTGTTTTCAGGCATCATGTCTGTATAAATTTTTTTTTATAAAGTACCAAAACAGTTACAAGTTGGCGCATGTGTGATACAAATATGTAATAAAAACAATTTAACAGGGTTTCCGCCAAAATAAAATGTCACAAACCCATGACTTTTCATGACTTTCCACGACTGAAGTAAACAATTTTCCATGACTCAAGAAATAAAGTCCCAATAATAATAATTATAACAGGGTTCCCACTCAAATCACAGAATGAAAATCAATGACTTGTAAGGACCTAATTAATTTTTTTAAGGACCTTAAAAAATTTGTTTTCAGGCATCATGTCTGTATACATTTTTTTTTATAAAGTACCAAAACAGTTACAAGTTGGCGCATGTGTGATACAAATATGTAATGAAAACAATTTAACAGGGTTTCCGCCAAAATAAAATGTCACAAACCCATGACTTTTCATGACTTTCCAAGACTGAAGTAAACAATTTTCCATGACTCAAGAAATAAAGTCCCAATAATAATAATTATAACAGGGTTCCCACTCAAATCACAGAATGAAAATCAATGACTTTTCAATGACTTGTAAGGACCTAATTAATTTTTTTAAGGACCTTAAAAAAAATAAATTCAGGCATCATGTCTGTATAAATTTTTTTTTATAAAGTACCAAAACAGTTACAAGTTGGCGCATGTGTGATAAAAATATGTAATGAAAACAATTTAACAGGGTTTCCGCCAAAATAAAATGTCACAAACCCATGACTTTTCATGACTTTCCAAGACTGAAATAAACAATTTTCCATGACTCAAGAAATAAAGTCCCAATAATAATATTTATAACAGTGTTCCCACTCAAATCACAGAATGAAAATCAATGACTTTTCAATGACTTGTAAGGACCTAATTAATGTTTTTAAGGACTTTAAAAAATTTGTTTTCATTCATCATGTCTGTATACATTTTTTTTTATAAAGTACCAAAACAGTTACAAGTTGGCGCATGTGTGATACAAATATGTAATGAAAACAATTTAACAGGGTTTCCGCCAAAATAAAATGTCACAAACCCATGACTTTTCATGACTTTCCAAGACTGAAGTAAACAATTTTCCATGACTCAAGAAATAAAGTCCCAATAATAATAATTATAACAGGGTTCCCACTCAAATCACAGAATGAAAATCAATGACTTTTCAATGACTTGTAAGGACCTAATTAATTTTTTTAAGGACCTTAAAAAATTTGTTTTCAGGCATCATGTCTGTATACATTTTTTTTTATAAAGTACCAAAACAGTTACAAGTTGGCGCATGTGTGATACAAATATGTAATGAAAACAATTTAACAGGGTTTCCGCCAAAATAAAATGTCACAAACCCATGACTTTTCATGACTTTCCAAGACTGAAGTAAACAATTTTCCATGACTCAAGAAATAAAGTCCCAATAATAATAATTATAACAGGGTTCCCACTCAAATCACAGAATGAAAATCAATGACTTTTCAATGACTTGTAAGGACCTAATTAATTTTTTTAAGGACCTTAAAAAATTTGTTTTCAGGCATCATGTCTGTATACATTTTTTTTTATAAAGTACCAAAACAGTTACAAGTTGGCGCATGTGTGATACAAATATGTAATGAAAACAATTTAACAGGGTTTCCGCCAAAATAAAATGTCACAAACCCATGACTTTTCATGACTTTCCAAGACTGAAGTAAACAATTTTCCATGACTCAAGAAATAAAGTCCCAATAATAATAATTATAACAGGGTTCCCACTCAAATCACAGAATGAAAATCAATGACTTTTCAATGACTTGTAAGGACCTAATTAATTTTTTTAAGGACCTTAAAAAAAAAAAATTCAGGCATCATGTCTGTATAAGTTTTTTTTTATAAAGTACCAAAACAGTTACAAGTTGGCGCATGTGTGATAAAAATATGTAATGAAAACAATTTAACAGGGTTTCCGCCAAAATAAAATGTCACAAACCCATGACTTTTCATGACTTTCCAAGACTGAAGTAAACAATTTTCCATGACTCAAGAAATAAAGTCCCAATAATAATATTTATAACAGTGTTCCCACTCAAATCACAGAATGAAAATCAATGACTTTTCAATGACTTGTAAGGACCTAATTAATGTTTTTAAGGACTTTAAAAAATTTGTTTTCAGGCATCATGTCTGTATAAATTTTTTTTTATAATGTACCAAAACAGTTACAAGTTGGCGCATGTATGATACAAATATGTCAGAAAATTCCGATATAATGAGGATAAGTGGCGGACATGCGGGAATAGCAAGTCTGAGTTGCATTTTTGTAAATTTTGAAGTTGGTCAACATACACAAAACTTAAGGACTTTTATGCACCTCTAAGCATTTTCAAGTACTTTCAAGGCCTTGAAAACAGGTTAAAAAATATTAAGCACTTTTAATGACTTTCTATGACCGTGGGAACCCTGTCTAATAACAATAATAACTTATATGAATTTTACTAACACGAACATAGTAAGTAAATAAATGTATCATAAAATGATTTTTATAAAGTTTTATTTTAAATTAAGTAGAAAATCCTTGTTGCAGTAACTTCCAAATTATAAGAAAAAGGGAAAAATAATTTTCCATTCTTGGATCTTTCAGTGATAAAAAAACAACTAATCAATCTTTATTAATAAAGAAATATTTGAAGAAAATAATAAGTTAATAATAAATTTTATCATCAAAAATCGAATGTTTTGATATCAACAATGCAAAACAGAAGAAAGAAGACGGGGGTGGGGGGGGGGGGGGGTTAAACACAAACTTATCAAAACTGTTCATTTCAATCTCATATTATGAATTTTTTTATTTCCCCTCTATGAGACCTGATCCTTATGATGTCACAAATTTGGAGTTCAGAAATGTTTTCATTAGCTGTGACATTTTAACTGTCACCATTGTTTCCGTCAAAACGTAAATAAAAACTTAGAAGAATTTTCGATTTTCAATAAGCTGAATAGCGATTATGGCGTTTATTACGTCACAGTTACGGGATTTTACTTAAAATGTTCAGAAATAAATGAAATTCACTAAATTTCCATGACTTATGGCCAATTTTTTACTCAAAATCATGACTTTCCATGACAAAATTTAACCAGTGTCCAAATTCCTGACTTTCCATGACATTTCCATATGAGCGGAAAACCTGAATTTATGTCATTTCATTAGGTGACCTTTTTCGTAACCTGCTAGCCAAATTTTCAAGTTTTATAGAAAATAGTTTCTAAATACATTGGGCTAGATGACTGTCACATAAAGAGAAGAGAATCCTTACTAGGACCTCTTCATAAAACATAAGACAAAATAAAAAATAAAAAAAAATATTGGATGAACTTCGAATAAGATCTCTAGAAACTTTGTAAATAAAGTGGCAAATCGACACTCGCACTCATAAGTAATTTTAAATATGCATACATGGTGTTAGTCCGCTGAACTGAACATCAGGAATTTTGGAAAGTCCAGAAAAAGGCAAAGAAGTCATTTAGCCCTTTTACAAAGGCCAGGCCGATAGAAAGTTACTTTTGGAACATATGTAGGCGGGTTACTTTCAAAAGCCCTGGATTACAAGGAATGTTAGGAGTCAAAAGGTCAGTTGTGTATGAAGGGTCGGGAAATCTTGAAGAGGGGGTTTACATTCACTATTTCGTGTGAAGGCAGAATCGACAAGGAGCCAGACGTCATAAATACTCGGGGGCTTTTCAATTTTAGGTGAGGGTTACAAAAGCTGGCTCCAACTTGACGTTACGTTTGACAGCAAGCTGGGATTCAAAATTATTGGGGTCCAGCTGTATTGCAGCTGTGAAAAGAGGGGATCGGACTTTTCTAGGCGGTACACGGAATTGACGTCAGAAGGTCCGAGTCCAGTCTCTGACGCTTGTGGATCAGAGGCGGGATCTCAGGGATGTTAGGGTTCATGATTGGCTATAGTTCAAAACCAGAGATTCGAACCTACAGATCCTGGGACTGGCTGGAGGTGAATTTTGACCCCGCCTTGGTCTTGACGTAAAAAGGGGGGACACGAGAGCCCGGGGGAACATTCGGAGTTTTTTTGCTTGAGGTGTGTGAGTTAATCAGAAAACGCCGCAGGCCCGTTTGGATTATAGGTTTTCCCGAGGATGGCAGAATACGCCATGACGAGTATTGCCCCAGGTACCGTGTTGTCATTTATTCACATTTTAAGCTAATCTTCCAGCTTTCTGACTTTAACTTTTGAGTAAATTTAATATTAAATCTTAACCACAAAGTAGCGAGGGCAACTGAATTCTAACCAAAATGACTATTTAAATGAAATGTGTTTGAATATGTGTAAACAGTACCCGATTTTGGGTGTTTTAATATAAACTTGATAGGATTGGTAATTTAAGATCGACTTCGTAAAGTAGATTCAATGTTTAAAATTGGTAAAAGAGAAGCGATCATTAATTGTTAACGTAACCTTTTATTCTGTAAAGTAAACCTAGTATTTAATAAATTTGTTTGTTATCACTTTGGTTATGTTTATTGAACAGTTTTTTTCAAATCACACTCATCAAAGGAGTTCCACTATGCGATCTTTCGGCAATGTTTATTACTAAACATTTCACCCTTTAAGGAGTTTTAATCTTATCTATGTAAGAACCTGAGGTCTGTCTGCAGTTTAATTAACACAGACGGCACCAGACCAGTACATGGATTTATTTCCCATAAGGCCAATAGGTCTGTGCCAAAGACGTTCAAATTTTGGGGGCCACAAATAACCAGGAAGATTCTAATGGAAACATAAACAATAAAAGAAACAATTAAAAAAATCTAACTTAAATATCGGGGGTTATTAAAATGGATTAAAAATGGAAATAACCTTGATTGGGAAAGTTTATTAATAAATAAAAAAATATATAACTATAAGATTCCAAAAATAAACACACAAGTCATGGGCGTCGACAGAAATATTCTCACGGGGGTGGAAGAGGCATATACATTAGGAATTGCATAATTTGACTCAAGTCTGCGTTATTTTTTTTTTTTTAATTATTCCCGAATTCATTACCATTAAAATGATACCATCTTCTTTCTGAGACTCAAATTTACTTTTTAAATTACAGTGTTTTTTTGTGAACCTGTTTAGTATCACGTTCATTAGTGCAGTAAACTTTAAACGCGTTTTCTGAAGAAGGACATTTTGGTGTTTTATGACTTTACGCCAACGGTCATAACTTCATGATAAATGGTCCGATTTACAAAATTCTAATTTTGTTTTGTAGACAATAGTTATGAACATGTTTCCTATTGAAAATCTAATATATATTGTTATAAACACATTTTTTATGCATATTTTAATCTTAATTAATCAATGTTTTCCACAAAGTAGTTTCTAAATGCAATCGTCTAGAATATTGTAACATAATGAAGATAGGGAATGATCCTAACTAGAACTTCTTCTTAAAATGAAGATTAATCGATTCACTCTTTATGTACTTGTGAAAATTTGCTACTGTATACACTGTTGCGTGGATGGGTTCGGAAGACTTGAAGCCAAAGCATATAAAAACTTACAGAAATTTATTCCGATATAACTTTTCGCAGATTCTTTTACAACTTCAGAACTTCTCGTTCTAATTGACTCAGTACAGCTCTTTACACGACAATAGAGCACAAACAGCAGTTAAAAACTTTATACACAACTGCTAAAATCGCCGCAAAAGACAATGCAATACAGTTCGCTTTTAGAACTACTATGAATTCACTGAGAGACAACTAACTCAGTAACTCAACTTACTCACCCACTCTCTTGGCCGGCCTTATATAGGAAAGGCAAATCTTCGCGAAACTTCCAGAGACAGAAATTCGGAGAGCTTTCCAGTTCGTAGTCGAAAAGCCCTATACAGATACATGGGGACCGAAAATGTCGCCAAATGGTGGCCAAGTTTGGCAACATTTGGTGATTTCTCGCCAAATTTGGCGACCAAAATTATTCACCAAAAACGTCGCCAACTTGACTCTATCTCGCCAATTTGGCGAGATCGCCTTTAACCATAATGTTAACCCTTTGCACTCCTGGCCTTTTTCGCGCGGAGGAATCAGCAACTCGAGACACTTTAGGTTCGGCTGGTGTTTATGGATTTGCTTCATAGAAATTAAACACAGTCATTGGCCTTGCATCGAATTTCCGCATCACACCTAATGGTCTTCTCTTGGTTTGGCATCCAATCGTGTGGCGCCTGAGAAGCGCCACTGGAGTGCAAAGGGTTAAATAGCCTGCCCCTTGTAAAACTCGTTTTCTAGCATGATCCCTGTAGACTTAATAAGTTGAACTGAATACAGTTGCCAAATAATGAGCATTTTTTTTTTTTTTTATTTGGTAACCCTCACTCTTTAATTTTCAATTAAGAAGGTTGCAGACGATTCGGATGTGTGGCTATGGCTTACTTGCATCTTTCACAAATGAGTCAATTTAGCAATAAACATAACGTCACTGTTGTCGCCAATTTGGCTTACTTTTAAAAGATACAAGTTTTCTGAGCCAGAGATCAGAAATCGTTTGCGCTTTTTCTCATTGAAAATCAAAATGAAGTGGGTTGCCAGACGAAAAAGTTTGTTCCCTTTTTGGCAAGTTATGACATATTTGGCAATCGGATTTTAGTTCAACTCATTCCAAGTCGATTTTTGATCAGTTTCGGCCATTTTTACCACGGCAGACCAGTGGATTCGTAATCTACTCACTTTTTTCCAATTTCTGTCAAAAATTCAGAATGATGTTCGATGGGGTCCAAAAATTGCAGTCGCCTCTCGGAATAATATGGAATGGAATGTAAAGGCAAAAGCCTGTTTACTTTCTATACGCGTCAATGTCAAAGGGATTTTCCCGGTACAAAGTTAAATTGTAAAACATGATGTAAAGAGGAAAAAATAAAAATCTTTTTTTTTTAATTACTTTTTATTTATTATTATTATTATTTTGTACGTTATGATAGTAAAATTTTCACAAAAACTTCGACTTAAAAGATACTTCGAGATGCGAAGATAATTTAGTGTTGAAAATCATTATTTGTCTTGGGACCTAATGAAAACTTCCGAGATACACGAATATTCGACTAATGAGATTTCGAGTTATCGCGAATTGACTGTACAGTAAAGTATTACAAAAACATTCACACAAAAATAACAGCATAAATTTATCAAAAAAAAAGTTGAATTACTTCCCACAAGTATCCCTCCATTTTGGTATTTTTCATACGATATTATTCCATGTCTATACCACGCAAATGCTTTATTGTTTCAAAGCATGTATTTAAGCATATATCGGTTAAATATCACTGTCACACACGAATATGAAACACAAGTTAAACAATATGCAAGACCTGTCAGGCTGATTCAAAAGGGGTTTTTCTTTTTCGGTGTAACAATGAAGGAAAAAAGAAGTCATAAAATAAAAGCACATTTAAAAATACTACCGTGATATTGAAAATACTACATCTGGCAACGCTGACTGGAACAAAAATACGACGACGAACTTATTTTGATGTTTTGGGAAGACTGATAAGAGGCGAGATAAGCGGTATCCTATCAAAAACTATCAGTTTTTTCCGAAGCATTAAGTTTGCAAACATTTTGCTGTTTCAACGGATTTTTATTTTTCTGATATCTGGTACACGCTGTCTGATAATGAGGAAGATTTTTGAGTTTCGAACAATGGAATGGTGTATAACATCTGCTTTCGATGAGTTCGAGGAATTAAATTTCCCAAATGAAATTATACGAATTCAGGTGCATGTTCTGGATTTGTTTACAGGTTGAAGCAGTGGTTAAAAAATGAGGTTTCGTTGTTACACCATTAGAGTGATTCTATTCTGGCACAGCGCCAAACGAAACAACTCATCAACATAATTCTAATTGAATCATGTAAAACATACACTTACACTGCCGTCATGAACTGAAGGGGCTTAATTAAAGATAACATAACGCCTAAAAAAACAGTTTTAAAAAAATCCTTTATATGCATAGCCAATTTTTATATTCATTGACACAGCGCCGATATCAAAAACATTTCTATCAGTAAAATGTGCAGCAAACAACGTTTAAAAAATTTATTTATTAAAAATAAACTTGAATTTATTCTCCAAAAACCAAATATCGTTTATAAATTCAAATTAAAGTAATTTTATTATTTATTTATTTAAAAAAAAATTGTCAACAGGAAAGATTTTCAACAATGGTCGGTTAAGTGCTACTTCATCGCGATTGGATGACGGCAAGTTGGTTTATTAAGCCGTTATTACGTAAGAGTTGGTATTACGTAAGAGCGACCTATTAGTGACAGTGACAGTCCGCAAAATTTGAAAGATTGCATTGTCATCGACATCGAATCTATTTGCCAAGTTGCAGCCCGATTGTATGATAGAAAGGAGGTTGATTAGGCCTCCATATTTTGACACTCTCCATATTCTCCAGGCATATTTTGACACTCCGATCAGTTATAAAATAATCTTTTCATTTCATTGAATGGCTCAAGTTCTTAGGTCATACAAACCTAAACAACAATAAAAAAAAATATGTAATTTCAAATGAAGAACGTAAAAGCGTCAAAATATGCCTTTTTTTTTTTTTCAAATTGAGGGCTTTTCAATTTATGACGGCAATATACCAGAGAAGGCGTTTGGACAAAAAGCCATTTGTTATTCAAGGAGAAAATCCCGGTCGCAATTACTTTTTTAATACTATATATATAAACCATTAAATAACTAGGGGTGTGGAACATCGCAAAACTTTCAATTACACTATAATACTGATGTCAATTTGTGTCAATTACCGTTTTTATATTTTCATTATTCACTTAGAAAAAATTGCCAGTTTAGCGATATTTTTTAAGCTAATTCTTGTATGGGTCTTTAAAAAAACTTCGCCAAATAGATGATTTGGCGATATATACTTTCCAATAATTCTTATATTATCCTTTCTTATAAGTGAAACTGAAGAGAGGAGAAAAAATGGTCGTTGATGAGGCATGCTCAAGGAAACAGAACTCTGTGTTAAATGCATTCGTTTTTGAACATTTTAAGTCATTAAAGCATTTTTACGAGAATTTCGGACGTGGGGATGTTTAGAACACCTTAAGAGGCATTACTATAGCGATTTGGGATAAAATCGTTAGAGCCGTTTTCTAGCAATTACTGAAAAACACGATTTTTTTCAATGGCAACTACCTTATGCGCATGCGCGATTTTGACAAAAACCTTAATGGTAGGTCCCTGTACCATCAACAACCCGCACATTAACGACGATCTATCCTCTGATTCACTTACAAGAAAGGATAATGTAAAAATTATAGAAAAGTATATCGCAACATTCGCAATTTTTTTTTTTTTTTGCCAATTACCAGTGGCCGGTAGACACTTTTAGTTTAGTAGCCACTACATGTCAGACTTTTTTTTTTTTTTTTTTTTTACCAGTGGCGCAGTCAGGGAAGGAGAGGTTGGGATTTTACTTTTTACCTATATAAATGCAGTAGTGCATTCAGATTATTTTGTTTTGTTTTTTGGAGGAGGATGTTTCAATTCATTATTTGATTTGTATTAAATATATAACTCAAAAACACATATCTAAGTTAGTTGCGTTTAATGAAATGTCAATGAAAGTACAAAAAAAAAAAAAAAAAAAAAAATATCTAGTACAGGATCTAAGCTTATTCACTTATGGATGTCTATAGATTTGTTGCACATCTGCAACATAGCGCTGTAAAAACAAAAAATTCTGACGGAATCAATTTGAAATATTAAAGAATTGAGGATTCCAAAGTATTCTGTTGACAAAAAACGCAAGGCAAGAAGAAAAACTAGGTGTGTGGAACATCGCACAACTTTCAATCTATAATAATAAAACAAGCTGTGTGTCTGTCTGTGGCTCTATAGAAACCTACTTAAAATTGGAGTAGAGTTCTGAAATTTTCAGCATAAGTAGTTTTGGCGTTCTAATTTTAAGCATCACAAACAGAATGTTAAAACTTTAATTAGTTATTTTTTAATTAATTTTTTTAAATTAATTAATAAATATGTTACAAAACGATATCTAATCGGGCTACAGCTCTGAAATTTTCAACATAAGTAGTTTTGGCCTTCTAATTGTATACATCACAAACAGAATGTCAAAATTTCAATTAGTTCTTTTTTAATTAATTTTTTTAATTAATTAATAAATATATGTTACAAAACGATGTCTAAAAGAGATACAGCTCTGAAATTTTCAACATAAGTAGTTTTGGCCTTTTAAAAAACAGAATTTTAAATTTTTATTTTGTTATTTTTTAATTAATTAATAAACATTTTACAAAACGACTACTAATAGGGCTACAGCTCTGAAATTTTCAACATAAGTAGTTTTGGCCTTCTAATTGGACTTTTGAAAAACAGAATTTTAAATTTTCATTTAGTTTCTTTTTAATTAATTTTTTTAATTAATTAATTAATTAATTAATTAATTGATTAATATTTTACAAAACGATATCTAATAGGGCTACAGCTCTAAAATTTTCAAAGTAAGTAGTTTTGACCTTCTAATTTAACTTCAGAAAAAAACAGAATTTAAAATTTTTGTTCAGTTCGTTATTAATTAATTTTTTTAATTAATTAATATATATATATTACAAAACAATTTTAAATAGGGCTACAGCTTTGAAATTTTCGACATAAATAGTTGTGGCCTTCTAATTGGATTTTTGAAAAACAGAATTTAATATTTTTTTTTTTTTTAATTAATTAACAAATATTTTACAAAACGATTTGTAATTGAGCTACATTTCTGAGATTTCACAAGAATCTTTGGCCATCTAATTGAACTTTTGACAAAAAGAATCTCACAATTTAAATTTATTTTTTTATTAATATTTTCACAAAAAGCGACTTCTAATTGGCCTAGAGCTCTGAAAGTTTCAACATAGGCCGTTTTGGCCTTCTAATTTTGCTTTCCACTAACACGTGTTAAAATAATCTTAAAGGGGTGCTCTATTAAAGGGGAATTTTTTTTCTTGACAAGGGAGGAGGTTTCTAATATTAAGGCTTTACGTAGTAATTAGATTTTAGTGAGTGAAGCGAGCTTATGCTTAAGTAGCAATGTACCTTTGGGGCCGTTCAAATATTACGTAAGCACCTAGGAGGGGGGGGGGGGTAGCGATTTGCTTATTTTTGCTGACAAGGGGGGGGGGAGGGGTATGAGTGACGCTTACGTAAGCATTTAATAATCCCTTTATTTCTAAAAAAAATTGAAACTTACAAAAAATTTCACTTTTATACACCGAGTTCTAGGATAGGTGACTTTTCATTCAAATCGATCTAAGGGATTTAAACTTACGTCACATAAGAGTGACGTACTTTGCCTTCAGCCAATTACAATCAAACATTGATGATACAAAATACTGCATTTTCAAAATAAATAAAGGGGATTCTCCTCTTTTAGGTGTTTGGAGACGTGAATCCTACATTAAACCTAACTTATGTGACAGACATTTTTTGTTTTTGTTTCGCTTGGCGACTGGCGGGAGCCTAAGATGGAACAGTAGTTGGTTTAAGGTTCAAGATTCCGAATTGAGTTGTGTTTTGAACAAGTTTCTTTTTCCACTGCAATCCTTCTTGAACTTTTTGAAGATTAAGCAAATATAGTTGCTCTGCTTTCTGTTTGCTTTTTTTTAAAAACAAACAAACATATGTCTTCATTTCGTGAAATTTTATATAAAAAGCTGTCTGAAGCTTTTAAAAAGTCTACATCAAACAAACCCTTGAAAGATTTTCAGGATATAAATAATGAGGTATGGCTTCATTTTAAAAATGCCTCTAAAAATGACGAAGAACTAGAAGTGTTGGTGTTAAGAAGAGTCGAAGAAGAGTTGCGAAAGGCAACTAGAAAAAATTAAGTTAAAGTTCATTATTTGCATTGAATCCTAACTTTTTTTTTAGATTATTAAAGTTACAAAAAAAAAAAAAAATCAGGTGCAGAAGGGAGGGGGGGGGGGGGTTGTTTACCGTATGCTTACGTAATTATAGAGGATGGGGGGGGGGGGGTATGCGATTTGCTTATTTTTGCTGACAAGGGGGGGAGGGGGGGTCAAAAATTACCAAAAATATGCTTACGTAATATTTGAACGACACCTTTCAGCGAGAGAAGCGAGCCTATGCTTGCATAGCAATGAACCTTTGAACGAGTGAAATAAGCCTGTGTTTATGTGTCCATGAACTTTTCAGCGAACGAAGCGAGCTCGATTTTGCGTAGCGATGAACCTTCATGCGAGCGAAGCGCCAAAGAATGGGTCCTATACACTAATGACACATTTCTGCAACGCGAGGCCTCACAGCTAGCTAAAATATTGCACATGTTAAATTTCGTAGCGAAGCACGGGTATTTAGCTAGTTACACTATAAACCTGAAGTGGATTTGTGTCATTGACCGTTTGTACATTTTCTTCCTTCATTTAGAATAAATAGCCAGTTTGGCGATTTTTTTTTGTTTGCCAGTTTGGCGGTAATTCTTGTATGGGTTAAAAAAAAAAATCGCCAAAATGGTGTTTTGGCTGTATACTTTTCAATAATTCTTATATATTTCACTGTTAAGTCAAAAATAAAACGGGACTGTTAAGTCAAAAATAAAAATTCTTCAATTTTTGCCTAAAATTCATGAAATTTTTTGTGCAGTTCAATAGCAATTAGATGAAACACAACCTACAATTTCAAAAATTTATATTGATTTTTTTTTCAAGAAATTAAATTTTTATTGAAAAATTTAGCGTTTTTTCCGTAATTTTAAAAACGCTCCTTGCGATTCGAATTTTTTGCAATCTGCCTAAATTTTTTTGTACAAGCTAATTGAATATATATTGACATAATTGTGCATGGATTTTGAATTTGACTCATTGGTTAAATATTTAAAAATAAAACTTTGGTATTACGGCAAAAAATGTAAACTTTTTAAATAGAAGCATTACGAAAATTACTGTAAAACAATAAAAAAAAAAAACAGATTCCAAAATCCATTCAAAATAGTATTCAAAATAGTATAGTAAACAATATCCCCAAATTTAAAAAAAATACATCAACTTTTGAATTGCAAGGAACAAATCGAATACCTAAAAATCTTAAAATACTACATGAAGAGAAAAATGCAATTTAAGGAAATATATACGATTTCTGATATGCGCGCTTACAAAAACTCAAATAATATTCTTAATTCTTCTCGGATCAGCAAAAGTAAGGTATATGTACAGAAAGCTAGAATTGCATATATTTCCACTAAAATATAAAAATAGAAATTTTTGCCTTAACAGTCCCCTTAGTGAAACTGAGAAGAGGAGAAAAAAATTATCGTTGATGAGGTATGTTCAAGGAAATAGAACTCTGTATTAAAGGCATTCGTTTTTCAACTTTTACTGGTAGATCCATGTACCATCAAATACCCACACACCAAATTTGAACATCGTAGGTCAATTTGTTCAAGAGATATGCTGACCGCAGACACACACATAGACATGTTTTCTAGATCACTTTTTTGAAATCAAAATATTCCAAAACGTGGAGAAATGCAAAAAGATCTTTTTTTCTTCTTTTTTTTTTAAACCAAATACTATACTTTCATTACCCTATGTAATATATATGGGTAATTGAAAGTAAAAAACGTTCATATTGTTAATTTGTTAGGAGTTGCGTTATGAAACGCGCTTCTGATTGAATCAATGCCATATCCAGAGTGAAGATTTTTAGGGTTCGACCAAAGCCCCTCCCCTCCCTCCATTATTTATTATATTTTAATCAAAATACATTAAACAACTAAACATTAAATTACTCTTACAAATATTTTTAACTTCTTAATAAAAACAATGGGAATTGACTCGTTGGTTTTTTACATTTCCCCTCATTTTTTCTTCAGATAGGTAAAAATAATTAGGTTTTTGTCGGGGAATGAGTTTTAAATTCATTTTTAAAACTGTATATTTTTTGTGAAATATCAGGAATATATTTTATATTTTTCAATAATTATTCTTATTTTTGGCACAAATCCAGTTAAACATCAGATACCCCCGACAGCCAAATATCGCCAGCCTCGGCAACATCCCAATTCCCAGTCCCAGTACCCGTTTTTCAGCAACTATCAACTAATAGTAGACGCAAGGGATCAGATTACGACTTCTCCCACTCCAATGCGAACACTACTAGACAGAAAACACAACAGAATGACGGGATTGGGATGGATCGTTGAAAAAGCAATAGTATTTTCAACTAATTAGTAGACCCTCAAGCAATCCGCCTCTAAGCCATCCCAGACCAGAGTAGACAATTTTATTGGGGATATATATATTTCGACATTCTGTCGCAAAGGGGTCTATTATTGCTCTTGTCTGTTTCTCAAGGGCATATGCAAGCTTTCTGGGCGGTCTCCACGACGTGTTAACAAAAACTATAATTAGGGCCCGATTTAGAAATTTTTTTACTGTAGGCCCAACATTCAGAGAGGGGCCCCCCAATAGCAAATCTTTATTTCCTTACGTCACAATATTACGAGATAAAGCTACATTCGTTAAGACTAGCTTTTTAGAATTAAAACTCATAGTTTACTTTCACACGATTAGTATGATCTTGATTTCCTCAAAATTTTTGAATTAATCAGGACCCCCCATGAACACTGATTTTAAAGCACACTTTCCTGTATTTTAAACTTACATTTTACCACAGGGTCCACAAATTATATAATAATAAAGATTACTTAATTTTATAACAATAATTGCAAATAATACAAAGTAACCTTTCCACTGTTTCCACGATTTCACCAAAAAGGAGGGCCAAAAAAGTTCAAAAAGTCCACGGAAGAGCCTGCAAACCAACCAATCACAAAGACTCTTTCATTTCATAATATAAGAAGTTGTATATGGTTGGTTGGTGAACATCTCTTTACAAGAGGCGAGAGAAGGAGAACAGCAGCGTAAAGCCCTTGTCTCCGTGTACATATGAAGAAGTTGTATATGATTCGCTGAACCTGAAAGATTTGCTTAATTAGGTTTTATTAGGTTAATCTATCTAACTTAACTCTCTGTGAGTATAAAAAACATGGAATTTGCGGATGTGTAACTAAAAAATTTTTGTTTTTTTTTGTTTTGTTCAGTACTTCCCATAAAAAGACCATTACTTTTAAAATTTTCAGAAAACTTTCAAAATTTGGGGGCCCCTAGGCCACGGCCTAGTGGGCCTAATGGTAAATCAGGCCCTGACTACAATAGCCCACAAAATAGTTTTGGAGCGGTTTTCTGTGTCTCTGGAGATGGGAAAACATTGAAACCCACTCGTTGCACGTTAAGTTGTTAATATTGTTACGAATTTTTGTATATTTGTAAATATTTCGTAGTGTTAATTTTGTAAATAGGAAAATTTATGCACATTTCGCATAAGGCAGTGCATGAGTTCGTTTATCTTTGCTTCCCTGCAATGAGTCTCTTGATGCTTGATAACGAGTTTTACAGAGATGGGAAGCGAGTTTTACAAGGAGCAGGGCATTTAACATTATGGTAATGAAAATCTCGCCAAATTGGCGAGATAGAGCCGAGTTGGCGACATTTTCGGTCCCCATGTACATGTATAGGACTTTTCGACTACGAAATTTTTCGTTACTGGAAAGTTCTCCAAATATCTACCTCTAGATATTTCAAGAAGGTTTGACTCCTATATAGGACCGGCCAAGTGAGAGGGGAGTTAGTTGACTGGAATTACTGAATTGAGATACTGAGTCTCAGTGAGCATTCAGAGTAGTTCTAAAGCTAACTGTATTGCATTGTCTTTTGCAGCGATTTGAGCAGTTGTGTTGTCAAGTTTTTAAATGCTGTTTTGTGCTCTATTGTTGTGAAAAGAGCTGTATTGAGTCTACTAGAACGAGAAGTTCTGGAGTTGTAAGAGAATCTGTGAAGAGTTATATTGGAATAAATTTCTGCAAGTTTTGTTCTGCTTTGGCTTCAAGTCTTTCGAACCCATCCACGCAACAATACTATACTTAGACAGCGGCAAAGCTTCATTTAGCTTGTTAAAGATCTCATGCAGACAAGAGTAAGACTTCACGAACAAAATAGAAAACCATGTTAAGAAGTTTTGTTTTTTCATTACCTTTTATATTGTAGAACTATGTATTATCTCAAAACATTTATATTATTATGAGTAATGTGGCCAGACATCTCGCTTTTCACCTCGCAGTCCCGCTGTAATTTTTTTTTAGCTTTGATTAGTTTTGACGTATTCTTTTAAAAATAACTACAAAAATCAATCACATTTAGAATATCGTTTTCAATTGTCGTACTTGATAATTTGCAATAACATTCCAGTGGATATTTTTATATTGAAATGACTGAATCAATTTTAATTTTAGAATAGATCATTTTCCATTGCAACTAAGATTCATTAGAGTTTATTGGCCTCAGAGTAGATTGCATTTACCAAGTTTGTTTCATGGTCTGATTTAAGGCGTCTTCTCACTTTAGGCACCTCGAAAATAGGCTATTTTCGCGATTTTTTTTCGAGAATTTTTGCAAACAATTATGTGATGAAATGGATCCTATATAATAAACACATCTTTCAAGTACAAGAAAAAAAATTATTTTTTTATTTTTTTGAACAATTATTATAATAAAACAGTAGCATCGAAAAACCCGTGTAGAAATGCAATGTTCGTGGCTTGTTGATGAAATTTCGGAAACTATCCGGCCGATTGTCATGAAATTTGAATGACATATTCTTCATAGTTATGGCTATAGCGCCTACCATCAGATTTTCGAAATTTTGATTTGAAGTATTTTTTTTTTACAAAAAACTGCAAAAAAACGCGTTTTTTTTTTTTTTTTTTACTTTTTCGAAAAACGTGCGCCATTTTGTTATTTTCGCGAATATCAAAAATCTGATGATATGCGCTATAGCCATAACTATGAAGAATATGTCATTCAAATTTCATGACAATCGGCCGGATAGTTTCCGAAATTTCATCAACAAGCCACGACCATTGCATTTCTACACGGGTTTTTCGATGCTACTGTTTTATTATAATAATTGTTCAAAAAAATAAAAAAATAAATTTTTCTTGTACTTGAAAGATGTGTTTATTATATAGGATCCATTTTATCTCATAATTGTTTGCAAAAATCCTCGAAAAAAAATCGCGAAAATAGCCTATTTTCGAGGTGCCTAAAGCGCCTTAATATTAAATACCGTTTAAATGCCGTTGCGGATTGGTAAAATACTTTGTTTAGATCATGAAGTAAGTTATGTTTTGAGCAACGGAAAAATTAATTGTATTGTTACGAATTTTGTATATTTGTAAATATTTCGTAGTGTTAATTTTGTAAATAGTAAAATTTATGTACATTTCGCATAAGGCAGTGCAATAGTTCGTCGTTAATTTGTTTCCCTGTAATGAGTCCCTTGATGCTTGATAACGGGTTTTACAGAGGTAACTCTGGGAAGCGAGTTTCAAGGGGCAGGGCATTTAACATTATGGTAATGGGAATCTCGCCAAATTGGCGAGATAGAGCCAAGTTGGCGATGGTTTTTGCAACCAATTTGTGTCGCCAAATTTGGCGAGAAATCGCCAAATGTCGCCAAACTTGGCGACCATTTGGCGACATTTTCGGTCCCCATGTACATGTATAGGACTTTTCGACTACAATCTGGAAAGTTCTCCAAATGTCTACCTCTAGGAGTTTCAAGAAGGTTCACGTACGTTCACCTCCCCTATAAAAGCTCAGGGAGCGGGTGATGTAGTTAGTTCTTGGATTTGGGGTCACTGATATAGTTGACTGGAGATACTGAGCGAACTGTATTGCATTGTCTTTTGCGGCGATTTAGCAGTTGTTGTCAAGTTTTTAACTGCTGTTTTGTGTTCTATTGAGGTGAAAAGAGCTGTATTGTGTCTACTAGAACGAGAAGTTCTGGAGCTGTAAGAGAACTGTGAAGAGTTATTTTGGAATAAATTTCTGCAAGTTTTGATCTACTTTGGCTTCAAATCTTTCGAACCCATCAACGCAACAGTATGCTATTTTTTAAGTAGATTTTAAAGTTACAAGCTTGTAAAGGCTGATTATGGCTGTGTTCCTGGCAGGAATCGCAAATGGTCGATGACCTCACGGGATTTTCAAACATTTAAACCATAAAACTATATTTTTCTCCAAGACGAAATGCTAAATTTCAAGGAATTTTTGCTAGCATCATGAACAATAGCATTTACGACGGAAATGCTATATTTTTCAGAAAAACTGTAGTTATGTTGACATCAGGGCTCCAGAAAAATATTTTCTTCCTGCGTACACAAATGCAATATACAAAAATTTCCTGCAAGTCTGCGGGCTTTAAATTATACTGCTGAAGAAAATTAAATGTTACGTACTATTGAGAATTAAAAGTTGTTTAATTCAAAATCTTCTTGTCATTGATTTTGGAAGCACCACTCTGCAGGATAAACATCGGTTTCTAATGGCACATTTCCAGTTGCAATATTAGGTCATTGGTTAAAGATTAAGCTTGTGAAACGATAGCAAACACTGATGCTTGTCCAGCATGCCTCCTTTCATAAATATTTTCATTTTTGTGCTTTCGATTTAAATGCTGTGAATAGTTTTGCTTCAACATTTCTTGCAAACACAGCATTTTATCTTCATTGTCTTGCTTAGATAGCTCTTTTTTATTTTAAAGAAAAATGTGGTTTCTTTTAAATTACAATGGAATATCCAAGAATTCTTTCAAATTAAAAAGTAGAATGAAGGAAATAAACTCTCAGTGTAATTACATGTTTCAATAGGTTCAGATTCCAAAATCAGGAAATACCCCCCCCCCCCCCACCTTATGTTAACACTTCTCCCTTCCCTGTCCAACCTAACCTGGAATTTCTCCTTCCTATATAGAAGTAACAGGTGGTGAACTATATGGAGAATAGCATCCCCCCCCCCCCGTTACGGAAGTCGTCAACTCCCCCTTTCCCGCCCTGCCTAACTGGAATTTCTCCATTATATATATATATATAAAAAAAAAAGGCATTTGACTTTAATTTCCTGCGGGATCCGACGATTTCCTGCGTACATCGTACGCACGTACGTCCATTTTATCGGACTCTGGTTGACATCATACTTCAAATGCTTTCAAAATGCGTTTATCGTAACCAATGGTAACTTCCTCATTGGGACTCAAAATGTAAATGGTTAATTATTTATTTAAATATGAAGTCAAAGTATTGACTTTATTCTCCTGAATTAAGGAATTTTGAATATTGTTGAATTTAGGAACTCACGCCGGAGTGTTCCAAGTGTCACCAACACGTAAAAACCAACAATAAAAAAAACCTAGATCTTACTGGGATAATGCTTTTTTTTTTTTTTTTTTTTAAGAGTAGGAATTTATAGAGGTTATTTACAAGTATACCTTTTAAATTGAAAGTTTTTTTATGTCACATTATTGACACACTGACCGCTCTAACCCTGTCATCCCCCCCTGTCGGGTATGGCTAGCCCCCTTGTCGGGCAATTCCTGGTGCAACCACTGCCCCCTCTTTAACCCCTACGAAATTAAAGTGTAGGTAATGCCGTGCGATGAATATTCGTTTAATTTCGTTTTTTAAAACTCCATTTTCTATTATCACAGAAGAGGCAAAACATATGGTTTCACCTTAATTGCTTCTTAATGGAAAATGTGCTACCAGTTTTTTTTTCTTCTTTTGGGATGACATATAACTCCACAAAACAGTATATATTTTAGAAAAGTTAAATAAATCTTAACAACAAAGATTTTATTGTATCACTTTTATATTCGTTGCTAAATTTATATGCAATTGTAACTATTTAAGCGAAATTGAACTTTGATCAAATATTCAATATTTGACCACTAATAAAAACAGGATATTGTTTTAGCATTATTCACCATGATAAGTTTACACACGTGTATTTTTTTGTTACTTCAATACTAAAATGTATAAGTGAACAATTTTGAAACATGGAGCCCCGTTATAAGTAAGTATAAATCATTTTCCCCCATTTTCTTTCTCACATCATTTTGTAAATATTGAAAAAAAAACTTTGCGTTTGAATAATTAAGATTAAAGAATTTCCATTCATGAATATTGTAGTAGGTGTGTGTGGGGGGGGGAGGGGGGGGTCATTGTTCCGGCTGCACTGACATTTTTAACCACGGACCGCCACTGCTAGGATATTCTCTTCAAAAGTATGATTAGATTTCTATCGAAATATAAATACAGTGACGGCGGTTGGTAGGACACTTTATACAACTGTTGAACTTTAGGGTGATATCTGCGATTTGCACATAATTTCAAATTTATGTTAAAAATATAAACAGTCTCTTATAGTTTTGTCAACATCCTAAACATCAACATGAAAGAAACAAGATTGAATACTTTCAACTCATACAAAGACTTATTAATTTTGATTGAATTTGCAAAAAAAAGAGGAAGGATCAATGAACAACAACAAAAGAAATAGTAAGTATTTAATCTAAGTAAAATTCTAACTTCCGGAAGTTTTTCCTTAAATACTACATTGAACAACATATCGGAAACCACGACTCCGTCATAGGCCAACAAAAAGGTGGGGTTTTTTTTCAAAGACAGAATAAATTATTTTACTTCCTCATCTTATTAGACACACGAAGCTGGAATTATCAAAGTAAATATACTTATCAACTTACTTTCTCTTGACTTTATGTTGCAGCAACTTTAAAAATGTGGTCCAATGCGAACCATTTGTGTGCCCCAACATCGATTGCAGTTTAATACATCGCAGTCCTTGATGCTCAACTGAAACGAAAGCAGAAACTCTGATATTCAATTGCATCCAGAATAGAATTTTGCTGCATAATCACGTGTGTAATAAATATTCCCGAAAGAGGGCTCTGATGAGATATCTTCAAGGTCGACCGCAATCAATGGCTATAGGAAGCAGAAACTCCATGTTCACATCAAGTGGAAAACCAAAATTCTTTTTTTTTTTCCACATTAAAATGGTTGACATAGGCTTTAATCATTTGTGGCTTTCTAGACCAGGTTCGGAAAGTGTCCGGTAGGGAAGCTACGATAAAAGTTGTGTTCCATGTTCTTTAAAATCGAAGGATTATTTTTCCTTCTACTGTGTTTTCAGTAGATGTACTCCATATCAATGTGTGACACAATTGTCAAATGTCAACAGAGACGGCTCGTCGGATATATTTTGTTTAAAATGCGTGTGGCGTTTTCCTATTGCTTTTCCTGGAATGAAAAAGCGATATGAACCTTGAGAGTTTTTCTGTCAATAAAAAAGTTATTTTGTCATTTGGCGTGCAATGCTAAATGAATAGGGAGGGATGCATGTAAAAAGAATTGAATTTTTACTTTAAATTACCTACTATGTAGGGGTAAACATTGCTGTAAAAATAAATATACTAAGCTGATTAGAATGCTTAAATGATAATAAGGATGATTGAGCAGTGTCAATAAAAAAAACCCATACATGCAAGTATTATTGTAGTTACACGTAACCTCAATCACTTAAAAAAAACTCCTTTTAATAAATTCAAGCAATTAATATCTACATTTTTTTAATTTTTTTTTTACGTTTATATCTCTGAAAAAGAAATACAAAAAATAAGAAAACCTATGCAAATAAACTTTGTATGTATTATTAATTAAAATAATCAGTATAAAATAAAAAATTAAGTTTTTATCATATCCCCCCACCCCACCCCTCCTCTTTTTAAGCAAGGAATTTGCTTTCTTTTTAACAACATTATTAAAATTAAGAAAAAATATCATTTGAGTAATTTTTCCCAATACTATTTTTCGGATAGTATTTTTTCCTAAGCACATATCAATATCAGTATCAGTATGACATTCCTGGACTTGGTGTTGAATAATATAACCCATAAAAATAAAGTTATTAATATAAATCCTTTATATGCACAGTCAATTTTTATGTTCATTAACAAAGCGCTAATTCTGTTGTCAGCGTGTACTTGGCGTTTGCATTGATTTTAAAAATCAAAAACATCTCTATTAGCAAAATATCCGGTTAACTACTTTTCAAAAATCATTTTTTAAAAAAAAAGAATGTGAATTTATGCATCCACGTAATAAATATTTTTGTGTTGTCTCTAGAATGTGTCTCTGGATTCTATTTTCGAAAAATAGCAAATTTATCACACAGAAATCCTCAAACATCAAACCGACAAATTACAAATTTGCAGTAAGGTTTTGCTTTCTACTTCGTCAGGCATCATTTTATATATTTTGTTGCTTGATTTGATGAAACGCTATAGCCTTTAATCTTAACTGAATTTCACACTCAATTACAAAATATATATAATTAATCAGTGCTAGAAGTGTGGGTAGACGCGGGGTGACGCGTCCCCCCCCCCCCACTTTTCAAGAAAATACCCATGCGTCCCCCCACTTCCAAACAGGGGTGTAGTGGGGCGGGAACGCGTGGGAACGGCGATCCTTTACCTTTTTAGTAGGAGGAACGGCGTTCCCACACATAAAAATTGATTTTTTTTAAAAATTTTTTTTTACATTTTTCTTTTCAGGAAACTGAACGCAAAACTATGCTTTCGTTTTCTATCCACAATTTCAGAGCTGAGCAGGCAAGTTCAAGTATTTGCAAAACACTTGAAAGAGGCGCGGCCACCCGCACATGGCCATTCCATCAACAATCCGACACATGCAATACTATGATTCATCCAATGGCAATTATCTTCTTCGACGAATGATCTGTAATTGTGGATAAATTCCAGAAGTGAAATTTATATGATTCGTCATGAATACGGACTAAAACTCACGTAAACAAGTTCACGCAAACTATCTCCATTTTTAAAAAACAAAATTGTGGTCTGGCACACAACAGTTCTTTGCTCCCTTTCCTTGAAGGTTTCTGCTCCTCTAATTTTAATGGGAACGCTAACCGATTTATCAACAAAAGTGATTTAACGTTTTATATATATATATATATATATATATATATATATATATATATATATATATATATATATATATATATATATATATATATATATATATATATATATATATATATATATATATATATATATATCATTCACTTTATGTGACATAGCGTTCCCACACCTTTTTATTTAACACTACACCACTGCTTCCAAAACCCCTGAAATCCATCCCCCCACTTTTAAAAGCATTCAATACGCCTAAAAACAACTGATGAAAAATAACATTAACCTTTAAATGTAGTGACTCTGTGAAAAAGTGATTTATTTTTACATTTGAAAACTTTAAAACTATTTATGGTGTGTATATCATATTATAAAAATGTATTGTACTACTTTGTATAAAGATAGTAGTATTTTTACTAACAAATATAGTTACACTTGGTCAACTTTTAACTTTGGAGGAACTTTCTTTAAAGCTAAATTTCTATTCTTGGTTCATATGAAGACAAGCTATTTTTTTTTTTTTTTTACATGAACTTTTTAGAATTTTCTATTAATTTAATCTCATGAAAGTATGCACATTTATAAGTATTCTTTAAATCTAAATAAACAGTTATGTATATAACATTGAATTATTACTTAACTTTATCTCTTACTTCCTAGTAAAAAAAAATCAAGTTACCGAATATTTGTTAAAATTACAATAAATTTTGGACCCTCGTTTAATGTCAATGATAGGAAGTATAAATTATTTCTTTACAAGTTAATATTTTATCATAAGTTAAGAAATTATAAAAATTTTGAATATGGGAGAAGTGGGAGTGGTGATGCTATTGTCAAAAAAATTTGAGCATCCCCCACTTCTTTTTCACCACTTCTACCACTGTAATTAATAGGGGGAAAAATATTAAATAGTGCTTACACTGTCCAACAAAGGTTCACTCCACTTTCAATTCAATTATAATAATTTAGAACTGTTATCCAAAAAATAGAATTGTTGAATGAATACAGACACCTCCCTTTCTGCTATCTTTTTTGTATTATGAAAAAAAATCGGTATTTTCCCCTTTTTTTTTCTTAATCGCATTTATCAGTGTTGTATTTGAGTGATTGGTATAATTTTTAATCTTATTAGAACCAGGTTCCCAGCTGATATTTCGGTGTCGTGGCATTGGCGTACAGCTAAAATATCGTGGCTTTAGCGTACAATGCGTTCCATCGCGTAGCTTTGGCGTACATTAACACATGAGGAGGAGGGTAACTAGGGAGGAAGAGTTAGAGGGCTTGTCACCTGTCAATTTTACACGTTGAGTCCCCATCGGACGACTTTTGGGGCGCCATCGATTTTGGGTACTTACTGTTGCTTTTTTCTGAGGAAATATTTTGCTATGATTGGATTTTGTGAGAAGATTTTTGAGTTATTTGAGATATCGTGGAAGATATCATATTTTATTTGAATTTTATTTATTAGCGGGGATTAGGCCCCAGCAGATTCCTCTCTCGTCGATAAGCAAACAAACATACAAAAGCTAAGTTAATATAATATTTAAAAATTACAGGAATTAATGGAAAAATTATTACGCACCATAAAGAAATTTGCGGAAGAGGATATTTGAAATGTGAATTATCTATCGGCACATCAATGTGACATTCAAAACTTAGAGGAACGGCCATATTTTGTCAATAGTATTTGTCGATAGAACACTCCCATTTGAAAAAGGGACTGGTTCAGTATTTCAACCTATCCCTCCAAAAAGAGGTTGTAAATTTTAAAAGTGTTGGCTATTGTCGCAATTTTTAGTTTTGGGTTTTTGACACTCATCGGTTTTTGTCTCCCAACGAGATAAGTGTTTCTGGGGGAAGCAGGAGTCAACACAGGTGCAATGGGAATGTGTACCCTAAGGCCACGGTGATCTTTTAGTATTACGCTAAAGCCACGTACGCCAGTGCCACGTAACCGATATTTCGATCTGCGTTACCTTGAACCCAATTATAAGCAATAGAATATAAAATTAGGGTTTGAAAATGAAACAGGGTTTTCTTTTCTTGAAAGTAAAGCAGGGTTTTCTTTTCATTTTCTTTCTTTTTTTTCTTCTTTTTTATTTTTTTTCCTTCGCTCTTTCTTTGTGTGAACACCAGGACTCATTGGAGTAGGGTACTGTACTATCACATTCCAAACTAGGGGTGTGGAACATCGCACAACTTTCAGTTACACTAAAATACTGACGTGGATTTGTGTCATTTACCGTTTGTATATTTTCATCCTTCATTTAGATTAAATGGTTAGTTTGTCGATATTTTTTGCGATAAATCTTGTATGATACTTACAAAAAATAAAAAAAATCCACTAAGATGGTGATTTTGGCGATATGCTTTTCGATAATAATCATATCATCCTTTATTACACGCGAAACTAAGAGTAGACGAAAGAACGATCGTTGATGAGGTTTCTCATGGAAAGAGAACTCTGTGTTGAAGGCATTATTTTTTCAACTTTTTACGCCATTAAAACATTTTTACGGGAATTTCGGAGGTGGGGATGCTTAGAACAACTTAAGAGGCATTACCACAGCGATTTTTATTAAAATAGTTAGAGCCGTTTTTTTAGCAATCATTGAAAAACTTGATTTTTTACAATGGCAACCTTATGCGCGCATGCGCGATTTTGACGAAAACCATAATGGTAGGTCCCATGGCCGCCACTAACCCTCATACCAAATTTGAACATCATTAGTCAATTTGTTCGGGAGTTATGCTGACCAGAGACACGCAGAAACATACATTTTTTGTAGATCACTCTTTGGAAATCAAGGTGTTCCAAAACGTGAAGAAATGCAAAAAAAATTGAAATTTTTTTTTTTGGTTTTTCACCGAATGCTATACTTTAATTACAATAATAAAAATGGGTATTAATGGGTACTAACGTTATTTCTATAATAAAAAAAAAAATTAAAAAAAAAAAAAAAAAAAAAAAAAAAAAACATGCCTTCGTTTATTTGGTTCACTTTTTTCTGGAACTTTCTATCCGAGTGATGCACTTTGAAGGAAACTTTCGTAGAAAAGTCGGGCATCATGAATCTTCAAAAAAAAAAAAAAAAAACGTGTTGTCCTAATGTTTTTAGCATCAGCGCCTCGCACTTCTTGTCTTGTCTCTCAACACAAGCGTTCCACAGCTTGTAAGTGACAAGGAAACGAGTCGAAGTCTGATTTCTGTGGTTCCTAATAGTAGCATAAACGCAGTCCAATTTCCCCAGACATTGGCTAATCCCAAAGTGGAACGTTGTGAATCGGTCGCTGTAAACAATATTAGCCGATCTCGACCTATTCTGGATAAAATATAGAAGACGTTTTAAAATGTCGATGCACTGTTTTAAAATTGGGATATTGTATTTATGAGAAACAAAACTATGTGGTGGTTTTGATAAGTTTGTTAGTTGAAAAATCGTGTATTTTGGAACTATGCTCGGCCGGAATTAACCAATCTTCCACTGTTTCCTCCATCTCCAATGTTCTACCTCGGATGCGCCAGTCTCTACTAGCAAATGTTCGTTTGTTACTTCCCAGTCCTGTTACAAGCATTCCAATTAAATATGTCCAATAGTGGCAATAAAGTTATGTTTGGTTGCCTTGAAATGCCTGATTGTCTTTCTCTAGGAAAGTTCTCGAGATTTCATAATCTGACCCCCCAGTTTTCTTACATCTCCCCTTCCGTACAAAATCATTGCCGAAATAAAAAAAATTTGGATGAAGGAAGGAAGCATTTCTTTCAGTAACCGAATTTGAAACTTCCAGTAAATATTCAAGCAGATATAGTGACAATCGAATTGCCTCATATATGTTCTTAGGTCTTTCCGAAAATTAACTTTTTTATATACAAAAATATGTTACTGATTTGTGCTCAGTACTTTCATCTCATCTTGAAGAATTAAACATTCAACACGTAAAAAATCAGCCAGGAGAAATTTTTCACAGGTCTTTAATTTTTTATCTACGTTCCCACTGAAAGATATTGGTCCTGTTGTTCTACGCGTTTAAATAGGCATCTGAATGGTGACTCATTGAAGTATAGGAGACAATATATCCCACTGTAGTGGTCTCCCAACTTGCAATTTGATCTGTCAGATTTTTTCCAGCCAGTATTAATGGTAGTACCAATCACAGCCATGTGCGCTATGATCCAATGAATAAGCAAGTTTATGAGCATCAAAGGAAGAGAAAGTGCCACGAGAAAGGCGATTGCCAGATTGAAATTCGCCTAAACACTGTTTTTATCAATGTTTGAAAGGTTATGCGCGAGCGATTATTATTGCATAATTACTATAGTTTTTTCCCCCTCCCCCCCCCCCAAGTTCTATTTACTTCATTCCACACAATACAAAATAACGTGCCTCGATAATTTAGTGATTGGTGTATTCTACAAATTGATGGGTAAAGGGTATTTTTTGTATTCGTTCAAACCTTTGAAGTGAATGCTTGAAGTAAATAAAACTATTTTAACAAAAATATGTAAGAAATAAAGTTAGTATCCAATTTATAAAAAAAATAAATTTTTGAATACTTTAAATTATGAATATATGTTTAAAAATTGCATAGAATAATGTTTTCCTGTGTTATACCACCCTTTCACTACACCACATTGCAAACTATTGCCATTCAAATATATAACGTCTAGAAATTTAATTTAGGAAAAATAGTTATTTTTTGTATACTTTCCAAACTTGGAGGTGAATGAGCGATCGGAAGATATTATTATTATTTTCAAAAATTTTTATACAGTTCTTCTTATCAAGATATGTAACAACTTTTCTCACCTCATGCCTTTGAAAAATAAAAATATATATTTTTATGAACCACCCTACTATACACAAGTGTCACAACCAACCTAACAAATTCTTTACAGCCCTAGAAATCCTTTGTGTCTTATAAGTTTAAATGAGTATATATAGAGAGAGAGAGTAATGAGCAGTTAAAATTGCCCAAAGTTTCTTTAATTTTGATACTCAAACTGAAATGCACATTGCAAAAACTTATCCAAAACACATTCCTATTCACAAAGCTATGCAAACATATATAGAGAACAAATATAAAAAGGAACAATAGTTTACGCAAAAGAGGCGATGGGAGTGGAAAGAGGAGGGGCTCTGTCAAGCACCCAAAGAAATCTTCAAACCGACAAACAAAAAATCGTAAAATTAACATATTTTTTTAAAATTAGGATTAAATATTGCATTTTTAATGAGAGAAGATTCAATTTTAATTCATTTTTTAAACAAATTTTTTGTTATTACTAACTTGTTTGAATAATTCTAAATTCTTTTTCAGCGCAGGCTTATTCGTATGTATGCAAATACGTGACCGCTTGGCGGGAACAGGACCTCTATACATTTCTCTTGAGAAATACTTAAAAATATACTATAATGAGGTTAAATTAATTTACATATTCTCCCAATAAGACGTCAGAAGCAAGGCCTCTCAGTCTTTCATCTTATAAATTATAATTAAAAAAAAAAAAAAATGCTCTGCAGACCACTAACCTAAAAAAAAAAAAAGCGACATTCTCTCTTCAAAGAAGATAATAAAATTCAATGATAAACCTATATTTTCATCATTTTAATCAGAATGTTTTGCTGTGCAGGCAGCCACTGGTGGCTCGTGGGGTAGTGCCAGTACAGTCGAACTGCATCTAAATTTACAGAGCCTTTCCCTCTTCGTAATGTGCAGCGATACAGCCAGTCCAGCAGTTTTTAATTTCGGCTGTCCTTGCGAATTCGATGATTGATTAGCCGCACTTGAGGATCAGCGTGGGTGAGTGCAAGAGATATGAAACCGAACGTTTCTAGAAATCCATCCAAACAGAATGCAAACGATAAGTTTACACTGCTTTCATGTTATTTATTAAGTTAAACATTTTGAAACATGAAGTTCCTTTTAGTCCGAGAGGCAACTGCAATTTTTGGACCCCATCGAACACCAGTCTGAATTTTTTTATAGAAATTGGAGAAAAGTGAGTAGATTACGAATCCACTGGTCTGCCGTGGCAAAAATGGCCGAAACTGATCAAAAATGAGTTGAACTAAAATCCGATTGCCAAATATGTCATAACTTGTCAAAAAGAGAACAAACTTTTTCGTCTGGCAACCCACTGTATTTTGATTTTCAACGAGAAAAAGCACAAACGATTTCTGATCTCTGGCTCGGAAAACTTATATCTTTTAAAAGTAAGCCAAATTGGCGATATCAGTTGTGTCATTAGTGACGTAATGTTTATTGCCAATTTGGCTCATTTGTGAAAGACGCAAGTAAGTCATAGCCACACATCCGAATCGTCTGCAACCTTCTTAATTTAAAATTATAGAGTGAGGGTTGCTAAATAAAAAAAAAAAATGCTTATTATCTGGCAAGTTATGACGCATTTGGCAATTGGATTTAGTTCAACTTATTAAAAGTCGATGTTTGATCAGTTTCGGCCATTTTTGCCACGGCAGACAGGGGATTCGTAATCCACTCACTTTTCTCCAATTTCTATAAAAAATTCGGAATGATGTTCGATAGGGTCCAAAAATTGCAGTCTTCTCTCAGTCTATTTATGATAAATAAGAGTGGGAATTGTTTGAAACTCCTTTTAGAAGATGGAAATAAGATGATAAACGCCAAATACTTAAAGAAAATAGAACGACATCGAAACTGTCTTCCTTTCATAAAAATAAGGTCTCAGTATGGTCGTAAGTTTCAGTCGTCTTGGTTTGTGATTTTCTCGTGATGGTTATGAGGCAGCTATTACTTAAAAAAAATGTTTTGTTTACTATGTTCGATTGTCAGAATTAAAAAGAGCATTTGGAATAGTGCTATGAAGGCTCAGTCGAATGTTTAAAAAACTCTTAAAAACTTTGAATTGTTATTGAGAAGAAGTGAAAATCAAATAGCTGACGCATTGAGGAAAACTCTCAACTTTATTCTGTTGAATTGATCAAAAAGGTAGCTTTTTGAATAGACGCTTCATGCAATTACTCATAAAAACAGTATTGTTTTTAAGTAAACAAGAACTCAGATTTGGAGGCCAAAACGAGTTTTTTTTAATCAAAACTATACAGAATTATTTGATTAATTGTTTTTATTTTATAATGTTATGTTATAAATGTTATTATTTTGTACAAATTGAAAGGAAACTTCGATTTGAGTATTAAAGAATTTGCGTTCATTAGTTATTGTGGAAAGTGTGTTTACATCGGTTTGTAAAAACTCTTTATGCCAAATGTGTTATCTCTAATGGCCAGCTCAGTTGGACATTATATAAACCACTCCATCAGCTAGAAAAACAAACAATTGGGACGGATCGTTCCGACTCTTACGCCTCAATTTATCCCATTAAGCGAATTAATTAACGAGTTGGGTTTATTTGAAATCTTTATAACTATTAATTTAATAAACAATTTCCACTTTGTTGAAATGAATGTCAAAATAAGCAACAAAAAAAAAAAAAAGGTGGAAAAAGTATACCGCCCCCGGGTGGGCTCGAACCACCAACCTTTCGGTTAACAGCCGAACGCGCTAGCCAATTGCGCCACGGAGGCTTACAAGGATGGAACATATACATTTACAAAAATTAAATTTAGCACTTAATATTGTTGATTATATATATATATTTTTTAAAATATACATTTATAATCATTAGAATTATGCTTTTCTAACTCAAAAAGATAATCGTATAGTTTTCCATTTTCTGGTGACAGTTTAAAAATAATTTGCCAAAAAACTAAATTATCTGTCTTTGCATTAATTATAGTATTTTAATTGCCAGACAAATGGAAATGGAAAGGTGTTCTATTATTTTTCTTTTATTATCAACTATGCATTTCTAAGTTTTGATCAATTTAACAAAATGTAATATTAGTTTGCGTATTCATTAAATTACTTATTTCCTATTTTAACCACACACACACACAAAACATTTGAGATACACTGTTTTAATTTTTGATCTAGATTTCTTTAAATAAAACCCCCAAAAAGAAGTATGAATTTAAAAATACAAATTAAGAGAGATTTTTTAAAAATTAAAAATGAAGAGAAAACAGAATTTGGAATATTTTTAGAATACCTCGTAAAATTATGATATTAGAAAAAAAAGATCTCAATTACGTCAGTTGTTTATTCTAAAATTCTTGCACAGAAATTGAATATTTTACAGCAACAAAATTTAACACAAAAGTAAAGATTTTGTAGCATTTAATTTTCTCGGAACTAATATTTATATTATTCCTGTGCTGACAGATGGCAGCACATATACCGTTAAATCTCCAAAATTATGCAGTTCAAAGACCCAATATCCGCCATCGATGATCTCCACCACTAATAAATTTGGAAATTTTATTTTTTTGTTCCAATAGAGGGCAGCATCTGCGCATTTGAATTCAGTGTTTTGAAGAGACTGGTTTAAATTTGAAATTCCTCTCGACAGAGGGCAGCACGGGACTAAATATCAGCTTAGTCCCGCATGCAACATCGATTGCTGACACACGTCGATTTCCTTGTTGCATCATTCGACCTTCATAACGAAAGGGAGTTATTTCCGGAGCAAAGCGTTTGCGCATGTGTCCGAGCACAAAAAGGGGCAAACATATTGCAAGAACGTTGCATCATTATGTCTTAATCCCATTTTGATGTCTTCAAGAACATTCGAAAATCTGAAAGAGGAAAAGTGGAGCAAGTTCTTGCATTTCTAAAGCGTGAAATGTTCCTTGTTTATCGCTCCTTTATTACGTATGAAATCAAAGGGAGATTTAATTCAAGTTGAACTCAACTAATTGTATAAAAGACTGCTTTATGCTAAATCGATAGAAGATTTCACATGCGCACAAATTTTACACATTGCGCGCTAAAAAATTATATTATAGAATTTTATTATAATATATATAATAGTTCTTGAAATTTTCACAAAAAATTTATTAATAATCTTCTTTAAAAACAAATGTAAATGTTATTCCAAGAAACTAGGCGAATTTCTTCTTCAATACATACTCATTTCGAAGTTGCAAGTCATTAGATAACGCAATAAGATAAAAGAAAAATTTATGACAAAAATTATATACAATTTTTTTTAATAATAAAAGTGCTATTTTGCTATTTATATATTTTTTTTTAATCAAATACCTTTTTTAAAGTAATGACTAAATGAAAGTACATATAATAAGTTCCCTAACACTGGTAGATAACTTTCACTTCCGTTTTTAACTCACGTAACACATAAAATCTTCGCTGCTGTTTTAAAATACTAAATAAATAGTAAAAGTAAGTATTAAAAAATATTAAACAATTTCACAATACAGGTACTCACAGTCTTTTCTTATAAATCCCATGAAAATTTTACATGCATTTACAATCAAGTTCTTCATTTTGCAAAACGTTGTGTTTACTTTCTTTTTATGACCGAAACCAGATTTGGCCAAATTTTTCGAACTTGTTTTAGTTCGACTGTAAGTTTAGGAATCCCATAGAACATCATTCTGAATTTTTATTTTTATTTTTATAGAACGTAGATAATTCTAATAGATTATTGATATAATGGTCAGCTGGGACAAAAATGACCGCAACTGTGAAAAAAATGGACTTTGAATAAGTTGAACTAAATTCGAATGCCAAAAATAAAGTCGTAACTTACCAAATAACGAAAATTCTTTTTTATTTGGTAACCCACCGCTCATTAATTTTCAATGAGATTAAGTTTGCCTCGTCAGACCAGTATAGATTCATAATCTACCATTTCTCTACGTTCTATAAACAACAAACAAAGTGAGATGTTGTTTGAAGTACAGTACGCAAAAAAAAAAAAAATCTTAACGCTATATCTTATATTCTAATTGAGGAAATAACAAAAGTCAAGTACCGTTGTAAATCATGGAAAGTTTTAATTAATTGTATACATTTTTAATTTATCATTAAAGGGTCATCTACGTAATAAAACTAAACCAAACTTTAAAAAGTTCAATGGCAAACCTATAATATTATACTATATGTAGATTTGGAATCAAAAAAAAAAAAAAAAACCCGTCTAAATACCAAATTTCATAATTTTACTATGAGTGGGTAGTAAATTAAATAATGTCAAAAAGGGGGGGAAATGGCAAATTAATATTAAAAAGAAAATTTGTTTTTTAGCCATAAATTCTTAAATAGTTAATATATTTTAGCAATTTTTTTTTTTCGAACGATAGTTTAATAAAGTCCAAACACAAATAACAGACAACTTTTGTGTTAAACAGTTTTTTAATAATTAATTATTAATTAGTAAAACATGTTTTAAATGTTTTTAAATAGAAACAGATTTTTTTTTTTTTTTTTTTTTTTTGTTGCTTTTATTAAAACTATCATGGTCGAAAACTCCTCCAGAATTTTTTCATTCCATTTTAACTTTTTGTTCTCAATATTTTAGCAAAAATGTAAAAAAGCTCACTTTAAGGGACCATATGTAATAGATTACGTCTTGAAGCACGCAAAACGTTTGCTTTTTCCTTGCAAATTTTTAAAAAGAGATTTTCCCTCAAGATCGACCAAAACATTTTCGCTCATAAGTGACGTGTTTCTCAACATAATGAACTGAAATTTCGTATCTAAGATAAACGAAGTATTCTAAATCGATTAAAAACATAAAAAATAGGGGTTCGAATTGAAAATTTCAAATATAGAGTGAAATTTACTTTATTATACAGCCCTCTAAGAAAAAAAATTTGCACCAGACATAAAGAAAATCGTAAACAAAACATTTGGGTGTAAACCTCAAGATTCTACGATAATAAGAACCGAAGATATAGCCATAATTCGGATTTTTTTTTTTTTTTTTTTTTTGCGTACTGTACTTAAACTTGCAGTCTGGTACATAAACTTCCCTATCGAATTCTTCGACAGTTATATTGGTGATTTAATTTCATGTATTTCACATACAGGTAAATTGAGATAGAGGCTAACTGATTTCATAATCCCCTACATTTACAAAACACTAGTATAGATATTGTTTCATACACCGCAGCGTTCGCCTCTAACTTTTAGAGGCAGGCTGTATGACTTATGTTGGAGCTTTTCGCGGGCCGGACGTACCGACATATGTATCTTTAATTATTATCCATTTTACAATATATAGCATTTCTGAAAACTGAAAAAAATATTGATTTTTTAAAATTTTTTATTAAAGTTACGCCAACCTCGCGCTCTGGTCTCGCTTGCCGAAGGTGTCGGTTTAGAATCCTGGGTTAGGCATGGATGTTGGTTGTTCTTCGGAATCCACGTTAGACTGTAGGTCCCGGCCTGATTAACCGTCACTGGTCACAAAAATAGGTCGTTGAGAGTACAAACAAACCAAACCTTAATAAAATTACAATTGATGTTTGGTTCTGGTTTTCAAATAAATAAAAAATAATAATTTTCATTATTAGTGAATTCCAGTCTAAAAAAAAGAAGTGAATCGTCTGCTCCAAGGTGACAGTGACAGAAGACTTGTCTTAACTTTTAATAAAAGTATTTAAACTTTACTTCCAGATTACTCCGTTTTAATCGATACTTATTTTGGATAAATTACAATTATGTAAAGAAAAAAGTCCGTACTGTGATTTTTTTTTTTTTTTTAATTTTTTTTCTTCTTTTTTCTATCTTCTGTGCTTTCGGCGGGCCACAGAAAAATCTGTCGCGGGCCAAATCCGGCCAGCGAGCATAAAAGACGATAAAAAAAAAAAAAAAAAAAGTCTTGAAAAGTAAATAAAATTGCATTGAACATTGAAGTAAATCAAAATTCCGCCAGGAATTGCAATAGCAAGTGACTGTATTTTGACTCCTCTTGAAAAAGAGAAGTGGAATTGTTTTTGTTCACCTTTCAATTGAGTTTATGGTTAGAGAAATTGCTCTATATTACTTCTGTAATATTTATTTTTATCTTTTTTTCTTCTTTTTTTTTTTCGCTTGGTTGAGCGAACATTGCTAACAAATGATGCATTGCACGGAGAAAGAATAGCGGACGACGACGTAACGACCTGTACATGAAATGCATGCATAAGCTGACTTAGATGGAAAACTACATTGTAGTAGTTTATTTTATTCTTTTGTTCTCTGAAGACGAAAGTACTCGTAGAGTAGACTGATTGTGTATGCCTGTTCTTAAAAGTTTTTGGAATCTTTTTATTTATTTTCTTCTTCTTCTTTTGTAGACAGTATCGTCAGCTTTTGCCTGCCCCAAAGATGCATAATTTTTTCGGTCACAATATCTGCCTGTGCATTTTTCGGTCATAATGTCTGCCGGAGTATTGCTGTCAAATGCATGAATTTTTGTGTATGTATAGTAGTTTATTTCTATTATTATTTTCCTAAAATTTTCATAACCTAGCTTATAAAAACTTCTCAAAGTGCAATAGAGATAACGTTACTGTTGTTGGTACCTGTTATAAAAATTCTTACTTTTTAAACCTATACTCCGTCAAGTATTGTGGCCGGAAAAATAAATCATTTGATATAAGGGGTGTTTTGCAGAAGTCGGCGATATATCGATACGACGATAATTTTATCGATATTTTTTTTTAATATCGATAGTATAACTATCGATACAAGTCATCGATACATCGATATTTTCAAACATTTTTAGTTTTTAGCGACCGTTTTGTAGTTCCATGTGTTTTTTCAATTTTATTTATTCCCTTTTCAAAAACTTCAAAAGTTAAGTTGGACTTGACTGAGAGACAGTTAAAATGGCACCCTAACCAAAAAGAAAACATAATGTAATGGAAAGCTAAAATCATTTATTAATTGTTGTTAACATAGCGCCGTTTCTGTTGCCAAAGTGTGCCTGGAATTTGCATTTAAATATTAAAAACATCTCTATCAGAAAAATATGCTTTAAACAACTTTTCAACATTTCTCCTTTAAAAATAAATGTGAATTTATGCATTGACATCCAAATGTATTTTATTTATTCTGATTGATAATATAATTTATTTATCGAAACAATTTTTATAATTTATTTATTAAAACAATTTTGGCATGAATTCATGAAAAGTAGAAATTTCTCCCAAAAAACTTCGTTTCAGGAAAAATCGAAAACCAAATAAAAAAAAAAAAAAAAAAAAAAAGCATGTATCGATGTATCGATATATTTTTCTATGCAACGATATAGTATCGAGATTTATTTTGATCGATATTTCTGACCTCTAGTGTTTTGCACTTGTGTACATGTCGAAGTAGAGATACCTGTGAACACCAAGACATTTCTTATTAAGCATGTACAAAAAATTAGAAAACCATGTCACCAAGGTTGTAGTGCTAAAAAAAAAAAATTACCGATATGCAAGCTTCCCGATCTTTGCGGTTACCCAACAATATCTGTAATTTTTTAATTACAAAATGCAAATTCACAATATATTACAAAATTTATCATAATAATAATAAAAAAAAAAAAAAAAAAAAAAAAAAAAAAAATAATACTATTTACTCTTAATTTAATAACTTATTTTCTCACATAATTATATTATAATACAGGAATAAAGATTTGACTTATTTTTTAATTAGTTAAAAAGAAAAGTCGTGGTACGCCGTTCCAGCTCTCAAAAAAATACCGCTACACCCCCCCCCCCCCCACTACGTGCCGTATCACTTGCGTGAAGTAATATATTTCAATTACTTTTGCATCCTCTATTGGCCAGGAAGAGTTACAAAAACAGTGGAAATTAGCTATTTTACGTCATCCTTTAATGGTTCTCATTGAATCTGCATTGAAGTAACCATATTTTAATCAGGATTCTACTAGTATTCTCTTACCCTCATATTACTACAATTTGTGTATTCTAGAGGTCGGCGATATATCGATACAAAGATATTTTTATCGATATATAAAAAAGAATATCGATATTAAAAATATCGATAAAAATCACCGATATATCGATATTTTCAAACGTTATTAATATTTCTGATGATCGTTTTGTAGTTCCATGTATTTTTTCGATTTTCTTTATTCCCTTTTCAAAACTAAAGTTTTGGACTTGGCTGAGAAACAGTTAAAATGACACCAATATTCAATATTTTGTATAGCAATCGAAAATTATATAAATTTTTCTTAAAATCACTGCACCAATTAAGCGAAAATATAGCCTTTTTTTTTATAAAAGATCCATTTCAGTTGGAAAAGTAGTCACCTTACAAAAAGAAATCATGAAAAGAAAAAATTTGTCCCAAAAAAACTTCCGTTTCTGACAAAATTGAAAATCATATAAAAAAAAAAATCATGTATCGATATTTTATCAATATTTTTTTCTATGCAACGATATAGTATCGATATTTATTTTGATCGATATTTCCGACCTCTAGTGTATAATTTTTTTTTTTTTTTTTTTTTTTTAATGTGTTGAGTTATTGATTGATGGTGGTGGTACCTCTATTCAGCTTTTCGTGCTTGTCAGTGTCAAGAGTATGCTAAAAACTCTTCATCAGAAACACGTCCATTTATTCCGTAATTAAAATACATTTAAATGTAGTCAATATTTGGAAACTGCAATACCATTTAACAACACAATTTCTTTGAATTGAAAAAACACCTCCTGGTGGTGGAATCATTGCAACATGTTTGTCAATCATAATCCTGGGCCGTTTGAGAAGTTCCATCTCTCTTAAAAGATCTTTTCTATTTCTCTCATTGGGAAAAAATTAAATAAGGTATAAAAACGAATTGATTGATTGACATTGATTAGGAAATATTTTATTGCATTAATAACGTTTTATAATTTCTTAATACTCATATATAATTTTTCAGGATTCTGATGATGACAAACAACTCAAATACTTTATCAAATCAAATAGAATCTGTAAATTGCCCTGAAATGACGAATATAGAATTTGAGGGTCCGTCTACTTCAGTTCCTAGACCAACACAGTCAGAATGTGATGCCAATTACCGACAATGTTACTGACAATTTTTAAAGTTACGCATTTTTAGACTTTTTTTCTCAAAAACATTTTTTATGTTAATTGTCCTATATCTTGTTTTCTTACAAACGGAAAAAGTCAGAGAGTTTCTTCATTCATCCGCAAATAATTATGTCAGTCTACGGGTTGTTGTTTTTACACATAGACAGAGAGGCGACTGCAATTTTTGGACCCCATCGAACATCATTCTGAATTTTTTATAGAAATTAAAGAAAAGTGAGTAGATTACGAATCCACTGGTCTGCCGTGGCAAAAATGGCCAAACTGGTCAAAAATCGACTTTTAATAAGTTGAACTAAATCCAATTGCCAAATGCGCCATAGCTTGCCAAATAATGAGCATTTTTTTTTTTATTTGGTAACCCTCACTCTTTAATTTTCAATTAAGAAGGTTGCAAACGATTCAGATATCTGGCGACGGTTTACTTGCATCTATTAAAAGGGAGCCAAGTTGGCAAAAAGTATTACGTCACTTATAGCGTAACTGATGTCGCCAATTTGGCTTACTTTTAAAAGTTATAAGTTTTCCGAGCCAAAGATAAGAAATCGTTTGCGCTTTTTCTCATTGAAAATCAAAATGAAGTGGGTTGCCAGACGAATAAGTTTGTTCTTATTTTGGCAAGTTATGACATATTTGGCAATCGGATTTTAGTTCAACTCATTCCACTTTATTTGTTAATTCGATTGTCGATTATTGATCAGTTTCGGCCATTTTTGCCACGGCAGACCAGTGGATTCGTAATCTACTCACTTTTCTCTAATTTCTATAAAAAATTCAAAAGGATGTTCGATGGGGTCCAAAAATTGCAGTCGCCTCTGGGACTAACAGTCAAGAAAGGTGAATATTTAGTCCGTTTCGAGATCCAATTCGTGGCTCAAGTCTTCCATTTTTTATTTTCTCTCTGATCTTCCGTTTTTCTCTAAGTCAACACCAAAGTCATACCACCAAAATTCAACTTTCGTTGAAATTAATAAAACTTAAGTCTTCTTACAATAATCTCTTAAGCATAGAATAGAAGGGGAACTGTGTAGTCTATCACAATTAAATGCCATCAATTGCCAATATACTTGGAGGGAAAAATAAAGCGAAATTGACAAGATGAGTTAAAAATATAAATTATTGGTTAAAAATTGTGTAAATTAAATGAAAAATAAAAACACGAATTAACAAATAAAGTTTATGGTCTGTCTGGAGTTCATTCCAAACTTTCTACATTCTGTTGGTTATTTCCAAAAAACCAATAAACATCTTTCTCTTTTGACCGCTCAAATCTTTCTTCGTTATGAATTAAGAAACCTGTTTCAGTAGGTCCATTATAGGACTAATATAGGACTACAATACAAATACAATTTGACGACTAACTACTATAGTCACAACACCCATTTAGGTTGGTCTAAGCTTAACTCGCCTGAACAATCTCCTATGCAGATCGATTCAGCTGTCTTCTAAAATTCTTTACTCCAGTTCAATTCCCCATCTGTAATCTCAAACAATGTTAAATTCTTAATAATAACATTACATTTAGCATTTTTACTTTGTAAGCATCACGGTTAATAGATTATTAGATTTTTTTCGTGAAATATCAACCTTTAGTAGGGTTTAATTTGAAAGAGGAAATGGGTGTGTTTTGGCTGTAATTTCATGTATTTTTAAATCTGTCGAACCCACATTGGAAAGCGGTCGTGTTTGATGTCTTGCACTCTGTATTTAAGTAACCTAAACTCAGGTACGATACTCGAATGTTTGTATTATTTTTACATTTTCTGTCCCGTCTGTTTGAAAGCAAAGACCCTGGAGATTGTGGGGCTCACTGATGAGTTTTTAATTGAGGTGCAGTCTACTGGAATACAGCCGAAAAACCAGTTTGTTATTTAAAGAGAACAGGGTTCTTCTTTCCGTTGAGAGTGAGTGAGGGCTGAAGAAATCAAAGTTGAGTTCGGACATGATCAAACCTTTTTGTTTGGATTAGATGCAAGGCCGAATTTCCCACAAGGCGAGTATATATATATATATATATATATATATATATATATATATATATATATATATATATATATATATATATATATACAGTAGAATCTCGATTAACCGACCTAATTCGGACCAAAGGTAGGTCGGTTAAGCGAAAACTCCGGATAAAAGAGAGTTGTAAAAACAATAAAAAGTAAATGATTTTCGTTTATTGAATACAGGACTTTTAATGTTTTTTTATGATATAATTGTTGGAAATGAGTTTTTGTTGCAATAATCTTGATAATCTTTGTTTCGCTGGTCTATCCCGGAGTCTTTTGGAAGGCAATAGTTCAGTTTGATCTGCATCCGAAGGTTGCTCTAACCATGTCAGTTTTTTAGAAATATATATATATGAATGTATGAAAATAAATTTTAATAATCTTATTAGTTATATTAAAATACTAATTACTCAACATTAATTTAATGAAGACTGTAATCGAAATTGTTATTAATATTTAAATAACTTCAACAATCTTTGATGTGGGGCCCCATCTGCTATGTTGTGCCGATAAAAATTGGTTTTCCAAATCGGACCCTGAGGAGATGCATGGTTTGTCTAAAGTAAATAAATAAATATATCTTAAAGTAAATAAATATGTGAAAACAATATTTCAATAAACATTTTAATCACTAATAAGCAAATAATATATAAAATAAGTAAAGGATTTACATGATTTTTCCACTAACAGTAACCGAACTTCGTTGAGTAAGTTTGCAGATTTTGAAGATTTTCAACTATTCTGTCTGAAGATCTACCGAGATACGTGACGTCACAGCAAATTTTGCTGTTAGCGCTCACGATTTAGTATTAAGTAGGTGTTGGCTCAAGTTGATTGATTGGCTATTGAATATCAAAAACTAAATTCCAAAATACCAAGAAAATTTTTGTGGGAAGGGTTTTTAACGAAACACTAAGTTTACTTCTATATCTCTCTATATTAAAAACAAGTAAGGAACTGACGTGTTGTCACTAACGTTTCTCTTTTCCTGATGCAAGGAAAACTGGGAAATTTTTATCACAAGCAGATTTTCTCTCTATCTCGTCATGTATTAACGCAAAATGGCGAAATTTTAATTACTTTTTTTTAATCGAATTATAAAATTTGGCCGTAATGGTAATTCAATGAGAAAAATCCCCCCACTGCTCTTCTATCTCAATAAATACTTGCAATATTTACTTCAAAATTGTCATTAATATTTCTTCAATAGGCACAGCGTCTTCAATTGATCGAGAATGTGCAAATGGTGTCTCTTATTTGGTGTTTTGGATAACAAAAGTTTGTGTGTGAATGTTAATTATGATTTTTTATTATTCAACAGCGAAAGTCTTTTTTCAGATGTTTAATTGTAATTCACATGTTATATGTACAAATAGGGGTCTCTTACTGCTTCTTTACCAATATTTCTTTGGTGTTTAATGTATGACTTTGGTTTTGGTGTGAATTCTATTCTTAATTATGAATTCAGATTATTCGAGAGTGAAATCTTTTTCACACGTTTAATTGTTACTTGTGCAAAATTGGCCCCTTGGTGAGTGGGGAGGGGGGGGGGGGAATGCAAAATTATCTGGTAACTGTTAAAGGCATATAAATGGTATTCGAAGTTGTCATTAATATTTTTCAATAAGCACAGCGCTTTCAATTAAATGAGGATGTGCAAATGGGGTATCTTATTTGGTGTTTTGGATAGCAATGGTTTTTGTGTGAATGTTAATTATGAATTTTTATTATTCAAGAGCGAAATTCTTTTTCATATGTTTAATTGTTATATGTGCAAATGGGGTCTCTTACTGCTTCATTACAAATATTTATTTTGAGTTTAATATATGACTTTGGTTTTTGTGGGAATTCTATTGTTAATTATGAATTCTTATTATTCAAGAGTGAAAATCTTTTTCACATGTTTAATTGTTTGTGTGCGAAATTGGTCCCTCCCTGGGTCAGTGCGGGGAGTGCTACATTATGCGGTAATGGTTAAAGGCACATACATGGTATTTGAAATTGTTATTAATATTTTTCAATAACCACCGAGTCTTCAATTGATCGAGGAGATCTATTAAGTTTATCAGTTTATGTACACATCTCTTACTGCTTTTGAACCAATGTTTCTCTGGCGTATAATTTATGGCTGGTGTTTATGTGAATTCTATTGCCAATTAACGATTTCTATTCTATTTAAGTTATGCCTCCAAAGAAAAAACAAGGCACGGGATTAGAGGAAAAAAAGATTACGTGAAAGAAATCAAAGGTAGTTGGAAACCAATGAAGAGCTAGAAAAAAATATGTACAGGGACCTACTTTATAAGAACAGTGTTAATTCCAAATTTTTTTCCTGCGGTGGAAACATAGCAGATGTGTTTCTCTTAGATAAAACACCACGCTTTTGTGATCCTTCATGAACCATTGTATCACTATTTCAATTCGTCTCATATTTCGTTACATCAGGTAACGGCCTGTAACTTACACACCTAATAATCCAAAGCTGAAAAAAAAAATTCGTGTTAATATTACGCAGCCAAGGTGAGGGGTAACTGACAAGCCCTTTTGGAGATCGCGCAGCAAACCAAAAAAATGCTTCAGCATTCCCCGGGGGTTGGCTAGCGTTAGCGAGCAGATGCGGAGCCTCCTAGCTTCTCTATAAAAAGAACTTCTAAACAGTACTTTCTCATGCCATATTGTCATCAATATTTTTGCAGCTGTGTGTGTTAAAGTGGTATGTGTCCAGTTTTCGAATTTTTAAAAAACAACCCAAACTGGGACAACATTTTATCAACTTCTCATGTTACACATGTTATCTTAATTATAAATTAACACGAAATTTTCCTTGTTTGTTTAAGGGGAGTCATAGTTTAAGAACATCAATAAATCAATTTTGAGATTAACATTGTGAAAAAAACTACTACAAACAGTTTCGAATCCGACGGTGCAAAAAGTTTTAATCTCGCTAAAGTAGAAATATTTTTTATATATCTTTTTAAAAAAGTGTTGTGCTTCAATTTGTGTTATCGTTTTCAACTTTAACTGCCCATATCTCCAAATGCAATTTTGGAGACATAAGGAACATTTTCTAAAAAAAAACACAAAAAAATTATTAAACTAAAAAATTGTTTTTGTCCATGTTTTAAAAATGTTTTGAGTTTGGAGATATTGGTCGTTAAATTTGAAAGTAACACTTTTTTTAAATATATTATTATGTATTTATATTTATAAAAATTATTACTTTAAACTTTAACGACCCATATCTCCAAACTCAAAACATTTTTAAAACATAGACAAAAACTATTTTTTAGTTTAATAGTTTTATATATATTTATATATATTAATATACTTTTAATTTAGTGAGAATAAAACTTTTTGCACCGTTGGATTGAACATTCTTTGTAGATTTTTTTACAATATTAATCTCAAAATTGATTTTTTTACGTTCTTAAACTCTGACTCTCCTTTTAAATTCAATTAGAGAAGAAAGTATATTTTAAAGTAAAAGGACATGCGCCAATATCAGGCTGATTTTATTATACATTTATGGGTCTTGAAATACAATAGCATGATTTTTTTAAAAAAATTTTTATATATATATTATGAATTTACAAATCTGTTACTTATTTCAAGGTTCTTGTACCTCATATAGCTACTTTAATGCGATATACTGTAGGAAAACTCAGCATGGATTAAGGTAGATTAAAAAGTGTTCTTTTGAAATTATTTGTGCAAAACGTCTGGATGTTAGGGATCTTAGGAGAGGGGATTGTGGTCCTAAAAAACCCTCCCCTTGGCGCGTGCATGATCTATAGCAGTACCAACAGGTGTTGAATTACCCCCCCCCCCCACAGGTACGCAAATCAAAATAGATTAAGCTATTATTCCCTAAATAAGGCCATTGGGGGGGGGGGGATTTGGTTTATATATTTGGTGATTTATAATTTACGAATACAAACGAAGAGCGCATATCCTCCTTACCACACTAAGTTGTAAGTTAGAGCATTAGAAATCTGAAGAATAATTTGTGAACATATTTTGTTCAGTTTTTATCCGAAAGGTGGCGAGGTTTTTTTTTTGTGACGAATGAAATAAAAATGACAAATTAAAAGATGAATATTTTTTGCCTGTACTGGCTTTCGCGCTTGAAATAGTTTCACTTTCAGTCATATCGATTCTGAAAGAAGAGATATTGCAGGCCCTTGTAGAACAAAATGAAGTTGTTCTTTTAATTTACTTCTTTTTCTGGGCCGACAAGTTTCCTCTTAGGTTCGTTTAGATTCTTATGTTTTATGCTCTTCTGATTCAGCTTCAGTGCCAAATTTTCATTGTCCTGTTTTTTTCCTTTTTTTTTTTTCTTCTTTGGTTTTTTTTTCTTATACCTTGGGTTCCAGCTTTGCAAGAATAGATTGATGAACTTTCAATAAAGGAATACTTTAAAATTTGAAAAAAAAAAAAAAAATCGTACCAGAAAATCTATTATTAAAATAAAAATAAAATAGTTATTGAACTACATTCAAAATAATATTCACATTATGGAACATTTCAAGAATCAAATTATTTTCTAATTCTGATATTAGTAATTCGATTTTGTGTTTAAAAAAAAAAAAAAAAAAATTATCAACCTGTTCATATAGGCTTAAACTTTTCATTCCCGCACTGGTTTAAAACTGCACAATCTCGATTCTTTTTTCGTTATTGATAGTGCTTGGTACGCTTAACTTTAACAAATATATATCAAATTATGTTCTAAATTCCTACTTCACTGTTTTTCTAACTTTATTTTGCTTTTTGTACACGTGTCAACTCCCAAAAGTAGTTGAGAGAAGATCAAACATTTGTCGTTGTTCTGCATTTCTTTTCTTCCTCACAATGCAAGTCAAGGGCGGTCAGACCTATATTTAGACAGTAGGACTGATTACTTTCCTCGCCCGAAGCAGTTTACTTTCTTACCACCCGGTGACGCTGCGTGCTGTTGCTTGGCTTATGGTAATTTGAATTTGAGCGCCTATTTCAAATGCCCCTTTGTCACATAAGTTACCTTTATCCTTAGTAAACCATCATACCATTAGCAGTCTGAAAAAAAGGGTACTTCTAATGTCAAAGCTCTTAAGAATGCATTTTTTAATTATCCTCCAATAATTAGTAGACAGTGTGGAAATTTTGTTCAAGCACATCAACTATTTTTGAGAAACATGTAAATTTATTTCCGGACTTGAAATTAAATTTTTGTCTAATGTAAGGATAATTAGGTGCTTTTAATCGAAAATAAAATTTTAAAAATGGTGAGTGTTTGTTTTACATCCAAGATAAATATAAAATATAGTAAAATTAATCTTAGTATTCTAATAAAAAAAATGCTTTACTTTATTTTTTAGCCTTAGAATTCCATTGTTATGTTTGCCGACCAAACGGTATAGCAGTTAGCGTGCTAGCTTCTAGACAGCGAGGTTGCGGGTTCGAGTCCCGTGTTAGGCATGGGTGTTTGTAAATGTATGTTGGCTTGTCTAATGACGAAAGTTTCGACGCATTATAGCCCTCGTGTTGCTGACTGCGCCAGATAATCTGAAAACAACCAACCATTATTATGTTTCTATAATTAATATGTACTTATTACGTATTATCCCGTTGAACGTTAGTGATTTGGTTGGTAGTTTTCAGATTATCTGGCGCCGTCAGCAACACGAGGGATATAATGCGCCGAAACATTCGTCATTAGACAAGCCAACATACATTTACAAACACCCATGCCTAACACTGGACTCCAACCTCAACCTCGAGGTCTGGAAGCTAGCACGCTAACCACTATACCGTTTGGTCGGCTGAATGATGGTGAAAAAAAGTTCGAACTTTATGACTTCTTCGAAGGCATGATTTATCTCCTCCTCTTGAAATGCCTCACCTAAGCCGGGCACCACCCGGACTGACCCTTTCGACAGACTAAGGAAACCCATTTAGCGAACTATTTTTTCTCGCCAACGGTCGACGGGATGATACGTAAGTACCAGTTATTGCAACTGTATTGAAGCGGTACATCGACAGATACAGGCGCGTAACCAGGGGGTAAGATAAAGAGATATATTCATCCTGAAATTATAACTTGATCCAATTGGACCATAGACCCAATGTGAATTTTACTCATCGATGTTTTTTTATTATATACTATTAGACTCATGTAATTTAATGCTAGTTGAAGGCTTCGTATTTATGCATACCCCAATTTTCGATTAATTCAATTGACATATTCCATTCTAAGAGGTCTTTTTATGTCCTCATTTAAAGTCTATAACATCCTTTGTCTCTTAAAATGATTAGACACGACGACGATTATGACAAATAGTTTTGATTTGATTATCAGTCTACCTTGTGGAAAATAATTTCTTTTATTACTAGGTAGAGTTTTTGTGCTCCTTATTGATTTCCAATGCAATCCTAAGCGACTATGTAACTTTTTCTATGTAATAAATGCTTGGTAAATATAGTCATATGAATTTTTATTTGTTTTAAAAGCAGCTGAGAAAATTCCCATGGATAATTTTAAATTATAGTTGAATAAATGAGTGAGAGTGAATTTCAAAATTAAATTTCATATCACAAAATTTGATTTCATATCCCAACTGGGATTTTCTCTAAAGAGCCATACAAGAATTATCGAAAAACAAAGCCAAACTGGCCATTTTTTCTAAATGAATGTTGAAAATATAAGAACGGTAATTGACACAAATTTTATACTCATCACTGAGTGAAGAGAAATCAACTTGTGCGAGATCACCATTGGCATACCGCTTCTGATTTTCAAGCAGAATAATATCTCTACGAGTTTAATACCGCCCATCCGAATTTTCGCACGAGACTTTTAAAATTGCATATTACGCCATTTGAAATGTATAATGGTAATTTCCTAACTATAATATTCTTTATTTGTAAAAAATTGTGGTGACTTGGTCCAAAATGCTATTTTAGTCTTTTGTAGTACTAAAATAACATTAGATCATTGAAACTACAAAGATCTCTCATGCTTTTTCTGAGTCGGAATTTCTGTAACCACCAAATAATCACGTAATAAATTAAAATGATATAAAATTTTATTTTACATTGAATAAGTGGGCCCAAGAAAAGAAGTTATTCCTAGACAGTTGCTTAGTATACTCATCTGAATTTCAGGCCTTTACAGTATAACAAAACTTGGAAACACTTTTTAAATTTTACAACTGTATTTTTTTAAATAGTGTTGATTTAAAACATTCTGTAGCCGAAAAATCTCATAATTTAAATCTTGGGTGAAAGTTCTCTTGCAAGACTCGTTATGAAATACAAATAGTAAGCAGATATTTTCAAATCCTAAGTGAAAAATAAATAGAACATGATTATTCCGATAATTTTTCTTCTACGTGTTATATTTGAAATAAAATGCATGCCTATTGTTTGTTGTGTTTTTGTCATTCACGCCATCATTACCATTTCTTATTGCTTTCGGAAGTATAATAGGTATTGTTTTGAGTGACTCGAAGTAAACACTCCTTTTACTTCCATCCAGTGGCGGCTGGTGCAGGGGGCCAGGGGGGGCCGGGCCCCCTCACTTTTCTGGTCCTAGGTCCCATTTATATATATGATTGATAATATTGTTTTGTTGTGGAATTTCTGTAAAATTATATAAAAAAATCAAGACAAATGAAAGCAGTTATTAGCTTCACAATATTAACTATTGTGAGTGGAGCAATAGCCACGAACTCGCGAAAATGTCAATAAAAACACACTCCGTCTATCTCTCCTCCAAGACTCTATCATAATGACCTTGAAATGTATACGTAACTATTTTAGACCAGGTTGGGGGATAAGCAACCCCTTTCTCGGAGACCTTAAAAAAAAAAAAAAAAAAAAAACGCATAGAAAAGTTTGTATCCAGATCCTTCACTTCCTGTGTTTATAAGTGTGTGTGTGTGGGGGGGGGGGGGCGCTTTTTCTCTTTCATGCGTGGGTATCAAATTCTATTAGAAATAGTTCACTCTGTGTGTTGTGCAAAACTACAGATTACAAGTAAGATTACAAACAGTAGTCGAGCTTGAACTATCGCAAGAAGTATAGGAATTTGCTACAGTGCAAACGTAGAAGATAATGACAGTGAATTAATTTTTGAGCCAAAGATAATAGGCAGAAAACTTCAATTAAATGTGGTGAAAGGATACAAATTTTTCAACAAATATTCATGGTAAGATCATTTAATTTTATCCTTTATTTTTCAAATGTAAGCGTAAGTTTTTCTCAATAAAATTTTTTTTAAACAGAATAGTGATTTTTCAAAAAATATTTAAAGACGCATTTTGTCGGATGATCCCAGGTCTCTTCATATGAATGAGCTCAATAGGTTATGTATTTTTTTTTATCTAAATTATAATAAAAGTATCCTTTTTCTTTTCAATTCATTCGATTTTAGATTTAATTAGGTATATGAGTTAGGCAGCAAGCAAAATTAGGTCCCCCCCCCCCCACACACACCTTTTTCACTACCTCTGCTATAATAGACAACTATGTTGGCCATCGTAGTAACCTTTCCTCGCTCTTGACTGACGTCTCAATTCTCTTCTGAGTATGCAGACTTAGGACCCACTATTCCTTATCTTTTTATACTTTAGCTTAGCAATGATACCTCATTTTATGGGTAGCTAAAAACAAGATTTTTTTTCCAATTGAAACATTATTTAAAATATTTTAATCCATATAAATGTTTTTGCCATCCCCAACACAGAATAAACCAAGTATGTTATTATTTAAAAAATGAAATTTCGTTTTAGTCCTCTTGAAGGTTTTGGCGAATTTATTTTTTTCCAAAACTAAAATTCATTATTTAAATTACATTTTATGTTAGTCATTCATATTTATGATCGAAATATTCAATTATTTAAACATATAAACGAATTATAATAATAATTTTAAATTCCTTAATAGGATTTGATGCTGGATGATTTTGTTTCCATTTGATTTAAAACTATTTGAGGTAACAATATATGGGTGAAAAAAAGGCTTCTTCATGATTATTTACAAATTTATTTACAAATAAGATATATTAGCAATCTCAATTTTGAAAGCTTTTTTGTCCCCTTCAAACAAAAAAAAAAAAAAACGCTGGATCCACATTTTATTGCAAAGATTAGCATTAAGCAATTGGTCCCAGTTTTATTTTAAATTTAAACTAAATCAATAATAAAATTGTGAATGAGATTTATTTGTTTCATTTTTAAATCAAATTTGCATCTAACGAAGAATTGAATTGAATTCATTTTAAATCTTGTATTTAGTGCACTGCAACTATATTTAACTCATTCACTTGTCTGAAATATCTATTTATAAGGATAACAATAAACGAATTTTTTCTGGGTACATTTCACAAGTGACAAAAGGGCTATAGATTAAATAACCAAAATTTTTAAAAGTAAATATTTATTGAAAAAATGTATCTGTTGAGTAATTAAATTTGGACTGAAATATTAATGAATCAATTTGTATTAATTTTATGTCTAAATGAATAATTTAAAACTCATACTATACTTTTTCTGAAAATTTCCCCACTTTTCTTCGCTTCATTTTTAATTTTGAAAAGCGATGAGCCATAAAGTTTCGTTTTATTAAAGTACTATATATTTTATTTAAATTTACTTGGATAATTTGTTTAATTGTTCTTATAGTTTTATGTGTATGTGCATTTGAATAACACCTACTTAATGGCATGGAATTCATGTATTTTGAAATTTGCCCCCCCCCCCCCCCCCCAAAGAAAACATGCCTTTGTTAATTCGGGCCCCCTCACTTTTACTACTCACGAGCCGCCACTGCTTCCATCATATTAAAAAAAATATATATATATATATATATATGTTGCGAACAAAACCTATTATAAATGGCATTTTGTTCCCTTCTTTTTCTTTTCCTTCTTAATACTTAGAACACTTGGAGAAATAGGAAATAGTACACGCATTCGCGCAACACGCAGCTGGGCAAATCGAAAAAATAAAGTTTGGCTAAACTCCGTTGGTGGCGCTCTTCGGAAAACACGATCAATAACTGAAGCTTTTCGGGAGGCGTTATTTGCCTTAAAGCGCTTCTAAATTAATAGTGATATCTTCCTCGTAACGAATAGAATTTAATTCAGGACGACATATAGAGTCCAATAAAATGCTTTTTTTCTTTCTTTCTTTTTTTTTTTTTTCTTCTTTTTTTTCTTAAATGATCGTTGAGTGTTCCCTTTTTCTGGCACAATGAACGTTGTTGTAAATATGATTTTATTTTTTCGATAACTTGTATATTTTGCTACCAAGCGTACTTTACTTTGTTCTCTGACAAATTACTGTGTTCAACGAATTTCTATTTATTTTGTTTTTTACCCAATTAAATAAATATCAAGCATTTTATAAGTGGCAAAAATAGATAGTCGGTAGTTCAAAAAAAAAAAAAAAAAAAAAAATATCAAAGCTTTTTAAAATTTCTGGTTTTCGATGCGTAAAATTATAAATATTAATATGATTGTGATTGAGATATAAAATACATAAAAAAAAATCACTTTTACTTGACAAGTTAAAAATTTCATCTTCGTAAACCACCGAATGTCGTGTAATAAGGTAAATTTGAAAGGTTATAAATTCCTTTATGATTTGATAGCTTTATACAAATTCTAGGTAAGTGACAATCATATGATTATAAAGAAATGTGTTTAAAGTATTTTCGGAGTGCACACTTCAATGGATATAATAGCTTAACTATTATCATCTGGCCTTGCATGCCAAAGATGTCTGGTTCGAATCCCGAGTTGGGCATGGATGTTCGTTGTAGTTCAGAATCTACATTAAGCTGTAGGACTCAACCTGATTAGCCGTCATTGTGCACAAAAATAGGTTGTTGAGCGTACAAACCAAACAACTTAACTATTACGTAAACAACTCATGAAATTATTAATAAAATTAAGTTGAAACTAGACCAGATATTAGATACTGACAAGCTAAATCCAACGAAACCAAACACACTTGTTCGAATTTTATCGCTTACCTATTTTTTGCATAAAGCAGTCCAACTATCGTGCTGGAAAAGAAATTTAATTGTCTGTTTGTCAAAACAAAATATACCCAAGATTTCATAAATTAATTTGGTTGATTCTGAATACTTTTGTTTTGTATTGTGCATGTCGGTAACAAATGTTGTACATAGTGCACTTGCATGGTGTGTAATATGCACACTAAAATCTGTGGATGACAATATGATTATAGTGCACTGCATATACTAAAATATGCTTGTTGATGCCTATAGAACATCTTTCTGTCCCGAAGAAATGCCATGTGCTTGCTCCTATTTCTGCTAAGTTCAAATTTTGTTCATTTCATTGAGATCTTTAATTTGATATATAACACGTATATGTAGCCTTTCTACTAAAAGCTGTGAAAGTTAACTTCAAAGACACCCTATTTAACAGACTACCAGACATTTGATGCAACATATTTTATCGTAAACTACTCACACTCTAATGCAAAATTGTAAAATATAAAGTCAAGCAACATCTGAATGTTACTGCAAAATTGTAGAATATAAAGTTAAGAAAATCTGATTGTTAGAGCAAAATTGTAAAATATAAAGTTAAGTAGCATCTGAATGTTACTGCAAAATTGTGGAATATAAAGTTAAGCAACATCTGATTGTTAGTGCGAAATTGTAAAATATAAAGTTAAGCAACATCTGAATATTACTGCAAAATTGTAGAATATAAAATTAAGCAACATCTGAATGTTAGTGCAACATTGCAAAATATAAAATTAAGTAACATCTGAATGTTACTGCGAAATTGTAAAATATAAAGTTAAGCAACATCTGATTGTTAGTGCAAAATTGTAAAATATAAAGTTAAGTAACATCTGAACGTTACTGAAAAATTGTAGAATATAAAGTTAAGCAACATCTGAATGTTAGTGCAACATTGTAAAACATAAAGTCAAGTAACATCTGAATGTTACTGCGAAATTGTAAAATATAAAGTTAAACAACATCTGAAAGTCACATAGGATTTCAAATAATCATCTTCTAGAAAATATCTTCTAAAATAAGCGCTTAAGAAATATATTCGAATTTTGAAATTTATATTAAAAATGCTTCATCGTAGTTCAAATGACGATTACATAGAGAGCGGGCTAAACCTTTGACATTTTAATTCATACCTGAGGTGAGTTGGCCAACTATTTTCAACATCAGCAATCAACTTCCAAGATTATTGTCTCTTTAGTTTTAGCTAATTAATTTTAATTGACTGCTTGAGCTTTGGACAGAGCAAGGTTCAAAGATTCACACTTATCTTTATTTATATCGCCTTTATATATTTAGAATAGAAGCATAAGTTTTACTTCTAATAGTTTATTTTAAATAAAATCCCCAGTGTTCAGTCACTCAGTGATGGAAGAGATATTTTTAAATGTTTAATTTTGTGGCCGTGGTTGTGTAAATTGAATGGCGTTCACGAGTTATGGAGATTACATTATTATTGTTACGAATTTCTTTTTCCCTGAAGAATGTTTCAATTTCAAAAAATATTTTTTTCATAGTTTTGGCAACAGTGGAGGAGGAAATGGTCTTGAGTTTGGTTGGTTGTTTTCAGATTATCTGGCGCCGTCAGCAACACGAGGGCTGTAATGCGCCGAAACATTCGTCATTAGACAAGCCAACATACATTTACAAACACCCATGCCTAACACGGGACTCGAACCCGCAACATCGCTGTCTAGAAGCTAGCACGCTAACCACTATACCGTTTGAATAATCTTGAGAACTTTTTTTTTTATCATTTCACATAGATATGTTAGAAATAATTTTCAATTGCACAATATTAAAAAAAACTGAATTTTACTAAATATTTCATGTCAGTTAAATTAAAGTGTTTGTTATAGTTATAATTTTTTAACGGGCGCCTTTCAACTTTCAAGTTTTAAGATACTGTTTCAAAAAATTTCAGCTCCCCCATCGACACACCACTGCAAAATAGGTTCTCGTTACAATCTATTCATGTTTGCACCAGGGTTTTCCAAATTTTGAAATATTGCGAGTTCGGCCCTATTGTTTATTTGATTCAAAACAAAATATGTAAACCTAAATGGATTTTTTTTTAAAACAATGGATGAATTCAGTGGTTATTGAAATATTAAAAAATATTTATCACACAACTAAATTTTAGAAGGAATCACTGCCCTTTTTTTTTTTTCTTTTTTTTTTTAAACAGGCATTTTTATTTTTGAAAAATTTAAATGCGCCGAGGAATGAAGTGGCTCGTTATGTATTCGATTTCTGAAATGTGTACGCAATGTTTAAAACTTTCGGAACCAATAAATGACAGTACAAACAGGAAAGGAAATCACTACTTTTGATATCACATGAATAATCATTATACCATGTATCCTTAAAATGTAAGGATTATATATATTTTATCGGATAGGTCAAACCACTGTAAAATTGGTTCTCGTTACAATCTATTCATGTTTGCACCAGGGGATCCCAAATTTTGAAATATTGCAACCCGCTTAATTTTTCAAAGACAATCAGCACACCTTTCCGAAAGAGGTTTTATGAGTAGAAAAATAACTTTTGGCAAGAAAAGCATTTATATTATTTGATATAATTTTACAAAAACTATCATCCAAACACTACCTCGCAAACCACAGTTTGGGAAACGCTGCTGTACCTAATTAATTTTCTCTTGCAACTTTAAATGATGTGGTTAAAGTCAAAATAGGGTAAATCGATTATTCTTCATTTTGAGAAACAAAAGGATCTTTACAAACCATCCATTTTTTTTATCGTGCTGCTACCTGGTGGTGAACTGAACTATTGCGGTTGGGATTTGGTTCACCTTTTCTTTCAATATTTTTTTTTAATTTTTTTTTTTTTAATATTTTTTTTTTTAATTTTTTTTTTTTTTTTAAATATTTTTGTTTATTTAATTTTTTTTTTTTTTTTATATTTTTTTTTTTTTTTTTTTAATTTTTTTTTTTTTTTTTTTTTTTTTTTTTTAAAGTTTAAGTCCTAGTTAAAATTATTCCGATACTCGCTAAGCTAAAATCTTTTAGCCCAATGTATTTAGAAACTACTGGCTATAAAACCTTGAAATTTGATGAGTAGGTGCGCAAAAGATCACTTAACGAAATGACAGAAATTGTTTTCTTTTGATGTCTACCTATCATAAATGAAAATTAAAATAGCAAAAGACAAAACCAGGTGGAGCCACGGATATATGCATTGACGTAAGGATGTCAAATACAAAATAAAATATATTAGACACTATTTTCGAGTTTTTAATTTATGCCATTACATGAAGTGATAATTTTCATACCTGCTCACCAAAAGTCAAGGTTTTCTACTAAGTAGTTTCTAAATGCACTGGGCTAGAAGATTATAACATAGCGAGTATTGGGAATGATCCTTACTAGGACTTTCTCAAAAGCCCTTTTAGATTGTACGAGGTGATCCAAAATCCTTGAATCATTTTAAATTTCATTAAAAAAAATGAAGTAATCACCATGCGAAAGTGCGATTTGCACCAAAATGTTTCTAACGAAACACTTTTTTTTACGCTAATTAAAAATAGTTCCACATATTGCGCATAAACGTCGCTGTAACTAAAAAAAAATAAACAGTGCATTAAACACACAAGACAATATTATGTTTGATTGATATTAGATTCAAAATCTCACTTCTAACAAAGCATTATCTTTACAGACCGGTCAATTTGATAGCTGTGTGGTTAGCGATCATAGCATGCCAAAGGTGCCGGGCTCTCTCCGGCTAGACATTCTTTCTGATTAGATGTTCCTTGTGGTTCGGAATCCACATTAAGCTGTAGGTCCTGGTCTGATTAGCCGTCATTGTGCATAGAAATAGGTCGTTGAGCGTACACACCAACCAAACTTGACTGAACAAGCAACTTTTCATGTATCTGGAGAGGTCAGCAGACAAAGAGACTAGAATATGAGGATCGGAAAATCCGCAACATGCTGTCGAAGATTGGTTGTTTTCAGATTATCTGGCGCCGTCAGCAACACGAGGGCTATAATGCACCGAAACATTCGTCATTAGACAAGCCAACATACATTTACAAACACCCATGCCTTTCACGGGACTCGAACCCGCAACCTCGTGGTCTAGAAGCTAGCACGCTAACCACTATACCGTTTGGTCGGCCATGCTGTCGAAGAAGGCCGGTTACTTGACTTTTTATAGAAATTTAAAGTGTGTGCTTAATTTTTGGACCTACTCTGTTATTTCCGGTCTTAAGCCAGAATTGGTGAAAATAGGACTAACACCACTTAGACCTTAAACCCCTAAAATATTCGTGGAAAAAGAAAGACCCAAATTAAAGAAGTTTGAAATTGTTATGTCACCCCTATAAGCCAATCAATATGTTTAATTTCTACGGGAAATGCGGGCATGTATTTACTGCTTCTCCTATTTTCTTCTTTTTTATGCTAACTCAACTGCTCTATTGTTTATTCTGACATATATTCTGCAAATGATGGTAAAAAATGATTTCAAAATATTCGTCTTTATCTCCAGTTCATGCTTTTGAAACCATTTGACGATTATATTCTTCTGGCACGTTAGATTCTGGCTAAAGTCTCAGTATTAATAAAACAGTCTTAGGTTTGAGTTGTATAATAACATAAATTCTTCTTTGTCAAATATCAGGGCAATTCTGTGACTGACTCACAGGATATTTCGGCTCTTTTTTGTACTCGTAAACAGATAAGAATTATAAAATTAAGATGAATCTTATAGTTATGCTTTTATTTTATATCGCATTATTTGGTGACAAAGTTATATGGAAAAATAATTACACTTTTTATGTGCAGTCAGTACAGTTAACGCAAAGTCGACGGGGCCGCTTAAATTGCTTGCGTTAACCGAATTTCATGTTAAATAAATTAAAGTTAAGTTTCAAGTGCGGAGATCTGCTTTTATTTCGCGTTAAACGGGATTTCATGTTATGCGATTTCGCGTTAACGGGGTTTGACTGTATATTGAAAAAATAACACCTAGTTATTTTTTTTTCCTTCAAAATTTTTTATTTATGATATTTTACTCCTGTATTTATAACAGGTGTTGTGAAAACTTATATGTTTTAAAACAGTATACCAAAATACGTAGAATTAGGTCTGAGGGTTAGGCTGACTGTCCCTCTTAAATGAATGCGGTGAAAACACTGTTCACACAAAATATAGTTTACTATTATGGCCGTTTCTTTCATAACTTTTTAAACCAATTCAGTTTCACAATTAAATCTTCAACAATTTTGCATTAAATAATATAAAGGAAATACCGCTTGTGACATGAAATAAATATTTTAGCTATTAATACATAAAATATTTATATTAGCTATTAACAACATTTGACGATCTTGTAAAATTATACTTTAAATTACAACAGTTTAATTGAAATTTGTGAAAAAAATATTGTTCGTTAAATTGTTTTTGTAATTACAGATGGTGTGGTAATTTTCAAAAGATAACTTATTAAAAAAAAAAAAATAGAAAAGACAACAATTTTTAAAATTATAAAACTTCGTGTTCGCAAAGATGAACGAACGCTATGTTTTTTCCCAAAAGAATTCCTATCTATGTCTTTCGGCCGGAGAATACTACAGTACTGTATTAGTGTCAAGAATCGATCTCTGAAATAAAAATAAATCGTAATCGTTACTCAAGACACGGATACACTCGTGCTCAATCGAAGTGGATAAATCCCTTAGGTATCGATTTGTTCTAAAAGATTTAAGAGAATTCCGTTCCTACGAAATTGAATTGTTTTTAATTCTTTTAGTACACTCATTCTAATTATAATACACCACTTTTTTTATATGAACACCTTTTTATTTGAAAATAAGCGCTTGATAATCTATGAACGATTTTAACGATATCAAAACCTTTCACAGGAATGCCAGGCAAATGCCAACGCTAAATATTTTAAAATTCTGTATAACTTCAATTATATTTGTTATGGGAGGGGAATCTGCGGACACATAATTATCCCCCTGGTCGTCATTCAATCGGTCTGAAACTTAGCAGATAAGTTCGATGTCGATGACAATGCATTCGATCTAAGGGCGGATCCAGAGTTTTATTACTGAGGGGGGGGGGAGTGGCTGTTGAATTGCTTATAGACTGAGAGGCGACTGCAATTTTTGGACCCCATCGAACATCACTCTGAATTTTTTATGGAAATTAGAGAAAAGTGAGTAGATTACGAATCCACTGGTCTGCCGTGGCAAAAATGGCCGAAACTGGTTCAAAATCGACTTTTAATAAGTTGAACTAAATCCAATTGCCAAATGCGCCATAACTTGCCACATAATGAGCATTTTTTTTTAATTTGGTAACCCTCACTCTTTAATTTTCAATTAAGAAGGTTGCAGACGATTCAGATATCTGTGCGACGGTTTACTTGCATCTATTAAAAGGAAGCCAAGTTGGCAAAAAATATTACGTCACTTATGACGTAACTGATGTCGCCAATTTAGCTTACTTTTAAAAGATATAAGTTTTCCGAGCCAAAGATCAAAAATCGTTTGCGCTTTTTCTCATTGAAAATCAAAATGAAGTGGGTTGCCAGACGAATAAGTTTGTTCTATTTTTGGCAAGTCATGACATATTTGGCAATCGGATTTTAGTTCAACTCATTCCAAGTCGAGTATTGATCAGTTTCGGCCATTTTTTCCAAGGCAGACCATTGGATTCGTAATCTACTCACTTTTCTCCAATTTCTATAAAAAATTCAGAATGATGTTCGATGGGGTCCAAAAATTGCAGTCGCCTCTCGGACTATTAGGTAAATTTTGTTTCTCTTAAGTTGCATTACTATAACATGGGATACCTTAACTTCGATTACACAGAATATGTTACAAAGAGGTAAAAAATCTCCATAACATAAAGGCGACACAATGGTTGGCTACGTGTGAATTTACGACAATAAATTAGAATTGTCTACAACTATAGGATTCAGGATAAATTATTGTTGAATATGATATACAGAACAATCTTACAACGAATACATATACACATTGAACATTTTCAAACTATTATTTGCTTTGTTGTCTTGCTTCGTCCTCGGCTTTTTCATCTCCATTTTTATTTAGAGCATTTTCAGTGCAGATTAATAAAATCTTGACTGATTTCATATATCCAAAACCTGAAAGCAGCGCACGTTAAACGTGAGCTGTCCATGAATAATGGAGGGGGCGGTCGCCCCTTCCACCCTTCACTGGATTCACCAATGATGCTATCAAATTTTAGGTCTGTTACTGTCACTAAAAGGACGCTTTTACAGAATACTAACAAACCAACTTACCGTCATCCAGTGGCTTTAAAATAACATCGAACCGACCATTGTTCAAACTCTTTCCTGTTGCCAAAATTTTTTTAGTAAAAAATAATAAAATTACTTTAATCAGAATAAATAAATGTTATTTGGAAGTGAGAGTATAAATTCACGTTCACTTTTAATAAACAAATTTTTAAATGTAAGTGATGATAGCTGATAGAAATGTTTTTGATATCGGCTCTACAATTAATTAATAAAAAATTAATAAATAAAAAAAATTGACAATGCATAAAAAGGATTTTTTTAAAAACTCTTTCTAGAGTTTTCAAAAAAATCCTTTTATGGGTTATATTATAATTAGTAAAAGAAGTAGTAGTATTAATATTTCTATTTAAAGTTCCGCTTGTTTTACAGCTAAGAAAGACAATATTGCCTCAAAAATGTGGAAATCTATACACCAGGGTTAGCCACTACGTGGCCCGCACATTCTGTTCTCCAGCCCGCAGGCCACATAGAAAGAAAAAAAATTCAAGCTTCATTGTATGGACATTTTTTTTAAACAAAATTTTAATTTGTCCAAAATATTATGCGTTAACTATGCAGAACAGAGTTATTCACGGGGTGCCAGAAGAAAGCATATGAAGAAGCTTTCAGCAAGATAATTTTCATCAAGAATAAATACAGGAATAACTTAACTGAATCTTATTTGGACAATTTATTAAGGTAGTAGTCTAGTAACTTATGCCTATTTTCATGACTTCTTTGGAGGGTGGTTTTTTATAGGAAAATAAAAATGAATTATTTTGAATATTTAGAGTGTTTTTATTTACATATTGAAAATATAAAAAAAATTTATTTGAAAAAATTTAATAGTTTATTACTATTATTATTGTCACTCGAAGTTGGAACCTCAAAAAAAATGCACGTGGGTGGCCCGGGTGATTTTGGCTCTTGATGTTATCTGAAATCAAATATTCTTGATTATTCTTAATCTATAGACATGTCATTCTGGTCGGAACTACTGAAGTTAAATTTCAAGGGTAAATAACAAAATGGCGGACTTTGAAAAAAAAGTCCTTTTATTTTAGCAAAGAAAGGGTTGTAAAATAAAAAGTTAGGGGTGAAAAAAATTCTCGTTAGTACCGACGAGAACCATAAGTGTGTAGAACAGCCTGTTAAAATTTGAAAGCAATCGGTTCAGTAGAAAAAAAGTTAGGACCCGGGCCGACCAGAAAAACAATGTTTTGAGAAAAACGCGTTTCATGCCTGGATCTCCAGGACTTTTCGTACCACGTTTTTTTCCTTTCCTATCCATCTTAGATGCTTACGTGTCAACGTACGATCAAATATTAACAGAGTACTGTGAATTTTAAATTAAATATACTAAAAGCGCAAACAATAGAAGGGTCCAAGCGGTTGCAGCTGCCGGTCGACCTTAAAGGTTGGACTCCGAGGCGCTCTAGGAAACTCGTTATAACTCCCGAAATATTTCGAATTTCTGTCTGAAATTTTCACAGTATATTCTCAAGACATTGTACTTTCAAATTAAGCACAAAATTTTTTTTCGATTTTTTGAACCCAAGTTACCAGACTACTACCTTAAGATTGTCTGTAGCAAATATTGCTACAAAGAAGGACTCTTTCGGCATCATCTCACAATTGATATCGACAAAACAGGGAAATCTGGAAGAACAGTTTCAATACTTTTATTAAAAGATAGGTCTACTCGTATTGTTTCGTTGGAACGAAAGATTCACTTCTTTTTTAGATTTGGATTTAATAATAATGAAAATTATTATTTTTTAATTATTTAAAAAATATCAATTGTAATTTAATTAAGATAAAAAGCATTTCAATATTTTTTTATTTTTTTTTCAACTTTCAGAAATGCTATATTTTGTTAATTCGATAATAATTAAAGATTTTGGTATCCGGATAGGTGTATACGGCCTGCGAAAAGCTCCAACGAAAAGCCCGTCTCTAAAAGTTAGTGGCGAACGCTGCTATAGATAGAAGAATGAACACAGAACATGAAGCGAAAGCTGAATTAGTGTGGATATACAGTTTTAAGTTTTTTTTAATTTCAAAAACGATATATCTTACATTTAAAATTGTGATAAAAATTACAATTCGATCATTTGAAGTATATTAAATAGATGTGCTAATTAAATTACATTTATATATTTTACTAGCTGAACATTGAATACCCGAGCTTCGCTGCCAAAACTTAATGTGCATTTCAGCAATCAAAAGACATTAATTCATTTCACATTTCGGAGGTTTTATTCGGTTTTACCCTTGAAAATTGGTTTATCAAAAACCTAATACCTTACTTTACCTATGCTTGCCCTTGTAGACATTTACTCTAAATTTTATAATTGTGACTGTATCGGAAGTTCGGTATTGGGTTGGTTGGTTTTATACGCTCAACGAGCTATTTTTATGCTCAATAGCGGCCAATATGGCTGGAACTTGCACTTTAACGTGGATTACGAACCACAATGATCATCCATGCCTAACTCGGGGTTCGAACCCTGCAACTTTGGCATCAGAGGCAAGAGCTCTAACTACACAGCCATCAGGTGGGAGTGGGAGATTGGACAATTCCTCATATACGGAAAGGTCGACCCTTTAAAACTAGTTAATCGAGATTGGAAGCGCTTACTTTTTTACTTTTTCTAGGTTTATCTTTGGTGATATTTGTACCAAATTTCAGAGTTGTAATTACGTTGGATGTTGAGCATTGGTATATTCCTCGCTTGGAGCGTTACAACGACTTAAAATAAGTTAATCGAGGTCAGAATAGCTTGAAGATCTTTCGTATGAAATGTTTAAACCCTTTCCGATCCTTTAAAATTAGTTAATAGAGATTGAAATAGCTTACCATATTGACACTTGTAGAGAATTCCAGAGCTATTATTACATTGCAAGTGTTCATATGGGAGATTTCTCGATTGGAACTTTTAAATCCCTTTTCGACCCCATAAAATTAGTTAATCGAGGTCAGAATAGCTTGAAGATCTTTCGTATGATATGTTTAAATCCCTTCCAATCCTTTAAAATTAGTTTTAGCGATTGAAATAGCTTACCATATTGACACTTGTAGAGAATTCCAGAGCTATTATTACATTGCAAGTGTCCATTTGGTAGAATTCTCGATTGGAACGTTTAAATCCCTTTCCGACCCTTTAAAATTAGTTAATCGAGGTCAGAATAGCTTGAAGATCTTTTGAATGAAATGTTTAAACCCTTTTCAATCCTTTAAAATTTGTTAATAGAGATGAAATAGCTTACCATATTGACACTTGTAAGGAATTCCAGAGCTGTTATTACATTGCAAGTGTCCATTTGGGAGATTTGAATATCTTACTTTATCAGCTTTATAGCTCCATGCTTGCCCTTGGTACCTATTTTTAGAGTTATGACGACATTGTAACTGGATAATCCTCGAATGAAACGTTTTGACTCTTTAAAATGAGTTAATCAATATCGTAATAGATAGCTTACTTTTTTATATTTGTTTTTGTCGACATTTATATCAAATATCAAATTTGTGACTTCATTGCAAGTGAAACATTTAAATACCCATCACTTGGAACTTTTGACCTTTTGTCGGCTCCTTAAAGTGGATTAATAGAGATCGGAATAGCTTGCTTGTTCTATGTTTATCCTTTGGTAACATCAGTGCGAATTTTCAGAATTGTGACCGTATGGAAACTGGGAAAATTAGTGATGAGTGAGTCAGTGAGGGCTCTGCATTTTATACATAGAGATTGGCATTTTATCAAACTTCCTTTTTGACTGATTCATATTACCAGTCACAAAATTTACATTAAGGTGGTGAAATCTGGAATAGGGCTTTTATTATAACTTGAAATCTACTGAACCCATTTGAACCAGATACTCCTTACAATAAAGTGTTATTTTCGCCTCGATTTACGAGTAAGAAAAGTATAATTTTTTTAACGTTGTTACAAAAAGTATTTTGTTCCACTAGTGCACTCCTCTCGCCATAGTGCTACTTTTCGGTACGATTTCTGATTAAAAAAAAATTTAATTCTTTTGTCCTTTGTTGTAAAAAAGTTTGATTTGAAACGCTTATCAAACTAGGGGTGTAGAACATCGCACAACTTTCAATTACACGATAATACTGATGTCAATTTGTGTCATTTACCTCTTTAATATTTTCCTCATTTATTTAGAAAAATTGGTCAGTTTGGCGATCGCCAAACACATAATTATATATATACTTTTCATTAGTTCTTATATTATAATTTCTTATAAGTGAAACTGAAGAGAGGAGAAAAAATGATTGTTGATGAGGTATGCTCAAGGAAATAGAACTCTGTTTTAAAGGCATTCGTTTTTCAACTTTTTACACCATTATAGTATTTTTACGGGAATTTCGGAGGTGGGAATGTTCAGAACATCTTAAGAGGCATTGCCACAACGATTTTGGACAAAATCGTTAAAGCAGTTTTTTAATAATCATTGAAAAATATGATTTTTTCAATGGCAACTACCTTATGCACATGCGCTATTTTGACGAAAACCTTAATGGTAGGTCCCTGTGCCATCACCAACCCGCTCAACAAATTTGAACAATTTGTTCGGGAGTTAAACTGACCACAGACGCATACACAGAGACATTTTTTCTATATCACTTTTTTGAAATCAGGATGTTCCAAAACTTAAAGAAAAGCAAAAAAATAAAATAAAAAAAATCGTGATTTTGAACAGCAAAATTCAATATTTTTTTAAGTACTATTCATATTAGTAGCCAAATTTATTGGTAAGTAATTTGGTGAAAAAAAAATGTTAACTATTTCAAAGAAAAATTATGTCGAGTATAAAATATTTCCTTCGTGTGTGGGATTAAGATACGGACTAATATTTCTTTTAAACTTTATATGAGAAATAGATGATAAATTAATCATATCTGGCTCAAAAATAAACGACTGTCTTATGTGCTGCCACTGAAATGCAACTTCTAATATTAAAGTTGATATTATTTTTTCGACCTAATGAATGCGCTATATTTCTGTCTTTTCTTTTCCATAATTCTCTAAACATAATCATATTTTTATACGAATTCATATTCCAAGTAAGTGTTCTTTTGGAAAAGAAAAATGCAAAGCCCTTCCATGCAATAGAGAAAAGCCTCTTTACATTAAGATAAGATAAACTTCAGTCAGCTGGCAATGACAAATCTCTGCATTGGCGTCGCTGAATCGCCATATTTTCTTGAAGTTTTCTGCTTTTATCAGAATCGCATCCGCATCGGATTATGAAGTATGGAACATCATTTTTTTTTTTTTTCCGTTTTTGCTTTATGCAGTTCATTTTGAAATAGTCTAACATCTGTTTTCAAATTAGAGGGATAGTACAGGAGATATAGGCAAAAAATAGGCTATAGGTGGAACTAATTCCCACAGAAGCGGCGATTGAATTTTTTAGCTCGTGGATGATATCTTTTTGACATACTAAAAGTCTAGAAAAATCTGAGCGAGCAAATTGCGTTTTTTGGCCGCCATCTTGGATTTTTTTTAAAAAAATCATAAAAAGTCATGTGTGGTGTCAAATTACAGAAAATTTTATGCTGAAAAAGATTATCATTTTGGTTTTAAAAAGTACAAATAATTAGCAAAATAGTGACCAAAAAACTAAAAGCTTATGCAGTGTTAAAAATCCATTTTATTAATAAATAATAAAATAGTTTTATAATACGAATGCATCATGCATTTGGTCAATATCTTTCATAAGAAAAAAGCTATATCTATTACTATTCTTTTGAAATACTTTCTTTCAGTGCACTATTTGTGCAATCTCTAACAGAAAAGTTACAACCTATCTCGGTACATTCCAAGCCATAACGTCGACACGTACATCTACCACTTCCATACGGTTCATTTGTATACGTTTTCCATGTGCAGCGGACCTTGTTCAACAATAACTCTGGTGCAGGGCTCATTTCACACGTTATAGGCTGTAGTTGATCTCCTACTTTTTCCAACCCCACACTTGACAATATTAGTGTTCATTGTAAATGTACTCGGAGAAGATGATAAACAGCAGCATCTTCTGTATGTGGCAGTCTTACACATTAAATTCACTTCCACCGTACAATGATATCAATGCTTTGGTACCAATATCTGTAAGTTCTTTTCTAATCCAAACAGAGTAGTACAAATATTAAATTCCTTACATTTCTAAAAATGTATATGTGCTGCCTATTTACTTTTACCAAATAAAGAGCTTGTGATATCTCATCTAGTTAAAGCATGTGAAAAGAGAATAATTTTGTGTCCCTTATCCCAAGCACATGTTGTACCTTTAATGTTACGGTTTTTTTTATCGCCGGAAGTAGGAGACAAACAAATATTTTGTGTATTATGGTAAATCAAAAGTACAAAGATATCGGTGTCCTCAGCAACAACTGTTACAGGCATTTTTTCTGCTAAGGTAAGTGCTGTTTTCACTATAACTGTATCAGTGTCATCTGTAGCATGAATCACAGTGTGACCATTCTCTTCCATGTGTTTTTCAAGCCTTGTTATAAAGGATTGTTTATTTTTTTTAGAAAAAAAAAGGGTCCTGTGCAAAATAGAAGTGGAGAGCTCTCAGTAAATTTCACTGTTACTGATGATTGTTTTGTGCGTATCTGATGCTCTACATCCTTTGTACTGGAGATGATGTAGCCACCAAATACTATTGTCACAACTTGATATTGCTTATAGCAAAATGACTGCTATATAGTTGTAATATATTTGAAAATTTCCCAGTTTTTGGCCATTGTTCAGTGAAATTAACTGAGAGCTCTCCACTTCTTATTGGCAAAGAACCCTTTCTTTCCAATAAATAAATATACAGTCCTTTATAACCATGCTTGGAAAACACTTGGAAGAGAATGGCCACATTGTGATTCATGCTACAGATACAGATACTGACACAGTTATAGTGGAAATAGCACTGACCTTAGCATAAAAAAATACATGCAACAGTTGTTGCTGAATACACCGATGTCTTTGTACTTTTGATTTACCATAATACTTTTGCAGTCTTCTACTTCCATCGATAAAAAACGTAATATTAAATTGGTGCAACATGTGCTTGGCGATAAGGGATGCAAAATTATTCTCTTTTCACATGCTTTAAACGGATGCGATACCACAAGCTCTTTATTTAGTAAAAGTAAATCGACAGCATATAGACATTTCTGTAAATGTAAAGAATTTAATATTTGTGCTTCTCTGTTTGGATCAGAAAATGCTAACAGAAACGAACTCACAGATATTGATATCATTGTACGGTGGAAATCCAAAGACAGAATCTCAACCTACTACGATAAAATATCTACCTGAAAAAAATCACAACTGCCAAAAGTGAATTTAATATTGCAAGATTGACACCTACAGAAGATGCTGCTGTTTACCATCTTCTCCGCGTGCATTTACAATGTTATTGTTGAAAAACTGTGAACATTAATATTGCCAAGTGTGGGGTTGGAAAAAGTAGGAGACCAACTACAGGCCATAACGTGTGAAATGAGCCCTGCACCAGAGTTATTGTTGAACAAGATCCGCTGCACCGGATGCAAATGAGCCGTGTGGTAGTGGTAGATGTATGTGTTGACGTTATGGCGTGGAATGTACCGAGATAGGTTGTAACTGTTCTGGTAGAGATTGCACAAATAGTGCACTGAAAGAAAGTATTTCAGAAGAATAGTAATATATATAGCTTTTTTCTTATGTAAGATATTGACCAATGCATGATGCATTCGTATTATAAAACTATTTTATTATTTATTAATAAAAAGGATTTTTAACACTGCATAAGCTTTTAGTTTTTTGGTCATTATTTTGCTAATTATTTGTACTTTTTAAAACCAAAATTATAATCTTTTTCAGCATGAAATTTTAAGTAATTTGACATGACTTTTTATGATTTTTACAAAAAGAATCCAAGATGGCGGCCAAAAAACGCAATTTGCACGCTCAGATTTTTCTAAACTTTTAGTATGTCAAAAAGATATCCTCCGCGAGCTAAAAAATTCAATCGCCGCTTCTATGGGAATTAGTTCCACCCAAAAACCTATATCTCCTGTGGTGATGAAAAATATTTACTTTTGAAAATGACTAATCTTTGTTAAAGATTATTAACATTTTATAAAGTAAACAAACATGACGTCTTAAGTGTAGGGTAGTATAGCGTCGGGGTCAGAGGTAGGATATTGTATGGCACTGTAGGATAGGGTACTATAGTGCATTGTAGTGTAGTATAGGGTCGCGGGTCAGGTAGGATAGTGTATGGCACTAGAGGATAGGGTATTGTAGGGTAGTGCGCGATAGGGTACTATAGTGTTGTGTAGTGTAGTGAAGTGTAGTGAAGTGTAGTGAAGTGTAGTGAAGTGTAGTGTAGTGTAGTGTAGTGTAGTGTAGTGTAGTATAGGTCGGGTCAGGCAGAGTAGTGTATGGCACTGTAGGATAGAGTACTGTAGGGAAAACGAATTCCTTCAACACAGAGTCCTCTTTGCTTGAACATAGCTCATAAACGATCGTTTTTTCTCTTTTTCTCAGTTTCACTTATAAGAAAGGCTAATGAAAGATTTATCGAAAAGTACATCATTAAACTCACCATTTTGGTGGAGGTTTCTTTTTTTTTTTAATACCATTACAAAAATTATCTAAGAAAATATCACCAAAATAAGAAAAATATTAAAACGGCAAATGACACAAATCTGTATTAGTATTATAGTGAATTGAAAGCTGTGCGATGTTTCATTCCCCTAGTTGCATTAGAGATACAATTAAGCTAACAAAACATTTTTATTTTATTTTTTTTGCGGAAGTTAAAATTATTTTGAATCACCACTAGATGATTTACATATGTATTATATATATATGTTTTCAAATTCGGTTTACACAAATTTACCCATTGAAAATACAGTTTTTCAGAGTTGCTACCTTATTGCATGATTAGGTGCAACTGATTTGAATAAATATAGCTAAGGTACTTTTCCCAGGCTTGTGGATGGTATATGTACCCTGCTATGAAATTTTAAGAAATGTAACTTTTTGCATTGACAAATCAAACGTTGCATGTTTTTTTTTTTTCCTCAACATATTGCCTTGTTGCTTAAAAAATAATTTTTTATTGAAACATTTCCAAAAAAGATCCACTTTTTTCATTGTTTGAAGTTCAATTTTCAATACGAATCCTTATTCTTTACCTTTTCATTCGATGTTTAATAAATAAATAATAAAACTGTTAAAACTTCGTTTACCCAAAAAGCTTTTAAAATTATGTAAAAACTTTCAGCATCAATCCTTTTCAAATTGTAACCCTTTTGCCGATGGCGGACAAATCTACGGAGGCCTAATCGACATCTTTGCCGTCATCCAAACGGGCTGAAACTTGACAGATAGATTCGATGTCGATGTATTCTATCAAATTTTGGCAGCTGTCACTAAAAGGTCGCTTTTACGGAATACTAATGAACCAACTTGCCAATTGAGATGATTGATCCAATTGAGCTGAAATAACATTTAACCGATCATTGAAGAAACTCTTTCCTGTTGCCAAAATTGTTTTAATAAATAAATAAATAAATAAATAATAAATCTGTTTTAAATAGAATAAATAAAAGATTTTTGATATGAATGCATAAATTCACATTCTTTTTTAATAAATACGTTTTGAAAAGTAGTTTACGACATATTTTGCAGATGGCGATGCTTTTAATATTTAAAATTAAATGCCACCACCAAGCATACACTGGCAACAGAAACGGCGCTTTGTAAATGAATATAAAAATTGGCAACGCATCGATAAAAATTTATATTGAAATTTTTTTATGGGTTATATTATTTTAACTTTTAATTAAATTATGTTTGTTATTTTTTTTTTTTCAAAGTTATCTAATATTGCATACAAATACGAACGTCTTCAATCACTATAGGGCAATTCTCTGGTTGACGCATGGGACATTTTCGTTCTTCTTTCTTCTCGTGAATGCATTAGAATTGCAAACTCTGATGAATCCAGTTGTTATGTTTTTGTTTTATATAAAACTAACTAAATACCCGTGCTTCGCTACGAAATTTTAACATGTGCAATATTTTAGCTAGCTGTGAGGCCACGCATTGCGTAAATCTGTCATTCGTGTATAGAACCCAGTTTTTGGCGCTTCGCTCGCAGGAAGGTTCATCGCTACGTAAAATCGATCTTGATTCGTTCGCTGAAAAATTCATGTACACATAAACACAGGCTTATTTCACTCGTTAAAAGGTTCATTGCACTGAAAGATTAATTGCAGCGTAAGCATAAGCTCGCTTCACTCACTAAAATCTAATTGCTACGTAAAAACTTAATATTGGAATTCCTCTTCTTTGTCAAGAAAAAAAAAATCCCCTTTAATATAATAATACAGCACCCCTTTAAGGTTATATTAACACGTGTTAGTAGAAAGCAAAATTAGAAGGTCAAAACTACCTATGTTGAAACTTTCAGAGCTCTAGGCCAACTCGAAGTCACTTTTTGTGAAAATATTAATTAAAAAATTAATTAAAAAACAAATTAAAATTGTAACATTCTTTTTGTCAAAAGTCCAATTAGATGGCCAAAATTCTTGTGTTGAAAATCTTAGAAATGTAGCCCAATTATAAATCGTTTTGTAAAATAATTATTAATTAATTTTAAAAAAAAATCTGTTTTTCAAAAATTCAATTAGTAGGCCACTATTATTTATGTTGAAAATTTCAAAGCTGTAGCCCTATTTGAAATCGTTTTGTAATATATATATTAATTAATTAAAAAAATTAATTAATAACGAACTGAACAAAAATTTAAAATTCTGTTTTTCTAAAGTCCAATTAGAAGGTCAAAACTACTTATGTTGAAAATTTTAGAGCTGTAGCCCTATTAGATATCGTTTTGTAAAATATTAATTAATTAATTAAAAAAATTAATTAAAAAGAAACTAAAACAAAATTTAAAATTCTGTTTTTCAAAAGTCCAATTATAAGGCTAAAACTACTTATGTTGAAAATTTCAGAGCTGTAGCTCTATTAGTAGTCGTTTTGTAAAATGTTTATTAATTAATTAAAAAAATTAATTAAAAAAGAACAAAATAAAAATTTAAAATTCTGTTTTTCAAAAGTCCAATTAAAAGGCCAAAACTACTTATGTTGAAAATTTCAGAGCTGTAGCCCTTTTAGACATCGTTTTGTAACATATATTTATTAATTAATTACAAAAATTAATTAAAAAGGAACTAATTAAAATTTTGACATTCTGTTTGTGATGTATACAATTAGAAGGCCAAAACTACTTATATTGAAAATTTCAGAACTATAGCCCGATTAGATATCGTTTTGTAACATATTTATTAATTAATTAAACAAATTAATTAAAAAAAGAACTAATTAAAATTTTAACATTCTGTTTATGATGCATAAAATTAGAACGCCAAGACTACTTATGCTGAAAATTTCAGAGTTCTACTCCAATTTAAGTAGGTTCCTATAGATCCACAGAACCACAGACTGACAGACAGACACACAGCTTGTTTTATTATTATAGATTAGTTTGTGGCATAGTTACATGAAAAAATTATTCATTTAACTAAGTCAAATACACATTTATGTGTCCCTTGCGTAGGTATTATAAGATGCATATTTGACCTAGTTAAAATGATTATTTGTCCATGTAAATTAGCAATAAACAAACAAATATTATACAAAACAAAAACATAACTACTAGATTCCTCATAATTTTAAAATTGTAATCTGTTTATGAATAGAAACTAGGGGTTTGGAACATCACACAACTTTCAATTACACCATAATACTCATGTCAATTTGTGTCATTTACCTTTTTTAGATTTTCATCCTTTCTTTAGAAAAAATGGCCAGTTTGGCGATATTTTTCACCATAATTCTTGTATGGGTCTTTAAAAAAAAAAAAAATCACCAAATAGATGATTTTGCTGATATACTTTTAATAATTCTTATATTATTCTTTCTTACTTGAAACTGAGGGAAGAGGAGAAAAAATTATCGTTGATGAGGTATGCTCATTGCTCAAGGATATAGAACTCTGTGTTTAAGGCATTCTTTTTTCAACTTTTTACTCCATTAAAGCATTTTTACTGGAATTTTGGAGGTGGGGCTGTTTAGAACCATCACCACAGCGATTTTGGACAAAATCGTTAGAACAGATTTTTAGCAATTACTGAAAAACATGATTTTTCAAAGGTAGCTAATTTATGCGCATGCGCGATTTTGACAAAAACCTTAATGATAGGTCCCTGTGCCACCACCAACCCACACACCAAATTTGAAGGTCGTAGGTCAGCTTGTTCGGGAGTTATGCTAACCACAGACACACCCAAATACACAAAGACAGAATTTTTTCTAGCTCACTTCTTTTAAATCAGAATGTTCCAAAATGTGGAAAATACAAAAAAAAAAAAAAAAAAAAACGCTTTTATTTTTATTTTTAAACCGAATACTATACTTTCATTACCCTATGTATACATATGGGTAATTGAAAGTAAAAAGACCCAAAATGTTGCTTGCATACAGCACAGAATCGCCTTATACTATATGAGAATGATTAAACGTTTCATTTAAATTTAATTCTTTCGTTATGGAAATTTTTTCCTTGAGGTTTTAATCCGTTGAACAAGGGACTAATATGGGAGCATTTGGCGTTTTTCTGAAATGCTCCTAAATTTCACGGTGATCCCATGATGCTAAATTTGTTTGTTATCTTATTACGATTTCGAAAACAAGTTGGATACATCTGTATTATTTTTCTTCAAGGTGCAAAAAGATCTTAATGAAAGCTATACTGTCGTCATAAGTTAAAAATCCCCAACTCCAAAACATTCAAATGCATATTTTGACTCTTTTACGTTCTTCTTTTAAAGTTACATATTCTTTTATTGTTCTATGGGTATGTATGACCTAAGAACTTGAGTCGTTCAATGAAATAAAAATAATATTTCCAAAGGATTAATCAGGAAGTGCCAAAATAAGCATTTGAATTTATTATTATTATTATTTTGATTTAGAGCTTGACGAATGACTGCGGTATACTGCGCCAAAACTTCGCAACATTTATTATCAGGGACGTACGCCCATTAGTGATGTTTAAGTAACAGGTAATTTCGTGGCGTTGTAATCACCAGAGATATAAGATGAAAACAAAATTATCGTTAGGAGTGAACTATTTAAAAAAAAAATTTAAAAGTGGTGATTTTTAACGAAATTTCGGTACTAGATCCTTAAGCATTTGTAATTTTTGCTTATTTTTATCCCTTTACTTGGCAGTTTCTAAAGGATGTCAGGGTCAAGCTTAGTTTTTTACTTACAGGTTTTGTTACGACTTTTTCTGCTTCATATTCGAATATATACTGACCAAGGATTCCGTTCCTAAACAATAGCACGTGTGAACTAAATATAGACATACTTTTTATCTTACATTTTTAATACAATTAAGTACATTCTAGAATATCTTTCTTGAAGAACGTTTTGTTACTTAAAGATAATGCTATCTTTATTTGTCATTATTAATTAAGGGTTCCCAAAGCAAAATATTTTTTTTAAAATTATTTTCCCTGTATATTAAAAAAAAAAAGTTACTTCGAGAAAAACATAGGTGCCAGCAGGAATATTTGAAGGAATATTTGAAGGAGGCACCTTTATAAAGAGAAAGGCAGTAAAAAATTTTGATATAACCCTTATTTTTCGAAAAATGATAATTAGAATTCCTGCTGAAAAGTTAATAAATTTTTAATTTTAATTTATTTCAATTTAAATAATTAAAAATGAAATAAAATTTTGTATGTTCATGTTACCGATTTTCCATATTTTTCTTCAAATTTTCAAACTCTCTCTCTCTCTCTCTGCTCTATGGAGTGGCTCATTGTCCTAAGCTATCATATATTTTTTTTTTTTAAATTTAATAGTTAAGTTTTTGGCCTTAAATAACGCTTAGAATTGCAAGCATCTACCGGATATTCCATAATTAATGACTAGAAATACATTGTAATTATCTCAAGCAGGAAGTGTGCACTTTCGAATGGAGATGTAGTCATGAATCAAATCGAGGGCAGCGACTCCTGAACTTAACTTTTAACAGAACTAATTTTGGTTTTTATTAAACCCAAAAACAACCAATATATTTTTGATTATTTCAGTTATTTAATTTGGGATTGTATTGACTACGAAATTCTCCCAGAGGAGAATAAAAGTAGACCTTTTGCGGCATTTGCGTTATCAGACGCAATCCTTGTCAAAAAATATAATAGATAACTTTGAATACATGTCCCCCATTCAATCTGCCTTTGCAGTCCCTTTTTAATAGAACTTAAGGGGCTCGATCCCCTTCTTCACTTCATTTTTACTGTTTCAACATGAGCTTGCCCGTTTATTATCTAAATTGTGCACTAATTGTGTTTTTCATTTTTACTATTAATCAAGGTAAGTGCCCCCTGGCCAAATTTCTGTTTTGTTGTTGTGTACTGTCCTGTGTTTCTCCATTCTCTAATTGTTTTTCTGTGTGTCAAGTTATGATTTTATAAACTTATATTTGTACACATTTATGATGAAAGGGTATACTGGCGTTCTGCACTGAACACCCTAACAGACCTATTAATTCAAGATTATCATAATGAAAAAATTTAAAGCTTGGTGATTTGGTTGCACATGTTGAGCTTGTAGTTGCACTTGTTATCATATGTTTCTATAGTATCTTTCATTGGGCTTTGATTATTATTGCAAATATCTGTTCCAAAGTCAATGTTCCGAAAAACGAGATAACAACTATGTCGAAATGTAACGTTGTCTTATTGGTTGGTTGGTTGTTTTCAGATTATCTGGCGCCGTCAGCAACACGAGGGCTATAATGCGCAGAAACATTCGTCATTAGACAAGCCAACATACATTTACAAACTCCCATGACTAACACGGGACTCGAACCCGCAACCTCGCGGTCTAGAAGCTAGCACGCTAACCACTATACCGTTTGGTCGGCGTTGTCTTATTAGCAAAATTTTTCCTCAACTGCATCTAAAATGGAAGAAAATCCCGAATCATATCTCTAGAAGTCCCCCAATCCGTATGGAAACATCTTTTTTCCGTAATCATCGGCGTGTCTTCTCATGTTTGAAGCCGACCAAACGGTATAGTGGTTAGCATGCTAGCTTCTAGACTGCGAGGTTGCGGGTTCGAGTCCCGTGATAGGCATGGGTGTTTGTAAATATATGTTGGCTTGTCTAATGACGAATGTTTCGGCGCATTATATCCCTCGTGTTGCAGACGGCGCCAGATAACCTGAAAACAACCAACCAACCAATCTTATGTTTGAAAGCTGAATCTGCAAGCCGTGAAATTATAGGCGCTCCTTTTTCTGAGACACGAGTTCGCCCTAAATAGTTTCAAGATTTAAATGCAATCCTCACTTCTTGGTATCGTGCCTCCAGAACCAATTTCATTAAAAAAATTTAAAGTTGTTTAAATTTAAATAATTTAGGGATTTTTTTTTTAGGGACTTTTTTAATTTTAGTCGGATTTCAGTGTTAATTATTCTCTCTTTAGATAACGGAGCACTAAAAAAAACTAGGGGTGTGAACATAGCACAACTTTCAGTTACACTATAATACTGACGTGGATTTGTGTCGTTTGTATATTTTCATTATTCATTTAGAATAAATGGCCAGTTTGACGATATTTTTTACGATAATAAAAATGAAATTCTTGTATGGGTCTTAAAAAAAAAAAAAAAAAAAAAAAAAAAAAAACTCGGCCAAAATGAAGATATGACGATATACTTTTCGATAGTACTTATATTATCCTTTATTATAAGCGAAACTGAGGGGAAAAGAAAAACCGATCGGAAACGATCAAGAAAGGAGAACTCTGTGTTAAAGGCATTCATTTTTCAACTCTTTACGCCATTAAAACATTTTTACGGGAATTTCGGAGGTGGGGATGTTTAGAACATCTTAAAAGGCATTACCACGGCGATTTTTTTCAAAATCGTTAGAGCCGTTTTTTAGCAATCATTGAAAAACATGATTTTTTCAATGGCACCTACCTTGTGCGCATGCACGATTTTGACGAAAAACCATAATGGTAGGTCCCATAACAGCCAGTAACCTTCATACCAAATTTGAACATCGTAGGTCAATTTGTTCGGTAGTTATGCTGACCACAGACACACGTACACCCACACAAAGACAGACATTTTTTTCTAGATCACTTTTTTGAAATCAGGATGTTCCAAAACGAGGAGAAATGCCAAAAAATCGAATTTTTTCTCTTTTTTTTTTTTTTTTTTGATAGAATGCTATACTTTTATTTCCCTATGGTTCACATGGGTAATTAAAAGTAAAAAAAAAAAAAAAAACTACCTGAAATCCCGTGAATAAAGAAAAGTGGAAGGAAATGCAATACGCCAGAAAAACAATAAATAAAGACTGAACGGACAAACAACGCTATATCCTGCCGTTACTTAGCAACGAACGAACCACATCGACACTTTAATTTTTATGGTTTCAACTCGGCAGTATTCACGAGGCGTACCGTTTTAGAACGTGCTTTGTTTGTCACGCGTTGCTTGACTCAAGCCAATAATCGTCTGATTTCTAGCAGAGATGAGTTGAGCTGTTTGAAGGACAAGTGAAACGAGTTCTCTCTCTCTAATTTCTCTTCGGAACATGATCCGAGAGGTGATCCTCCCAGTTTGGAACAGGTTCTAAATCACGGTTCGGAAATTCGTTGCTGTGCGTCAGCTTCTGGTCTGGTACGTTCCATCGGATGCCGTAATGCATATTTTTGAGCATATGTCCTTGCGGTCTCATTTACCCCTATTAGTTTATTTTGATTTCGTAATTCGAAACATGACAAGAGAACTGTTACCAAAAAATAATCACTCTCAGAGCGAAAACACCGCCGGGACATTTCGTTAATAGGTTCATTGTTTCCTTTGTAGCATTATGACTGCGAAAATAGAATATGCTTGAAAGCTGTGCTAATGCTCTCTAAAGAGCTTCATGTTAAGAAACACTAAGTGAAATTCTAAGGAATCGGTCAAACTCAAAAACTTCGGTTGGTTGGTTGTATTCAGATTATCTGGCGCCGTCAGCAACACGAGGGCTATAATGCGCCGAAACATTCGTCATTAGACAAGCCAACATACATTTACAAACACCCATGCCTAACACGAGACTCGAACCCGTAACCTCGCGGTCTAGAAGCCAGCACGCTAACCACTATACCGCTTGTTCGGCCTCAAAAACTTCGGATAAAAGGGAATATTAAATAAAATTTAAAAAAGAGCCTCCATAATAATACTTTATCCCTTTTAATTTATAGCTGCTAACTATATTGCTCAGTATGGCATAACACTTAAAGAATTGCTTTCTATAATTGTTTACTATATTGCTGAAAAATTTAGTGGTAGTTAGGGAGCATTGGGACTCTAGTCGGTGATTATAAGTTTACGGAAGCCCAAATTTTCAATAAATTCTTTAATCAAATTTTAATAGAAATTGTAATAATAATATAGTTCCAATAATCAATATAAAATCATTAAATTTAATAATTAAATAGTTTTAGTGATAACTATATTTTGTTATTTTAATATATTAGCTTCAATATTTAAATAGTTTCAATCATAAATTTATTTTATAAATTAAATTCTAATACTTCTGGTAGGAGTGATTGGAATTTGATTGTATTGGACTTTAAAAAAGAAATGCTAAGCAAGGTCAAGTACTTATATTGATTATTATAAAGGAATTGATTATTAGATTAAAGGAAGAAAATATCATTTAGGAATATTTCTGTAACTATCATTTAGAAGATTTTAGCATTGAAATGCAGGTGGTCCCTTTAACAAAAGTGTTTTCAAATCATTTTGTTATAATAATGTGATAAAAAGGAGTTTATTTTTCAATTATGAATTTTTTCAAAATAGTGAGTTTTGAGTTCACAATGCAGTAAAAATAGAATTCTCCTTTTGTTATATCTTTAAAAATTTACGTTGAAAAATTTAAATTACTTTAAGAAATCTAACCATCGATCAACCTAACCTATAAGGCATTATGTTCAGAACTTATTTAAAACTCGCCTGTTCAGCGACCCTTTGGAGCATGTGTTTAACATCAGCACCTGTTTCCGCCCGCTTTTACCATTATTAAGACCACCTGCCGAATATCATAGATGACTATTTCAGTGATCTTCCCTGGTTCCGATTGGTCTTGGACATCAAAGAAATCCAAAGATAGACAGCAAACAGATTTCGGGGTCATTAAAATATTTTAAAAATAGAAAAGTCTTTGTTATTAAAGATTTCGATTCTACAAAATAGAAATATAATTTGATAAGATAAATGTACTGTATGTACATATAAGAATGTCTCACTTACTGTATACCATACCTCTGAAACTGAGGCTTTCTTTTATTGTATTGTGAGAAAAATTTATACTATCTATCTAAGCAACTAATTTTAACTGGTTTTTTTTTTTTATATTGTTATGATTTTTTCCACTGAAGCAATGATGGCACAGTTTTTACGGTATAAAAATATTTATTCTCTCTTCAATAGCTCAGAAAAATTATTCGAAGAACAGTCACTATCAAGCTTCCATACAAGCTTCAATAAAAAAAAAAACTTCGAATACGGCGATTATACAAGCTCACTCCAATAGGTAAACAAAGCGATCAGCTTTCATCGAAGTCCGAAGTCAATCTGAAAACTTTCCCGATCTCCGGTCTTATTTATACCAGGCGCGTGAGAACATTCCCGAAATTTCCAGCCAATTCGCTGAAAAAGAAACATCTCGAAATTTCTCGATTGCTTTAGGTGTTGCCACCTTTTTCTAACCTGTATAATCGCTGCTGATAAATAAGATAAGTTAAAATAAATTACAATAGAGTTTTTAAATAATACGTCACTATTTACACTATATACAGACAATTTGTTCAACAATATGCATCTGAACTAAACTAGAATATTGGGAACACAATTTCCTCCTGATAGTTTGATGGTTAAAGTGTTGAAATCACAGATAGAGGGGAAGTTGGATCATACCCATAACTTGAAATTTCAAACGGGTTATACTGACAACGCCGGGCCCCAACTATTTGAACCCGGGCTTCAGCCAGTATATACTCATATAGTAGTATATACTAGAGCAGTATATACTCCTTTAGTATATACTTCTCTGAAAACAAATTAAGATACACCGGCTTTGCCATTTCAACTTTTATTTCATTCATGCTTACTTTTCCATTTATTTACGTTTGTGCGGCTGCTTTAATTGCAATGTTGGTTGTAAACGCCTCGTTGTTTTTACGCCTGATTGATCTTTTGTATACCCGACACTCCCAGTTTTCCTGAAACTTCACAAGGCTATGCACGACTTGATTGACCTTCTGCGAAATCAGGAAAAAAAAAAAAAAGGGAAAAAAAAAAAATGACTGAGCATCCTGCAATAACAGTTCTATCGAAGTTTCACTCTTTTTCTTTTTATTACAAAAGAAAAATGGCTAACTGCAGTCATGATTAATTCTGTTCACCTAAAAGTGATCGTTAAGCCCTTCGTGTTTGTGACACCATGTTTTAATATCATTATACTCACTGGTGATAAATGAGCCAATATAGAAACTTTATAAAATATGTATACTTTTCAAACTTTTCTTTGCTTGTAAAGGTACAGATTGGGTCAACCATTGAAACTTTAAAAAAATGCTTTAAAATCAACAAAATGGCGTGCGAGGGTAAGCTTTGCAATAAAATGGCATTTGAAATCTTGCACATAAATGGAAATTAATGCACGAAATATGGAATTATTCGTCAAATTATAACCCATATGTGACTCTTATGAGGTACATGCTTTCGTTTATTATTATTAATATTACTATTATCATTAATATTACTATTATCATTAATATTACTATTATCATTAATATTACTATTATCATTAATATTACTATTATCATTAATATTACTATTATCATTAATATTATTATTATCATCAACGGCGGGACGTTGTCATCCTCTTCATTTTTGATTAAAAGAAAAATCATTCAAAATTATGACTATATACACAAATAATTGTAATTTGAAATGCAATACGTAAAAAAAAAAAAATCCGAACAATGGCTGTATCTTGTATTCTAATTGATGAAATAACAATAAGTCAAGTACAGTTGTAAAATGTGGAAGGTCTTTATTAATTGCATATAATTTTTTTTACTATGCAGGGTCATCTACATATTAAAACTAAACCAAACTTTGATAAGTTCAGTGGCAATCCCATAATATTGTATCATATTTAAATATAGCATCCAAAAAAAATGGCGAAATACAAAATTTCTTAATTTTCCAATGATTTTTTGAATGAGGTCAAAGAATTGATAAATTAATGTTAAAAGAAAAAATTACTTTTGTTTGCTATAAATTCTTAAATAATTAGTACTTAAATAATGGTAGTAGGGATGCACCTGTGAGGTGAGCGCGACTAACGGAAGGTTAAACAAAAAATACTCTTTATGGCAATCATTATACACAGCAAACTGTATTCTTACGCTTCCATTTTTTTTTTTATGCGATTTTGTTTTTGAAATGTGTTAAACGCTCATAGCCAATCCAACCCAGTAATTCCTACTATGTGATGAAGGGACATCAAAAGTAGCAATACAAAAAAGTAATTGGGAAACGTATAATGATTCTTAAAAATTCTCTTTATTAGTCTCAGAAAGTTTTGTAAATATTTAGTAGCTGTAGAAGCCTGGCCTGTAGCTCATACAGAAGGCGCGATTATTAAAAAATGAGTTAAAAGAGTTGAATTCCTTATTTAACTTAGCTAATATTTTATTTAAAAGCGCGATTTATATACGCAGGATTAAAAAGTTAATCCCGTTCTTGAAATTCTGAATATATATGCAGTAAGTAATAGTCGGAAGGAAAGAAAATCATTCTTTGCAAAATTCGAAAAGAAAACTATTACATTTAAATAATTCCCAGACTTCTCCTTATTAAAGTCAGGAAGTGACGTTCAAAATAGAAAGTGACGTATCACATTTACAAAAATTAATCCATAAAAGTTTTCACTATAAATCCCATTTTATGTGCAGTTGCAACTTTTTTAAGCAATTTTGAGATCGGATACAGTTTTCATAGTAATTCAGAAAGAATGACGGCGTGAGTCTATTTATAGTTCTTCAAAGCGGTCATCGTGGAGTATGTAAAAGCGGTCTATTAAGACAGAGCCCAAAATTTGATAGAATGAATTCTCATCGACAACGAATCTCTCACACTTCATCTCGATTAAATGACGGCAAGTGGGTTAATTAGTCATCAAAGAGGCAATAGTAACGTTTGTAAAAGCAGCCTTTAAGTGACAGATCCCAAAATTTTATAGACAGCATTGTTATTGACAGTGAATCTATTTGCCTAGTTTCATCTTGACTAAATGGCAGCAAGTGGGTTATATAGCCCTTCACAGATTTGCCCGCCACTTAACATAAACAAACACGATCGAAGCTAATACAAAGAATTTAAAAAGACTATCTTGCTGGCAATATCTACGGTAGTGTAACTACGAAGATGAAAAGGTCCGAAATAGAACACGTTCAATAATTTGGCATAAACACCAAGCACCATAAAACAATCTTTGAAACTAAAAAAATGTGAATACCAAATCTAAACAATTCGGGGATGGGAGGATACACTTTCCTTGAAAAATTGGTAAAAAGGTTTGTTGACAAAAATTTATATCACGATCGATAGACAATTGAACTGCACTCATATAACAATATCGAAAGCAAATCTAAGATTTTCGCCTTCCGAAAGTCCACATCATTTCCAAATCCGTTGACGTCAGGTAGATCGTTGATACAGCTGTTCTTTGTTTATCGGGTAGTAAAAAAGAAATATTTTCTTGAATGCAGCGAACTTAACCTTTAGTCGTCATCTCAGAGAGAAACGAACTCTTTCAAGTGTGAATGAAAAAGAAAACTTGAATGTAGATAAAAAAAAAGAAAAAAAAATCAAGGACAGCAAAAATGGCAACTCCCACAAGCGCCCTCTGTTCAAACGTGTCCGCATTTTTTTTTTTTTTTTTTATAATATCGATTCTAAATTTGTTACACACCGAGAAAGAATTAATTTTGAAAATTAATTAAATAGTTTTACTAGAAAAAAGAATACATGGCGATAATGTTCTACAAGAAGATTTTGAAGGAAAAAAAAGTGGTGAACAAAACCAGAATGTGTCAATTTTATATAAAAGAAAGCTTGTTCTACAATATTTTATGCTAGTGTCCTTTTCTATTCGGAATGTAAGGTAAACCAATTAAGTTCGAATTGTCTCACTTCAAAAGTATCCTAGCTTTTGTCATTGATTTATTCTCTTATTGGTTTTCTGAACTTACCGAAGAATTCGAAAAATATACATACAAAAAGGAGAATTGAAATATTTTTTAAAGAAATTTTGTTGGTCGGTCAAAATGTTTTGAACCAAAAGAAAACAATTTTTACGTGTTAATTTTTAAAGACTTCCACGTCATAGGCAACAAATCACATCACAACATAAATCACCTCATAAACTTTGTTTCTTATCATGAGTTCTGCTCATCGATCGTAGATACGAACGCCATCTATTGTCTATATTTATGATGGCTCAAATATTAATATGAGAAAATTATTTACTTGTGATTGAAGACATTTTGGCCGAACAAAATAATTTCTAAGGAAATAGATCAATGCTCCTTAATATTTTTTTTTTTTTTTTTTCCATAATTCTTTGGTAAGTTTAGGAAATCAGTAACAGAAGTTTCTTAAACGTTTGCTTAGATGTTTTTTTTTCTTTTTCTTTTTTTTTTTGTATCATTACATAACTCATAATTGCAAATATTTTTCTTGCCCTTTATTGTAGATTTCATTTGATAACAAATATCTCAAATATTTCCAAATTCGTAAAAAATTCTCTAAATAATGCTAATATTTTCTAAATCTTTGCTAATTCTTTTGAATCTTTTCTAAATTCTGATTCCTTTTTCCAATATTTAAAATCATAATAAAAAAAAAGAATTTGCAGTTTTTTTTACAAGATCACACACATCAATTTAAATTCAAATTATATTCTTAAAACAATTTCCTTCTATAATTCCTTTCAACACAGCTTGAAATTGCCACCACATTTGGACTTCGTTCAAAGTAATGTTGGCGACTACAAATCATTCACAAAAAATAAAGGAAAGAGCGGCAATTTCCTTTGATAGTTCTTTTCCAATTTCGTTTGGTAATTCTTGTCCAATTTTCATAGATAATTTTTTCCTGCACAACTTAAATTGCAAATTATTTCATTCAAAATAATGTTGACGACATCAAATCGTCTGGGGAAAAAAGGGAACATTAGGGCATCCAATAATTATGACACGGTATCAGACCTCATCTCGAGAACTGGTCTGGTTTGTTTACATAAGTTTATTCTAGAGGAACATTTCCTTGTGTATCTGGCAATGTCCTACAGAAGTCGCTGAGTGATTCATTGAAGCCGGATTTACACCCTACCAGTCGAGATTCTAGTTTAAATCGCCAGTCAGTGACGTCACCAGGCTACTGGTTCCAGTAACATTTTCTATTTACTGGCGCCGGCAACTCCGATCAACCAATCACGTGCGCTCTCCCATGATCACCGATAGACGGCGCAACGGTCGCTTAGCTGACGTCACATTACAGGCGATCTAAACTAGAGGCCCGACTGGTAGCGTGTAAATCCGGCTTGAGTGATCAATACTTTAGGGCAGTTATCCATCCTTCTAAAAAATTGTAGTCGATTTCACAAAGAGGTATTAAGCTATTTGGAAAATATTTTTGTGATCTTCGGGTTAAAACTTGCTTGATCTTTGGGTCTAAACGAATAATACGTACGCAACGTAGATCACTGAATACTTCTACTCGTTTTACACAGTATTTTTAATTAAAGTTCAACTTTAAAAAAGCACTGGTAAGGAAGAATGACCTGAAATTTGACGTGTATATGAGTTTGAAAAAGGTTTAAACAGTATGTCATAAGAAGAAAAAAAAACTATTTTGAAAGAATCATTTGAAATTTGACCTTATATTGGGGTGAATAGGAAGGAATGGGACGGTGGGAGAAATGCAATAAGTTCTAAATATTTTTTTTTTTTTTTTTTTTTTTAATTCCTGATTCTTTCATCAGATGAAGTAACTATAACGTCATATTTCTAGCTAGGAATTATTTTAGTTGCAGGTTTTTAGGAGGTTATGTAACTAAAGAGCTATTTTGCAACACTAAAAGTAAGTACCTTTCTATATTTTTAATATAAGTTTTTAATAGCTTTCATTATTGCTAACATAATTGTTTTTAATGTTTTATTAACCTAGATAGTATAACTTTTATGAATTAGCAGTTAGTTTAAGCCTAGCATGTTTTAAATGATGAGTTATTTTATTAAAATGTTGTGTGTATGAAGGGAGGGGACACACACCAAGCCTGAGGAAGGGGTGGGACATGTCTCATCCCTCCCTATGGTATGTCCAGTCAAATAACTATGCTTACTATGCTAATTTTTTAGTTTGTACCGTCAGCATAATTATTTGACAGGAGATATCACAGGGAATAACTTTTTTTAATTGTGTAACAAATAAGACAATTTATTTTCACAACTTTAAAAGATGTTAGATAAAATAAAGGTTCAAAAATACGCAATAAACCTTAGATACAAATGGGAAAACTGTTTCTGTCCTCTTTTCATAATATTTTTGAAAATTATGCATGCATTTTAACTTTCACACACATGTCCCATCCTTCCCTTACATAAGGGAGAGATGGGAAATTTGTCTTGTTTCTTTTAATTTACTTATTCAACTACTATAGAAATAATTACCATCATATTTATATTTTTGAAATCTGTTAAAATGTTTCAAGATGTTATTGTAATAACAGGAAATAATTTATTCGAAATATTTTTGTAAAAAGTGTCCCATCCCTACTCTACCTACTCAAAGAGGGGAGAAACTGTACTGCATAAAAAAAATTATTTTTTGACATTTAATTTTTGTTCTTATGGCATACCGTTTCTCCCTTCGTGTAGGTACAGGTCAAATTTTAGGTCATCCTGATTAGTGATCCTGACTACAGATTTTTGAAAGTCGAACTTTAACTATACACAATCCTGTTGGTTTGTTGGTTGATGGTTTTGGGCTTACTGGCGCAAAACCTTTAAAAGGTCCACATTGTAAACCAGTATTTACTTCTTTTTTAAACAAATAAACACCCTGTATTTCTGGCGTTGAGATAATTCTAAAGAGCTAACCCTTAGACTGCTTATTTTAAAGAAGGAATAAAATTTATTTCCTGGAAAAGAAGTTGAAAAATCGAAATAAAGAGAAAAAGAATAATGATCGAAATAAAAAAAATGCCTACAAATTTTAACTTAAAGAACGTTCCCAACAATATTTTTTTCCCCTGTATTAAGCAACTCTATGTCAAACAGCCATTTAAAAAAATCGAAACATTTTACTTTAAAAAAATTCCTTAAATTCATGGTCAACCCAAACCAAATACACTTCAATTAGTTATTCAACTCTCTACTAGGCAGTGGACAACACAGGGCCACACCATCGATATAGATAAACAACTGGATAGACTGCTCCATTGTCAATGCAAAGAGAAAAACGCGCCGGGGATTGCGAAGCTGGTGGGATGATTAACCAATCACAGTTCACTTTTATAGTTGGATGGGAATGCGAAAAACCTTGTAAAGTGTTAGAGTAGAGTATATATTTGTTTGCAAGTTGTTACTAATTAAGGTCAACTATTGACATTTCTGCTGTGTACAGCCCAAAATTTTATTTTCAATCCTAGGCAATCCGTATTTTTTGTCCCACCAATTGCATCTGGCAACGGCTTCATTTTCCCAGAGTTAAGCAGTCTATTCAGTTGTTTATCTAAATCGATGGGCCACACTGCTATTTGAACACAACTGTAATTTTCCAACCTTCCACAGTTGAAATAATTTTCAGAAGGGGTTTTAAACTTTTTCATACAAACAGCAGATTCTTTTATTCCAGACGCAAGTTTGTTTTTAATTTTCAAAATGACAAAAACTGTTTCTTAGTTTTGAGAATATATAATCAACTTTAAAGCTTGAGAACGTTTCTTCACTAGATAAAAAGAGCCCCAGCGACCCTTAAAAAAAAACATTTCTAGAGGTTCTTTTACCCCGTCCTACTTATCCGCACCACTTTTTGTAATATGTACCAAAATGTACTTTTTTGATACTGCTGTCATGAAAAAATCAATAGACGTAAATATGCAGTAGGGAAAGTTATTCAAAGCTAGGCAAAGCTGAGGAAATAGAAGATTGGTGTGAGAAGTGGAAGGTGTCACAGAAATCGAAAATCTCAGTTTTTAAAGTATCAGACTACGTTCGACACCACTTTTTTTTTTAAATGGCTTATTAAGTACGGTTTAGGCAATTATTTTAAGAAGTTTATAATACAAAAGTATGAAGTAAAGCAAATAATTTTTTTTTTTATATAAAAATAAAACAGTTTTAGAGATATTTTAACGAAAATTTAACCAATTTAACAGAAAGGTGCTACAAAAAAATCTATCACATATATCCCAAATTCCTTTTACAGCCATATACTTATGACAGTAAAGAGGGCAATGAACCAAAAATCTAAGAGATATTCTAAACAGTGAAAAAAAATTGTTGTACCTTAGTATTCATGAATTTTTGTAAAAATTACGTCTACCATTCTAAGACAGCTATAAATTGAGAAATAATAATGCTAATGTTCAATTTCTGGTTCATTGCATTCTTAATATTGTAATAAACATTTCCTGAAAATTTCATATAAAAATCTATTCAACTTTTTGCGAAATCATGTTTTAAGAGAACAATATTTCGCGAAAAATCCTTTTCCAGAAAACGCATTTAGGGTTTTTATTTGAGTTGGTTTTTTAATACTTACATTTCTGTTTATATTTATAACTTCTGTTATAATTAACACACATAAAAAGTAATGCTTGTTACAGATTTAAAAATGTGGATAAAAAAGTTACAGAATAAAAAAAAAATTGGTATGTTTCTTCTAAAACATTAAATATTTAGAGAGATCTCAAATCCCCAACTGTTAAAAAGGCACGCTCATTTTCAATAAATAACCTAACCGGAAGTATCATTTCAATGTTAGTAACATTTTGCATAATTTCTCAAAGTAATTTGATCTTTTTGTATCATTATTATCAGTAACATATTTTAGTATTAGTTACAATAATTTTGTATGATTGTATGTATAATAATAGTAATTTTTATTTTTTTATAACACTTCTTGTAATTTTTATCTTTTTATGTCATATCTAGTAATTTTATCTTTTTACAGAGCAATTTCAAGTAATTAGATTTTTAATTTTTTTATATCATTTCTAGTAATTTTATCTTTTTAAAATACAATTTCAAGTACTAATCATTTTAAGTAATTTAATTTTTTAATAATTTTTTATAACTTTATTACTTTCAATTACCCATATGTATATATACATAGGGTATAATGAAAGTATTAAAAAAAAAATCAATTTTTTTTTTTTTTTTTTTTTTTTTTTGCATTTCTCCACGTTTCGGAACATTCTGATTTTAAATACAAATAAATACAAATTTTAAGACCAACAACAGACTCAAGGCCCAACAGGGTTGGTCGAGGAAATATATACATACACGTATATAGAAATAGAAAAATAAATACAAAAAGTGATCTAGAAATAATGTGTGTGTGTGTTCAGAACTCCCGAACAAATTGACCTACTATGTTCAAATTTGGTATGAAGGTTAGTAGCGGCCATGGAACCTACCATTAATGTTTTCGTCAAAATCGCGCATGCGCGTAAGGTAGCTGCCATTGAAAAAATCATGTTTTTCAATGATTGCAAAAAAACGGCTGCAATGATTTTGATAAAAATCGCTGTGGTAATGCCTCTTAAGATGTTCTAAACATCCCCACTTCCGAAATTCCCTTAAAAATGTTTTAATGGCGTAAAGAGTTGAAAAATGAATGCCTTCAACACAGAGTTCTCTTTCCTTGAGCATACCTCATTAACGACATTTATTCTAAATGAAGGATGAAATATACAAACTGTAAATGACACAAATCCACGTCAGTATTACAGAGTAATTGAAAGTTGTGCGATGTTCCACACCCCTAGTTTTTAGTATCAATTCTAGTTTAAATTAAGGGACTGAGAAGCTAAATGATTTTCCTTAACTTTTGAGAAAATACACTTGTGAAATTTCTTATTTATATTGAATTCTATGAAAAGTACTGATATCTTCATTCCAGAGGTTAGTATTTGAACAACAAATAATTGTCATACAAATTTAACATAAATAAGAAACTTTAAAGGGTATTTTTTGAAAAGTTAAGAAAAATCACTTGGACCCCTTTGCTTCTGAGGCCCTGAATTTTACATCAGTTTCAGTATTATTTTTTTTTTCCTTCTTTTTTCTCCCCCCCCCCCCCCCTTCATCTTTTAAAATTAAGTTTCTTTTTTTCTCAAATTTCTTAACCAGTTCATTAAATTTTTAATTATCATTTATTGTAATTTTTTTCATTTTGTATCATTTATTGTAATTTTTTTCATTTTGTATCATTTCTAATAATTTTTTTTTTTTTATATATATATCATTTCTGATAATTCTAGGATATGTTTTTTCTATGTATAATCCAGTTGAGATCGCATAACATTTAAAGATAAAAATTGCATTTTTCGAAAAAAAGAGTATCAAATAACATTGAGTTCACAAATTTCATATTTATTCGAAGAATATTTATTCTTTGTTTTCAAAATATCACCTCTACCAATAAGTACAATACAACTGATTTTGTACAGGCAGCGTTCATAGTTTTCCACGAATATCTTAGCGAGATTGGCTCAAGGTAACGGTTTGGAAAAAGAAAACTTTTACTCTAAGCTAATGTAATCTCAATGATTATCCCAAAAGAATGTTAAAATAGCCAAACCCGTTTAGTGAAGGGGGTGTTACTAAGAGTTAGTTCCCAGAATTCACATAATTCATCTTTACGGTTGAATAATGCAATGCATAAGACAAAATTTAACGTATGATTTCTCTACAGCCGTTGTTCTTTGTTAAAATGAATCTCTTCAACTGAAACCAAAGTACTACCTGTGGTTTCCAAATCACAAAGCGGTCTGTCCGAATGCATGTGATTTCTCAAACTCTGCTTTGATGGATGAGGTTCTTCTCGGAAATCGAAAAGGTATCACTTACCTCCGGGGTATTAAATGCTATAGATATAATACAATCATTGGCAAAATATTCCGCATTTTTCAAGAATTAAACACCACTTTATAATTACAGAAATAATATTTAAATATTTTTAACCTTTTCAACAACCACTTATTATTCTTGATACCACTGAAATCCAAAATCCTTTTTAACATGTCAAAATTAAGTTCTTAGAAAAATGGCAGATGCTTCAAGATATATTCGAAACTCTTATTCACCAAGATCTTAACATCGTTCATATTCATACACACTTAGCCAAACTTAACACCAAGTTTTATGATCGGGCACTTAATAAACAAGATGATTTTAATGAAGTTCTTCAATATGATATCCTGAGAGAAGATTCAATCCTGTTGCTGATTTCTACCTTTCAGATGCAGCACTTGCACTTAATCAATAATGGCACACATGGCTGTCGATGTTTAATTCTTGTATATTTTACTATACATGGAAGTAAAAATGATTGATTTGTATTTTAATGAATATCTAATTATTATTAGAGAAAAAAAAGCCTTGAAGGCTAAATAAAAATAATAAAACAAGAAAATTAAATAAAAAATATAGAAATCAGGAAATCGATTTTACAATTGATTGACGTGTCTTTTGTCCTTCAGTATTTATCCTAGTTTTATCAAATCTATACATCTTTTTACTCTTTTCTTTTGTATTTAAGTTGCGATTATTCTTAATCACTAGATATTTTTATGTCAATCCCATCCAAGGAGTAGTAAATTTGGCTCCCCTGTCACTTTAGGCTGACTAACAGCCATGTAAGATATTGTACATCTGTTGCCACTGGCACATCTTCAATGAAATGGTAATTCGCAAACACGCATGTATATAAGTATTCAAGTATTTCAATTAGAGGTCAACGATATATCGATACTAAAAATATCGATACAAGTCTCCAATATATCGATATTTTCAAACATTTTTAGTTTTTTGACGATCGTTTTATAGTTCCATGTTTTTTTTTTCGATTTTCTTTATTCCTTTTCAAAAACTTCGAAACTAAGGTTTGGACTTGGCTGAGAAACAGTTAAAATGGCACCCTAACCAAAAAGGAAACGTAATGTAATGGAAAGATGAGATCATTTAATAGTAGTCATTAACATAGCTCCGTTTCAGTTGCCAACGTGTGGCACTGGAATTTGCATCTAATTTTAAATATTAAAAACATCTCTATCAGCAAAATATGCGGTATACTACTTTTCAAAATTTCTTTTTGAAAAATAAATGTGAATTTATGCATTGACCTCCAAATGTATTTTATTTATTCTGATTGATAATATAAATTATTTATAAAAACAATTTTTATAATTTATTTATTGAAACAATTTTGGCATGAATTTATGATAAGTAGAAATTTGTCCCGAAATACTTCGTTTCTGGCAAAATTAAAAATCAAATAAAAAATAAAACAAACATGTATCGATACATCGATATTTTTTTCTATGCAGCGATATAGTATCGATATTTATTTTGATCTATATTTCCGACCTTTAATTTCAATCTCTCGATGCCAGCAAAATGTATCTAGACTCCTGTACCTACCGACTGGTGGCGCTAGCTCAGTGTCTTTAATTATTCCACTTGCTTGCACTGTGTAAAGCGGAAGCGGGTTGATATTATTCCTCCAAACAACTACGATTACAGTGGATACCGCGAAGGACACCCTGATACTCGAAAACAAAAAGTATAGTTATTTCGAAAACTGTAAAAATCTGAAATTAAATTTTCAAAATTAGTTACAAATGTTGCCAGCAGGGGGCGCTGTATTTACTGTACTGTAGTTCTTATGAATAAAGAGTGCTTTGAAGCTCAGAGCGACCACTCTTCGGACAGTCTGATTGCAGAGGACAAATATATATCATATTTCTAGACTACACTGTTGCAACTACAGTGGCATCTGACGGCAACATTTGTAACTAATTTAGAAACTTGTGTTTCAGATTTGTACAGCTTTCAAAATAACTATACTTTTTGTTTTATTCTTCTATCCATATTTGAGTTTGAGTTATTTAATTTTAAAATCAGGGAGTACTTCGCTGTACATCCTGTACTAGCTGATATGCTAGCTACAGGTAGCGTATCATACAACCTTAAGAAGCCTGATGTCATTTTCAGTGGCGGCTCGTGCAGTACAGACTATCCGGGCTGCATCTAAGTTTATTAGTTCAAAACTAAAATTATAAATTTTACAATTTTCTAAAATGAAGATCCAATTCCTATGATGCCGACCAAACGGTGCTAGCTTCTAGACCGCGAGGTTGCTGGTTCGAGTCCCGTGTTAGTCATGGGTGTTTGTAAATGTATGTTGGCTTGTCTAATGAGGAATGTTTCGGCACATTATAGCCCTAGTGTTGCTGACGGCGCCAGATAATCTGAAAACAACCAACCAATTCCTACGGTAAGTGAAAAAAAAATCCGATAAATGATAATCTTCTTGCCTGAATAATTCACGAGAAAAAAACCCCGCTTCAAATAAAAGTGATCTTCATCCGAACACAGCAGCCGCGTGTTCCTAAAACGTGTTTCGGGCAGCCAGGTTACCACGTGTTGCCATGGTAACCAATGGAAAGCTATAGAAGCCTTCCCTCCTCGCAATGTAATAGAGGTGCAGCCGACCAGGAATCGATTTTAATTTCGGCTGCCCTTGAGTATTCGATGAGCTGATTGGCTCAGCGTATAAGAATCTGCGTGGGTGGGAAGAGTGTGTTACCAAAACAACGCCATTTCATGACGACATCGTTGAGTGATTCGCAAGTTTGAAAGAACGGAGGATTGATTTGGTTTTCAAAAAATAAGTTAGTGTTTTCTTTCTCATCTTATTCATTTTATAAAAATTGAAAGGAAACTTTGATTTGAGTTTGAGTATTAAAGATTATTAAGATAAAAGACTTAGCTTTCGTGAATGATTGTGAAAAGTGAATGGTGTGGGGAGAGTGAAGGGAGGGGGAACGCATGTTTAGATGTTATTGGTAAGCAACTTTAATTTAAAAATTTGAATTTAATTTTTTTTTAAAGGCATTATTGTAATTAGTCCTGTGGCGACCAGCACATGGAGCCTGCACAGACTGCCGCCAAGCCTGATCAGACTGCCTGCTTTTGTGTAGAACTTTTAGTAATTTAAGATTTAGTAAGATTTAGTTAGATTTAGTAATTGCCTTTATGTAAATTTCATGCCAATCTCCTGTAACCATACCGTACGTTATATGTATTTATATTCTCTGTCTTTGCTCAGACAGCTGCTGTATTAACTGCTCCCGTATACGAGCAGGATCACTTCCTTCAGGGAAGTCGTCGTTGTTTTTAGTCATTTACCATATTTTAATAAATTATGTTAAATTTGAGGTACTAGTCTTTTTTAAGTTTTATATTTATACGACCAAATATGACGTGTGGACAGTCCCATTCGTAGACCAGTTGCATGTGATGTCACACAAGGTCCTTATTTTTTTAATGTCCTCTTCAGTGAAATGCGAGTAAGACAATATCCGTTACAGAAGTTTAAATTGAACCTTCAACAACTTTTCTTTACTTAACACTCTTCTGTTTTACAATGTAAAACAAAACTTGTTACACATCCCTGTTTATCTTTAAGAAAACAGTCGTATTAAAAAAAAAAAAGGAAAGTCACGATGTGTCTGCAGTTACGCCGTTTTGAGATTTGTCCATGATACGGGTACACTTTGATACAAACTGAAATTCCCTTAATATTCAGGAGATTCCTTATTTGTTATGCTATTGATCTACAACTGCTCGCAGCGCTAACACATCATTCGTATCTTTTCTTTGATGTGTTCGCAAATAAGGTGGTGAAACGGCAACTCGATGATAAGTAATCTCTGTAACGATAAGAAAGCTCCCAAAGCTTTTTTAAACTGCTATAAATCATTTTCCCGAAACATTGTCGTTCCAGATTTAGGAATTGAGAAAATGCTTTGAAAAATATTTCTAGAATGCATTTGTGCACCATATAAAGAAACTAGAAGTTTGGGGTATAATTGTTTCAATTACTCAATCACTTATATCAGGTTTTTTTTTTTTTTTTTAACTTTAAAGAATAAAGCATATTTTTTTTTTTTTTAACTTCAAAGAATAAAGCATATATTTTTTTTTTTAACTTCAAAGAATAAAGCATATATTTTTTTTTTAACTTTAAAGAATAAAGCATATATTTTTTTTTTTAACTTCAAAGAATAAAGCATATATTTTTTTTTTTTAACTTTAAAGAATAAAGCATATATTTTTTTTTTAACTTCAAAGAATAAAGCATATATTTTTTTTTTTAACTTTAAAGAATAAAGCATATATTTTTTTTTTAACTTCAAAGAATAAAGCATATATTTTTTTTTTTAACTTTAAAGAATAAAGCATATATTTTTTTTTTTAACTTCAAAGAATAAAGCATATATATATTTTTTTAACTTTAAAGAATAAAGCATATATATTTTTTTTAACTTTAAAGAATAAAGCATATTTTTTTTTTTAACTTTAAAGAATAAAGCATATTTTTTTTTTTTTAACTTCAAAGAATAAAGCATATATTTTTTTTTTAACTTTAAAGAATAAAGCATATATTTTTTTTTTTAACTTTAAAGAATAAAGCATATATTTTTTTTTTTAACTTCAAAGAATAAGACACATTTTTTTTTTACAAAACGAAGGAAATAATTGTTTGAAATTCTCACTTTGATTTAGTTGAACTAAATCCGATTGTTTGGTTGGTTGTTTGGGTTTTATTTGTGCAAGGCAACACTTGGGACATACTGCGCCAAACACTAGCTAAGAATTTAAATATGCATTTATAAAAATTTGTTAAAATTATTTGAATTTGTTTTTTAATAAAATAATTAAAAAGTTCAACGTCTAAAAATCGATAATGAATAAATAAATTGCCTAGACTTCTAAATCAAATGATAAAATCTGATTTTGTATAAAAACCCAAACAAATGTTTATGAGGTAGTGAATCTAAAAACAATGATAATGGGAGATGGTTTTCATTAAAAAAAATAATGTCGTACATTGTTAAAATATGGGCAATCTGTTAAAATATGCTTTACAGTAAAAGGGACATGACAACCAGAACACGTGGGTGGATCTTCTGCCAGCAGAAGATGGACGTGGGAGAAGCGAGTGTGGCCGACACGTAAACGTGAGAGAATCACTTCTCACTTCCTACTTGTCTGTAAATCCGATTGCCAAAATATATTATAGCTTAAATACCAAATAATAATAAAGCTGGATTTGCACGCTACCAGTCGAGCCTCCAGTTTAGATCGCCAGTTCTGTGACGTCAGCTAAGAAACCTAAGCGCCGTCTATCGGTGATCACGGAAGAGCGCACGTGATTGGTTGATCGGAGCCCCTGGCTCCAGTAAATAGAAAATGTTTGGTTTATTGGAACCAGTAGCCTGGTGACGTCACATGACGTCACTGACTGGAAATCTAAACTGGAACCTCGACTGGTAGCGTGTAAATTCGGCTTAAGCATTCTTTTTTATTTGACACCCACCGATCTTTAATTTTCAATTAAGGTTACAGAAGATTCGTCTTTTCTGGTACCAAATACTTACAACTTATAAAAGTGGCTCACTTTTAAAATATGTATGTATTTGGCGCAATATACATACATAAAGTCGAATCATCTTGCTCTAAAAACAAACTTTTATCATATTCGAAAAGCGCTTAAAATATTCCACGATTACCAAACAGTATCTATCAAATAAGTAAATTTTACTTATAATTTTTGTGCATAACGATGTCACTAAGACTAATCTCCTAAATGTGTAACTTCTCTACAGAACGTAATCACAGTTCAACAAGTTTTCCCTTTAATGAAAAAATTGTAGTTACGAAATTTTCAAATTCAATAGCATGTTCATATTTAAAATTAATGTTACAACGCCGCGTGATTAAACATGACAGTGGTCTATGCGAAAAGATTTTCGGAAAATCTTTGTGATAAGTATTGATGATGATGATGATGACGTCATTTTAATTTAAAACTACGGTAAAAATTAATGATTTATTTTAATTATGTATTCCCACTGTTTTGGGGGTATTGAGAGAAAAATATATTTAATTTTTTTTTTTCCTTTTTTTTTTTATAAATTCCGCTTTCTGAAAAGTTTGCGATTTTAATTAAATACACTGCAAAAACCATAAAAACAACATATTTAAAAAGAAAATGGAAGTAATAGTTAAATACAGTCTTTGGTAACTGTTTATTAAAAATTCCACATTCTTACTGAAATTGGTGTATATCGTCTGATGTGTTGAAGTTCTAATGAGATGTAAAGAAGAGTTATGTAGAGAAGAGTTATCAAAACTTAAAAATTTGAATGAGTAAATTATAAAAGATAAATCTTCCCTAGTGGTTGGAACATAGTCACATTTAATAATTATGATACTAAAAGAATCTTATGAATAGCATGGGCACCGCCAGGAGAGGACAAGAAGATGTTCTTGCACCTCACTGGAATTTTAAAATTAAATGTGAATTGGGGAAAAGTAGTATTGTTGCGTGGCCGGGTTTCGAGAGATTCGAATCCAAAGCAGATCAAAACTTGCAGAAATTTATTCCAATATAACTCTTCACAGATTTCTTAACAGCTCCAGAACTTCTCGTTCTAGTAGACAGAATTCAGCTCTTTTCATAATAATAGAGCACAAAACAGCAGCTAAAAATTTGACAACACAACTGCTCAATCGCCGCAAAAGACAATGCAATACAGTTCGCTTTAGAACTACTCAGTAATTCCAATCAACTAATGGACTCAGCTAACAACTACTCAGTGACTCAAAATCAGTCAACTAACTGACTAACCCTACTCACGGCCGTCCTTATATAGGAGTGGTGAATCTTCGCGAAACTTCCAGAGAGAGAAATTTGGAGAACTTTCCAGATCGTAGTCGAAAAGTCCTATACATGTACATGGGATACATGTACCTGTACATGGGATACATGTACCTGTACATGGGATACATGTACCTGTACATGGGATACATGTACTTGTACATGGGATACATGTACCTGTACATGGGATACATGTACCTGTACATGGGATACATGTACCTGTACATGGGATACATGTACCTGTACATGGGATACATGTACTTATACATGTACCGAAAATGTCACCAAATGGTAGCCAAGTTTGGCAATTTCTCGCCAAATTTGGCGACAAAAATTAGTCGACAAAACCGTCGCCAACTTGGCTTTATCTCGACAATTTGGAGAGATTGCCGTTACCATAATGTTAAATGCCCTGCTCCTTAAAACTCGCTTCCCAGAGTTACCTCTGTAAAACACGTTATCAAGCATCAAGAGATGGGATTGCAGGGAAACAAACTTAACGACGAACTATTGCACTGCCTTATGCGAAATGTACATAAATTTTCCTATTTACAAAATTAACACTACGAAATATTTACAAACATACAAAAATTCGTAACAGTATGAATGATTGGAAAACAGAGGTTGGAAAGAAGTTGGAAAGTATTCAATGGAACAGAGATTTATTACTTAAGGTGTACGTATACCATAAAATATATATATTTTTTTAATTCTGAGTTTAAAAATCCAAGTTAGAGGGTATATGATTAAAATCATTGCATTAAAAAAAAATCAAATTTCGGCATTTGTTAAATTTTTAATTAAGCTTTAATTAGCTAATTAGTACCTTTTTCAAACAATAATATATCAAATACTGATATACTTAAATAGAAATTCCACTTGGAAATCATTCGAAATATTATTCTCAATGTTTTGAAACTTAATTAAGTTTCTAACATAGAATAGGGGGTTTTTTTTACAATTTATTTTGTATGAAAACATGAAAATAATCAATATTTTCAATGAATTCTAAGTTTTAAAAATCACTAAAAAATAAAATTCTCAACCAATTTTATATTATTGAGTTTCCAAACATCTATCATATTATGCAGATAACTATGATATAAAAAAAATTATAGTTGAACAATTTTTTGTTGAATTATCTTTGTTTGAATAAAGCGTGACTTAATTAAAATTCAGTTCGTCAGAATACAGGTTTAAAGTTTTAGAAGCTTAGTACATAACAGAGGTAATACCTACCTATAATTTATTGTAACTTAAAAAATATTGAGGATATTTTCAAAAGTTTAAAATTGTTTGAAAGCTAAAGTATCACAGAAAATTATGATATTGTTGCGTGGACGTCAGTGCAGATCAAAAGTTGCAGAAATTCATTCCAATATAACTCTTCTCGGATTCTCTTACAACTCCAGAACTTCTCGTTCTAGTAGATAGAATACAGCTCTTTTCACAACAATAGAGCACAAAACAGCAGTTAAAAACTTGACCACACAGCTACTCAAATCGCTGCACAAGACAATACAATACAGTTCGCTTTCAGAACTCTCTGAACGCTCACTGAGACTCAGTAATTCCAACTTACTGACTAACCCAGTCAACTCACGGACGGCCTTATATAGAAGTCAAACTTTCTTGAAGTTTCTAGAGGTAAAGATTTGGAGAACTATCCAGATCGTAGTCGAAAAGTTCTATACATGTACATGGGGACCGAAAATGTCGCCAAATGGTCACCAAATGGCCAATTTGGCGACAAAATTAGTCGCCAAAACCATCGCCAACTTGGCTCTATCTCGCCAATTTGGCGAGATTGCCATTACCATAATGTTAAATGCCCTGCTCCTTGTAAAACTCGCTTCCCAGTGTTACCTCTGCAAAACTCGTTATCAAGCATTGAGACCCTTATTGCCGGGAAGCAAACTAACGACGAACTATTGCACTGCCTTATGCGAAATGTACATAAGTTTTCCTATTTACAAAATTAACACTACGAAATATTTACAAAAATTCGTAACAATATAATAACAAAGAAATCAATATTTTGATCGGTTTTCGTGAATTGTAGGGTATACGTACAACTTAACAATATTTTAACATTTTATTAGAAAGTCCAATTAAATAATTAAGGTGGGTTAATTTGTTTTGGCCATTTTGCACCGTCTAGTGTGCAATCTGCAACCCCTTGAAAATAATCCTGCCAGCGTCCATGGTGAATAGTGATATAAATCTAGGGTTTTTAAGTTTTATACTTTCAAAAAGGCAAAGAATGAGAATATGAAGTCCGATTCGCAACTCTTAATACACTTAAATCAAAACTGTGACTAAACTTTCTTACCATGTTTAAAACCTAAAATATGAAGTTTTTCCAAGAAGAGTTAAAATTATCGCACCATCTGTGTGATGACGTCACGCAATGCACTGCCTCCGTGCTAGAGAAAGAAAATAGATTGTGTAAGATATGGTTCTTTTGTTAAAACGAAAAAGTCTTTACTTAAAACTAGTATTGAGTCATTGTGCTGCAAACTTCGAAAGTACATGTCTAGAAGAGTAGTGTAAATAAATAAATTTAACGCATTGCAAGAAAAGTCCGATATATTTATGTGAAGAGTTTTTATGAATGTCTTGTTTCCATGTAAACTACGATAATATCGATACTGTTTAGTTACCTACAGAAAAACAAAAAGAAGAAAAAAAACTGGAGGTGTAAAGTACTTGGGAAAACCTATATTTAGACAGCAAAAATCTTTCTAAATAAGTCGGGCTTTAACACAATGTTCAACTAGGGGTGTGAAACATCGCCCAACTTTTAAATACTGACGTGGAATTGTGCCATTTACCGTTTGTTTACTTTCATTCATCTGCAGTGGACATGACGTCATGATGAACAGACATTATGCGACGTCGTAATAACTATAACTTCTACTACGGTGCGGTTGGATTAATACTACTTCGGATTCGAACAATCCACCTTTTTTACTTGCTTCTTTTTATTAGCGTGCTAATGAATCCTCGCTGTGTTACTGCTTAACGTAAAATGCCTGTAAAGTTTTTCCTTAAATAATAGACTTCAATAAGTAACGTGCAACATGTATTGCTTATTTAATATTTATAATTTCATACACTAACTAGCCTCACGACACATCCTCCATTTAGAATAAATGGCCAGTTTGGCGATATTTTTTGCGATAATTCTTGTATGGACCTTAAATAAAAAAATTAAAAAAACGCCAAAATGGTAATTTTGGTGATTTACTTTTCAATAATCCTTATATTATCCTTTATTATAAGCGAAACTGAGAGGAGAAGCGAAAAAACGATCATTGATGAGATATGCTCAATGAACGAGAACTCTGTGTTGAAGGCATTCATTTTTTAACTTTTTACGCCATTAAAACATTTTTACGGGAATTTCGGAGATGGGAATGTTTAGAACACCTTAAGGGGCATTACCACAGCGATTTTTATCAAAATCGTTAGAGCCGTTTTTTAGCAATCATTAAAAAACATGATTTTTTTCTAAAGCAATTAGCTTATGCGCATGCGCGATTTCGACGAAAACCTTAAGGGTAGGTCCCATGACCGCCACTAACCCTCATACCAAATTTAAACATCGTAGGTCAATTTGTTCGGGAGTTATGCTGACCACAGACACACATAGACACACAAACAGACATTTTTTCTACAGCACTTTTTTGAAATCAGGATGTTCCAAAACGTGGAGAAAGGCAAAAAAAATTTTTTTTTTTTGATGAATTGTATTCTTTCATTACCCTATGTATATATATATTTATGGGTAATTGAAAGTAATAATATTTAAAATATTAATTGAAAACATTTAAATATTTTTCTCAAACACTAGAATTTTTAGGCGGTTTCCGAATAGTTCGAACCCTGTTGGTGATACATGTACAGTAAATGTATCAATCTATAATTTAGTACACAAATTTGAAGTGAATACAGAAAATAGCGCTTAAATACAGGCAAATTCTGTTGTCCATATTAGATACTTATCCACCTTGCACTGCTTTAAAAATTAGGGATAAACTTTCAGCATCAATCCTTTTTAATTTTTTCACTCTGAAAAATAAAAACTAATAAAGGAAGATACCGAATTCAAAATGGTTTTAGGTATCAAAAGAGTAAATTTAAATTATATAGGAAAAAAAATAGGAAAAAAATTGTTAAATGATTGTCGTTTTGAAATTGATACTAGACCTCCACCCCTCCCCCCCCCTCGCCTATTTGTAACAGCCAAAATATGCAAACATTCAATGTATTAGTTTTGAATACATCATTAAGATTAAAAAATAAAAATATATAAAGAGTTGTGCGCACTTTGATTAGATAATACTGCATATGCAAGAATGGGTGTGTAGATGCTTTCCAAAGAATAAATATTAAAATACTCAAATGTAACATAATTTATTTTATAATAACGACTATAAACAAGGAAAACGCGAAACAAGTTCGCTTCTCTCAACTCACGATGCCTTTTTAAAGTTTATAAATTGAATGGGGACTGTAAATTTAGGCACTTCATCGAATACCATTCTGAATTTTTTACAGAATGTAGAGATATATTAGAAGATCATGAATTCCCTGGTCTGCCGGTGCAAAAATGGCCGAAATTACTCAAAAATCGACTTGGAATGAGTTTAACTATATCCGATTACCAAATAAGTCATAACTTGCCAAAAATTAAGCATTCTATTTGGTAACTCGCTGCTCTTGAAATTTCAGTGAGAAAACGTGCAGACGATTTGTTTTCTTTTGTGACCTCATCTTTTAAAATAAGCCAAATTGACGTCATCAGTGACGTAATACCTGTTGTCAATTTAGCTCACTTTTAAAAAACGAAAGTAAAACATTGCCAAAAGAAGTCATGTCTTCTGAACCCTTTCTCACTGAAACTTAAAGAGCGGTGTGTTACCAAATAAAAAAGAATGCTCATTATTTTCCATCTTATGACATATTTAGCTATCGAATTTAGTTCAACTCATTCAAAATCGAGTTTTGAATACTATCGGCCACCATTTTTTCCCTGACAGACCATTGGATTCATGATCTAAAGACATTTCTTTACATTCGATAAACAATTCAGAATGGTGTTTGACAGAATACCTAAACTTGCAGTCGCAACTATTATAAACTTTAATAATTCTTAACTTTATAATTCGGAAACTGTGATCGATAGAAAAATGCAACCAGTGGTTACCATGCATGTAATACATAAATTCGATACTCCCAAAGTTTCTAAATTTTTCCCAATTATGTTACCTAAAAGTTGAGCTGTATAAGTTTTAATCACAGACCTGTATAAGTTATAGATTCACTTTAATCTTAATCCTCTTCACTTCTTAATTACGAAAACATTAACAGTTATCTGAGTTACAATTTCTTAATTAGGTAACAATAACTAAAGTGGAAAAGAAACTAGACAAAAAGAGATAACATGTTGTATTTAGTACGTACCATGATTATTGCGTATAGCGCTCCCTATCGGTAATATGTGTAACTAATTTTGAAACATTTTTAAATCGATATTTACGTATTTTTCCAATAAACTTAGAAGTTGTTTCATTCTTCTTCAATCACTGTTTTTGAGTTATTTTATTTAAAAGTGAGGAAATCTTTTGTGAAACCATGGAAATTGAATATTTACAGTGGGGCATTCTCACTTTACGTAAGCGACATTTGGAGAACTTTAAAAGCATTCTAAAACACAACAATAACAGTTTTAAAATAACTTTTTCTTATTTGAGTGAAGCAGTTACATAAAAAACTGTATCTAATTTTGTTTTCAACATTGACAAATAATACTGATAACTTAAGAAAGAGGGAGATTTTCTTCAAGCATTTCTATACTTTTCATGAATTTTTATATTTTCATAATTGAAAAAAAACACATTTGTAAATAACGTATACAATAGTTTTAATTTTTTACAATGGGAAAGTAAACCAAGATATTAGAATATTTTAAGCCTTTCTTCAATCTTTCGAAAATGTATAACTTCAAAACTAATTCGAATATTCAAACATGTCGTCATTCATCCACAACAATTAAAATTTGGCTAATTTTGTAATTATTATTTTTTAATTGATTATAGCAGATTAGAAATGAGTAGAAAGAGAGAAAGTCCCGCTTCAATTCTAACGATTCTAATGCGCTTTTTCAATTAAAAAAATTATTTGACTTTAAAACTAAACACAAATTTCAAAATTCTATGGATTATGAGTTTATTACGCCTAAGTTTACTTTCCCTACGAAATTTATAAATTTTCCCTTTACTTTATCAAAGTTATTTACCGTCCGTCTCATGCTCAAATTGTATACAGTCTTGATAAAGAAATTACCTATTTTCAGAAGATATTCCTTGACTGTAGTTGCCAACATTAATAAATATATGTTTAAAAAAAATTGCACGTGATTATACAAAATATTGTTTGCAAAATTAGTTTTTCAAACTCGGTTAACTCGTGCAATAAAGTTACTTTATTTCACTCCTCACGACTCCTCGTTACTTATACCACGGTTCCGGATTAAAAAAGTTTAATTATTTGCACGTTGTTGTTCTTTCTCATCCCACAGGTCCATTCACCCTCAGGAAATCAAAAAACAAGACCGGATCAAGCAGAAAATCCTCTTTTTCAAAATCCACACTTCTAAGGAGGTGGCTGGCTGCACTGGAGAAACATTTATTGCAAAGATCTTTCGCTGCAGTTCATACTTCATGCACTTGAGGTGACCACTGATTAATCTAGTGTACACAGTCTGATCACCTCTATCACCCCTGAAGGTCAAGGAGCGACCCGGCTTTTCCCCACTCGTTGTTATAAAACAGTTATTTATGCAACTAATTGCAAAAGTAAAATTTTTTATAATCACGTTCAAAAAATATATTTCATACATACACAGATGTTGGTAAGAACTTTATCGCGCTAGTGCGGTAAAATATTGTTACGAATTTTTGTATATTTGTAAATATTTCGTAGTGTTAATTTTGTAAATAGGAAAATTTATGTACATCTCGCATAAGGCAGTGCAATAGTTCGCCTTTAGTTTGCCTCCCCGCAATGTGTATCTTAATGCTTGATAACGAGTTTTACAGAGATAACGCTGGGAACCGAGTTTTACAAGGAGCAGGGCATTTAACATTATGGTAATGGCAATCTCGCCAAATTGGTGAGATAGAGCCAAGTTGGAGACGGTTTTGGCGACTAATTTTTGTCGCCAAACATGGCGACCATTTGGCGACATTTTTGGTTCCCATGTACATATTTAGGACTTTTCGACTACTATCTGGAAAGTTCTCCAAATGTCTATCTCTAGAAGATTCACGTATGTTCGCCTCCCCTATAAAATCTCAAGAGAGCGGATGATGGAGTTCGTTGTTGACTGGAGTTAGTTGACTGATTTTGTGTCACTGAGTAGTTGACTGAGGTTAGTCAGTTAGTTGACTTTAATCACTGAGTTGAGATACTGAGTCTCAGTGAGCATTCAGAGTAGTTCCAAAGCGAACTGTATTGCATTGTCTTTTGCAGAGATTTTAGCAATTGTGTTGTCAAGTTTTTAACTGCTGTTTTGTGATCTATTGTTGTGAAAAGAGCTGTATAGTGTCTACTAGGACGAGAAGTTCTGGAGTTGTAAGAGAATCTGTGAAGAGTTGTATTGGAATAAATTTCTGCAAGTTTTGATCTGCTTTGGCTTCAAATCTTTCGAACCCGGCCACGCAACAATATTTTACTGCACACCTCGTGATAAAGAGTTACTTTCGCTACGATTTCTGATTCAAAAAAAGTTCAACCGTTTGTAAGCTGTTTTAAAAATATATTTTTAAATTTTTGGCTACTGTTTAATCCCCTCATTCTAAAATTCAAAAAACTAAATTAAACTTCAAAGTTGCAACTTCAATTAGTTATTTTCTTATAAAAAAATCCTACATTTAATTATACTTTAAAACTTTTTGTTGATTCAGAATACTTATTGAAAGACAACAAATTCTAAGTCTCAATATTAAAAAAAAAAAAAAAAAAAAAAAAATTGAAATCAAATGAGCTGTATTTGTGCCTCTGCGCGACTGCCGTGTGGTGAGAAGGGTTATGGACTTGTGGCCCTGTTTTAGAGCTACATGGTACATGGTATCATGGACCTGGTAAAGGGTTCTTGAACCAGGGGGACATGCAATATATGACTTTACGCCAACGGTCATAACTTCATTATAAAAGGTCCGATTTACAAAATTCTAATTTTATTTTGTAGACAATAGTTGTGAATGTGTGTCCTACTAGAATCTAATATATATTGTTATAAACAAATTTTTTATATATATTTTTTAATCTTAATTTTTTGATGAAATCTATGTATTTCTTAAAACTTTTTATTTAAAATCTTATAATTTAAAAGAATATCGAAGCCAAATTCACAATTCTTTATGGAAACATGCGTTAATATAATATCTTTTATTTGCGATAAAAATCATACCTCTAAGTTAATTACAAGTTTATTTATGTCCGTACTAATAATGCCCTAATGAGTAATTTTAATTGCAATTAGATAATTAAAAAATTAATGGACAAAAGAGTTTATATATGGTTGGTTGGTTGGTTGAACTCCCGGCTGGGAGTGGAAAGGAAGGACTTTGTGAACTAGCACCTGCCTCCGCATACATATGTGAGAGAACCACCTCCCTGGAAGAGGTTGAGGTAAAAAAATGAGTTAATATATAAAAATACATCATTTTTAATTCATATATACTGCCAAAAAGTTTGAAATTATAACATAAAAATTAAAGAAAATCATCTCTACTGTATATGATACCTTATTGCTTACATTAAGTCTTCTCATGACTTTTTCGTTATAGCACAGATAGTTGGCGATAATATTTCAGTAGGCGAATAATTTGGTAAACAATTTCTAGTTATAATTACGATTTCAAAACTCGCTCCGGAATAGCTCATTAGCATCTTTATGCTCTTTAAAGCCTTGGAAAATTATCGGCAAGGGGCAAAGCTATGACGGAAAAAAACCGCTATAAACATAAAAATTATCTCCACAAATTCAGACATACCAACAAGACATTTAACCCTTAAATGTATATTGTTGCCGATTGTCTACATTCCCTAAATGCATAGCGATGTAGATCTGCATCGTATGTTTAAAACCTCATATCTCTTTATGTAGTAACCTTTGCATAGTGTTTTTATTTTAATTTTACCAAAACTATTTTATCGTTTCCGAACACAACTAAAATCTTTGACAGTTTATTTCTTTATCTGTGACAATTTTTATGGTTGGGGGCGCTGTTGGCTGAGTACAATTTCATTTCGGCGGGTGTTACGAATTACGATAATTTATGTAAAAAGTAATAAAAGAACACAGGAAATTTTTTTGCCGGCTAAATACAAGGTAAGAGTAACGAATAATATTTATAGTTTTATAGACTGAGAGGCGACTGCAATTTTTGGACCCCATCGAACATCATTCTGATTTTTTAATAGAAATTAGAGAAAAGTGTGTAGATTACGAATCCACTGGTCTACCGTGGCAAAAATGGCCGAAAGTGGTCAAAAATCGACTTTTAATAAGTTGAACTAAATCCAATTGCCAAATAAGCCATAACTTGCCAAATAATGAGCATTTTTTTTTTATTTGGTAAACCTCACTCTTTAATTATCAATTAAGAAGGTTGCAGACGATTCAGATATCTGGCGACGGTCTACTTGCATCTATTAAAAGGGAGCCAAGTTGGCAATAAATATTACGTCAGGGATGACATAACTGATGTCGCTAATTTGGCTTACTTTTAAAAGATACAAATTTTCCAAGCCAGAGATCAGAAATCGTTTGAGCTTTTTCTCATAGAAAATCAAAATGCAGGGTTGCCAGACGAAAAAATTTGTTCTCTTTTTGTCAAGTTATGACATATTTGGCAATCGGATTTTAGTTCAACTCATTCCAAGTCGATTTTTGATCAGTTTCGGCCATTTTTGCCACGGCAGACCAGTGGATTCTTAATCTACTCACTTTTCTCCAATCTCTATAAAAAATTCAGAATAATGTTCGATGGGGTCCAAAAATTGCAGTCGCCTCTCGGAGTATTACATATGCTGACAAATTTATGCAAGAAAAATGTAGCTTTTTTTGTGATGTAAAACTACATCAATATGCATAATTCTTATGTGTGCGTGCGTGTGTGTGTGTGTGTTTTTCTTTCTTTTTTTTTTTTTTCTTTCTCCCTATTGGCTACACCCATTTCCTGGTTGATTTTAAATTTTATTCATTAAAAATAAAATTCATACATTTAAGGGTAAAACTCCAGAAATCTTAAGCAACGCCACGTCACATCAACAAGTAGCAGTTAAAAATTATATCGTTTCAGTTTTTATTTAATACACATTTTTGTTACATAATTACCTAGTTTCAATGAAGTTGGCGTTATTTTATCAATTAAAAATAATCACTTCTTGATAATGGTTACAATATTTCAATGGGTTGTTGATAAGAACAATAATAGTTAGTATTTTTATCTAGGCTACAATGAAAACAAGATATTTTGAGAGATTGGTTTTGTCCCAAACCCTTTTATTGTCAATATTGATTGTACCGCTAAACTTGCAAATAAATAAGTCGTGGAACCATTTTCCTTTGTTTGTTTATTGCTCGAAAACATGTTTCAGAAGAATGACATTTTATGGTCCTTCTGTAACTAACTTCACCGGAGAAAAGTCAGTTTGTGTCAGAAAAATCGTTACAATTGCAGTTTTATTTTATTTCTGGTTTTAAGACTTTTTGGGCTTCATGGCTGGGTATGTTTGTAATAGTAATAATAAATTTAATTCTCACATTTTTTTTATTATTATTTTTTTTTTTTTTTAAGGGATCCCGTCTTAAAATAATTTTTATTTTATTTATTATTTTATTTAAATAATATTGTGGTGTTTTTATTTTGTAAAAAAAATTAATTATAAATATATAAATATTTCTAGCAAAAAATTCAAAATAAATGGGAAAAAATGTCAAGTGAAAATATGGAAATATAGGCCCATATTTTAATTTTTACGAAAAAAAATTTTCATTTAGGAATAAAAATATTTAATTAAAAAAAAATATTTAAAGTAAATTTCCCTTTGTGGGTGATGTTTCATTTAATGACGGTTGGTTGTTTTCAGATTATCTGGCGCCGTCAGCAACACGAGGGCTATAATAAGCCGAACATTCGTCATTTGACAAGCCAACATACATTTACAAACACCCATGCATTACACGGGACTCGAACCTGCAACCTCACTTAATGACGGTACTATCCCACATGAAAAGTTTTTTTTTTTTTTTTTCCTTTAATCTACCTAAAAAAATATATTTTGATTCTATATTTCCATTAAATCTGTCATTTAGTTCTTATAATATTCTTATAATTGATTAAAAAGTCAGAGGTTAGAAATACTTATAATGAAGCTTACAAGGCACTAGTCAAACGCCGGGTCCTCGCAAATAAATGATAAGTATAAAGTTTTAAGTAAACAGCGTTTACTATAACAACTGTTTGTCAACACAAGTCGAAAACATAAAAAAAAAATTGTTTCGAAAGGACTATTTAGAGTTACTTGTAGCAAATTAGAATTAATCTTGGCTTTAATTCAATCCACAAATAAACAGTCAAGGGGGATTTATTTTGTTATACAACTGTTACATACTAGAAAATGGTTCAGTGTTAAAAAATTACTGGTTTTGAAAAATATGTTAGAAAAGTATAAGGAATCGGTTGTATATTACGAAGTAACTATCACTATTATGCCATTTCTACACATTTTTCAATTAAGGTATATCGGGTCCAGATATCAAGCCAAAACAGTCAGACCACATTTTTTAGTGTTTACCTTTGCTTTATGCGTTGTTAATTATACACATGCACGGAAACAATTATTTTGTAAATAATTGAACGTTATATAAATATTTAATAATTTCTAATTATATTTTATTCTGGAATCAGTTTTGTTGCTTTGGAAGTAGAGATCAGCGATATATCGATAAGACGACATTTTTATCGATATTTCTAAAAAAATATCGATATTAAAAATATCGATTAAAGTCACCGATATATCGATATTTTCAAACATTTTTAGTTTTTTGATGATCGTTTTGTAGTTCTATTTGTGTTTTTTTTTTTTTTTTTCGGTTTTATTTATTCACTTTTCAGAAACTTCAAAACGAAAGTTTAAAGTTGGCTGAGAGACAGTTAAAACGGTACCAATATTCAATATTTTCCATACACTTAAAAGTTATTGAAAATTATCTAAATTTTTCTTAAAGTCACTGCAGCAACTAAGCAATTTTTTTTTTTTTTTGTAATAGATCCACTTCAGTTGGAAAAAGTAGTCACCTTACAAAAAAGCAATCATGAAAAGTAGAAATTTTAACCGAAAAACTTTATTTCTGGCAAAATTGGAAATCAAATTAAAAAAAAAAATCATGTATCGATATTTTATTGATATTTTTTTCTGTGCAACAATATAGTATCGATATTTATTTTTATCGATATTTCCGACCTTTATTTGGAAGAGATGTAATATAGGACATTTGGCAAGTTTTATCATTTGGCGACCACAATTATTTCCAAGAGGTAACACAGTAACTGATATAAAAGAAAAATAACAATAAAATTAAGTAAAATATAAATAATAATAAAATTAAGTAAACTATAAATAATAATAAAGTAAAATATAAATTATAATAAAATTAAGTAAAATATAAATAATAATGAAGTAAAATATAAATAATAAATTATAATAAAATTAAGTAAAATATAAATTATAATAAAATTAAGTAAAATATAAATTATAATAAAATTAACTAAAGTATAAATAATAATAAAATAAGTTAAGATATTACCTAAAATAAAATCCGTTGCTAGAAACCGCATTTATCCGGGTGAAAAAACGCCAAATAAATATGATATATTACATCCGTACCGTAGCTTTTTATAAATTTAAAAATTCTAATTTGTAACGGAAATACAAGCTTTAAAGGATTTTTCTAGAAATTTATGATAAGTAGCCAACGTATAAAAGCGAGGATGGGGATTAATTGGTGTACAGTCAGTTGATGGTACCAGCTGTGAGAGAGTTCAACATTTTTAGAAGACAAAAGATATATTCCCTCTACTGTTATCCGACCAAACGGTATAGCGGTTAGCGTGTTAGCTTCTAGACCGCGAGGTTGCGGGTTCCGAGTCCCGTGTAATTTTAAATGTATGTTGGCTTGTCAAATGACGAATGTTTCTGTGCATTTTAGCCCTCGTGTTGCTGACAATCTGAAAACAACCAACAAACCCTCTACTGTTAAGTCGGTACAATGAGTAAGCATAATAGCGAAATGTTACTGCCATGAAAATAATTGAAGAATTATTCGAGAACAAAACCTCTATTTTTGAAATAGTAAGTTATCTTTCTACGGGAAGAAAATTCAGAACAATCAGTACTCTTTAAAAGCCTTAAATCCACATAGAATTTTATTATTATTATTATTTTTTTTTTTAATTTAATACAGTATTTAGACATATTTAAGAAAATCGTATAAACGGGGGTGGAGTGGGGCCGGTATATGCCGGAACGGCGTACCTGTACTTTTTGAGGATTTTTTACAAACAATCTATATATATAATTCTCTTGCGTAACGTCCAAATTTGGCAGTATTTCTGTGAGCAGAATGGCAACGACTTCAATCACCAATCTTCTAAATGCACTTTATGCACGAATTTCCAGCCAATCACAATATATCCTTTGAAATTTGACTAATACATCTGGCAACAGCAACAACTTGGATTCGCTATATTTTGTTTTTCTTATTACAATCTACAGATATAAATTATTGTCTATTTAAAACGTATTGATTTAATAGTTATGATGATGCAAGAATAAATAGATCCAAGATGTGTACATTTCTTTTGGATTAGAATTCCGGATAAATCAGACTTTTCGGAAAAGTTATCTGCTGGAACATGTTCCGGAGGTCGCCGGGTTGCATTCAGCGCTAAATCGCCAATTTAAAAAAAAAATCACTAAGATTCGTTGTGCAGTAAATCTGAACCTATACTCATCTTTAATCAGTGCAAATTCAGCTATTACGAATTAAAAACTATCAAAATAACGAATAAAAACACCCATTCAACTTCAAAATCTCATATGAAAATTAAAAAAAAACTTTTAGCGAAGTATGGCTAATTTTCTCGCCAAATTTGATTTTCAAAAAATTCCAGTTGATTAAATGCTGGATAATTAGCCTTTCGCTGTTTTATTTTATTTTCTAAGTATCGCAAAAAAGATTAAGTGAACATATGATTGCTTCGTTAAGAAATTTCGATAAGCAACTTTAATTATTTTGGCGCTTCATACAAAACCAGCCCGTAAATTTTAATTGTTCAATGAAATAACCGATCCTTTTTAAATATATGTACAAAACTGTTTATTTTGGTTGTTTTCCAAGAACTTTCTATTACGTTGCCACACTGTCCCTGCTTAACGCGTCTCGACAGCAACAGAATAATGACGTGGCAAGTATTCTGACTCTTCATAAATAATAAAAGATTCAGTTTCATGGCATTATGCAGCTGAAATAGCTTTTTGCTAGGGCATATTTTAATTGCTTCTCTTTAAGGCGAGCAAAGCGAGCCAAAGGGATTGCATAGCAATCCAGGGGGTTGGCGAGCGTCAGCGAGCAGGGGGCGGAGCCCCCTAGTAACTCATATATCTTTAAGCATGTATTGTGATATAAATTAATGACAAAATAAATGTGCAAATTAAGAGTATTTAACTTCTTATATTATAAGTTATGTAAAATATTGTGAGTTTGCATGTAATAATTAAAAAATTCAAAACTTCATTTGGTGTTCCAGCCACGATCGGGAAACTTGCTTACAGGAGAATTTTTTTTAAGCACTACAACCCTACGCATTTAGACTTATAAAAATATAGGTTATTAAATAAATATAAGTGAGTATTTATATAAGTGGAAAGTAAATAAGTGCCGAACACACCCATCTCAAAATGCCGAATTTTCGGTTCCGTTTCTACTAGAGGTAGGAAATATCGATTAAAATAAATATCGATACATTTTTTTTTTTTTTTTTTTTTTTTTTTTTTTTTTATTATTATTTGATTTTTAATTTTGCCATAAACGAAGTTTTTCAGGGCAAATTTCTACCTTTCATGAATTTGTGCCAAAATTGTTTTAGTAAATAAATTATATCATCAATCAAAATAAATAAAATAGATTTGGATGTCAATGCATAAATTCACATTTATTTTTAAAGAAAAAATTTGAAAAGCAGTTTACCGCATATTTTGCTGATAGAGATGTTTTTAATATTTAAAATTAGATGCAAATTCCAGGCACATTTTAACAACAGAAACGGTGCAATGTTAATGACTAATAATAAATAATCTTATCTTTCCAATACATTATGTTTTATTTTTGGTTAGGGTGCCATTTTAAGTGTCTCTCAGCCAAGTCCAAACTTTAGTTTTGAATTTTGAAAAGGGAATAAAGAAAATCGAAAAAACACATGGCACTACAAAATGATCATCAAAAAACTAAAAATGTTTGAAAATATCGATACATCGGCGACTTGTATCGATATTTTTACTATCGATATATATTTTTAAATATCGATAAAAATATCGTCGTATCGATATATTGCCGACCTCTAGTTTCTACCCATTAAAACCATAAACATTCATCCCTGAACAGCCACTAATCTCTGATTTGAAAAATAAGGAGACGCGATTTGGGATTGTGACATATTGTCTCATGTGCTCGTGTCGATTGTCTAGCTGCATAGTATCAGCTGATCAGGTTTTCTCTTAATTAAAACGCAAATTATGGCAGTTTTTCTTTAAAAAGCCACCTGGAAGGTGGTTTTTCCTTGAAGCGAGAGTAATCAAAATCTTACTGTAATGCTGCTTTGCCGCAATTTCCAGTATACCGCTCACATAGCCTCGCATAAAATTATCCTAAGCAATCATTTTTAATCTTTAATTTGCAATCATTGTTTAATTTTATTTTCTACACTCGCTTAATCAAAGAATGTTTCCAACTTGCTTGAACAATTTGTGTATTTCTCTTTAAATATTTTATATTAAATTCGCTTTTGTCGATAAGGTGGAATCTGGGGAGACCTGATTAAGGGGGCTTGGTAGGTCCTATATCACTAATGCTAAAAGGTTCATTTTCCCTGTACCTTTTTTAAATAACTAACAAATGGATGCTTTTGAAATTTTTCCTGAATATTATTTCTACCTTCTTTTTTAATCTGAGGTTAACATTAAGAGAATATGTTTACTTGGTTTTTATTTATAAATACAATCTCAAAGGATACAACACCAAAAATATCTGAGAATCGCATTTTTTTTAAGACAAAATATATTTAAAAAAATAAATAATCAAAACAAATTTTTAAACGTTCACTTCAATTAAAATTTGATCCATGACAATTATAGAGTAAAAATTTCACAAAGAAGCTAGTAGTCGTTTTTTATTTCAAAAAGGTACATAGACGTTTGAAAATTGACATTTTGAGATAAATGCATTTTTATGCGAAATTGTACCATGGCAATCGTGGGTTTACGTATTTTAAAACTAGCTTTTCTCTGGAACTAGAAAGAATACAGGCCAAAATTATATCTGAAAAGAAGCAGAATAGTTGGAAATTTAAAAATTTGTAAAAATCACGAAATCGAAAATTTTGAAATTTTAAGACCCCCTCACCTCCTGATTAATCCCCTTGACGTCATCCAATCAGGCTGAAACTTGGCAGATAGGTTCGATGACAATGCATTCTATCAAATTTTGCGGTTGTTACTGTTACTAAAAGGTCACTTTTACGGAATCTAATAAACCAACATGCCGTCATCAAAAAGCATTGAACCGACTTTTGTTGAAACTCTTTCCTGTTGCCAAAATGTTTTTTTTTATAAATAATAAAATTACTCTAAATAGAATAAATAAATGATATTTGGATGTGAGAGCCATAAAGTCACGTTCATTTTTAATAAATAAATTTTGAAATAAGTTTGCCACACATTTTGCTGATAGAAATTTTAATGAATATAAAAATTGACTTTGCATATAAAAGATTTTTTAAAAATTCTGTTTTTATGGGTTATATTTTTAATAACTATTATTATTACTATCGTCATTATTATTTTTTTGTAAAACTATTCCGTTTGGATTGATCGTGATGAATGAACATCGAAATGTTCATTTCCTTTGTTGGAATTTCTTTACTTCTGCTTTATTAATGGATAAAAAAAAATCAAATGTTTTTTTTTTTTTTTTTTTTTTTTTTTTTTAAATGACTTTATCCACCACACTTAAAAAAATTAATTCTCAGCTCCAAGTTAAATTAAATTATTTTCAAATTAAATTATTTAATTTACTTAAGGAAAAAAAAAAAAAAAAAAAAAGATATTTTGAAACGTCTACATTTAAACAACTCACGACATTTTAATTACCTCTATCAGGAAATTCTTTTTAAAAAAAAATCTTCAGAGTTTCATTGCTAATATGTTTCTGCAGTTTCCAATTAAATTCGAACAAAATGGCTTCGAAGCGAATTACATCTAATTAATTTATTTCCTCCATCCAAGATTTGATCCAAAAGATGGCAACACCAACAGGATCAATCGGAAAGCATAGTTCGACGGACTTCAAAAGATCTGTTCATTTTTCACAATTCGGGCTGGCTGCCAAGAAAACGGGTTTCTAAACAGTGAACGCTCTCTCTCGGCTTAATAATAATTGCATGCACTTAGTTCCTTGAGATTTATTTTGAGCTCCCCGCTGCCTTATTTCGCAGAGGAATTTCATGTCAATGTCATACCTAAAAAAAAATAATGTCATACCTACTGTAAGAAAAAAAAATATCATCAAAATATCAATGTTAATACACTAGCCAAAGAATCGATATAAAAACTATCCCATACTATAAATGCTTTATATGCATTGCAAACTTTTAGATGCATTTTATGTACCTTTTTCTCAGAAACTATTCATAGCGTTGGTTTAAAATTCTGTACAGTCAATATTAAAATACTTTTACATAGTTGGTTGTTTTATCTGGCGCCGTCAGCAACACGAGGGCTAAAATGCGCAGAAACATTCGTCATTAGACAAGCCAACATACATTTACAAACACCCATGCCTAACACGGGACTCGAACCCGCAACCTCGCGGTCTAGAAGCTAGCACGCTAACCACTATACCGTTTGGTCGGCACTTTTACATAGACAGACGTATTCTTTTGTAAAAATAAAATTTTGTTTAGGATTTATGATGTTTTGAAATTTTTTTATAAAATTTTCCCTAAAAATATGGTTAGGATATATATTTTTTTTTTTTTAATTTAATAGACATTTCTGTAAAAGCGTAGGTTTGTTTGTGTAAAAATACAATATTGTACCGGTAAAAAAAAAATTCAAAGCAAAATATTGAAATAAAACATCATAAAACCTAAACAAAATTTTATTTTAACAAAAACATATGTCAGTCTGTGCAAAATTGTTCTAATATTGACTGTACAAATTTTTAAACCAATGCTATGATTGAATAATTTCTGAGAAAAAGGTACATAAAATGCATGTAAAAGTTTGCAATGCATACAAAGGATTTATAGTATGGGATAGATCCTGAGAAAAAGCTACATTTGTAATGCTAAACGGCATTTTGAGAAAACAGCATTTAAAGTAAAAAACAGACGATTTTTTTTTTCTTTTTTTTTTCCCAGTAATGTTATTTTTTCTAAAAATATTTCAAAATACTTCGGGTGAGTGCATTTCCCACCAAGTTACACCCTTTTGTAGATAACATTTCAAATATTGTGAAGCGCTAAAAACCTCAAAATGGATTCCGAGAAAAAATTTGCCTTCCGAACCTCTTCAGCGATTTTGAGTTCAAATCGAATTTTCACAGTGTTTGACCGCTACGAAGAAAACATCTATTTTTTACTATTAACTAACTTTGTTTTTTGTCCACAAAACTTGACAGGAAAAGCATTATCATTAACAACAAGTCTATCTGTTATGTTTCAGCTCGATTGAATGAAGGCAAATCGGTTAATTTGCTTTCCGAACCTCTTCAGCGATTTTGAGCTCAAATCGAATTTTAACAGTGTTTGACAGTTATGAAGAAAACATCTATTTTTTACTATTACTAACTTTTTTTTTTGTCCTCAAAACTTGATAGGAAAAGCATTATCATTAACAACAAGTCTATCTGTTATGTTTCAGCTCGATTGAATGAAGGCAAGTGGGTTGATTTGCTTTCTTAAGATTTTGCCTGTCACAAAGAAATTAACACACGAGCAAAATCGATATTAATTTTTACGCGAAACGATAATTGATAATGTTTTTAAATCCTTTATATTAACTCCAATTTTGTGTAGCCGACCAAACGGTATAGTGGTTAGCGTGCTAGCTTCTAGACCACGAAGTTGCGGGTTCGAGTCCCGTGTTGGGCATGGGTGTTTGTAAATGTATGTAGGCTTGTCTAATGACGACTGTTTCGGCGCATTATAGCCCTCGTGTTGCTGACTGCGGCAGATAATCTGAATACAACCAACCAATTTTGTGTAAGTGTGTGTCCCGGCCGGGGAAATCTGAGTAAGTCAAACTGACCCCCTTACTGTCTTCCAATCAGGCTGAAACTTGGCAGATAGCCGTGACGTAGATGACAATGTATTCTATCAAGTTTTGGGGGCTGTCATTGTCACTAAAAGACCGCTTTTACACCTGCCACTAATGTCGTTTGGATGACTAATTATCACACTTGAGTTCATTCAATCAAGCTGAAACTTGGCAGATAGATTTGATGTCGATGGCATTGCATTCTATCAAGTTTTAGCTGCTACTTCTGTCACTAAAAGGTCGCTTTTACATACGCTTTACTTCCTGTCATTCAGTCGAGCGTGAAACTTTGGCTGGCTACTATCACTATGAGGTCGCTTTTACACATGCTTTACTTCCCGTCATACAGTCGAGCTGAAATTTTAGCTGGTACACTCGTTGTTGATGACAATGTATTCTATCAAGTTTTGGGGGCTGTCACTGTCACTAAAAGACCGCTTTTACACCGGCCACTAATGTCGGTTGGATGACTAATTATCACACTTGAGTTCATTCAATCAAGCTGAAACTTGGCAGATAGATTTGATGTCGATGGCATTGCATTCTATCAAGTTTTAGCTGCTACTTCTGTCACTAAAAGGTCGCTTTTACATACGCTTTACTTCCTGTCATTCAGTCGAGCGTGAAACTTTGGCTGGCTACTATCACTATGAGGTCGCTTTTACACATGCTTTACTTCCCGTGATACAGTCGAGCTGAAATTTTAGCTGGTACACTCGTTGTCGATGACAATGTATTCTATCAAGTTTTGGGGGCTGTCACTGTCACTAAAAGACTGCTTTTACACCGGCCACTAATGTCGGTTGGATGACAAGCTTAGGTACTTTCACACAAAAGTCGCTCTACATACGTTTTATTGTCTTACGTCAGACATATTCTCACGTACTATTAATCAGATACCAAACTTAATTCAAACATGTTCAATTTGGCGATATTTAATAACTGAAACTTTCCCCTATTAAGGTTGCAAAGACAAAATCTTCGGAGAGCTAATTAGACCACTTCATCATCCAATCAAATTGGTTCTCGGTAAATAGTCTCGAACTGGATGGCAATGCATTCCATCACGTTTTGAGGACAAAAAAAGCTAGTAATGAGTTTGAATAGATCTTTTGTTCGTAGTAGTCAAACAATATGAAAATTTGATTTGAGTTCAATAAGTTGCAACTGCACGTAAATATTGGCACTGCATATAAAAGATATATATTAAAAACTTGGTTTTTATTGGTTATATTATTATTGATAGTTTAGTTTGAACATGTATTAGATTAATCTAATTTATGAAAAAAAAATTCCGTCTTAGCTGCTTTATTACAATAAAGATTTTCAGAATTATTTTGTCGCATTAATTTATGAACATTTTAAACATGAGCTTTCTGTAGTATAAACACTTTACTGTCTCAGAACATGATAAAACCAAACAAGTAAGAACACTGCATTTGTAAATGTTTTTTCGGAAATTATTTTATAGAATAAAGACACTCTAGTTGGACTACTATTTTGATGTGTATGACATCTTTATGCAACTACAATTTTTTGTGTTTAAAAAAAAAAACTTTTTAAAAAATCGAATTCACATTAAAGTTCTTTTATCTACTTATCGAATTTATATTAAAGTTCTTTTATCAACTCATTATAGTGATGCCATTCCGCAAGCTCTAAATTTCATCCCCCAAGCAGCGACTAAAAAGTTTTTGGAAAGAATAATTTTGTAACAATAATCTTTAGCGAATTCCGATGGAACCAAAACTTAAGAGAATAATTGCTGAATATGACTTGCATCTTAGAGTTTAATTTACGCTAAGTAAATTCCTTTCTTTTAAATGAAGATAGCTGTGGAATTTCTTAATGAAAGATCGTCACCATTTCACCCAGAATTGTTACGTCATTTTCCATTCTAAACGGCATACGCCTTCTCTTCGGAAGCTTTTTAGAAAATCGAATTCGCTTTATAGTTCTTTCACCGACTCATTACAGTGATGCCATTCCGCAAGCTCTAAGTTTCATTCCTCAGTTGCAACCAAACGCAAATGAGAATTTTATTCCACAGACGAAATTGCGTCCTACATCTTCAGTTTTAATGAATACAGAATGTTTTAAATTGCATTCCACTGAAATTTTCAACTGGAATTTCTACTGAAATATTTTATCTGAAGTTTTTCCTTAAAAGAAAAAGGAGCTATCTTCAAAATATTCCCTCTAATTATGTAACTAAGACTAAAACGTTTTATAATCTGATATTTTTGCCACTGTCCTTTATTTCAACGAATCAAAAAAGTTTTTCCACCATTTTATTAATTGAAATCTATTGATGTATTTATGTCTCGTTGATTAATTAAAATCCCAAGTTCATTCGGGTTCAAATATTTAACATGCTAATTAAGGACAGCTAATTCCTGTTAAGCTTGACGACATATAACGACAAAAAGTCCTGCCAAATTAATATTTTTTTTTATATAAACAAAAGAGACGCCTAATTGATAAGTTTGTTTACGAACTTGGCGAGAAAATTTTTCACGAGACCATTTTTCCTGCCAGACTTTAATTAACCTCCGGTCAGAATATCTAATTGCCTTTTGTGCAATCCTATTAACCGAAATCCAAATTGGTACGTCGTACCTTTGCTACAAGAGTGAAACAACTCAAAATTCTTCCCTTTTGAGTTAAAGTCTGAGACGAATCACATTTGAATTTGGAATAACAAGCAACAGTCAATTTCAATTTGAATTCAAGTTGTAAACAATCGGTATAAAGCAGCTTCCAAGTACATGCAATCTGTAATTATTACTCACTTTAACTCAAAAAGAGGAGTTGTGCTACTTTTGTAGTAAGGGTGCGATATGTCTGCAACACATATAATTTAATCATAATGATTTACAAACTTCCGTTTCAAGTACTTCCCGTCATAATTTTGAGTTGAATTTTATATTAGAACTCATCTTGACCTATCGTTTGACGCACGTGTGTGTTAAATATACAGAATTGACTGGATATGACCTCAAACGAACAGTGCCTTTGTATAAGCTTCTCATTATGTTTTGTTTCTACGTTATGTACATAGATACAAAACTTGGCGTCAAGGAAACTCCGTAGTTTTTTATCCAAGGAGATGCAGATAGGTGGATGGTATCTATAATAATAAAACTCTGTGGGTCTGTCCCTCTATATAAAGCTACTTCAAACAAACGTAGAACTCTGAAATTTTCAAAAAAAGTTGTTTTGACCTACTAACTTGACTTTTGCGAAACAAAATGTTAAAAAAAAAGTTTTAATTAATTTTAAATATATATATTTTTTCTTTTAACCCTTAAATGCATGAAATTTTATTTTCAATAAATAAAATTTGAAATCAACTAAGAAATGGGATAACATGTAATGGGAAAAACAATAATAATAAAAAAAACAACATAAGGATTTTGCATATTGATGTAGTTTTACATCACAAAAAAAGCTGCATTTTCCTCGCATAAATTTATCAGTTTATGCAAAAATATAAATATAATTCGTTACTCTACCTTGTTTTTACCAGAAAACAATTTTTCCTGTGTGTTTTTATTACTTTTTATATAAATTATCGTAATTCGCAACACCCGCCGAAATGAAATTGTACTCAGACAACAGCGCCCCCAACAATAAAAATTGTCACTGATAAAGAAATAAACTGTCAAAGATTATAGTTGCGTTCGAAAACGATAAAATAGTTTCGGTAAAATTAAAATAAAAACACTATGCAAAGGTTACTACATAAAGAGATCTACATTCTACGCATTTAAAGAATGTATCGAAAAGGCAACAATATGCATTTAAGGGTTAAAGCAACTTCTAATAGAGGTACAGCTCAGAAATTTCAACATAAGTAGTTTTAGTCTTCTACTCGACAGGGAAGGGGGAGGATTTTTAATATTAAGGGTTTACTTAGAAATTAATCTTTTACTGAATGAAGCAAGCCTATACTTGCACAGCAAGGAACCTTTCAATGAGCGAGGCTGTGCTTGTGTAGCAATGAACCTTTCAGCGAGCGAAGCGAGCCTGTGCTTATGTATCAATAAATTTTTTAGCGAGTGAAACGAGCTGTGTTTGCGTGACAATGAAACCTTTAGCAGGCGAAGCGAGCTTGGTTTTACATAGTCATAAACATTTTAGCGAGCGAAGCCAGCCTGTTCGCGAAGCTCCAAAAGCTGGGACCTATACACCAATGACGGGTCTCGGCAACGCGGGGCTAGTAGATAGATAAGATATAGGAACATAAAAACTTACCAATTCATCGACATTGGCATTATTCGCATTAATGAAATGAATCATATAATTGGCGAGCTTGACAAACAAATTTTCGGAAACCAAAATAGATCTAGAATTCTAATTTTAATTAAGAGTATTGCTTAAACTTATTTCCACATTATTATAGAAGCTGAATTTAATACAAAATAATTAAAATTAAAATAAATTTGTTAATTGGAAATAAAGATTTTCTAAAACAACAGAAAGGAAAATAAAAACTGAAAATTCAACATTTTATATTCATTACTGGATAGATACTGTCGTTCTAAGCACAGAAGTGGTAAATGCATTCTTTTTGATAAATAGAGTTATACTTCTCGCATGGTTCTCTGTAATTTATTCTACATAATGATGAAAAATCTACGTCGATATTTTGGACGAACACAGTACTTTCTACATTTATAAGGAAAGTAAATATATTTACAATAATCGATTTCGATGTTTTGACGATCACAATATTTTTTTCAACTAATACATGATAAGGTAAATATACGTAAATAATAGAGTTCTACTTTTCATACATTATACAATACATTCTACATTTAATAAAAGAGGAATTAGATATACGTAAATTAATCTTTTTAGAATCTCTAATAGAAAAGAAACAATATTCGTTTTCGATGTTTAGACAAACTCAATCTTTTTTTTCAATTAATACATGAGAAAGTAAATATAAGTAAAATAATCAAGTTCAATTGTTTAGACAATTGCAATATTTCTAATACCTGTTGGATGAGAAAAGTAACAAATTAAAGAATCTATCAGAAGAAAAAAATTAATAAACTTTTTATTTTTTTCCTTCACTTATAGCTGATAAAAAAAATTCAGGCTTCTACATTTTAACTGCTTATTCCTCCATTGTTATTTTCGTAAATTTCGAATAAAATTGGCCATTGTTTAAAAAGTTGGTATAAATCTCTCTGCCCCAGTATTTTGTTTTAATTCCCTTTTCATCCATTTTTTTTTAGGTTCTTCCACTTTTTTAATAATCGTTAATACAAGCTTCTTTTTAAAGCTATTTTTTAAGATTGAAGACAACGAAGTAATTTATATTCTTTCATTGGTAATATATACTCTTTATTTAAATCAGAAATAAATAATTATTTTCCTTGGAATTACAGTATTCGCGAATAGTGGTTCCACATGAAACCATTAGAATTACAAGTTTCTTTTCAGTATCCAATAGGAAATCTAGAAAAGGAACACGTGGTATTTTCCTTCACCGATGATGAATAGGAAATCGATTGCAAATGGTTGATTGTGCTTCACATTCTCATGTTATTCTTTCAGTCTGCAATTGGTATTTTCATTGCTTTTCCCATTGAAATTTGATATCGGTATCGGCGTTGTTTGAAGCTATTCTTATGCCAAGTTAAAACCGAATTCATCTCGACCATTGTTTAGAATTTTTCCTTTTCGGATAAATATATATATAGATACAACTTATTAAAAAAAAACCTTTTTATCTACTAACTGACTTTTGTACTAAACTGAAATTTGCAGTTTTAAATACAATAATTTTGCAAAATATTACAATTTGATGAGTTATAGTTTGAAATGATTTAAGTGTTAGTTTTTTTTATTATTTTAATATTACGATTTGGGGATTAATTTTAAGCTACAGAAACAGAAGATAAGAAAATAAATCTGCAATGTGGTCTGTTGTATGCAAAAATTTGGCTATTTTTTTTTTAATCCCATCATATATTATACAAATTTCGTATATTATATTAATATTTAAAAGGGTTGTTTTCTATTGGCTTGTTTGTTAGTAGGCCACGTTGTAACGACTCAGGGATTTTCTAAAACCAATTTTCTAAAACCAATTATTTACCGTGTATTAAAAAAATTAAAGGTGGATTTAACCTAAAATTATAATGTACGAGGTGCGTTCGGAAAGTAAGTTCCGTTTGGTAATAAAAATAAAACAAGTACATATACAGCCAAGCAATTTATTTCACAAAAATCTACAACACTTATACTACTTTTCGACATAGCTCCCGTAATTTTCCCGGCATTTGTCATAACGTGGTATAAGTTTTTGTATTCCTTCTTCATAGAATGTTGCCGCCTGAGTTGTCAACCATGAGGTGACATGTTGTCGGTTACCGATCTCTAAACTCTATTATGGATCGATATTCCTAGCTCTCAATACTCATTTAATGTAAATCTCATACTCTTTAAAAACTTACTAAAGCGTTTTAATTTACTTTGACTACAAATATTTACATTTTAACTTAAGAACATCTAGTACTACGAAAAGCATAACAAAAGAATTCAAAGAAGAACCGAAACTCAAAAAACCCATTGCCACTCAGAGTTTGTAACGTTACGATTAAAGTGTACAATCTCGAAGCAGTCAGTTTCTTACAGATGTTCTTTTAGCTCTTCATCGTTGTTGAAACGTTGACCACCAAGAAAAGATATCAAATGGAGAAAGAGATGGAAGTTTCTAAAGGGAAATTGCGCTGCCCTTGCGATGTTATTTGTGTAGTTCAGTAAAAAGTTTAGGCACCAAAAGTGCGCAAAATTTTCGAAAATCCAGTTTTTGGTAAAATCTTAGATGGGCCCACCTCTTGGCGACTTATTTGAAATCCCGCCAAGTTGACTACTAATTGAATATTTGTTATTATTATTTTTCAATTAAAAAACGATACTTGAAGGCCAGAAATAATAATATTTTTTTTTTTTAAGTTAACACTTACCATAAATAGCTTGGAATAGCGCTCCATAATTGAAACTATATTAGATCAACTTAAAAATATTAGCCAGATAGAACATTCCAGATACAGAAGTATACCTAATTTTCTAGTCAATCTAATAGCTGGAATTACAGCTTATGGACTGAAAGAAAAAAAAAACCTTCTATAACTAATACACATATGGCTGGAAGATTCTAGACAGTTCTCTATAATCCGTCTAGGTTGCCACATTGGCGACGTTATCGCCACTTGTTCAGCGAGAATTCAAAAAGAAGCCAAGAGGTGGGCTGTGCTAAGATCCACCCACCCCAGTTTTTCAGTAACAATCTCGTAAACTACTGTTCGTGAAATTTGAAGGAATTCAAGAGCAATCGCATTAATCGCTAACTTACGGTTTTCCTTAATCTTTTTTTTCTCGTGCTCTTGATCACGTCCTACCTTAAACTGTTGGACCCATCTTCTTACCATAGAAACACTCATTGCAGATTCTTCGTAAACCTCGCAGATTTGTAGATGAATGTCTATTGCTTTAACGTTTTTCTCATTCAAAAAATGAATTACTGATCGAATGTCACAAGCGGCGGGATTTTCATTCAACAACTCCATTATAAACAATCACCACGAAGAACACACAACACAGAGCTAGCTCAAAATGGCGTCATTTCGTTCTGCTTAACTCAGAGTAACTACCGCGCATGCGCTGCGCTGAACTGCGATCTCAGCGAGTCAGCGGTGAAAAATGGAAACAGAACTTACTTTCCGAACGCACCTCGCAGTGCCGGATATAGGGGGGGGGGCAGGCGGGGCAGCTGCCCCGGGCGCTAACCAGAGGGGGCGCCGAAAAGCCAACAAAGCACTATTTGTTGTATAAATTTTAATATTTGGACGAAAGGATAATTTTTCATAAATAAATTTTCATTTTTTCTTAAAATTCTGGATGATCTTTAAGATATCCAACAGAAGAAAAAATCCACTAGAAAAAAAAATAATACATTTCTGTACAAAGAAAGTAATAATCTATCCTTTTACAAAAGAATGACAACGAATTCTCCCTCCCCCTGATGAAGAATAGGTTTGTGCTACATGGCAGGCTGCCAGAAATGCTAATTTAAAATCGCATTGGTAATATAGTCGCAATGTAGTTAGATAAAATTTAGCATTACAACAATTTAATGCTGTTGAAATTTTCGTAAATTGAAATATGTCGAAGAAATTATCTGGGGCGCAGAATCGCAGAAAAGCAAAAGAAACTGCAAGAATATCCCAACCTTTTATCATCTTGGCTTGTTCACGAGTAAATTTGGCAATCCCATTTTTTTTATTGACGCGCTTTGGCTTCAACCTTCCTATACTACAAATCATGGAGCTGGTTCGTTTCTCAATTTTTCATATTGGAATTCCGAATTGGCGACATTCTGGCTTTGTCGCCAACTTTTCAAAAGTGCGCCAACCCATAAACGTGAACTAGGAATTTACCATTCTTATAAGGGATTTGATTAAAAAGTTTGTTTTTTACAGGTTAAATTATTAACACTCCTACTTTTCTTTTTTGATCATACACAAGCATTCAAACATGTTTCGTAAAAAGAGAAAACGGAAGCATAAAAGTGCCTAAGTGTAACATTTTATCTATTCCTAAATAATGAAAAAATAATAAAACATCAAGGTATGAATTCTAAAAATAGATCTCAAGGCCTTATTTTTCATAAAAAATAACGAAAAAGAAAGTATTTTCCAGGAAGTGATAAATAAAATAAAAAGAATCCAGTCTCCATGCTACGAGAAAAAGGCGCCAATTTTCAGCGTGAGTTATATTGTCATTTTGACGGCATTATTTTTCACCAAACAGATGTCATGTTCGTCAAATTTTGTCCATTGCATTGGTGAGAATTTTAAATTCTCCAAGAAAATGGAGAACTCATACATAGCACAGTAAGTAATATATTATTCATTCTATTATTAAAATGAGTTTCAATAAGTTTAAATTAATTGTTCTAAAATAAACATTTATGTGTTTACCAACTATTCAATGATTTTTGTAGACAAGTCATTAAATTAATTTGCTTTTGTGTTCAATGAGTTCTGGTAATATTCGGAAGCTTTTTAAATTTTTGTATTAGTATTTTACAGAAGAAATATTTTTTGAAATGTAAAACAGCTTAATTGTTTATGATCTAAGACGTTTTGAAACCAGGTTAACCAGATTTTGTGTTAAAAAGTGTTACATATCATTCAACTATGTTCTTTTATTTCATTGTAACTGACATTATTTGTATTGATTCATTAGTTTGTTTTTTTTTGTCTTTATGCAAGCAGAATGAACCCTGGTCATTAATAAGGGCTTGTCAAATATATTTATTTAAAATTTCAATTAATTAATTCTTTTATTGTTTGTTTCAAAACAGAATTTTACAAAGGAAAAACCTTTGTTAATTTTCAATGTATATATAGTTAGCTTCAAATCTAAAAAATTATTGTGTGCGGGCGCCAAAATGAATTCTTGCCCCGGGTAAAAAGTGACCTAGTTCCGTCCCTGGCACCTCGTAGTTCTTGCTTGGATTGTTGGAAATGTTTAAAAATTACTCAATTTTAAAAACTTTTTGCTCTTTTAATTTCTTAAGAAAGATCGTCAAACTGCCCCTTCTATATAGATAATTATTTATTCATTTTTTAGTCACAATACCTATGATATATAGTATTGCTCTAAAATATATGAATTTTCACACCAAGAATAACAACAATAATAAAAGAACGTGATAAAAATGTCAAGAGAAAATAACAAGTAATATATTAATTATTAATTTTTTTAAACTTTACAAGTTAGCTTATAAAAGCTTTTTAAAGTATAACACAAAACACCCACTTTTTTCTCTCAATTTTTATTTTTTTCCCCTCTGAAATTCAGAATAAAAGTGCTCTCAGAAATCGAACGGGGAATTTAATTTTGGTACACAATTATTTTCTGTATGTAATAATTTATTTGTATTTATTTATTTGTATTTATATAGTTTTTTAACTGGATTGATCCAAAAGTCGCCCATTGTTAACACAATTTATTTTGCCTTTCAGAAATTGTGTTTGCCGTCATTGAAAACGAGCCAAGCCTGAATAAAAATAAATTATGTCTTTCTGCATAATGTATGCCTGTCTACAATCATAGTTTTCAAAGAAAACAAAAATACACTTTATCTCCCGGATTTCAAGACTCAAAAGTGCACGCATATAGTTGGTGTGTTAGTATATTAATGTAAACGCATTTTTAATTTTAAGCAGTGTATAAATATGAATGCTTACGCTATTGTGTCCAATTTGTTCGTTAAGTGTAAATTAATCGCCTTTGGAGAAAAGTGCCACTGTACTTATTAAAATTAAGTACATTTTATTTTACATAATTTATATTGTATATTATAATAATTTTAATTTTATTCTTTTTATTTTATTCTATTATAGACTGAGAGGCGACTGCAATTTTTGGACCCCATCGAACATCATTCTGATTTTTTTTATAGAAATTGGAGAAAAGTGAGTAGATTACAAATCCACTGGTCTGCCGTGGCAAAAATGGCCGAAACTGGTCAAAAATCGAGTTTTAATAAGTTGAACTAAATCCAATTGCCAAATGCGCCGTAACTTGCCAAATAATGAGCATTTTTTTTATTTGGTAACCCTCACTCTTTAATTTTCAATTAAGAAGGTTGCAGACGATTCAGATATCTGGCGACGGTCTACTTGCATCTACTAAAAGGGAGCCAAGTTGGCAATAAACATTACGTCACTGATGATGTAACTGATGTCGCCAATTTGGCTTACTTTTAAAAGATACAAGTTTTCCGAGCCAGAGATCAGAAATCGTTTGCGCTTTTTCTCATTGAAAATCAAAATGCAGTGGGTTGCCAGACGAAAAAGTTTGTTCTCTGTTTGGCAAGTTATGACATATTTGGCAATCGGATTTTAGTTTAACTCATTCCAAGTAAATTTTTGATCAGTTTCGGCCATTTTTGCCACGGCAGACCAGTGGATTCGTAATCTATTCACTTTTCTCCAATTTCTATAAAAAATTCAGAAAGATGTTCGATGGGGTCCAAAAATTGCAGTCGCCTCTCTGATTATTATTATTTTCTTTTCCATTTTATGTGAATAGTAAACATTCTTGTTTAGAATTTGCCGTCCTTGACTAATCCTGAAAATGTTCAAAGAGGCATCATGCTACAAAAAACTGCTTTCGATAACACAATTTAGCAATGATTAAATTTCTATGATTTATGTAACATTTTTATTTAATTACATCTACAGATTGAGACACTTAATCAATTATTAGTTATAGTAAAAGTATACAACATGGTGAAATTGAAGCACGGTATTTAATTTTTTTAATAAGTTGAATATTGATTTCAGAATGTTATGAATGGTTTGTTTGCTTATTTTTATTGAAAATGTCAATATACGTTTCGCTTCAAATTAGATTTAACGTTAATTAAAATTCTGTTGTTGTTTTTTCCATTGCTTTATATTTAACTCATTTGTTCTTTTGATGAACGTTGTCCCTAATTGATAGGAATATAATGCAACTGAGACATTATTACTTGCCATCACAGAAAAAACTAAAAGAAAGAACAGAAAAAAGAGAAAACTAACTCAATTACACCATAATACTGATGTGGATTTGCGTCGTTTGTATATTTTCATCTTTCATTTAGAATAAATGGCCAGTTTGGCAGTATTTTTACGACAATTCTTGAACGGGTCTAAAAAAAAAAAAAAAAAATATATATATATAAAAAAATCACCAAAATGGTAATTTTGGCTATTTTCCTTTATTATAAGTTAAACTGAGGACGTGGAGGTAACCCTAACTATAGCTGATATTTTTTAATAAAAAGTGCAAATTCCCAATATTTTACAAAATTTACCATACAAAAAAAAAAGATAATTACTCTTAATTACGTATTTATTTTCTAACTTATATCACAATACATGCATAAAGATTTATGAGTTATTACTTATAAGCGTACTGGCACTACACCCCTGGTCACGGGAGAGCGCTGGTGATTGGATGATGGGAGTTACCAGCGCCAGTAAATAGAAATTGTTTGATCTACTGGAGCCAGTAGGCGGAGTGGTGTCTCATGACGTCCCAGACTGGCGATTCCAACTGGTACGCGGACTTTTAGCGAGTGAACGAGCCTTTAAGGGGACATTACAGTCTTCGACGAAATTTAAAAGCAGTATTTACATCCAACTTCAATGTCCTATAAATTATTTAATTTTCAATATATATGCACATTTTTTGCATAGGATTTATTGTTGAATATTTGTTAATATAGTAATTGTGTAAAAATAATCAAAAAATTGAATAATTTAATTTTATAAACATTTTTTGAACAATGAAATTTTTTAGATTTAAAAAATAGTCATTGCCTTGGTACACTTTATAAAGAAAATAATCTATAAATATTTATTTAAAAAATACCAATGTTAAGTAAACATTGGGAATTAATTTGCTGACCTATTTTTTAAAGCAATAGTGCTTTTGAAATTTATTAAAAAAATTATTCATTTTGTATGCACTAAAAATAACTTTTTTTTCGACATAAAATCCATAATAAAATATATATATACATATTTATAGTAAATATTTTAGATCTACAATATAAAACTCACTTTTATATAATATGTTACACAAAAATTAATATGAAATATGAAATAGATTATTTTTAAAGTGTACCAAGGCAAATGACTATTTTTTAAATCTAAAAAAATTTCATCGTTCAAAAAATGTTTATAAAATTAAATTATTCAATTTTTTGATTATTTTTACACAATTACTATATTAACAAATATTCAACAATAAATCCTGTGCAAAAAATTTGCATATATATTGAAAATTAAATAATTTATAGGACATTGAAGTAGGATGTAAATACTGCTTTTAAATTTCGTCGAAGACTGTTACGTCCCCTTAAAAGGTGGAGAAATTTGAAAAATGATGGAAAACAAACAATTCCAATTGTAATTTTTATTTTGGGAACATCTCAGATTGTCTATCTTTATTGCTCCGTCCGCATTAAAGAGCTTCGCAAATCCTCCACACAGATGTGGAATACCCATGTAGAGGCCCCCACAATGAATGAAATAGATTTAATGAGAGGATGTTCCTGAAAGATATCAGTAGTAAAACGTTTATCTATTGTGTCGTTTGTTCACTTGAAAGTTCTTCTGAATTATTTACACCTCTTCCGTTCCACATTTCATATAATAGTTTGCGCTCACACAAAGTGGGTAAAAAGTTTTGGGTAATTCGATTCAAGTTTGTTCTTCAGACCTTTCGATTTGTTAAAATTTTTTATGATTTGTTTTGTATGAAACTTCGTGAACCATTTAAAAACAGATTGGTAATCAGGGCCTGTTTTCCATATTTGCCCACACCGGACATGCTTACTTTAGAGTTATACTTATTAACTGAACATTCCTTTAAAATTATTTGTGCTATAATCATTTAATTTTTTTATTCCGAAATTTTTATTCGAATCTCCGAATTTATCGAAAATTGAACCGAAAATTCGTAAAAGGAAATAATTTTACTTTTTGCCTTTACCAAAGTACTGTTTTAATATTTTTAAAAAACATGGTATTTTTAACTTTTTCCCTACTATAAATTCAACTCTCTTATAACCTTTCGTTAGTCGCGCTCTGCTTTCGGACATGGTTAGTCACCTTACACCTATGAGTTGTTTCTGGTTTTTTGTCAGCCGAAATTAAATTTATTCTAGTTTAAATAGTTAATTGTTACCGATTTAAGATTCTTTCAAAGATTCTTTGGAGATATAAAGTATTAAACAATATATTTAAATGTTCAAAAATCGTAATACAAGTAACTCAATAAAAATAAAAACATAGGAAAGTGTATTAGGGATGCACCTGTGAGGTGCGCACAACTGGAGGAAGGTTAAAAGGGATTTAACCCTGTCCTATAAGATGTCCTATAAGAAGTACCTATAAGATGTATAAACACAGGTTCACTTCGCTCGCCGAAAATTCACTGCTGCACAAGCTCGCTTCACTCGCTGAAAAATTCATTTCTGCGCAATCACGGACTAGCTTCGCTCTCTGAAAGGTTCATTGCTAAGCAAACATAAGCTCGCTTTGCTCGCTGAAAGGTTTATTGCTAAGCAAGTATAAGCTCGCCTCATTCGCTAAAAAGTTAATTGCGACTTAATACAAGAACACCCTCAAATGGCGAGACACTAAAAAAAAAATTAAAAAATTCGTTAATACAATAATACTACCCCTCTCATTCCTTTTTGAAAAGCAAAATTAGAAGGCCAGAACTACTTATGTTGAAAATTTTAGAGAACTACGACTTCTATTCTTGTTTCAAACAAAGACGTGCTCACGACCAACGATAAAAATATTAAAAAAAAAAAAAAAGCATTTTAGAATTTTCTATTAACTTAATTTCATGAAAGTATGTACATTTAGAAGCATTATTTAACTATAAATCAACAGTTCTGTATATAACTTTAAATTGTTTCTTAACTTTATCTCTTACTTCCAAGTAAACAAAGTCGCCGAATATTCATTAAAATAACAATAAATTTTGGACCCTTGTTCAAGTTTAGGGTTAGGAAGTATAAATTATTTCTTTACTAGTTAATATTTTTAATAAAAGACACGAGATTATAAAATTTATCGTTGAAGAGGGGGGGGGGGGTTTGGGCATCCCCTTACTTTTTTTCACCACCTCTACCACTGGATATAACAACAGTAATAAAAGACCATTGACAAACTTTGGAGGGGAAAAATTGATTTATTATTATTATTATTATTGTTGTTGTTGCATAACAACTCTATGAGAAGTTAAAATCTTGGATTCTAATAGAGCTATCGGACTAGTGACAAATTTTCTCGCCAAATTAGACACTTTGGCGATATTTTCTCTCTGTATTAAAAAAAAAAAAAAAAGTAGGAATTAAAATTCAGTGAACGTCGTTTCAGAATTTTTCCGCCGCGAATAGTTCTATGTCTTGCAACGCAAAAACAATCGGATTAAAAATTATGAAATTTTGCACATTTGTGGAAAAAGGTTTGGGAAATATGCTGATAAGGAAAAATCAGAGAAGAGAACTTTAGTTTTTGAGATATTATATGCTAAAGTGATGTATATTTTTTTGCCTCTTCAGGGAAAACTAACCACTACAGAAATCTAATTTAATCACATATATATGTGATGTATTCCCATTGGAACCTTCGATTTCGGATTTAAAATTCTATGGTATGTTCCGGAGTTTGCGAGAGGCGGCTTGAGAATCGTCGAACGTTGTAGGAGCTGGAACATTGACTTTCTCTCTGAAGTGGACTGTATTTAAAATCAGCTCAAAACAATCTTGCTGTTAAAACCTTTATTACAGTTATAAAATCATTTATGTTAAAGACTAGCAAAAAGAACCTCACTCATAATTCTGTCAATTGACTATATAACAAAAAAGGGGCGTCTCTACGATCAACGACGGTGACAGTTAAACTTTACATTTTACTGACAGTCAAGTAGACAGTTCATTGACGCTCGTTAACAAACGTAACTCAGAAATCCATAAAAGCCAGATACTTCGGTTCGACCACCCCTTTTGGAATAAGTAACTCTTTGCACTATCCAAACGTCACCATCTTCTCCCCTCTCTTGTCTTTGGCAATAAACTTTTGTTTGTTTACCTCAACCACGATTTACTTTTTTTCTTTTAAGACTGTCTACACTACTGCCCCGTTATGTATATATATATATGTCACACTAACACACTCTCGTTTCCCTTTTATAAAATTTCAATGTAATTTGGGAGTTATTAAATTTCGAAACATTCAATTTTAAGCTTTGTGCGATTGATATTTGTTTTTTATTAACGGTGGAAAAGTATTGAAAAAAGATTATTTTCTTTTAATAAATTATACCATAGCATAAACCAGATTACCAAGATTCGATTTAAAAAATCGGAACTTGGATTGTTAAAATAGCGAAGGGAATTTGACTACTTTAATTTAGTTAAAACGGTGTATTTTTACCTTCAATTACCCATATGTATGCAGAGGGTAATGAAAGTATAGCATCCAGAAGAAAAAAAAATTCGATTTTTTTGTTGTTGCATTTCTCCACGTTTTGAGACATCCTGATTTCAAAAACGTGATCTAGGAAAAATGTGTGTATGTGTGTCTATGTGTATGTGGTCAGCATAACTCCCGAACAAATTGACCTCCGATGTTTAAATTTGATGTGCGGGTTGGTGGTAACCATGGAACCTACCATTAAGATTTTTGTCAAAATCGCGCATGCGCTTAAGGTAACTGCCATTGAAAAAATCATGTTTTTCAGTAAATGCTAAAAAACGGCTCAAACGATTTAGTTCAAAATCGCTGTGGTAAGGCCTCTTAAGGTGTTCTAAACATCCCCACCTCCGAAATTCCAGTAAAAATGCTTTAATGGAGTAAAAAGTTGAAAAAAGAATGCTTTCAACGCAAAACGATCTTTTTTCATCTCCCTTCAGTTTCGCTTATAATAAAGGATAATATGAGGTTTAACGAAAAACATATCGCCAAAATCACCATTTTGGCGAAGGACTACGTTACTGTGACCAATCACTAAGATTTTAAAGAAGTGTTTGATTGGTCAAAATTTTTCAGGAGATACTTATGACGTACCATGCATTGTATATTCTTCATTTTCACATACATTTTTGCCCGGGGTATTTCAAAAGTTATAGTATTTTTCAAAATTGTGCAATATTTATGGTATTTTTTTATTATTTAACGATTTTACAAGGTATTTCATTCAATACTTTTTGTTTGACGGTTGTAAAAATGGTTGAAAATCTAGCAACCTTGGTTTTAAAAGTTGGTTTTCAGTTAGATTCGAGGTCGATTTGAATGCTATTGTTTGCAAAAATCGTCAGTTCGATATTTTCAAGAAAATAATTCATAATTTATTGATTTTTAGGATCACGTCAGAAAGCTTTCATTGATGCGCGTTTTTTAGTTGTTATGTATTTTTGGTAGCAAACCACAAGCGTAGCGAGCTCGGGCTTTTGTGAGCATTAGTGAGCAGACGACTTGAATGCAAAGCAATTCACAGGTGTTTTCGAGCGTTAGCGAGCTATGGGCTGACCCTCCAAATTCGCAATATTTTGTCATCTACCTTAACAACAATACAGTACTTTTAGCCTTAAATGTCGACGAATGTTATACTTGTTAAACCTAACCTCAATCTATACGTTTGTAGAAGCAATATTTTTGTGACAATCAAAAATTTAATTTTTTTAATTTTTATTATTTACCCACAGCCGATATAAATCGAAAAAAAAATAGGGGTGTGGAACATTGCACAACTTTCAATTACACTATACGATATTGGTCATTGCAGTAAAATGTAACATGGTGTTACTTACCATTTTCTTGTTTTCACTCATTTAAATTAAAATTGCCAGCTTGGCGATATTTTTGGCAATAATTTTTATGTGACAAAAAAAGAAAAAGAAAACCGCCAAAATGGCAAAATTGTGGGTTTTATGCGATTGACATTATATTTGTCCATGCTTGTGCGTGAAGCGCAAAAAGATTAATCGTTGATGTACGATGCTCAAGTGCAGAGAGCTCTGTGTTAAAAGCACTCGTTTTTCAACTTTTTAAGCTTTTATCGCCTTTTTATAGGAATTTCGGAGGTGGGAACACCTGCAGAGGCATTGGAACTGCGATTTTTATCAGAATCGTTAGAGCCGTTTTTTAGCAATTACTGAAAAACATGATTTTTCAATGGCAGCTTACCTTATGCGCCTTCCGCGATTTTGACGAAAACCTTAATGGTAGGACCCTGCGCCATCACCATACCGCACACCAAATTTAAACATCGTAGGTCAGTTTGTTCGGGAGTTATGCTGACCACGTACACACAGATACACAGAGAGACATTTTTTCTAGATCAGTTTCTTGAAATCAGAATGTTTCAAAACGTGGAGAAATGCAAAAAAATCAAAATATTTTTGTCTACCGAATTCTATACTTTCATTATACATATACATATATATACATACATATACATATATATACATACATATACATATATATACATGTATATACATATGAGTAATTGAAAGTAAAAAGGGCTCTGTAGTCCCTTTACTGCGTTCGCTACTGACTTTTACAGGCGGGCCGTATGATTTATGTTGGAGATTTCCGCGGCCCGGATACACCAAAATATATATTTTTAATTATTATCGATTTAACAGTATATAGCATTTCTGAAAACTGGAAAATTCAAATTACCAAAGAATCCAAAACGCCAAAACTCATCTTTCCGAAATAGCAGGCCGACCAAACGGTATAGTGGTTAGCGTGCTGGCTTCTAGACCGCGAGGTTGCGGGTTCCGAGTCCCGCGTAGGCATGGGTGTTTGTAAATGTATGTTGGCTTTCTAATGACGAATGTTTCGGCGCATTATAGCCCTCGTGTTGCTGACGGCGCCAGATAATATACAACCAACAACCAACCGAAATAGCAAAATAATTAATTTTTCGAAACTTTAACAAAAATTATTAAAATTTTCAATATTAAACTTATTAGCAAGAAGTACATAGATAATTCACTTTTCAAACCTTAACATAAATAATTTTTTAAAAGACAAATTTTTAAGGGTTTTTGCTGGAGTTATGCTGACCACCTACACACAGACAAGACATTTTTTTCTAGATCACTTTTTTATAATCAGATTGGTTGGTTGGTTGTTTTCAGATTATCTGGTGTCGTCAGCAACACGAGGGCTATAATGCGCCGAAATATTCGTCATTAGACAAGCCAACATACATTTACAAACACCCATGCCAACACGGGACTCGAACCCGCAACCTCGCGGTCTAGAAGCTATCACGCTAACCACTATACCGTTTGGTCGGCTTTTTATAATCAGAATGTTCCAAAACGTGAAGAAATGCAAAAAAAAAATCTTTTTTTTTAATTTTTTTATTTTTGCCGAATGTTATACTTTCATTACCTTATGAATACATATGGGTAATTGAAAATAAAAATGCCTAAGCGTTAAACAAGCGCAGTCGTTATATTCGTGGCATGTTTGCATCGCGCTGCTTGTTCTGTTAGGCAAGTGTGGTTGCGTGCTGTCCGACTCAGTGCTTTTTGAATGTGTGCCGAATTGAAAGTGAAGCTCCACTTTCTTTCGGTAGTGTCTAGTGGAAGTTAGTGGAGCACGTCGGCAGCCCTCACTTCTTGTGTTATGAAGGGAGGTCGTTGACATCGCGGAATGATTTGATCACGTTTTGGAAGTTATGAAAGCTTTGATAGTGGGTTCTCTTTGTGGTTGGTTGTGTAGCTCAATTTTTTTTTACTGTGAAACAGATTTAAACATAGAGCGTAAATTAAGAAATTTTATAAAGCAACAGACAATTCCCGGATTTTTTTTTTTATTATTTAATTCTAAAAGTTCACAAAAATTTCTACTCACTGCGCCTTTTCTTTTTATTTAATTTGCAACCAAAGTTCGCTTTGATAGTTTTGGCGGGAAAAACGACACATTCGCCTCGAATCGAATGTGACGTCACTACATCTCAAACAACTTGGCTTGAAACGCAGCAGCGGAAACCAGTTTTGCAAGTTTCTCTCAAATCAAGCCAATCAGTACGGGATATAACACTGAACAATTCCAACATTTTTTTAAAAGCGAATGAAATTATTTTATATTTATGAAAAATTTCTTTCTGATTCCAAATATTCAAACAAAAGTTCTTTAAAAAAATTAGTTATTTAAATATTAAAAAAGAAAATGCCCCAAAACCCAGCCAAAACCAGTCCTATCAAAACACTCAACAAAATCTGTGAAGTCAAGAAATCCTTCCGTTTCTATGGTTATCGTGAGGTTTCAGCCAAATAGTTGGCGTTGAAATAGTTCTCGTTGGTGGACCATTGCCGTATCCCGTACAGGCTGGCGAGATTTCTGAGAAACTTGCAAAACTGGTTTTCACTGCTGCATTTCAAGCCAATATGCTTGAAATCTGACGTCACATTCAATTTGAGCAGGATGAATAATTTTCTCGACAAAGTCTAACAGGGGAACTTTGATTGCAAATTAATAAAAAAGGAAGAAAAAGCGCATTGAGCAGAAATTTGTGTGTTTATGGCCTTTTCGAAAATTTTTGAATTGAATAAAAAAATAAAAAAATAATGCGAAAATTGTCCATTAAAAAATAAATCTTACTCAAGCCAAAAATTTGGTAGAAACTTCACGATAACCATAGAAACGCAAGGATGTTTTGACTTCACAGGTATATCGGATCGCTTTAAGCGGACTGCGATAATACGAGATTTTCGGTCATTTTCATTTCTTAATGTTTAAATGACTAATTTTTTTTTTAAAAACTTCCGTATGAATATTCGAAATCATAAAGAAATTCTTTATCAATATTACCTAATTTCGCTCGTTTTTAAAAAAATGCTCGAATTGTCTATTATCATTTAATATTGCTATAGATTACGATGCCATTGTGGAGCAAAAATTCAAAAGACCCAGGGCTATTCACCACCATTGTGCGGTACAGGACTTTTCAGAAAGGACTCACAACTTTGAAATGGCAAAATAATCCGAGAGGCGACTGCAATTTTTGGACCCCATCGAACATCATTCTGAATTTTTTTATAGAAATTGAAGAAAAGTGAGTAGATTACGAATCCGCTGGTCTGCCGTGGCAAAAATGGCCGTAACTAATCAAAAATCGACTTGGAATGAGTTGAACTAAAATCCGATTGCCAAATATGTCATAACTTGCCAAAAAGTTAACAAACTTTTTCGTTTGGCAACCCACTGCATTTCGATTTTCGACGAGAAAAAGCGCAAACGATTTCTGATCTCTAGCTCGGAAAACTTGTATCTTTTAAAAATAAGCCAAACTGGCGACATCAGTTATGTCATTAGTGACGTAACGTTTATTGCCAATTTGGCACATTTATGAAAGATGCAAGTAAGTTATAACCACACATCCGAATCGTCTGCAACCTTCTTAATTAAAAATTAAATAGTGAGGGTTACCAAATAAAAAAAAATGCTTATTATTTGGAAAGTTACGGCGCATTTGGCAATTGGATTTAGTTCAACTTATTAAAAGTCGATATTTGACCACTTCCGGTCATTTTTGCCACGGCCAGTGGATTCGTAATCTACTCACTTTTCTCCAATTTCTATAAAAAATTCCGAATGATGTTCGATGGTGTGCAAAAATTGCAGTCGTCTCTCAATCCATAACTACAAAACAGTGAGTCATAAGAAGAAGAGACAAATTGTAAGTAGGATAGAAAGGCGTAGAATTTTAAATGCATCAGTTTGCAAAATTAATTGTAGTATTGAGTATTCAAATTTGGTTGGTTGGTTGTATTCAGATTATCTGGCGCCGTCAGCAACACGAGGGCTATAATGCGCAGAAACATTTCGTCATTTAACAAACCAACATACATTTACAAACACCCATACCAACACGGGACTCGAACCCGCAACCTCGCGGTCTAGAAGCCAGCACGCTAACCACTATACCGTTTGGTCGGCGATATTCAAATTTGAAAACAAATTGTTGTAAGCTCTGAATATAGCGGAATTAATTCATTATTTCCCTCTTGAACTAGGGTTGTGGAACATCGTACAACTTTCAATTACACTATAATACTGACGTGGACTTGTGTCATTTATCGTTTGTATATTTTCATCATTCATTTATAGGAAATGGTCAGTTTGGCGATAGATATATACATATTTTTTGCGATAATTCTTGTATGGGTCTATATAAAAGAAGAAGAAAAACTTCTCCAAACTGATGATTTTGGGGTTGTATTTTTCGGTAATCCTTATATTATCCTTTATTATAAGCGAAACGGATGAGATAACAAAAAATGATCGTTGATTAGGTATAATGCTCAAGGAAAGAGAACTCTGCGTTGAAAGCATTCGTTTTTCAACTTTATACTCCATTAAAACATTTTTACCGGAATTTCGGAGGTAGGGATATTTAGAACAAACACATTAAGAGGCATTACCACGGTTAGAGCCGTTTTTTAGCAATTACTGAAAAACATGATTTTTTTTTCAATGGCAGTCACCTTTCGCGCATGAGCGATTTTGATGAAAATTTTAATGGTAGGTCCCATGGCTACCACCAACCCACACACCAAATTTGAACATCGTAGGTCAATTTGTTCGGGAGTTATGCTAACCACATACACACACAGACAGACATTTTTTCTTGATCACTTTTTTGAAATCGGGGGGGGGGGGGGTTCCAAACGCGGTGAAATGCAAAACGAATTTTTTTTTTGTGACTGAATTCTATACTTTCATTACCCTATATAAACATATGGGTAATTGAAAGTAAAAAGGGCTCTATAATCCCTTTACTTCAGCGTTCACCTCTAACTTTTACATTCGGGCCGTATGATTTATGTTGTAGATTTCCGCGGGCCGGTTTTTAACCCTTTGCACTCCAGGCTTTTTTCGCGCGGAGGAATCAGCAACTCGAGACATTTTAGGTTCGGCTGGTGTTTATGGATTTGCTTCATAGAAACTATACACAGTCATTGGCCTTGCATCGAATTTCCGCATCACACCTAATGGTCCTCTCGTGGTTTGGCATCCAATCGTGTGGCGCCTGAGAGGCGCCACTGGAGTGCAAAGGGTTAATTATTATCGATTTAACAGTATATATAGCATTTCTGAAAACTAGAAAATTCAAACTACCAAAGAATCCAAAACGCCAAAACTCATCTTTCCGAAATAGCAAAATAATGAATTTTTCGAAACTTAACAAAAATTATTTAAATTTTCAAAATTAAACTTATTGGCAAAAAGTACATAGATTATTCACTTTTCAAACCTTAAGATAAATCATTTTTTAAAAGACAAATTTTTACTGTTTTTGCTTTTCACTCCATTCATTTAAGAATGGTGTTTATGGAATTTTCGACATGAATTTCATTGATTTCATTTTCCTCACATTTAATATTAGTGAAAAAAAAAAAAAAAGAAGAAAAAAAAGCCAAGTTAATATTTCTTTTCGTAATTCGGAAATACAAAAGAAATCATTTTCGACTTAAGGGGGTCCGGTACCGAAAACAAAAAAAAACTTTATTTATGTACATTTTTATGTCAAAAATTTATTTTATGTATGAGATACTATTTATATATCTTTGAGAAAATGTTTTTTTTTTAAATATTGTATTTAGTTATTTAAAAAAAAAATTAAAACCAAGAAAAATCCATAATAATTGATGTTTGCGTATTTTGATATAAGTCAAGAAAAAATAATTTTTTTTTTCAAAGTGAAAGCTTTCTGTAGTACATAATTATATAAAGAAAATTTGGCCTTCACAGAATTTTGATAGATGAATTAAAAAAAAAATTAAAAAATTCTCAAAGTTAAAATATTGAAATTTTTGCTTTTTTTTATGTTATCTTTTATGCTAAATGTTATATTTTAAAACAGAATAAAAAAATAAAATTCTGCGAAGACAAAATATTTAAAACTATATAAATTAAATGCTCTAAAAATTTGAATAGCCAATTGTTAATAGTTCTGGAGATATATCGATTTGAATATGCAACATCTATGAAAAACACTAGTGCTCGAAAAACGCACTTTAAGCAGACTCTTCAAGGTGTTACGCCCATTAGTGGTGTTTAAATCACAGGTAATTTTGTGGCGTTCTAATCACCGGAGGAATAAGATAAAGACATCATTCTCTTCAGGAATGCATGAACATTTTTTTAAAATCAGAAAAAAAAATTGGGATTTTTGAAGAAATTTCGGTACTGGACTTAAGCAAGGAAGTAAAATTTTGCCACATAACAAAAAAAATTGTCTTAAAATTAATCTTTCAACAAAAAAATAGTAAGTAAATTATTTAAAAGAAAAACTATTACTTATTACTGTACAAACACCCCCCCCCCCCCTCACACACTTTTACCTCTTCTGTGCCCTCTCCCAAAAGGTCAATAAGCCAGGAATAAATAAAACAGAAGTTCCGCCTTTTCCAACAAAGAGGAAGCACCCCGATTTCCTCCAAATCGTCGTCATGAATTGGAGAGTTGTTTTTAGACGACATCACAGGCGAATACGTCATTTTCTGCCACGTGGAAGACCTCTTTTCCCGCCACAGGAAATCTGGGCCAACGGACATTTGGCGACTGCCAATTGGCGATGGTGGCTGGCGACGTCTTTCGTTAGAGCCATTAAATGGATTTCAATTCTTATGTAACCATATAAGGTTGGCAATTGACATAAAAATTATTTTTCAAAGATCTTTTATGAGAGATGTTGGACTAGAAAGTGAATATGGAATATGGAATCATTTAACTTCTGTAATCGAATTTCTTTAACACTGTTCATCTCAACATCTTATATTTTTTTAAAGATTTAAAATAATTTTTGTCAAAGAACTTTAATAGGCAGCGTATATAATAAAGCTTGGTTAAATTTTAAAATTCTACCATTTAAGATATTCTAAATTGTTTTTCGACAATGTTCGATGCTAATTGGCTTCCCATTTTTTTTTTTTTTTTTTTTTTTTTTTTTTTTAAAGAAGCGTTTTATTATTTTTTTTAATAAACGCAATCAATTTCTTTAAATGTTCTTACACATTCACAAAACAACAAAACTGAATATGATTGTATTACATCGTCAATCACCTTTTTTGAAAACTGGAACTTTAAAAACTTTGAAACTTACAACAAATATAGATTTTTTTTAATCTAATTGTTTGCGGTATATTTCTCTTCCAGGGTAAATATATAAAAAAATCTATAATATTTTAATAGAAAAAAATGTCTGTACAGTAACAGCATTACACAATCAGCTACGGAGTCAAGAGGGTGGTATCTCCAAATGAGGATACATGTTGTTTCCCGACATTAGTATTTTAGCACATTAAAAATGGAATTAAATTCAGAAATATAGATAAATATTGAAACACATTACTTCTATTATTCTAAAAATACAAATAAATTTGTTCCTTTTTTTTTTAGCTTTTCAAAACCTTTATAAACATTTTATTATAGTTTGCTGCATTTTCTTGTAAGCAGAAATATTCTTACAAAATTACTTAGATATGTAAACATGCAGTAACATTATGAATGTACGATATGTTTTACATTTTCTTGAACTTTTATTTCGTATCCACTCGGAAAAGGTTTTCCAACTTTGTCTTGGAAATTCGACTGAGGAAATTTATATGTGTTACCTGAGCAGATTAGCTTATCAGCGATTTCTTTACAACAACAAAAAAAAGCAACAAAAACATCAAATAGCGTCTCCATTAACAGGAACCAACATTTTACTTGTTTCTAAAGATAGTTTCTGAAACATGTTTCAGGTTTTAAAAATTAATTGATGAAAATTAATAGTAACTTGGAAAAATGGAAAATGCCATTGGGCATCACTTGATAGAAACAAATTCCTTAAAGGGTTGAGGGCAGATTTGAAAATTTTCATAGAATAATATTGCCATTAAACTTTAATATACAATATTTCAGATTTAGGTGCATAATAGAGCATGTTATGGACTAAATAAAAATGCAAGAAATGAGTTGTAAAAACGAAAAGCTTTTATCACACAATCGATTATTTTAAAAAAAAAAAAAAAAAAAAAAAAAGTACTTTTTAATATAAATTATGCTTTCAATTAACAAGTACTTTAGGTTCGTCTAAATTTTCTTTTAGTCATTTTCGAGTTAATAGATTAATGTTCGTATGTATGCTAAGCTGAAATGTTATGTTTTTGTGGAATACCCACTGTATTTGTTGATTAGCACGGTTCCGGCTGCCTATTTCTGCCACTATCAAATAAATAACGCAACCAAATAAGCCTCATAATTTCGACTGCAACTAAGTCCAAATCTTCTCGTGTAAACCGCTCTTTCCAACCCCACAACACCAACATTCGCAGGATTGAAAACCAAAGAAATAACAAATATGAACGTTGATATTTCTATATCAAGTTATAATTTTAAAGATTTATATACCACTATACATGATTCTTTTATTTAACTACTATAGCTACGTGGCCCTGCGTTGCGGAGACCCGTCATTGAAATCCCAGCTTTTGGCACTTCACGAACTATCTAGCTTCGCTCACTGAAAAGTTCATTGCTAAACAAAACCAAGCTCGCCTCACTCGTTAAAAGATTCATTGTTAGGCAAACACAGCTCTCTTTGCTCGCTGTTCGCTCACTGAAAATTCGCTGTTACCCAATCACAGGATATATTTGCTAAATGAAAGGTTCGTTGCGGAGCCAGCATAAGCTCGCATTACTCGTTAATAGATTAATTTCTTCGTAAACCCTTGATATTAGAGCCCCCCTTCCCTATTGAAAAACAAAAAAATGGTCCCCGTTAATACAATTATACAACCCCCTCCCACCTCTTAGAATATTTTAACGTTGTGTTTCTCTTTGTGAAAAGCAAAATTAGAAGGCAAAAACTAACTTATGTTGAAAATTTCATAACTGTACGCCAATTAGAATTGTAAAAAAATTAATTAAAAAATTAATTACAATTTTAACATTCTGCTTGTCAAAGTCCAATTATAAGACCCAAACTACTTTTGCTTAAAATCTCAAGAGTTCTGCACTTAAAACAAACCCACAAAAATATAAAAAAGAAATTTCAATATCATGAAACAAAAAACTAAAAAAGCGTAATCCTGGAAAAAAAAGAAGAAAAAAAAGGAAAGAAAAAAAATTAAAAAGAAAATGCAATTGGTGCGGGGGAAACTGCCATTGCTTGCTTTCTTCCTTCCCCCATTTAACTTCTTTGCTAGGACTAATCCTTCGAAGTTAAAGCCTTCTTTTGACTTCTTTCAATCTTGAACGCCTTGGAAGAATGAGGCAAAATTTAAAAAAAACAATTATTATTTACACTACGGGAAAAAAGTAGAAGGACAGTCATATTTTGTAATTTATGCTTTGTATTTCGATCCTCCTGATCTAAATTTCTTTTTTTATGTAGTTTGGCTACTTTTTCCTTTTTATAAATGAGTAAATTTTATCTACCACTAGTAAAAATTAAGGAAAACAGTACTGAACGATTTTTGGTGTGTGAAAAAAGTAGAAGGACACGTGCTAAAATAATTTGTTTTGGAATATATTAAACCTCAAAGGTAGGTGTTTCATTCTTTTTAACTGTTTTTGTTAAGAAAAACATACTGTTTTATTGAAAATTCGTCGTTTTCATCTTTTTAGAATGCCTAGAGGAAAACCTTTAAGTGAGTTTGAAAAAGGCCAAATTTATGCCCACAAAAACGATGGCAAAAGTGTAAGAGAGATTATACACCAGCTACATATTAGTCCAAATACTGTTTAAAACTATATAAGAAATCCTAGTAGTCAGGGAACAAAAAAGAAGACTGGCAGACCTAAAAAACTGATGCAACGTGATCGAAGAAAAATCATTCGGGAACTAAAAAAAACGGATGAAAGTATTGCCAAAGCTCAAAATAATGCAGGCATCACACACGTTTCAAGAAGAACTGTCTACAACTACATAAAAAGGTCCGAAAATTTCGTATTCCGAAAAAGGAAGCACCATCCCAAATGGAATGAAAGGCACATTGAACACCGACTGCACTGAGCTAAAAACCACATGTCCTGGACTTCAGAATGCACCTCCGTTATATTTTCTGATGAGAAAAGATTTAATTTAGACGGTCCAGATGGCTACAAATACTATTGGCACTGACTCGGTACTGAAGAAAAGACTTATTCTACCCGAAAGATGGGAGGAGGGAGTTTAATGGTTTGGTTGGCAGTCTGGTACGGAGGAAGAACAAGCCTAGTGTTCCTGAGTGGCAGGCAGAAACACACAGATTACATCCAAGTCTTGAATTCAGATCTCCTTCCCTACGGAGTTGAGCTAGGCGGAAATGACTGGATTTTTCAACAGGACGGAGCATCAATTCACACAGCTAATGGGGTTAAAAATTGGTTTGCAGCAAATAATGTTCGGGTTTTGCCATGGCCTGCTAAAAGCCCGGACCTCAACATTGTAGAGAACATATGGGCAATGATTATTCGTCGCGTTTACGCGGAAGGCAAGCAGTTTGAATCTATAGTTGAGCTTTGGAGAACTTTGAATTATGTATAGGACAATTTCTGCCAAACAGAAATTCAAACTTTATATGATTCGATGCCAAATTGAATTTTTGAAGTAATCAAAGCCAATGGTGGAAAAATTCCCTATTAATAAGACTTTTATTTGCATTATTTAGAAGTGTCCTTCTACTTTTTTCACAGAGTATGATGAAGTCAAAACTGATTTATTGCTGTACTTGACCTGTATTTTTTTGTTTCAATTTTCAGATACAGTTATCTGTTTGTAATTAGTAATTTAAAGTGTTACTCATTAAATTGTAATGGAAAAAAATCAGTGTTTTTTATTTATAAAAAAAAATCATGTGTCCTTCTACTTTTTTCACGCAGTGTATAACAAAAAAATAATAATCAAAATTTCGACATTCTGTATGGGAAAATCATAATTATTCGGTTTAGACAACTTATGTTGTAAATTTCAGAATTCTTCGCCAATTTGAAGTCACTTTATAAAGATAAACTTTAAAAAATCAAAAAAATAATAATTTAAAAAAATAATAATGGAAATTTTAACATTTTATCAAAAGTCAAATTAGAAGGTCAAAACTACTTATATTTAAAATTTCAGAGCTCTACACCTGTTTTAAGTAGCTTTCTTTAGTGGGACAGATCTACAGATTCTTTGCTTTATTATTATAAATTAATTGTTATATTTCTAACTTGTTCATTTTAAAAATAATGTTGTTCCCTTTGACATCGGTCGATTTTTTTTAACTAAACACTAACTTTAAGTCTTTCCCGACATAAGGTGGTTTAGGATCACTGTTTAAACTTTTTATGAAAACATAAAAAAAAATTAAAAAAAATTACGATCTTGAATTATTACAATTGTTGATCAAGAAGACTCAACAGTTACTACCTATAGAACTTAATCAACTGGATTTAAATCACTTCCTCATGAGGTTGTTATTAGGATTCCAAACAATATAAAAGAAATTCTGAAAATAAAGATGTTTTATTTCTACCGACTTCGCGTAGGTTGTTTTGGCAATTGCTTTTCTAAGAATTCTGTGATGTAATGATTTTCATTTCCAGAATCCCAACTTTGCTGATTTCCATGGTAATCATAAAAAGCTATTTTTTCCTAAAAATGCATTGAGATTGTTCCCACTCACAATAAATTGTTCAATTAAGCAAACAGCCATGGATATTAAGTTTTTGGAGCCAAATGCTTACAGCAAAACAAATAAATTCCTTACTAATTAAATTATAGGAGTTTCTTTGACGGTGGTAAGACACAGAGGTGATTTGTAATAGTTCGAGAGGCATGTTTAGCGTACCCAGCATGTTTAGTACCCCATGGAACAATCTTTCTGATTTTTGTTATAAAATGTGGAGAAAAGTTAGTAAATTACGAATCCACTGGTCTGCCATGGCAAAAATGGTCGAAACCGGTCAAAAATTGACTTTGAATGAGTTGAACAAAATCCGATTTTGCCAAATATGCCATAACTTGGTAATAAATATTGCGTCAATGAGGACGTAATTAATTTCGCCAATTTTGGCCAGCCAGAGATCAGAAATCGTCTGCACCCTTCTTCATTGAAAAGCAAAGTACGGTAGGTTACCAGACGAAAGAGTGTGACCACTTTTTGGCAAGTTTTGGCATAATTGGCAGTCGGATTTAGTTCAACTCATTCAAAGTCGATTTTTGACCAGTTTCGGCCATTTTTGCCAAGGCAGACCAGTGGATTCGTAATCTATTAACTTTTCGTCACATTCTATAAAAAATCAGAATAATGATCGATGGAGTACCTAAATTTGAAGTCACCTCTCAATCTATAAAATAAATGTAGTATAGGACAATGCTACGAAATCAAAATTCAATTCAAAATTCTCGCAGAATGTGGCTTATATTTTACCTCTTTAGTAAAAGGAAGCGGAACACCATTCGTTCTCAACGTTCCTCCCTGGTTCAACACCACACAAATACGGAAACTACAATCAAGAACAATATTTTAATATTTGTAAAAGTTCGCAGTACATTCAATACATTAAACAATATTATGTAATACTTAATGAAGTAAAAATAAACATCACTTATACACCCATAAGTAATGTAAAATAAAAACTAAACACCCAAAACTAAAAATTGGGTCAAGTATCAGTAGTTCCCCCTACATATTATTATTGTACATTATTGGGTTATTAAAATGCACACAGCATACTTTTGCTCCTAAGTTACTTAATTAAGTGTATATGTTCATAAATTAAATTTTGTACGTTTTATCATATCGTTCGATATCGAGCAAACGGATTTATCGCACATTTTGCTTGTTTTCCGACAAGCGCGATATAACGAAGGTCTACTGTATAAATTTCAAATGCCTTGCAAACAAACTCGCCAAATCACAGATAAGTTTCAGATTCTGGCGACAGGAGTGGCGGGTAAAACGTTCAATGTTCCATTATTGCTTTTTCCAGTCGATCTTCGAAATGCGCGCGCATGTCCAAACTTGTTTTCTTACTGCTGTTGACAGATTCCGATTTTTGAATTTTAAATCTAATTTATCGACTCGAATTTATGGCGCGGCAAACAATCCTTTTGTATTTACTATGAATACTGAATTTTCGCGAATAGAATGACCTTCGTTTATTTATTTATTTATTTATTTATTGTGAATAAAAACATAGGACGGAATGCATGGAAAGAATCGATTTTCAATATGGAATATTCATGAATCGATGCCAAAGTAAATTTGTTATTAAAAATTTCAACAAAAGCGGTTTTTTTTTTATTATTATTTCTCGTAAACTCTCTATTATTAAAATGATACACTCTTTTTAGTATCTCTTTGTCTTATCTTTTGTATGTCCAATTTTTTTTTAATGAGTTTAGGAATTCTCGAATGTTAAATGCGTTTTAAAACCACAAGCATGTCACGAGTGTTGTCATTAGATGGAACCCCTCTAAATGCAACGCCTCACTTAAGGTCCATTTGGGATAATTTTATAACTTCTTTAAAAAAATAATTTGTCTACATTCTGAAGTATTTCAACAATTTAAATTGCGCATAATATTATTTGCAAATTATCTTGTTTTAATAATTCATGACAAAACAATTTTTTTTTTTTAAATTTAGGACACGATTTATTAGTAAAAATAACTTTTTGTTCTCTTCTTTTCCCTCTCAGTGCTACCTATGAAGGTTGGTTAAAAATATTGTTGCGTTGTACGGGTTCGAAAGATTTGACGCCAAAGCAGATCAAAACTTGCAGAAATTTATTCCAAAATAACTCTTCACAGTTCTCTTACAGCTCCAGAACTTCTCGTTCTAGTAGACACAATACCGCTCTTTTCACCTCAATAGAGCACAAAACAGCAGTTAAAAACTTGACAAACAACTGCTAAATCGCCGCAAAAGACAATGCAAAACAATTCGCTTCAGAATGCTCAGTATCTCCAGTCAACTAATTCAGTGACTCAAAATCCAAGAACTACTCAGTCAACTACCTCAGTGGTTCAAAATCACTCAACTGCATCACCCGCTCTCCCTGAGCTTTTATAGGGTGACCTGTGAACATACGTGAACCTTCTTGAAACTCCCAGAGGTGGATGTCTGGAGAACCTTCCAGATAGTAGTCGAAAATACCTATACATGTATATGGGATACATGTACCGAAAATTTCACCAAATGGTCGCCAAGTTTGGCGACATTTGGCGATTTCTCGACAAATTTGGCGACAAAAATTAGTCACCAAAACCGTCGCCAACTTGGCTCTATCTCGCCAATTTGGCGAGATTCCCATTACCATAATGTTAAATGCCCTGCCCCTTGAAACTCGCTTCCCAGAGTTACCTCTGTAAAAACCGTTATCAAGCATCAAGGGAATCATTGCGGGGAAACAAATTAACGAACTATTGCACTGCCTTATGCGATATGTACATACAATATTATTCACAAAATTAACACTACGAAATATTTACAAATATACAAAAATTCGTAACAATATATTTGTTTTGCAAAACTTTTATAATCGATGAGAAGTGAAATACTACCCATACAAATATTGTATTAGTTCACTGATGGGTCCGCCGCTGCTGTAGGGAACAAAATTAAACTACAATAAGAAAAAAACATTGGCGGATCCAGCGGGGGGGGGGGGACGATCGCCCCCTCCGTTATTCATGGACCGCTCACGTTTTAAAGTGCGCTGCTCTCAGGTTTTGGATGGAATCAATCAAAATTTGACGAAACCGTCCTGAATATTTTTAATATAAATGTTCTCATCCTAAAAAATTGAGATGAAAAAGCCTAGGGCGAAGCAAGACAACAAAGTAAATTATAGTTTGAAAATGTTCAATGTGTATAAGTATTCGTTGTTAGATTGTTCTGCTTATCATATTCAACAATAATTTATCCGGAATCAAATAGTTGAAGACAACTCTAATTTATTGTCATAAATTCACGTTTGTTTGTACGCTGAACGACCTCTTTTTTGTGCACAATAATGGCTAATCATGCTGAGACCTACATCTTAAAGTGGATTCCGAACCACGAAGAACATCCATGCCTAACGCAGGATTCGATCCCGGCACCTTTGGCATGCGAGGCCAAAGTGCTAACCCCACAGTCATCAGGTTGGCATGAGTTTACACGTATTCACACCATTGTGTCGCCTTTATGTTATTGAGATTTTTTACCTCTTTGTAATATCTTCAGTTTAATCAAAATTAAGTTATCTCATGGTATAGTAATATAACTTAAGAGCAACAAAATTTACCTAAGCTATTCAACAGCCACCTCCCCCTCCGAAATAAAACTTTGGATCTGCCCTTGGGAAAAAAATATTAATGGCAAAGATCTTTGTTTTTATACATATTTACATACAAAACCTACATATGTACATTTACTATACTACATTTTAAAATTCTATTGTAATTTATTTTATCTTATTTTATTTATTAACGACGATAATACAGGTTAGAAAAAGGTGGCAACACTTAAAGCAATCGAGAAATTTCGAGATGTTTCTTTTCCGACGAATTGACTGAATATTTCGAGAATGTTTTCACGCGGCTGGTATATAAAGACTGGAGATCGGGAAAGTTTTCAGATTGACTTCGGACTTCGATGAAAGCTGATCGCTTTGTTTACCTACTAGAGTGAACTTGTATAATCGCTGTATTCGGAGTTGTTCTTACTGAAGCTTGTGTTGAAGCTTGAGAGTGATTTTACTGTTGTCTTGGAATAAATTTTGAGAGCTTTTGAAGAGAATAAATAATAGTTTTCATCTAATAACAACTGTGTCATCATTGCCTCTGCGAAAAATTCATAACAATATGTACTGCATTTGAATTAAAACTTTATATAATATATGTATACATAAAAATTGAACGCAAAAAAACGATGACTTGGTTCATTGAATAAAGATAATCAAAAATATACTGTTTAATATTACAAATTTGTTTATGGTTATAAGATTACCAAGGCCAATTACTATTAAGTTTCTGACAGGTAATCCAACAACCTAAGAATTCTCTCACTGAAATATTAATTTGTTAAGTTATCAAAAGAACTCAAATAGAAATTTCGACAATCCATTGAAATGTCCGATATAGATTTATATCACACAAACTAAATGGTGTCTACGCACTATTTTAGAAACTGTACCAAAAATTAATAGACTGAGAGGCGACTGCAATTTTTGGACCTCATCTAACATCATTTCGATGTTTTTATAGAAATTGGAGAAAGTGAGTAGATTAATAATCCACTGGTCTGCCGTGACAAAAATGGCCGAAACTGGCCAAAAATCGACTTTTAATAAGTTGAACTAAATTCAGTTGCCGAATGCGCCATAACTTGCCGAATAATGAGCATTTTTTTTTATTTGGTAACCCTCTCTCTTTAATTTTCACTTAAGAAGGTTGCAGACGATTCGGATGTGTGACTATGGCTTACTTGCATCTTTCAGAAATGAGCCAAATTGCCAATAAACATTACGTCACTGATGACGTAACTGATGTCGCCAATTTGGCTTACTTTTAAAAGATACCAATTTTCCAAGCCAGAGATCAGAAATCGTGTGCCCTTTTTCTCATTGAAAATCAAAATGCAGTGGGTTGCCAGACGAAAAAGCTTGTTCTCTTTTTGGCAAGTTATGACATATTTGGCAATCGGGTTTTAGTTCAACTCATTCCAAGTCGATTTTTGATCAGTTTCGACCATTTTTGCCAAGGCAGACCAGTGGATTCGTTATCTATTCACTTTTCTCCAATTTCTATAAAAAATTCAGAATGATGTTCGATGGGGTCCAAAAATTGCAGTCGCCCTTCGCACTATAATATTCAATGAATTTATGACACAAGGAAGGAATTAAACTCATTTTATATCAGGTAATCGTTTAATAGGCACAAAAGGAGCTTTTTGAAATTTATACATTTGGCAAATACCATTAAATAATTGTTTATTTTAACTCCGACTTCTTCACAACAGCAGAATAAATATGCACATAAACTAAATACAAAAACGTGCTCTTTTTCAAATCCAATTACAATCGGCAATTCCAAATAAATTTAAGTAAACAAACGATATATATGTAATTCAAGGCTTCTGAAAAAAAAAAAAAAAAAAAAAAAAACCGTGATAGAATCTAACGAAGCTCGAAGGAAATAATGTCAACAAAGGACGATTCTGCGCTATTACGTCACCACTAAAAATGTAGTGTTTTCTGGTCAAGTGACTTGTTTTGTTTTGAGTTAATTTTTTATATTTAATTGTAAAAGCATAGCGACAAAAAACTAGGGATGTGGAATATCGCACAACTTCCAATTACATTATAATACTGGTCATTACAATCAAATTTGTTGTGGAATGGTGTTATTTACTTTGTATTTTCATTCTTATAAATAAAAATGTCTAGTTTGGCGATAATTGTGGCAATAATTTTTACATAAAAAAACTATACTTTTCTGTAATTCTTACATTAACCTTTTTTGTTAGTGAAACAGAAGATAAACAGTCCTTGATTGGCGATGCCCAAAGGAAGAGAACTCCGTGTTAAAGACATTTTTTTAAAAACTTTTTACACCTTTATTGCATTTTTACTGGAATTTCGTAGTTGAGATGTTTAGAACACAGTAAGAGGCATTACCACTAATTTACTAATTTAATCAAAATCGTTAAAGCCGTTATTTTAGCAAAAACTGCTGAAAAAACGGGTTTTCTTTTTCATTGACAGCTACCTTATGCTGCGCATGCGTAATTTTGACGGAAACTTTAAGGACTGGTCCCATGTTCAACATTAACCCGTACACCAAATTTGAACATCGTAGGTCAATTCGTTCGGAAGTTACGTTGACCACATACCCACAGACATAGCGATACACATTTTTCTAGACTGTTTTTGTGAAATTAGAATGTTCCAAAATGCGAAAAAAAGCAACAACAACAAAATTGAACTGAAGGTAATTTACCCATAAAAACAAAGTTTTTTTACCCCCAAAACTTGATATAATGCATTCTTATCGACAAAGAGTCTATTAGCTAATTTTCAGCTCAATTGGATGACGACAAGTTGGTTAATTAGTCCTAAGAAGCGATAATAGTTTATAATAGTATTATTGAACTTTATTAAAGTTTAGCTGGGGAAGCTAATTAAAAACAATTTTATTTTTAATACAATAAAAAATTCAATAAAATTGATTATAATAAGCTACCATAGGGATAGCAGCGTAATGTTTTAAAAAAGTTCTTATTAAAAAAAAAAAGATTGCGACTTCGATGTTGAATTAAAATTACTTTAAAACGCAACTGTATTAAAAGTAAGTCTGTTCGACTTTTAAATATTTACATGATTTGAGTTCAAATCGGCGCAAGCCAGATTCGTTTCTATCCTTTAAAATTTTTTATTTAGTACGAAAGGACCAATAAATTATTTAAAATTTCCTAACAGTAAACAAATGCATTAGAATTAGAATCTAATAATATACTAATTACAACTGTAAACAACCTAATCTCTATATTAAGAATTCTTATTGCAGTACAATTCTATACTATCCTAGAACGAAAAATGTTAAGCGAAATTGGCCCTATTAGTGACAACCTACATTACTGGATAGAATGTATGGTCATCGATGATGAATCTATCTGCAAAGTTTCAGATCAGTTGGATGACGCAAGTTGTTAAATTAGCTCTATGCAGGTTTGCCAGCCTCACATCCTCACTCAAAATCGAAGTAAATATAAATGATTTAAAAATAATGGCAGTGCTGAAATATATTCGTTTGGATAACGCAAGAAAACATTAAAATTATTCATTTTCCTCACATGTGCCAATTTCTTGGTGGATTTTTTTTTCTTCCAATGAACAAGGTCCAAAACTGTTTTAATAGACAGCAATGAATTTGTAACACATTTTTGTTTGAATGACATTTTAGTTATTCTTACTCTGGCAATTGAAAACAGATAAGAACAGATAATATTTGGCTTTCGGCCAAAGTCTTGCGCTCAGAACATTAAGGTTCCGAATTCACTCCAACTAATGCACTCGGAAAACACATTAGGTTTCTTCTTCTATGTACTTTTTAGCATTCTACTGCTGTTTAATGTAAATAAATTCATGTATAATTGTGTTATTTTACAATTGTGTAATTCGAGTTGTCAGGGGCGTACTGGGTAATAAAATAGGCCCGGTGATTTTAGATTTGTACCGGTCAAAATGTTCAATATCATCATTAATAATATTTTAATAAAATAATTCTAATAATTAAATTATTACAATTAGTTTTAATAATTAACATATTTTACTATTTTTAAATATTTGTATTCAACAATTGTTTTCAATAATTAAATTATTTTTATTTATGAATTTTAAAAATTGAATTGTTATAATAATTAATTGAATTATTATAGCAATTCTTCTAATATAAAATCTTCTCTGTCTCTAGTAGTTATTTTCCCTTTGAGTGAACTTAGTTTCCATAAGCCATTGATAGTTTGTTGCAAAAACTAAGAAATATAAATTGTAAAATAAAGAATGTGCAAGATTTTAACTAGTAGGTTTATTTTATTAAAAAATTACATCAGAACTGATAATAAATATTTAACAATAAAGGCTATAAAATAAGCAAGAGGTAATACGATAATGTTTAAATCTTAGAACGTCTACTTTACTTAGAACCTCGTACTATAACCCCTACCAAACGAAAGTCTTCACCTAGGGATGGGGAAATGTTTGGGACTTGAAAGCATTGGACTTAAAAACACAACATCGAGAAAAGCAACTATTTATAGTGATAAAATAATTTTTAAAAATTTCGTATTGGACCGGCCTATTTTTTTCCAGATACTGACCGGCCCGGTAATTGCACCGAATAACCCTATGGCCAGTACGCCCCTGCGAGTTGTTAATTTTGTCGTATTTTAGCTTCGATAAAAACTGTATTCTAGAGATCGGCGATATGTCGATACGACGATATTTTCATTGATATTTCTAAAAAAATATATCGATATTAGAAATATCGATACTAGTCACCGATATATAGATATTTTCAAACATTTTTAGTTTTTTAATGATCGTTTTGTATTTCCATTTGTTTTTTCGATTTTCTGTATTCCCTTTTCAAAAACTTCAAAACTAAATTTTGAACTTGGCTGAAAGATAGTTTAAAATGGCACCAATATTCAATATTTTCCATACTCTTAAAAGCTATTGAAAATTATCTAAATTTTTCTTAAAAATCACTGCCCCAATTAAGCAAATATATATATATATATAAAATATCCATAAAATATCGATACATCGATACATGGTTTTTTTTATTTGATATTCAATTTTGCCAGAAACAAAGTTTTTTGGAGCAAATTTCTACTTTTCATGATTGCTTTTTTGTAAGGTGACTACTTTTTCAACTGAAATGGATCTATTAGGAAAATATATATATATATATATATATATATATATATATATATATATATATATATATATATATATATATATATATATATATATATATATATATATATATATATATATATATATATATATATATTCAGTTGAAAAAGTAGTCACCTTACAAAAAAGCAATCATGAAAAGTAGAAATTTGCCCCAAAAAACTTTGTTTCTGGCAAAATTGAAAATCAAATAAAAAAAATCATTTATCGATATTTTATCGATATTTTTTTCTCTGCAACGATGTAATATCGATATTTATTTTGATCGATATTTTCGACCTCCACTGCATTCCCTTCTCAAACCACTGACGGCAGCTATATGTAAAATGAAAGATCCAATCGAAATGAGTGACCATTTTACTTTTCAACCATACACAACAACTGGAACTACCGAAAAAGTTAACTCTAAGTTTACAGCTCCTAAACCTAATTTACACACTACTAGAGGGACTGACGGCCAAAAGTCGGAATGCTCACCTAGCATGTCAAAGGATCCAGCTCTTTCGCTTTTGTTTAAAAAATTAGTAGACACTGCAACTATTGTGACTTATAGTCTCCTTTAATGTTGCCCCGGTTAGAGTTTCCGGGTTTTCCATCACTTGGAGAGCGGGACACATGATAAAATGTGTCAATGTATTTTCTTTTTAATTTAATTTTAATTTTTTTATTTTTATTTTGATACAGACTTACAAATGTTTAATTTCTAATTTCCACTCGTTGAAATCATTGAAATCAAGTTTAGAGTAAAATCTAGTTCAAGGAGGAGGGAAAAACTACAATTAAATTAGTGTTCAATTGTATTTGGTGTTATGCTTTTTGCTGTATATAGAAAGCAACGATAATTAATTGTTTGGTGGCCTTTTTAAAAGAATTCGTAAAGTATCTACTAGAATGAGGATTTTTAATATTCAACTACAAAATAACAGCAGGTATAATTAATCGTTTGGTGGCATTTTAAAAAGAATTCATAAAGAATCCACTTAAATGAGGATTTTTAATTGCTTTTATAACTCCTATTATTATTTTGGTTGTTGAATATTAAAAATCCTCATTCTAGTGGATTCTTTACGAATTCCTTATAAAATACCACCAAACGATTAATTATGGTTGCTTTATAAATACAGAAAATACAAATTTTAGTTCCGATGAATCAAATATTTTTTCCTGATATTTGTCCATTCTTTTTATTTATCAAATTTGTGTGTGGATATGTTTTCGAACACAAAAAAAACCTCCCACCCTCTTCAACAATTCATTTTTCGGTACAATGCTGCCTGCTAAGGACAGGAACTTCATCCTTTTGAGAGCTCTACAATGAAAATAAAGAGAACACAATAAAATAAAATCCGGAATGAGCTTATGTTTAAAGTGGGCGGTGGTTGAAGTGGAAGTGCAGAACAGCGCCTTTCAAAAGTCGTCTGCTAAATCTGACGAAAATTCTTTGACAGTTCGGTTAAAATTCATTATTTGGTTTTTATATGCCCGACTTCCATCAGCGTTGATAATAAAATTTAAATTAAAACATCTGCTCTAAATCTGCTTTTAAAATGTTTTGTAAAGCCTTCAAAATAGGTAAGAGGTTATAAAAATGAATTTAACTGACTTTTCAGATATTCAGTCAATAAGGGTATCCATGAAAATGGAAAACTCTAAAATATCTAAAAACTATCCTCATGATGCGTAAAAGTAATCTGTGTTTTCATGATGTTAATAAAGAAGTTTTAATTTAATTTGTCAACCTATTCAAAATAAGAAACTGAAAATTTCTGAAAGTTACTACAAATTTAAATAAAAATAAACTAAATTTAAAAAATAAATAAATTAAATGTAATAAAAAGTTAAATATATAAATATATCAAATTTAAATAAATAAAATACCAATTTAATGCTTTTTGTTTGAGAAAAAAAACAATACCTTTTGTTTACAAATCGATAAATTCAAAGAAAAATAAGCATATGGAAATAATTTAAAGACGATGATACTTTCTGTTTTAGAAAAAAATTATGCCTTTTGTTTCAGAAAAAACGGTGCCTTATGTTTCAGAATAAAACAGTGCCTTTTGTTTCAGAAAAAAAGAGACTTTTTGTTTTAGAAAAAAATGTTCATTTTGTTTCAGAAAAAAATATACCTATTTTTCCAGATAAAATAAATTTTATTTAAGAAAAAAACGATACATTTATTTCAGAAAAAATTATACCTTTGTTAAAAATTCAAAATAAACATAGAAATTTCTTCTTTTTCGCGTTTTAAAACAAATGGTTCTCATATATCTTTTTTTTTTTTAATTAGTCCATTTCCTACCAAGCCCCTGATTTAATTAATATGAAACTATTTATTTGTTGGAAAAATAACGTCATTTCCCATGGTCACTAAAAAATTACCTGGTATACTAAATTTGAACATTATCTCATTTTCCATTCAGGAGATATACAGTAATACATACAGTATACACTAGAGGTCGGAAATATCGATACTATAATCGGTGCATAGAAAAAAATATCGATAAAATATCGATAAATCGATACATGATTTTTTTTTTTTAATTCGATTTTCTATTTTGCCAGACACGAAGTTTTTCGGGGCAAATTTCTACTTTCATGAATTCATGCCAAAATTGTTTTAATAAATAAATTATAAAAATTGTTTTAATAAATAAATTATAAAAATTGCTATAGTAAATAAATTATAAAAATTGTTTAATGACTACCAATAAATGATCTTATCTTTCCATTTCATTATGTTTTCTTTTTGGGTAGGGTGCAATTTTATCTGTCTCTCAGCCAAGTCCAAACTTCAGTTTTGAAGTTTTTGAAAAGGGAATAAAGAAAATCGAAAAAACACATGGAACTACAAAACGATCATCAAACAACTAAAAATATTCGAAAATATAGATATATCGGTAACTTGTATCGATATTTTTACTATCGATATTTTTAGAAAAATATCGATCAAAATATCGTTGTACCGATATATCGCCGACCTCTAGTATACACCATTTTCCAAACACTCCTTATTTGGTCTTATGACCCTTTAAACGTGGATATCAACAACAAAAAATCGCCATCAATTTTTCGATATCTAATGCTGTACTTATAACTACTAATATCGAAAGTTAAAAACAGATAGTAACTAAGTTTTCAGTGTAATCAACAGAATAAGATTTGAAGAGAAACGTAACGTTACCATTATTTTAATAAAACCGCAGCATAACCTTGTATCGATTACTGTTCTGAAGAAAATCCATTACAATATTTATACATAGATAGCAGTTCAAAGTTTAATTAAATTTCGTCTTAATGACAGTTTTGACTGGTGGGTGTGGAACATCGCGCAGCATTTAATACAGGTCACTACATATAAACTTGTAGTGGAATGGTGTAATTTTACGTGTAATATTTTTCATTCATTTAAATAAAAATGGCCAATTTGGCGATATTTTTAGCGATAACTCCTATATGGGTTAAGGTATACATATGCATTAGGAATTTCAAAATTTGACTCAAGTCTGCATTTTTGTTTTTTTGTTTTAAAATATTCCCGAATTCATTATTTTTAAAATAATACCATTTTCTTTTTGAGACTTAATTTACTTTTTAAATTACAGTGAGTTTTGTGAACCTGCTTTGTATCACGTTCATTAGTGTGGTAAACTTTAAAAGCGTTTTCTGAAGAATGACATTTTGGTGTTATATGACTTTACGCTAATGGTCATAACTTAATAGTAAATTGTCCGATTTGCAAACTTCTAACTTTGTTCTGAAGACACAAGTTGTGAATGTGTTTTCTATGGAGAATCTAACATATATTGTTATAAACACATTTTTTAGGAATATTTTAATCCTAATTTTTTGTTAAAAACTAAGTATTTTTTTAAACTTTTTATTCCAAAATTTATAATTAAATAAATATTGCAGCTAAATTCAAAATTTTCCATAGGAACATGGGCCAATATAATATCTTTTATTTGCAGTAAAAATCATACCTCTAAGTTAATTACAAGTTTATATATGAATGTTCTAATAACGTCCTAATTAGTCACTTTAATTGCAATTAGCTGATTAAAAAATTTACGAAAAAAAAAAGTTCATATATATAAATGCATCCTTTTTAATACTGATATACTGCCGAAAATTTTGAAATTATTGCCTAAAAATTAAAGAAAATCATCTCAATTGTATATGTATACCTTAAAAATAAAAAAAAATAAAAAAATAAAAATAAAAAAAATTTAAAAAACAAGCCAAAACGTCGAATTTTGGTGTTATACTTTTCGATAATTCTTACATTATCGTTTCTTGTAAGCGAAACAGAGAAGAAACATTCGTTGGTTATTGGTGGGCGATGCCGAGAGCGTTTTGAACAAAATCGTTAGAATGGTTTTTAAGGAATTACTGAAAAAGCATGATATTTTCAATAGCAGTTACCTTATACGCATGCGCAATTTTGGCAAAAACCTTAATGGCAGGTCCTATTGCAACCACTAACCCATTTGCAAAAGTTGAACATAGTAGGTCAATCTGTCAGAGGAATTATGCTGGTCACAAACATATTGTTGCGTGGATGGGTTGGAAAGATTTGAAGCCAAAGCAGATTAACACTTGCAGAAATTTATTCCGATATACTCTTCACAGATTCATGTACAAAACCTGAACTTCTCGTTCTAGAATACTCAATACAGCTCTTTACACAACAATAGAGCTCAAATAGCAGTTAAAAAAACTTCACAACTGCTACTAATCGCCGCAAAAGACAATGCAATACAGTTCGCTTTGGAACTACTCAGTATCTCAACTCAGTAATTCCAGTCGTCAAATAAATGACTCAACTAACTTAACTCAGTCAACTAACTCCAGTCAACTAACTGACTCAACTCACGGCTTGCCTTATCTAGGAGTCAAACCTTCTTGAAACTTCTAGAGGTAGATATTTGGAGAACTTTTCAGATTGTAGTCGAAAAGTCCTAAACATGTACATAGGGACCAAAAATGTCGCCAAATGGTCGCCAAGTTTGGCGTCATTTGACGATTAAAAATTAGTCGCCAAAACCGTTGCCTACTTGGCTCTATCTCGCCAATTTGGCGAAATTGCCATTACCATAATGTTAAATGCCCTGCTCCTCATAAAACTCGCTTCCCAGCGTTATCTCTGTAAAACTCGTTATCAAGCATTAAAGACACACATTGCAAAAAAGCAAACCCTTGCACTGCCTTATGCGAAATGTACAGAAATATATCTTGTTACATAATTAATGCTACGAAATATTTACAAATAGACAGAAATTCGTAGCAATATATATGCACAGACAAGCATTTTTTCTAGACCACTTTTTTGAAGTCCAAACGTGTAGAAATGCAAAAATATATATATATATATATATATATATATATATATATATATATATATATATATATATATATATATATATATATATATATATATATATATATATATATATATATATATATATATATATATATATATATATATATATATATATATATATATATATATATATATATATATATATATATATATATATATATATATATATATATATATCGACTTAATACAATATTTTTATTACCCTATGTCAGCGTTAGCCACTACGCGTCCCGGATTTGGCCCCCAACAGATTTTCCTGCCACCCGCTAGCAGCACAAGATTTAAGGGGCAAAAAAAATAGTAATAATTCAAGGTATGGATTTTTTTTTTAACCTAATTGTAATTTTGTCCAAGTATGTGAAATTATGTAGAACAGAGTTCTCGACTACTATACGGAGAGACAACTATACGAAGAAGCTTTCAGTAAGATGATTTTCATCAAGAATAAATACAGGAATAGCTTAACTGATTCTCATTTGAACAATTTATTAAGATTGACTGCAACAATTACTGCTACGGACATCGACTTTATCATAAAATAAACTGAACGATTTCAACTTTCCATCGTCCCACAATTAACTAAAATAAACTAATCTGGAAGTACAGTTTAAATACTTTAGTTAAAAGTTAAATCAAGTACCATTGTCACTTTGGGAACAAAATATTCACTTCTTTTTTTAGTCTTTAATTTCCTAATAATAAAAATTATTATTTTTTAATTATTTGCAAAAGAAGAATCAAATATAGATATTAATTTTATTAAAATAAAAAAAAAATCAATATTTTTTCCAGTTTTCAGAAATGCTAAATATTATTAAATCGATAATAATTCAAGATACATATATTGGAGTATCCGGCCCGCAAAGAGCTCCAACATAAGTCATACGGCCCGCCTCTAAAAGTTTGTGGCGAACGCTGCCCTATGTTAACATATTGTTACGAAATTTTGTATATTTGTAAATATTCGTAGGAAAATTTATGTACATTTTGCATAAGGCAGTGCAATAGTTCGTCTTAATTTGGCTTCCCTGCAATATGGGTCTTGATACTTGATAACGAGTTTTACAGAGATAACCCTGGGAAGCGAGTTTTACAAGGAGCAGGGCACAACATTATGGTAATGGCAATCTCACCAAATTGGCCAGATAGAGCCAAGTTGGTGACGGTTTTGGTGAATAATTTTTGTCGCCAAATTTGGCGAGAAATCACCAAATGTCGCCAAATTTGGCGACCATTTGGCGCCATTTTCGGTCCCTATGTACACGTATAGGACTTTTCGACTACGATCTGGAAAGTTCTCCAAATATCTACCACTAGAAGTCTCAAGAAGGTTTGACTCCTATATAAGACCGGCCCGTGAGCGGAGTTGGTGGGTTAGTCAGTTAGTTGACTGAGTTGAGTCCGTTAGTTGACTGGAATTAGTGAGTTGAGTCAGTGAGTTGACCGAAATTACTGAGTCGAGATACTGAGCTAGCTGTCTCTCAGTGAGCATTCAGAGTAGTTCTAAAGCGAACTGTATTGCATTGTCTTTTGCAGCGATTTTAGCAGTTGTGTTGTAAAGTTTTTAACTGCTGTTTTGTGCTCTATTGCTGTGAAAAGAGCTGTATTGAGTCTACTAGAACGAGAAGTTCTGGAGTTGTAAAGGAATCTGCGAAGAGTTATATTGGAATAAATTTCTGCTAGTTTCGATCTGCTTTGGCTTCAAATCTTTCGAACCCATCCACGCAACAATATGGATAATTGAAAGTAAAAATAGATATTTCATAACTTTGGATTTTGCCCATCTTATTTGAAGCACTAATGTTAAAGAAGTACCTTTTATCACCAAGTCGATAAATAAAATAGAATGAAAAGTTGATAAGCACCGGCGATAATGCGAGAATTTGGCGGTATCAGCAATAAAAAGGAAATCGATATGAAACATTACTTTCAGGTCAGAGTGTTTAAACCCATTGAGTCATTGGCCTGTAATGAAAAGAGTTCTTACGAAAACATTTCTTGAGTTTTTAATCTTTTGGTGTAATCCTTCTTATAATTATTTTCACTACGCCTTTCAATTTGCTCGAATTGTCTTAATTGCTAATTAAGAGTTTGGCAACTCTCAAAAATCGATGGAAATATTAACTAGTCTTAACTTTCAATTACACTATAATACTGACGAGGATTTTTGTCATTTTCCGTTTTTATATTTTCATCATTTATTTTGTAAAATTGGCCAGTTTGGCGATAATTTTTAGCAGTAATTCTTGTATGGGTTTAAAAAAAAAAATCATAAAATTTGGTTCACTTATTAGATTCATAAAGAAAAGAAAAAATGCCAAATATTAGGTTTGAATCTCGTTTGGTTTCCAAAATATAGTTTCAAAAAGGGACCAAAAGTGCACAATTTCGTATTTCTTGCTTTACACATTTGGGTATAATTTTTCCCCTAATTATCATAAAATATTGATTTTGGTGTCAAAAGAAAGAAAAAAATTTGATCTTTCTAATGATGTATTATTTACGAGTATTTTTTTTTTAAGGTAAAACAATTTGATCTTTGACCTTGAATATCTCAAAAAAGGGTATTTTTATATATTTTTTAAAAATATATATTATTCTTACATCAATTCTCTACACATATATATTAGTCTCATTTTGGGACCGCAATGGGATACCAAGTTATAAATTTCAATTGTTACTATAGTCCCACTCTTATCCTACAAACACTGTTTATATGTAAATAGCTTTTCCTTTTAAAATATCTTTATATGCATGTAATGCAAATAAAACTTTAGTCTTAACTATTAGCTAAAAATTATAATTATTTATCTTTAATTCGTTATAACTTTTTAACTTTAAGAGCAAAAACTAATTGTTTACTTATACATTGAAAAAATTACATTTTTCAGCATTGCTTTAAGTATGCAAACATCGTTTGCTGTAAAATTAAAAAACATGACATAGATAATTAGTCTTTTTGAGATAATTGAGCTTTTGAGATAATTATTTAAAAGAAATATTGCATGCAATCAGAAACATTTGTTCATACAAATTATTTGGAAAAAATCATATTTCGAAATAAGAAAACAGAAATACTTAAAATTTGTCTATTGATACATTATCTTTGAACAATTGTTGAAACTAATTTATCAGATGCATAAGTAACTTCCTTACATATGTAACTTCTATTAATTATTGTGACTCTTTTTCACTTGATTCATTGCATATGTAACTATTAATTTTATAATTTCTTTTTTTGTTTAACTTTTTTTTCGACCATGGAATTAGAATACATTTTGCACAGAAGTTGGTTGATAGAAATGGGTCTGAATGCATGAAATTTTTGAGTACCTGGAATAGTTCGGCCGGTTAAGAATCGTTTCTGAAGGAAGATTTTTTCTCTTTCATACTGTAAGGAAGTTACATATGCAAACTGCATTCCTTCAATATTGGCAGTTGCCCATTCAAATAACTGTCGAGAAGTCTTTATCTGATCTTTATATGGGCGCTGCAAACTGGCATGAATGGCTAGCCTTTTTATGGTACCTCCAATGCCATCTGTAACTCCTTTACCATGGGCAGTGGCAAAAAAATTCCATTCTGCTTGAATTCCCAAATCTTTTTTATGGAAACACTGGTTTATAAAAAAATTTCGATTTTCGTAGTGAGAAGCTGCACCATCAGAAAAGTACAAAAGTTTGTTAGGTTTCACAATGAATTTTTTCCGATGAATTCGATCAAATACCTTTGGAATAAATGAACTACTGTTGCGTCATGGTGGAGACAGTCAGAAACTACTACGAAATCAAAATTGTCTACGACTTGGTCAGTGTCTCTTCTATAATAAACCACAAATGGATGTATACTCGCTTGCGAATTATTCCAGTGGAATCCTTGAATTGCAACTTGAAGAATAAAAGAGTAATTTTCAGAAAAATCACAAACAGCTACATATTCATCTGATTTCAGATTCTGCTTACAAGCAATAAAAAAAAAACGATTTTTCCTTAGCAATGAATGAATGCCGTATAAGTTTGGTAAGTTTATCCAGAAACGAATCAATAAAGTCATCACAAAGGCTCGACAAAGTTTCAAGTGTAGATTCAAGGGTATGCTTAGTATGTCATATAACAGGTATTTTTTTCAACACTTGTTGAGATATTTAAAAACATTTGAAATAAATTTACCATTTAAAGAACAATCCTTTGATTTTTGCGTTCTAATATCTAACAGAAAACTTCGGGAGGGGATATATTCCCATACACTTTCCTCTGGCTACGCCACTGAATAAAAGAACCAAGATGAAAATCTTCACCATTTCCTTCCTTTTGAAAACTAGTCAACTTAAACTTGGTTTCCTGTATATTCGACTGCATTAGGATATGCGAATATGGGATTCTTCAGTTCGCACTCAAAGACGATTATTGCGTGAAATTAAGGACAATAGTTCACATTTGAATTTATATTTTGGCATCCCATTGCGGTCCCATTATGAAACTAACGTATTTGTGTAGCGAATTAATGTAAGAATAACATATATTTTTTTGAAAAAAATAAAAATACCCTTTCCTGAGATATTCAAGGTCAAAGGTCAAATCGTTTGATCTTAAAATGAAAATTTTAAAAAAATATCCATAAATAATACATCATTAGAAAGATCAAATCTTTATCTTTTTTTTACACCAAAATCAATATTTTATGATAATTAGGGACAAAATTATAACCAGATATATAAAGCAAGAAATGCGAAATTTTGACCTTTTGGCCCATTTTTGAAGGTCCGCATTTCAGAAACCAAACGATTTTCAAATCTAATATTGGCCATTTTTTCTTTTCTTTATAAACCCAACAAGCGAGCATTTATTAAATTCCGAAGGGTTCGGGTTGAAAATGTCACTTTTTTTGTGTTGATTTGACATGGAATGACCCATTAAGCATCTCACTCCATTAGTGAAGCGCAAAGAATAAAAATCTGAATTTCAAAATGAACCAATCTCAATCGATTAAACGCAAGCTAGAATTATTGATTTTTAATTGCCTGGAGATATTTAATTTCTACAACTATGTTTCCTTTTCAGCTCCAATGTGACAAAGCACCTTTGAAGTCTTTTGGAGGAACTATCTGGGGACGCTCCATGGAGACCACCCAAAGGATCGAACTTTCAGAGGATAAGAGAAAAGGACAAGAAAGAAGAATACCAATCAATAGGGGCTTCCCATCAAGCGTTCTTCTTTAATAAACCGATTATTTATTTATTTATTTATTTATTTATTTATTTATTTATTTATTTATTTATTTATTTATTTATTTATTTATTTATTTATTTATTTATTTATTTATTTATTTATTTATTTATTTATTTATTTATTTATTTACTTACTTACTTACTTACTTACTTACTTACTTACTTACTTACTTACTTACTTACTTACTTACTAATTAATTAATCAATTATTTAATTAATCAATTTATTTATTTATTTATTTATTTATTTATTTATTTATTTATTTATTTATTTATTTATTTATTTATTTATTTATTTACTTACTTACTTACTTACTTACTTACTTACTTACTTACTTACTTACTTACTTACTTACTTACTTATTTATTTACTTACTTACTTACTTACTAATTACTCAATTTATTTATTTATTTATTTATTTATTTATTTATTTATTTATTTATTTACTTACTTACTTACTTACTTACTTACTTATTTATTTATTTACTTACTTACTTACTTACTAATTACTCAATTTATTTATTTATTTATTTATTTATTTATTTATTTATTTATTTACTTACTTACTTACTTACTTACTTACTTACTTACTTACTTACTTACTTACTTACTTACTTACTTACTTACTTACTTACTTACTTACTTACTTACTTACTTACTAATTAATTAATCAATTATTTAATTAATCAATTTATTTATTTATTTATTTATTTATTTATTTATTTATTTATTTATTTATTTATTTATTTACTTACTTACTTACTTACTTACTTACTTACTTACTTACTTACTTACTTACTTACTTACTTATTTATTTACTTACTTACTTACTTACTAATTACTCAATTTATTTATTTATTTATTTATTTATTTATTTATTTATTTATTTACTTACTTACTTACTTACTTACTTACTTATTTATTTATTTACTTACTTACTTACTTACTAATTACTCAATTTATTTATTTATTTATTTATTTATTTATTTATTTATTTACTTACTTACTTACTTACTTACTTACTTACTTACTTACTTACTTACTTACTTACTTACTTACTTACTTACTTACTTACTTACTTACTTACTTACTTACTTACTTACTTACTTACTTACTTACTTACTTACTTACTTACTTATTTATTTACTTACTTACTTACTTACTAATTACTCAATTTATTTATTTATTTATTTATTTATTTATTTATTTATTTATTTATTTATTTATTTATTTATTTATTTATTTATTTATTTATTTATTTATTTATTTATTTATTTATTTATTTATTTATTTATTCATTTATTCATTCATTCATTCATTTATTTTCTACGATAATAAATTTTCAAAAAAGTCTTTAACTCATTAAAGATGACTTTGAAATAGTTAAGAACAATTACTTTTTATTCTACATCCTGATTATTTAGATCATTTCAGATTTTTTGGAGAATTATTTTTATCTTCTTTAAAAAGACATTAAGTGGAACCGCAATTGCCATTTATTAGCAAAGTAAAAAATTAAAATGTCGATTCGCAAATTTTCTTACCAACCTTCATTAAATTGCCCTCTCGCCTTGAAAAGTTGTGGCCAGTAAGAGCGCGAAGTCTAATTTCGAATCTTGTAAATTTTATATATTAATTTTCATGAAAATAAAAAAAATAAAAAATATTCTTGAAAGTTTGGAGGATCTCATGAAATCTTCGTTTCAGAAACATACGATAAGACTACGATATCGTAAATGAAACATTTTCTTGCTCTAAATTCCATCTATTAATGCCTAATTTACTGCGTCAAATTTCACCAGAGAAATACCTTTTCAGGGAGGTATTTTAAAGGGAAACTGCCCGGAATTTACCTCTCGAACAGAAGACAGAGGTTTCGAAACATTAACAGGATGGAATCGATTTTTTTCGTACATAAGGTGACTTTTTGCTCCGTTAGCCATGTGTTCGGCCGTGAGCTACACAAGGGCTTTCCAGCTCTCTAACATTCGTTATTAGGCTAGAGGATACAGATTAGCATATGTATTTCGAATAAGAAAGTAACTGGTGAATATTTCTGGTGCAAGAATCACACTAGGGCCATCCTTTGCTGAAGTCATTGTCTGTATGAAAGGAAGAGTGCTTTCCCTGAGGTAATTCGAGGAGTAACTGTCCAGCATTTGCATCCCTATTGGCTCCACCAGGGAGTTTCATGGGGGTACATTTGCATCCTCCCCCCCTTGAATTTGAAAGTTAAATGTAAAGTGTAGAAAAGTGGTTTAAATCACTAAACAGCAGGAGTATGAAAGAGGTTTTAAAGTAGTCAATGAACAAACATTTGTTACTTATTCCTTTTTTATTTGGTTAGCTGATGGCTGTGTGGTTAGTCCGAGAGGCGATTGCGAGTTTAGGTACTCTATCGAACATCGTTCTGAATTTTTTACAGAATGTGGAGATAAATTAGCAGCTTACGAATTCACTGGTCTGCCATGGCAAAAATGGACGAAACTGGTAAAAATTCGATTTGGAATGAGTCCGATAAATAAATCCGATTGCCAAATGGGCCGTAACTTGCCATATAATAATCATTATTTTTCATTTGGTTACTCATCGCTCTTTAATTTTCAATTGAGAAAGTTGCAGACGATTCAGATGTCTAGCGACGGCTTAAGCCTCGGGCAAGATACGAGCGGCGAGCGGTGAGAGACTTGCGACAGACCGAAAAGTGTAGAAAAGTGGTTTAAATCACTAAACAACAGGAGTATGAAAGATATTTTAAAGTAGTCAATGAACAAACATTTGTTACTTATTCCTTTTTTATTTGGTTAGCTGATGGCTGTGTGGTTAGTCCGAGAGGCGATTGCGAGTTTAGGTATCCTATTGAACATCATTCTGAATTTTTTACAGAATGTGGAGATAAATTAGCAGCTTACGAATTCACTGGTCTGCCATGGCAAAAATGGAGGAAACTGGTCTATAATCGACTTTTATTAAGTTGAACTAATTCCGATTGCCAAATGGGCCATAACTTGTCATATAATAATCACTATTTTTCATTTGATAACTCATCGCTATTTAATTGTCAATTAAGAAATAGTTCGAGAGGCGACTGCAATTTTTGTACCCCATCGAACATCAATCTGAATTTTTTTATAGAAATTGGAGAAAAGTTAGTAGATTACGAATCCATTGGTCTGCCGTGGCAAAAATGATCGAAACTGATCAAAAATCGACTTGGAATGAGTTGAACTGAACCGATTGCCAAATATGTCATAACTCACCAAAAAGGGAACAAACTTTTTCGTCTGGCAACCCATTGCATTTTGATTTTCAATGAGAAAAACGCAAACGATTTCTGATCTCTAGCTCGGAAAACTTGTATCTTTTAAAGGTAATCCAAATTGGCGACATCAGTTACGTCATCAGTGACGTAATGTTTATTACCAAATTGGCTCCCTTTTAATAGATGCAAGTAGACCGTAGCCAAATATCTGAATCGTCTGCAACCTTCTTAATTGAAAATTAAAGAGTTAGGGTTACCAAATAAATAAAAAAATGCTCATTATTTGGCAAGTTATGGCGCATTTGGCAATTGGATTTAGCTCAACTTATTATAAGTCGATTTTTGACCAATTTCAGCCATTTTTGTCTCTGCAGACCAGTGGATTCGTAATCTACTCACTTTTCTCTAATTTCTATAAAAAATTCCGAATGATGTTCAATGGGGTCCAAAAATTGCATTCGCCTCTCAGTCTAAAAGTTGCAGACTATTCAGATGTCTAGCGACGGCTTAATCCTCGGGCAAGATACGAGCGGTGAGTGGTGAGAGACTTGAGGCAGACCGAAGGGAGTAATAGAACGGTACTAGTTGTTCTGGCTATGATACGAGTGAAGTCGGTTTTTGAAATATAATTTGAAATGTTATTTTATTATTTTTTAAAAAAACGTATGTGTAAGTGATGTTTTGTGATAATCTCAACACTATTAAACAATTTTGGTTTTAGATACTTCATCTTGTATGTGATAATCACTCAAAATGAAGTGCTCAGCTAGTTCGCTGGATGACATCACGTTTAGAATGTACGGAAAATATCGCCTTCACTCTCACCAGAACAACTTCCACCGTTCTGTTACTCAATCGGTCAGCCGCAAGTCTTTCACAGCTCGTATCGTGCCCGATGCTTTACTTGCATCTTTCACATATGAGCCAAGTTGGCAATGCAGATTATGTCCCTGATCATGTTACCGATGTCGCCAATTTGGCTTACTTTTAAAAGAAGTAAGTTTTTCCAGCCAGAGATCATAAATCGTTTGCGCTTTTTCTCATTAAAAATTCAAAGTGCGGTGGGTTACCTCATAAAAAAAGAATGCTCTTAATTTGACAAGTTATGACATATTTGGCCATTGGATTTTAGTTCAACTCATTCAATGTCGATTTTTGATCAGTTTCGACCATTTTTGCCACGGCAGACCAGTGAATTTGTAAACTATTTAATTTTGCCCACATTCAGTAAAAAATTCAGTATGATGTTCGATGGGACACCTAAGCTTTCAGGACTATAATTAAAAAATGCCCAGCCTCCCCCCCCCCCCTCTCTACCTGAGTGTGGCAGGTGGTTGATGTGACGCTAAAAGTCCGAGGAGAGAAACTCCTAAAAGTCTGACTATACTTAACTTCAACTTAACTTGACATCACTAGACGGTAGATCGTCACAGTGCTCGTAGGTATTTAATCCATTTTGGCGGCGTGAAAGCATAATGTTCGCCAAACCACAACCCTGTAGAGAACAAAAGGCTATAAGATTTGACGAGAATTATGTCTTCACTCCTCTAAAATGGATTAACTGCCTATGAGCACGGTGAAGATCTATCATCTAGTGATGTCAAGTTAAGTTGGAGTTTAGTATTGTAGGTTGGTTGGTTGTATTCAGATTATCTGGCGCCGTCAGCAACACGAGGGCTATAATGCGCCGAAACATTCGTCATTAGACAAGCCAACATACATTTACAAACACCCATGCCAACACGGGACTCGAACCCGCAACCTCGCGGTCTAGAAGCTAGTACGCTAACCACTATACCGTTTGGTCGGCTTAGTATTGTAGGTATCTGGATCTTATGTGTCGGTGTGGAAACGTGTGTAAAAGCGGCATAATAGTGACAGTGACTGCCACAATCGGCACAACTTATTTTCATTCTATGCATTAGTAGTAGAGAAAGTTATAAGTTCACGTCTTAAATGAATTTTCAAAAGTAGTGTTACTCTCATTTGCACTCAAAGTGTTACTCGCATTTATTTTCTAAATGTATAACTAAACATTTGAGCCAAAGTCTGACGTCAATATGTATATCCTCTTCGCGAATTCGCCGACTGCTTTTACAGGAAAATTTGATGCGCAAATAATCTGCCAAAATAATAATATCTTTCAGAGATCCCGCGCGTACATTTAAATGTACATCTGATTTTGGGCGCATAATTTTTCTTTGCATTAAATAGCCAAATTCAGTCCTACAACTGATGATAGTTCCACCGATTTTGACGAAGTAGAGCCAGTAAAGAAACGGCAAAAAACAGTTTCTCTGCCAGTAAAGGCCTCACGAAAAGTTGGTGCGAAGCACTTGCCATCAATGGACACTAAGACTTTTTCCTCACGTTGTCGGATGTCTGGATGTACAGCGCAAACAAATTTTTTTTTGTACTAACTGTAAAGTATTTTTATGTATCACGTTCTTACGAAACTGTTTTACAGCCTTTCATGATTAAATTTTACATCTGAACAATTAAATTTCAGAATTTTTGCAAGCTTAAGAAGATTTTTTGTCCCATCTTTATAGTTTAGACCCAATAACTTTAAAAGTACGATACATAGACCCAAAAGAATAATATACATAAAAATTAACTTTAAATCATGTTTCAAACAGTTGTGGGTCTCAGGAGGATATCGACCAATAATAGTAATTTTAAAAATGCTTATCTCTACTTCGTCCCAACATGAAGTTACCAACAGTTTGAGAGTACAAAATTGCGTGCCAGTCATTTCGCGAAGTTAGCGCTTAAATCACAAACTGGATAAACTCAGGGCTTGTTAATGACACCACATCTATAGTACAGAGCGATAATCAATTATCTGCTTTCAGAAGTGTTATTTAGTGAAGTGCGTGCGAAGGCTTTCATGCTGTTGTGATGCTTTATTTCGGGATCGGAGCACTTATTTTACATAGATAATTCAGCCACTTGAGAAGCAACATTTCGTGATTTTCTTTAAATTTGCGACCTTTAATATATTACTAACCCTAGAACTGCAAACACATTTTTTTTTACTTGTAAACTACAAACCGGGGTAAATATTGTAGCGAAACTCATTCTATCGAGCCGAGCCTGCGTGGCTCGGTTGGTAGAGCATCGGAAAGCTAAGCGGAAGGTTGCGCGATCAAAACCCACTGCCGCCAAAATCTCAAGTTTATTTCCTTTATTTATTGTTTCTAGAACTTTCTAGAAGGAATCTAGGAAGTTCGTCCATCGTATATATGCAAATTCTATTGTTCGTATATATGCAAATTCTATTGTTCTGATTCTTATACTTCCTGTTTGGATTGGTTGGTTGTATTCAGATTATCTGGCGCCGTCAGCAACACGAGGGCTATAATGCGCCGAAACTTTCGTCATTAGACAAGCCAACATACATTTACAAACACCCATGCCAAACACGGGACTCGAACCCGCAACCTCGTGGTCTAGAAGCCAGCACGCTAACCACTATACCGTTTGGTCGGCCTTCCTGTTTGGAAGATCCTTAAAATGTATATAAGTTGATGCTCCCAGAGTTGGGGGAATAAAAGTCTTGAGTTTACTTGCGGATTGTTCATTCATTTCCTTCGATAGCGTATTCTACGCGACAATATTAACTCCACGGGTTTTTTGCTCGTAAAACCGTTCTGAAAGCAGTAATTTGACTTTTAAGTACTTGAGCTTTTTTTTTTTTTATGCTGAAGAGAATGCTGAAGAGCAAATTCAATTTTATCAAGGTTTAGTTTGTGAAAAATCGATTTGAATAGCTAAAAGTGCTGAAAAATTGTCAAACCGCCATTTAACAAACAGAAATGTATAACTATTTTTTTTAAGCAACCGATTTTCAAATTCTCACCGGAATTTTAAAGAGGACACATGAGGCTTTTAGAAAAAAAAATACGACCATGAAATTTTGCCAAAAAAGTCTATTTATTTGTGACTTTTGAAAATTAAAAAAAAACTGCAATCTGATCTATGGAAAAGTCAAATGAAAATCGATGAAATATTGATTTTTAAGAATATATTTCGGTTTCTGTTATACAAACTGTAAAAAAAAAAGAGAAATTTGATATCTATAAAAAACATTCAAAAGTAAAGTTGCGATTTGACTTATTCAAAGGCACCACAATCGCTGCAGTAGATTATTCTGTGACTCTCCCAGCACTTAACTTACCAACACAAAACACTAATGAGAACAACAAACCGGTGTAAATATCAACCCCACACAAGATTCACATCTTCACTGCGTCACAGTAAACAAGAAACTGAAGGCTCTGGCGACCTTGAACTAATTTATGGTATAGGTCTTTAGTTGATAATGTCACTGACTAACTTAAACACGTAGTTCAAAGTTTACCTGGGTTAGAGATCTACCCCGATTTGTAGTTCTAAGGTCCTACAAATCGTGTAATTCATTAATATTACTCTGCATTGAAGTGACGAAAAGAAAAAAAATCGTTTTTTTTTTTTTATTTTTTTTTTTTATTTGCATTTCTACACGTTTTGGAACATCTCCAAAAAGTGGTATAGAAAAATGTCTGTGTATATCGGTGGTCAGCATAACTCCCGAGCGGGTTGACCGACGATGTTCGACTTTTGCATGAGGGTTAGTGGTGGCCATGCCCTGTCATTAAAGTTTTCGTCAAAATTGCGCAGGCGCTTGAGGTAGCTGCCATTAAAATTTTTGATATATTTAAGTTGTTGGTTGTTTTCAGATTATTTGGCGCCGTCAGCAACACGAGGGCTATAACGCGCCGAAACATTCGTCATTTGACAAGCTAACATACATTTACAAACACCCATGCCTTACACGGGACTCGAACCCGCAACCTCGCGGTCTAGAAGCTATCACGCTAACCACTATACCGTTTGGTCGGCGTATATATATATTTTTAAGCAACTGGCAAAAAAACCGGCTCGAACGGTTTTGATCAAAATCGATGCTGTAATACCTCTTAAGATGTTCTAAACATCCCCATCACTGAAATTCCCATGAAAAAGTTGAAAACCTAATGTCTTTAACACAGAGTTTTCTTCTCTTGAGCATCATCCATTAATGATTATTTTTCCTCTGTTTCACTTGTAAGAAAGAATAATGTAACATTTGTTGCGAAAGAAATCCCTAATTTCGTCGTTTTGATGGGATTTTTGCGAATGTTATAATTATTGCCAAAACTGTCTCCAAACCTTAATTTTTTTCAAATTAATGTAAGTATGAAAACGATCAATTACACCAATCGGAGGCAAATATTAATGCAGTGAGTGTATAAAACTGTCATCTTTTCTATCAACGAGGCATATCAGAAATGTAAGCACACATTCTATTACATCCGTTCATTTCCATAAAACAACTTATTTAAAACAGTTTCATTAAATCAATTTTTTTTAATCACATCATTGAATTAATTCATTGGTATAATTTCATTAAAATAATTCCATTGCTTCAATTAAATAGAACAATTTATGTTTTTAAAGTAATTCATTAAACTTTATTTAAAATAATTTCATTGCTTCAATTAAATAGAACAATTTATGTTTTTAAAGTAATTCATTAAACTTCATTTAAAATAATTTCATTGCTTCAATTAAATAGAACAATTTATGTTTTTAAAGTAATTCATTAAACTTTATTTAAAATAATTTCATTGCTTCAATTAAATAGAACAATTTATGTTTTTAAAGTAATTCATTAAACTTCATTTAAAATAATTTCATTGCTTCAATTAAATAGAACAATTTATGTTTTTAAAGTAATTCATTAAAGTTTATTTAAAATAATTTCATTGCTTCAATTAAATAGAACAATTTATGTTTTTAAAGTAATTCATTAAACTTTATTTAAAATAATTTCATTGCTTCAATTAAATAGAACAATTTATGTTTTTAAAGTAATTCATTAAACTTTATTTAAAATAATTTCATTGCTTCAATTAAATAGAACAATTTATGTTTTTAAAGTAATTCATTAAACTTTATTTAAAATAATTTCATTGCTTCAATTAAATAGAACAATTTATGTTTTTAAAGTAATTCATTAAACTTTATTTAAAATAATTTCATTGCTTCAATTAAATAGAACAATTTATGTTTTTAAAGTAATTCATTAAACTTTATTTAAAATAATTTCATTGCTTCAATTAAATAGAACAATTTATGTTTTTAAAGTAATTCATTAAACTTTATTCAAAATGAAATCACATTCAATCAAATTCTGCGTGACTAACTCTGTTTGACTTGTGCTAAGATACGGTTGTTCCAATAAGCATTATTTGATGTAGCGAGCGTTTAACTAATTGATTAGAGCATCGTAAGCTGCTTAGCAACCCACGAAACATAGAAACAAATTTTATACTAGGAACAGAAATTCTGAGAAGAATGATTCAAGAAATTCACTTATTACATTCCTTTCAAATCTTTTCCTGGCAAAATTTCTTTTCTTCTTGCAATTCTTGCAGTGAAATTAAATATAATTGAATGGAATGCAAGTAGTGAACGGAAAATTCGTTGCGAAAAGAACATTTATATTAGAAGTTCTAATTGTGTTATTATATCATGAGCTTATCATGTTACCGTCGAATAAAATTACAATATAACTGTAAGAATTATAATAAACTTATTAACAGAAGTATGTACTGTATCATCTTTCTATATATAAGGCAAAGCCCTCACTCATTCACTGACTCACTCACTCACTCATCACTAATTCTCCCACTTCCCACATGTCCACAACTCTGAAAATTGGTACTAATATCAACAATGGTAAACATAGAAAAAGTAAGCTATTCCGATCTCGATTAAACCACGTAAAGGGGTCGAAAAGGGGTTAAACGTTCCAAACGAGGGATATTCGAATGTCCTACTTCCCATCTCGTCACAACTCTAAAAATTGGCGCGAACCTCAATAAAGACAAACGTAGAACAAGTAAGCTAATTCGATCTCGATTAACCCACTTTAAGGGGTGGAAAATGGGTTAAACTTTCCAAACGAGTGATATTCGAATGTCCCCCTTCCGACTTGGCCACAGTTTTGAAAATTGGTACAAATGTCAACAATGGTAAACATAGAAAAAGTAAGCTATTCCGATCTCGATTAATCCACTTTAAGGAGTCGAAAAGGGGTTAAACGTTCCAAAAGAGAGATATTCGAAAGTCCAACTTCCCATTTCGTCACAACTCTGAAAACTGGTGCAAGTATCAACAAAGACAAACGTAGAAAAAGTAAGCCATTCCGATCTCTATTAACCCACTTTAAGGGGTGGAAAAGGGGTTAAACGTTCCAAACGAGGAATATTCGAATGTCCTACTTCCCATTTTGTCACAACTCTAAAAATTGGTGCGAATCTCAATCAAGACAAACGTAGAAAAAGTAAGCTATTACGATCTCGATTAACCAACTTTAAGGGGTCGAAAAGGGGTTAAATGTTCCAAACGAGGGATATTCGAATGTTCCTCTTCCAGTGTAGTCATAATTCTGATATTTGGTGCAAATGTTAAAAGGGTAAATGTAAAAAAAAAAAAATTATTCCAATATCCATTAACGAATTTTTAAGGAATGAAAAGTCGACGCAACATTGAAACAATAGAAGGACTATCTTAATGTCTCAATTCCAATACAGCTACTACTTTGAAATTTAAAACTAAGAGCAAACATAAACATAATAAACTATTGCAATCTCGATTACGTAATTAAAAAAAAGGGTCCGAAGGGAGTTAAGCATTCTAAACGAGGGATATTCAAATGTTTCTTTCCAATATACTATTCACAATTATACATTTTGTTAAAAATTTCAACAAAGGAAAGTTCCTATTTTGATAAATCAATTTGTCGGGATCGAAATGGGAGCAAACGTCTGAAGTGTAGAAAACATGAATGTCTTTTGATCGCTAAAATACTAATGATAAAATTTCGTAGCGCAGCACGGGTATGCAGCTAGTACAATGGCGGATCCAGCCAGGGGGCGCGGGGGGCGCGCGCCCCCTCCTCAGGTGGAGCCTTTTTTTACAATTTACAGAAATAAATAATAATAATAAAAATATTTTTTTTTAAAGTTTTTTTCTATAAGTTCACGCAACAATTATATTTTAACCTTCATCTAATTTCCGAAAAAACCAACAAAAAAAAGCTTATTTTTGTACCAAGGTTCTATTTATAGCCTTATCTCTTCCCATTCAAACGGATGTTGGAAGACTGTACAAGTATTCAAACCTCCACCCTCTTGACCTTGAAGATATCTTGGACCCCTGATACCAGATCCCTTTTCTGTCGAGTGGGAGAAAGAGATTTTGACTCACATGCGTAATGTCCAACGCCAACCAGGGGGAAAAAATAATGAGAGGTTGACTATTATCAGAAATGGCCACCCCCATTCAACTAGACATGGTAATAGGCTAAACTTAAAACTTTTGAAAGAAAGGAAGAGGAAGGTTATTTATTAACTGGGGCATAAGAACTCGTCCAACTCTAATTTCTACTTCGGTTTGTAAATAAGTGTCATATTTGAATTTCGATTAACAATCCTCTCTTGCACCACACTGGAAAGGTATGCCAATTGTTTTTTTTTTACATAAAATAGACTTATAAACAATTTTGTAAGAAGTATTATCTGTGTAAAGTAGCACTACAGTAGCAGAAATAATTATTTAAAAAAATATCGCTTTCAAACCCTGTACGAAATTAAACGAATGAATTAACAAAATAAATGTGTATGTTTTTTACGATAATTTGAAAAGTTTTGTACAAATATTCACCTGGACATATTTTCAAATTCTTTTTTTTTTTTTTTTTTTTTCGTTATTGCAGAAGTAATGCAAGAAATATTGCACTTTATAAGTAATTATAATGTTTACGGTATAATATATATACATACTTTTAGAGAAGGCTAAGATTACTCTAATTTTATTCTAAGCCTATTCTTCCAAAACATATTTTTTATGAAACTTCTGATTCTTGTTCAAAAGTTTCGTGAAGGAAGTAAAATGATATTGCAACTCAAAATGAAGTTCTTAAATTTTTTTTAAATACAATGATCCTCCTACAATCTCTCTCTTCCAGTTATAATTGAAGAATTGGAACAAAATATTTTAGTATGCGATGTTTTTTTTAATTTGTCACGGATTGATATAATTTACCTATTTTGTTTTCATTATTTAAAAAAAATTCCCAGTTTGGCGATTATTCTAAAAAAACGCCGCTGAAACGGTGAAAATTGTGATATATTTTTCAATAAACACTGCATTATCTTTTCTTTTGAGTGCAACAGAGCAGAAACAGCCGTTGATGGGCGGTCGCATTATCTCATTTCTACGGAGGTGGGAATGATTAGAACACTTTTAAAGGCATTTTTATAGCGATTTTAATCAAAATCGTTAAAACCACTTTTTGGTAATCGCTGAAAAACGTAATTTTTTCAAAATCAGCTACTTATTGCACATGTGCAATTTTGACGAAAACCGTAATGCCAGGTCCCATGGCCATCAATAACCTGTGCATAAAAATTGAACATCGCAGATCAATCCGTTTTTTTCACGTTCCAAAACGTGTAGAAATGCAATAAAATCGATTTTTTTTTACCGAATTCAATACTTTTATACCATAAAGGTAATTGAAAGTAAAAAAAAAATATGGATGTATAAAATCGCATCAAATATATGTATTAGTGCTGGTAAAATAGTACCCGACACCATAAGAAAAACAAAAAAATTGGTTCGTTGATCAAACTTGGCAAAAATGTTCCATATTTGTCATGAAAATGAATATTCAAATGAGTCCATAAAAATATTTAGCAAAGAAGGGGAGTTTTTTTTTGGGGGGGGGGGGGTTCAGGGGGTTTTTGGCTGAAAAATTAATTTTGGGGCAATCTAGGCATGTGACACATGTTTCTAGAGTACTTTTTTATGCTGAATCGAATGAAAAAAAGCAAAACAATATAACTAATTTAAAAAAAGTTACAGTTCTTTTTTATAAACGAAAACACATGTAAAATCCAAGGAAAGGTAAAATACGACATTAAAAAATAAAAAATTGGTCCGTTCATGGAACTTTGTAAAAACGTTTTATTTGTCATGAGTATAAAGAAACAAAGGAGTTCATAAAATATCTAGCATAGAAGGGTGTTTCTTGAGGAGTGGGAGTTTTTTTTTTAAACTGAAAAGTAATTTTGGTATAACCTGGGCATTTCACCTTACGCTAAGATAGCGAGTCAGAAATATGACGAAAAAGGGGGAGGGGGAGGGGTCAATCAATGGATACGGATTATCTTGAAGTATATTTCTAGAACACTTCATAGATTTTTTTAAAAAACTTTTTTTAAATATTTGATTTCATCCTGGCTAAGGCACAGGTGTTGCGCCCCCCCCCTCAGGAAAATCCTAGATCCGCCACTGAGCTAGTATACTATACATGTGTATTATTGTCTAATCTTACTCCTTTTAGAACAGCGTTAGCCACTACGCGGTTCGATTTTTCGGTGGCATGCCGGCACCACAGAAGATAAAAATCGATAAGGACTTTTTTTTTCATAATTATAATTTATCCGAAAAAGTATGCGTTAAGTATGTAGAACAGAGTACTCTACAACGTGCCCGAAGAGACTATTTGAAAAAGCTTTCAGCAAGGTGATTTTCATCAAGAATGAATACGGGAGTAACTTAATTGAATCTCATTTCGAAAATTTATTAAAATTGACTGTAACAAATATTCCGAAAGACTTTCATTCGATCATAAAATAAACTGATCAATTTCGATCGCCATCGCCTCACAATTGATATCGACTAAAAAGGAGTAATTTGGAAGGACAGTTTAACCCTTTGCACTCCAATGGCGCCTCTCAGGTGCCACACGATTCGATGCCAAACCACGAGAGGACCATTAGGTGTGATGCGGAAATTCGATGCAAGGCCAATGACTGTGTTTAGTTTCTATGAAGCAAATCCATAAACACCAACCGAACCTAAAATATCTCGAGTTGCTGATTCCTCCGCGCGAAAAAGGCCTGGGGTGCAAAGGGTTAAATACTTTTTAATAAAAGTTAGGTCAAGTCGTATTGTGACGTTAAAACAAGATTACCTTCTTTTTTTAAACTTTGATTTACTAATAATGTAAAGTATTTTTTTTTTAATTATTTGAACAAAAGAATTAAATATCAATTGTAATATTTTATTAAGATAAAAAAAATTAATATTTTTTTCCAGTTTTCTGAAATGCTATATATTGTTAAATCGATAATAATTAAAGATACATGTATTGGTGTATACGGACATCTGGCCCGCGAAAAGCTTGAAAATATAAGGAGAAGCCAAAGCAGGTTCAACATTCAGAGTTCTGGAATCACAATATGCTGTTACTCATAACGATATACAAGGTGAGACCGAAAAGTAAGGTGACTGATGTCATAATAATCACTGTATTATATATTTGCAGATAAATACATCAATGTCCTTCAAAGCAGTTCCCTCCTTCTACAATACACTTCTGACAACGTCCATACGAGTTCTTGAAACTTCTGAAAAAGCCCTCCTTTGAGACTGTCTTAAGTTCCTTGGTAACAGCAGCTTGAATGCCTGAGATGCTTGAAAATCGGTTTCCCTTCAGTGCCAATTTCAGTCGTGGAAAGAGGAAAAAATCTGCTGGCGCTAGACCAGGGGAATAAAGAGGGTGTAATACTGAGGACTGAAATTGGCACTGAAGGGGAACTGATTTTCAAGCATCTCAGACATTCAAGCTGCTGTTACCAAGGAACTTAACCTTTAACTGCTGTAAGCGATCTGACAGACCGCGAGTCATTTTTTGTGGAATGCTTCCACCCCCTAAATTATCTCATCTTTAACTTTTATATTAATTTTTCTGATACTATGTTTCTTAAACTTTAAACTGGTGTTCACAAATTTGTTTGGTGCAGTATGAACTATGTGTTGCTCTTGCGCCAAAAACCTCAAACCACCCAACCACAGCAGTTAAAGGTTAAGACAGTCTCAAAGGAGGACTTTTTCAGAAGTTTCAAGAACTTGTATGGACGTTGTCAGAAGTGTATTGTAGACGGCGGGAACTACTTTGAAGGACAGTGATGTATTTATCTGCAAATATATAATACAGTGATTATTATGACATCAGTCACCTTACTTTTCGGTCTCACCTTGTAGATTTCATGTATCACAAGCATAACCCACTTTGTAAAATGATGATTTTATACATTTAAAATTAAGTGAAATTAATGTGATGCTAAAGTAAAATTTGTAGTTTTCGAAGTTGATGCGAAAGAATAAGCTGCTAAGACTGTAGCTAAGACTGGCTAGAGAAACTACTACACTGTTAAAAATTTGGTTCCACCCTGCACCAAAATTTGGTGCCCATTTAGCTGCCACCAACATTTGGTGCTTAGTTTCACGAAATAATGGTGCTACCTCGGACACCATATTATGGTGATAGGTTGCACCAAAATTCGCGTTTTCGCTACACCACTTTATGGTGCATGGTTGCACCAAGATTCCCGTTTTCGCTACCCCATTTTATGGTGCATGGTTGCACCAAAATTAGTGTTTTCGCTACTCCATTTTATGGTGCATGGTTGCACCAAGATTCCCGTTTTCGCTACCCCATTTTATGGTGCATGGTTGCACCAAAATTAGTGTTTTCGCTACTCCATTTTATGGTGAAACGTTGAACCAATATTTGCGTTTTTGTTATACCATTTTATGGTGATAGTTTAAACCCCCTTTTATATTTTTTGTGCCGCATTTTGAAGTTAAGGATGAATCAATATTTATGATTTCTGTCCTCAACTTAAAGGTGCATTAAATGTTGAATAATGCGTTTTCCCCCCTCCCCCCCCCCCCCCCCTGCTTGTTATAGCTGTGGATAGAATATATATTTTTAAATTAAATATTGTTTGTATTAAATAATTTTTTTTGTTTTAAATTATTACTTTTTCATATATTATATAGTTTTATAAATAATATTTTGTATATAAATTATTTTAATGTATTATAAATAAAAAATAGTTATCATTTCAACATTCAATGAGGATATAACTGCATGGGTTCTTCAGCTAGGGCAATGAAGTAGTATAATCATGCATTAATTAAAAATATATCCATTTGGAAACAACCAATATTAAAGTAATTTTTTTTTCAACAAATAAAATATCCACATATTAAGTAGAAAATATAATTAAAAAAAATTATATTTCTAATAAGCATTACTATTTATTTAAAAACTGAATACCTTTATTTATTGTTACCAACAATAACCCTTTTAAATAATTAAAATTATGATCAGATCAACAATTCTCATATTTTAGCAAACTATTTTTATAGCCCTGTATATTTCACACAGAATACTTGAACAGGAAAACATTGTTTACTTATTTAATCAGATCTCAAATGCAATAAAAATGAGTCACATGACACCCTCAATTTCATATATATATATTCAAATTTAAATAGCAGCTTCACATTATAAATGAAAATACAAAATCAAAATATTTTATTAATTGCTCATTACAAAAAAGCAAACTGAACAGATGTAATTACAAAACATTTTATGAATAACAATACAGTTGGTAAAATTAGCATCCCACTTTCTACACCACAACTTGTGTTAAGGAAACCACAGCTTCAGAATACCATTATATTTTGCCCTGTTGGACATGTGTATCTAAATTATACTATCAAACAAATTCTGTTTAAATATATTTGTAAAAAAGTAATATATTATAAACATACATTTTTAATACAGAAGAGACAGTACTTTTCCCTTAAAGGGTGCTATTGGCAAAAAATATCCAAGTACAGTACGGATTCTGCGTTAAGAACTGTTTACGTAAAACCAAGCCAAATCATGGCAACCATAGGCAGTTAACTTATTAAAAAATGGCAGCTGCTGCCATTTATTGGCAAAAATTATCTTTGCGCAGAATCCGTACCACACTTGGATTTTGCCACAATGGCCTCCTTTAACGGAAAAGTACTGAAGCGGCTTTTTAAAACATTTAGTTGATTAAAAGTCTGTAACTGAGCACTAAATCAACTTATTACTTTGCAGATTATATTTTTTATCATATTACAGCAACCTTTCATTATGCAATGGTATCATGTAGCTTAAAATAGAATATATTTTTAAAAAAATTATTTAAAGTCACCTTCAGAGGAAGTCATTTTACTGTTATTTGTACTAAATGCAAGTTTTTCATGTTGAAATAGGGGAATTCTTAATAAAGAATAATTAAAAAAAGCTGAGGGACAACCAATAATACCACAAACATACCGAAAAAGATAGCTCATGTTTATGTTTATTACGAGCAGGGTAGAAATGAAACTTTTGAAAGTCTACTTTATTTAGCACACAAAAACATTGTTTTTAATCAGGGTTCCCACACTTTTCATACAATAAGAAGCTACTAAACACCTTTAATATTTTTCATAAGAACTAACCTTAACTTGCATACATGAATTAAAAATCAAACCTGAACAAGATTTTGTATGATAATTAGCATAAACTATCTTATTTAAAAATAAACAACACCATTTGAAACTATTAATACCACAAAATATCGAAAATGAGTCAAATCTAGTTAGCTGTAATAAATAAGCTGGAATTTTAAATTACTATTAGAGAAAAATAAGAATTATTAAAGGTTTTTATAAATGAAAACTAAAAGTAAGGATTTCTTAAAGAGCAAGACCTAGTAGAAACATTGTTTATACATAAATTAAATATAAAACATGTACTAGATTATTTAAGGTTTTTTTAGAATAAAACTTGTAATAAGTTCTAGTCTTCTTGAACGGAGCATCAGGTTACTTATCCAGATCATATACGAACCACGTTCTGGTGCAGCATAGTCTTCAATTGTGTACTCATTTGACTTAGATCCATTCCTGCTGCTACAATGATAGGTTATCAAAATTTAATGGACTTTGAACGTGGCATTATAGTCAGCGCTTGAAAGATGGACATAGTATCTCCGAGGTGGTAAATAAACCGTGTATCTATTACCCGGTAAAACATCAAATCTCAGAGAAATCGATGCGGTTAGGAAAATACCTTGAAAGACAGGGACCATCAACAACTAAGGAGAATCCTTAAACAAGATGGAAGTGCACCACTTCTACAAATTGCCACAAATTTCAATGCTGGGGCATCAACAAGTGTCAATGTGCAAACAGTTCACAGAACCATCAATGATGTGAGGAGGAATCCCACACATGACGTTGTTGACTACATGACACAAGGATTTACGATTCGCCTGGGCCCACCAATATCGCTATTGAACTGTTGATGACAAGAAACTGTTGCCTGGTCTGATGAGTCTCCTTTACAATTGTATTGGGCAGATGGACAAGCAGGGTTTGGAGACAACCTTATGAATCCAAGGATCCTACATGTCTACAGGGAACTGTTTAACTTAGTGGAGCCTGTGCGATGGTATGTGGCATATGCAGTTGGAGCGATATGTGACACCTGATTAGTCTAGAAACGACTCTGACAGGTATGTAAGCATCTTCTCCCATCACCTGCACTTATTCATGTCCATGGCGCATTCGGCTGGACTTGGGCAATTCTAGCAGGACAATGGGACACTCCACATGCCACGAGTAGCTACAAACTGGCTCCAGGGACACTCTTTTGACTTTGGACATCTTCGTTGACCACTTAAACCCCCAGACAGGAATATTAGTATATCTGGGATGCCTTGCAACGTGATTATCAGAAGAGATCTCCACCACCTCGCACTCCTATGGATTTGTGAGCTGAGCTGAGCATCATCATCGGGAAACTGAAATATACAAAAGAGCATGATTAAGTCCCGAGTTTATTATTATTTTTATTATGTATAAAATTGTGTTTACTTTACTGCAATTTCATTGAAATATCACTGGTCGCTCTACACAGAATAATTTTTTTTATTATTTAATCGATAACTATCCGAGACGATTTATTATTTATGCAATTTATTTCTCAATTAAACTCTTATAGTCCGAAGGAGGGCTGCATGTTAAGGTACTCCATCAGACATCATTATAATTTTTTTTACAGAATGTGGAGAAAAGTTAGATTATGAGTCCACTAGTCTGCCGTGGCAAAAATGGCCGAAACTGGTCAAAAATCGATATGGAATGAGTTGAACTGAATCCGATTGCCAAATAATGAGCATTCTTTTTTTATTTTATAACCCTTAGTTCTTTAATTTTCAATTAAAGGCTGCAGACGGTTCAGATATCAGCTTAGTCTATTAGTGATACAGGTAGAATTGAAATAAAGGATATATAAAAAGACAATAAACTACGCGTGAAAAAAATACATTTAAAATAGCATTAATTGAAAACGTATAATTTGAACGAAAGGGGCCTTAAACATTCTTTTTCAGAAAACATGTTTAGATGAAATTGATGATTGTTCGAGAAATTGATTAAATTGAACTTTTGAATATTTTGTATGATTAAACTTTCAACTGCAGTGGCATAAACTGTTACATAATTCATATGAGCGGCCTCTCAAACCATTCTTCCATAAGCGTGATTAAAAGTTGACGGAAAATTAATAAAATATTATTTAAGTACTATTATTTATTTGAAAAGAGGAGGGACCATTGTTCACTTTCAAGGGTGGAAACATTTCATGAAAAATGACTCGGGTCTGAAACTGCATACAACAGTTAAAGCTTATAAACTTTAGGATAATGCTAATAATTATTGAATAAAATAATTTTTTATTCATACATATGTCATTTTTGTAGAAAGGGTGCAATATAAGTCAAAATTTATCATTTTGAGTAAAAAATCCGAGACTGCATGTACTTGAAGCTAGTTGAATGGCACAAGATTGTTTTCATATTAAATTCAAGCTGAAACAGACTTAAGCGTCCTTCCAGCCCATATAATCTATGATTATGTATACACTTTAACTTAAAAAAAAAAAGAATTTTGGGTTGTGTCACTTTTGTAGCAAGAGTGCGATAAAACATCGCGAAATCAGAAATTTTAATGTAATTTCACTGGTAATGCATTGCTGCGAATTTGTCAACATCACTGAAGCCTAACTGAACACAGGGCAAATCAGTTTCTGCATCGATAAATAATTTACAGTAAGCAAAAAACATTTACCATATATGTAAAATAAAGCATTTTACTTACCTTGATATTCGATTAATGATTTAAATACTCTCTGCTAGACATTGGCTTTCGGTCTTGATGCGGTTGTTGTCGATTTCAATCGGTTACGGTTGCGGTGATCCGAGGTTGCACCAAATTTTCGTGCAATATCCCCATCAGTATTTTTCGTTGATGGAAGTTGCACCACTTTTTGGTGCAACTGCCGGCCAGCCATGAAATTGCACCAAAATTTGGTTCAACGTTGAACTGAATTTTTTAACAGTGTACTTAAGATAACGTGAATACTTCTCAAATCTAAAACGTTATTCTTTATTAGTTTTAAACTGTTTTTAGAAATGCTTTATTAGAATTTTTATAATGCTACGGATTAAAGACAATTATACTTTGAGCCGGGTTGTATTTAATAATGCGTTGTCTTTCACATAAAAATTTAGGAAATAAAAAAATATAAAAAATTAGGCATTAAAAAAAATAAAAAATTAGCAATTAAATATTTAAAAAATTTGAGGAAAAAGAAATGGACATTTGCACAAGTTTATACACAATAAATCAATATTTTTACTTTCAATTATCCATATGTAATACATAGGGTAATGAAAGTATAGGATTCGGTCAAAAAAAAAAAAATCGATTTTTTTTGCATTTCTCCACGTTTTGGAATATTTTTTGTTTGATATAGAAAAAATGTATGTCTGAGTGTATGTGATCAGCATAACTCCCGAACAAATTGACCTACGATATTAAAATTTGGTATGCGAGTTGGTGGTAGCCATGGGACTTAACGTTAAGGTTTTCGTCAAAATCGCGCATGCCAGGTAGCGCAAAGGTAGCTGCCATTGAAAAAATCATGTTTTCCAGTAATTGCTACAAAATTGATAACGATTTTGTTCAAAATCGCTGTGGTAATGCCTCTTAAGGTGTTCTTAACATCCCCACCACCGAAATTCCCGTAAACATGCTTTAATGGCGTAAAAAGTTGAAAAACGAATGCCTTTAACACAGAGTTCTCTTTCCTTGAGCATACCTCATCTCAATAATTTTTTTTTTATCTCTGCTCAGTTTCACTTACAAGAAATGATAATATAAGAATTATCGATAAGCATATCGCCAAAATTCCCATTTTTGCAATTTTTTGATTTTTGTTTAAAACGATCCATACAAGAATTATCACGAAAAATTTCGCCAAACTGGCAATTTTTTCTAAGCTACTGATGAAAATATAAAAATGATAAATTACACAAATCTGCATCAGCAATGTAGTGTAATTGAAAGTTGTGCGATGTTCCACACCCCTAGTTTTTAAATCCAGTACATTGAAATACGAAACATTTGATTGCAGCATTACGACAAACATCCAAGTGAGATATCTCTAAACATGAATTCAAAAGATCCAATTGTGTAGAATTTCTTATCAAATTTATAATTAATTTAATTTGGTAATTCTGTATTGTCCTGTAGACTGTAAAAGATGAAAGAGATCTCATCAGACTGACATCAGTCATTTCGGCAGCAAAAAATCTTTTCTGGCACTCAAAGTATTCGCAATTATTTTATTGAAGCAAATAACACCATTTGTCCACGTTCTATTGATTGAAAATGTTGTATGATATGAAATTTCCTTTGATTAATAAATTGGTATTGGATTGTGATATTGGTAATAAGAATTATATCACAAGTAACAGTAGATATCTGAAATCACTTATTGAATTTATGACTATGGGCGCCACTAGGGAGTTTAGGTTGGTTGGTTGTTTTCAGATTATCTGGCACCGTCAGCAACACGAGGGCTATAATGCGCCGAAACATTCGTCATTAGACAAGTCAACATACATTTACAAACACCCATGCCTAACACGGGACTCGAACCCGCAACCTCGCGGTCTAGAAGCTAGCATGCTAACCACTATACCGTTTGGTCGGCCTAAGGTTGGTTGGTTGTATTCAGATTATCTGGCGCCGTCAGCATCACGAGGGCTATAATGCGCCGAAACATTTCGTCATTTAACAAACCAACATACATTTACAAACACCCATGCCAAACACGGGACTCGAACCCGCAACCTCGCGGTCTAGAAGCCAGCATGCTAACCACTATACCGTTTGGTCGGCTGGTCGGCCTAGGGAGTTTAGGAAATTCAAAATATTTGGAAAAAAAAAGTTCTATGATTCAATGGAAATAGAATTATTATATAGATATTAAAATATTTAATGTATAAGAAATTAATACATGACTATTAATTAAAGTTTCCTTAGGATAGTCAGTTGATAAATCAAAGTTAAAACAAAAAATAACCTCCTTACACCCCTTGGGAGCCGTTTGGAACCCCCTGAAAATATTTCAGCCGGCGCCCATGTTTAAAACTCAAAATGCAGGATGGTCATAAAATAACTTTGCCAAAATATGGCTCGGATCATTTTCCTTTCTTAATATTTAAATAACTAATTTTTTTAAAGAATTGTTTAAATATTTGGAATCAGAAAGAAATTCTTCATAAATATAAACTAATTTCACTCGCTTTTAAAAAAAGGAGGGAATTGTCCTCTTTCGATTTTTTTTTTTTTTTATTATTTAATTCTAAATGTTTTGAAAAGGTCATAAACACAAAAATTTCTGCTCAATGCGCTTTTTCTTTCTTTCTTTCTTTTTTTAAATTTGCAATCAAAGTTCCCTTGTTAGACTTTGGCGAGAAAACGATTCATTCAGCTCGAAGCTAATGTGACGTCAAAAGATCTGAAATAGCTTGGCGGAAACCATTTTGCAAGTTTCTCTCAAATCGCGCCAACCGGTATGGGATCTTTCAATTGTCTACTGAACACCGATGCCAAACACACACCAACTATTTGGCAAAAACCTCACGATAACCATAGAAACGAAAGGATGTCTTGACGTCATAACTATAGTTGAATGTTTTGATCGGACTGATTTCGACTCGGTTTGGGGGCATTTTCTTCTCTTAATATTTAAATAACTAATTTTTTTAAAGAACTTTTGTTTAAATATATTTGGGATCAGAAAGAAATTCTTCATAAATATAAACTAATTTCACTCGTTTTTAAAAAATGCAGGAATCGTCCATTATCATAAAAATATACAATTACCAAAAAATATATATATCATCTCGGTGTATATATATTTTTTGGAAAACCTATAGATAGTAGAAACCTATAGATAGTAGAAAGAATAACGTAGTATCATAAATTGAAACAAGGAAGTTTTTATTTGAAAATTTAAACCCTTACTAGAATATTGACGATGAATTGCTTCAAATTTATTTATCCAAACAGCATTTTAACATTTTCAGAGTGAAGATTCTATTGTCTGAGTGAGCATTCTGTTTGGAAAGAATTGTAGCTGAAATAAGAATACCTTTTGTATGGTAATCTTGTTTCAATAAAATAATTTAAAAAGTTATATGAAATGTATCAAAAAACCTTTTATTTTACATCATCAATTCAATAAAATCCTTCATGTTTAGTTTTGTGTTCATATACTGTTAGATGACCAAATTACTCTTATCTTTGATTGGAGATGATGAATGCTATCTTTTCAAATCTTTTTAGAAAAACCGTAAGAAATTTATCTCAAAATTATGACTTTCATAAAAATTAGCTTTAGTAAAAAAATATGGTTTGACTTAAAATAGGATCTTCTTGACTGGCGTTTTGTGTAGATGACTTTTGGTTACAGCAAATGTAATCTATCGATTTCCAAACACTTAATGGGCATTTATAAAATTCTGGTTGTTGGTTTTATTCAGATTATCTGGAGCCGTCAGCAACACGAGGGCTATAATGCGCCGAAACTTTCGTCATTAGACAAGCCAACATACATTTACAAACACCCATGCCTAACACGGGACTCGAACACGCAACCTCGCGGTCTAGAAGCCAGCACGCCAACCACTATATCGTTTGGTCGACTATAAAATTCTGAAAAAGGCAATTAGTGTGATTGAAATAATTTAGTATAACTTAAATTTCATTCATAAGACATAGAAAGTATATCAATCCTCCAAAAAGTAACATAACTCATAAAAAGTTTTTTAATTTAAATCCTTTATTTGCATTGTCGATTTTTGTGTACATTAACAATGCACCGGTTCTGTTACCAGCTTGTGCTTGGTGTTGGAATCTAATTTTAGATATTAAAAACATCTCTATCAGCAAAATGTGCGGTAAATTACGTTTCAAATTATATATTCATTAAAAATTAATGTGAATGTTATGCCCTCACATCAAAATATTTTTTATTTATTCTGATTAAAACAATTTTATTATTTATTTATTAAAAACAATTGTATTATTTATTTATTAAATACAATTTATTAATGTATTAAAAACAATTTATTTATGTATTAAAAATAATTTATTTATGTATAAAAAACAATTTATTTATTTATTAAAAACAATTTATTATTTATTTAATTAATTAATTAATTAATTAATTAATTAATTAATTAATTAATTAATTAATTAATTAATTAATTAATTAATTAATTAATTAATTAATTAATTAATTAATTAATTAATTTATTTATTTATTTATTTATTTATTTATTTATTTATTTATTTATTTATTTATTTATTTATTCATTCATTCATTCATTCATTCATTTATTTATTTATTTATTTATTTATTTATTTATTTATTTATTTATTTATTTATTTATTCATTCATTTATTTATTTATTTATTTATTTATTTATTTATTTATTTATTTATTTATTTATTTATTTATTTATAAAAAACAATTTTATTATTTATTTATTAAAAACAATTTTGGCAACAGCAAAGAGTTTCAACAATGATCTGTTAAATGCTATTTGAGCACGATTGGATAACGGCAAGTTGGTTTATTAGTATTCAGTAAAAGCGATCTTTTAGTGACAGTGACATCCGCCAAAACTTGATAGAATGCATTGTCATCGACATTGAATCTATATGTCAAGTTTCAGTCTGATTGGATGATGGCAAAGGGGTTATTTTGGCCTCCGCAGATTTTCTCACCATCGGCATACCCAGCCATCCAACCACCCACACACACGAATATCGAGGTTAATAGAAAGGATTTAAAATCTAACTTGAATCGTGTTTTTTTTTTTTTTTTTTTTTTTTCTAAATCCTGTCAATATGTCATACCCCTTGTTTTCACAAAAAATAATAAAAATATTCATTTTCTATTTTTTGCGTATTTATAATCGTTGAAACCTTCTTATTCTGGCAAGTTTTTGAGCTGATCCGATAACTGCAATGGACAATTCCAGCATTTTTTAAAAATGAGTGAAATTAGTTTATATTTATGAAGAATTTCTTTCTGATTCCAAATATTTAAACAAAAGTTGTTGTTTTTTAAATTAGTTATTTAAATATTAAGAAAAGAAAATGCACCAAAACCGAGCAAAACCAGTTCGATCAAAACACTTAACAAAATCTGTGGAGTCAAAGCTTCCTTCAGTTTCTATGGTTATCGTGAGGTTTCTGCCAAATAGTTGGCGTTGAAATATTTGGCGTTGGTAAACCATTGCCATATCCCGTACAGGTTGGCGCGATTTGCGAGAAACTTGCAAAACTAGTTTCTGCTGCCGCATTTGAAGCCTTGATGTTAGGGAAGTATTGACGTCACATTCAATTCGAGCCGAATGAATCGTTTTCTCGCTAACGTGTAGCAGCGGAACTTTGATTGCAAATTAAGAAAAAAGACAAAGCGCATTGAGCAGAAATTTTTCTGTTTATGGCCTTTTCAAAACATTTAGAATTGAATAAAAAAAAAAAAAATTAAAAATGCGGGAATTGTCCATTGCAGAAAAACGATATTTTTATTTAGAATTTAGTATTGCTGCAATAGCTCCTTTGATGTTTCGAAAGCATTTTTCTCAGTTCGTGACTTTTGAAATTTCCACTTTACTCAAATTGCTAAAACTTAGCAAACAATAACAAATATGAATGAACTTGACATTTTTTGTGTGTCATTCTTAATATCTATTTGAGAAAAATAAGAGTGGAATTTTGAATAAAATAAAAACTTTTTTTTTATAAATTTAAAAGTTGAAAAATACCCGTTTTTTACGGGTTTTTAAGAACAATTTTAAATTTGATGAATTTAAAAAAAAAAAAAAAACTTTTTTTCCCCCTCCGTTCTTTGTTATAAATAAAGTATTTCAATTTTAAAACTATGCACCAACACTTCAAAACTTCCAGCATTTGGTGAGATTAGCCAATTTCGGCATCCGACGGCCGATACACAACGACCGACTTAGAACGAACCATGCCGACCAAACGGTATAGTGGTTAGCGTGCTACTCTCTAGACCGTGAGGTTGAGGGTTCGAGTCCCGTGTTAGGCATGGGTGTTTGTAAATGTATGTTGACTTGTCTAATGACGAATATTTCGGCGCATTATAGCCCTCGTGTTGCTGACGGCGCCAGATAATCTGAAAACAACCAACCAACTACAACTATCCACATCGAGATTGGCCAGTGTTCGCCGATATTGGCCAAAGTTGTTGATGTGCCACTGGTGAAATTTGTCGAGCAAATAAGTTACCTAATATCAAAAAAGATTAAATTCAACATTTTTATTTTCAGCTAAACGAGAAATGAGAACTCATCATAGAGTTACTAAGAAGAAGTTTTCTTTAATTCGGTGAAATTTTGATATGGATACTCGTCTGGGCGGGACCCCTATTTTGACATATCACACGTGTATGATGAAGTTGTAGTTTTGATTGGGAAAAGTGACTTCAGATCAGTGTTCTTCAATTAGTGTAATATAGAAGCTAAAGTTTATTCATTCAATGCACGATGTGAGAATACATTTGACTAATTATAAAAAAAAAAATTTAAAAAAAAACATTGCAACGTGCATATTAGAAAAAGAAATAAATTAGATATCCTTTTTGGCATTGGTGGTTGTTCTATAAATATTTAAACTTTCAAATATTTGTATTTATATTGGTAAGTAGTGATTTGTGCATTTTATTTACTTTAAATTATTTCAATTGAGTATCGTATTTATTTAATTATTCTAATTTAGCGATGAAAATATAACATACTGACGGAATCCATTTGCGACTATTTTTATTGCATTTTATCGTACTAAAAACTTAATCATTTTCGCAGAGTTCATGTTTAGTTTATAATTTTTAAAAGTGAATGTTATGCGTGACGACGTCACAGTCAATTCCTTTGCGCAGGAATAAATGAGACACTCATTGTTATTAGCTAATGGAGTGTAAAAATTCGAATCCATTTTTAACGATGCAATGTGATTGGTCACAAGTGTTGTCGTATGATGTAACCTCACTACTAATAAGATTGCTCATAAGGTCCATAGGGGAAATTACTTTTGATAATACAATCAATGAAGTTTCGGCACCGCAAATTTATACGAAAAATTGGCTATTTATTGTTTTCGTAAAAAATTTGAAAATAACATGCAAAAAAGCAAAACATATAAAACACGCGATGGTGATTCTTTTATGTGTCACACTTTTTGAAGGTTGAAAACCAATTAGTGAAATATAAGTTACCACAGTCTTAGTAAATACAAGCTGCTGTTTGGCTTATTCAGAAAAAGTCTTAAGAGAACAATAATTCTTAAATTTTTAGAACACTTAACCAACATAATTTTAAAACTTGCAAACGCGAAAGTTGGGAATTTTAGTTTAATAACTATTTAAAAAACTTAGTCAAAATCAATTGATATAAAAAAAGTTCATACTTTAAAAAAGTGGTTCAAATTTAATTCCAAGTAAAACTAAGGGTTTGGAACATCGAGCAACTTTCAATTACACTATAATACTAATATCTGTTTGTATAATTTACCATTTTTATATTTTCATCATTCATTAAGAAAAAAATGGCCAGTATGGCAATATTTTTTGTGATAATTCTTGTATGGTTCTTTTTTTTTTTTTTTTTTTTTTATTAAACTTCTTTAAATTGATGATTTTAGCGATATACTTTCCTATAATTCTTATACTATCCTTTCTTATAAGCGAAACTAGGAAGAGAAGAAAAAACAATAGTTGATGAGGTATGCCCAAGGAAAAAGAACTGTGTGTTAAAGCCATTCGTTTTTTCAACTTTTTACACCATTAAAGCATTTTTACGGGAATTTTTAGAACACCTTATGTTCAGAACACCTTTAGAACACTTTATTTTTAGAACTATTATGTGGGCATCTTTAGAACACCTTAAGAGGCATTACCACAGCGATTTATATCAAAATCGTTAGAGCCGTTTTTTAGCAATAATTGAAAAACATGATTTTTTCAATAGCAGCTACCTTATGCGCATGCGCCATTTTGACAAAAACCTTAATGGTAGGTCCTATGGCCACCACTAATCCGCACACCAAATTTGAACATCGTAGGTCAATTTGTTCGGGAGTTATGCTGACCACAGACACACATGCACACAAATACTTTTTTTCTAGACAATTTTTTTGAAATCAGGATGTTCTAAAAGTGGAGAAATGCAAAAAAATCGATTTTTTTTTTCTCTTTTTGACCGAATGCTATACTTTCATTATCTTATCTATAATAATAAAACAAGCTGTGTGTCTGTCTGTGGCTCTGTGGATCTATAGAAACCTACTTAAAATTGGAGTAGAGCTCTGAAATGTTCAGCATAAGTAGTTTTGGCCTTCTAATTTTATGCATCACAAACAGAATGTGAAAATATTAATTAGTTCTTTTTTAATTAATTTTTTTAATTAATTAATAAATATGTTACAAAACGATATCTAATAGGGCTACAGCTTTGAAATTTTCAACATAAATAGTTGTGGCCTTCTAATTGGATTTTTGAAGAATATGTATACATTTTTTTAATTAATTAACAAATATTTTACAAAATGATTTGTAATTGGGCTACATTTCTGAAATTTTCAACACAAGTAGTTATTGCCTTCTAATTGGACTGACAAAAAGAATGTTAAAATTTTAATTTGTTTATCAATTAATTTTTTCACAAAAAGCGACTTCGAATAGTCCTAGATCTCTGAAAAATTCAAAGTTTTAGCCTCTACTTTTGCTTTCCACAAACACGTGGTAAAATAATCCAAAAGGGGTGTTGCATTATTGTATTAACGGGGAATTTTTTTTTTTTCTTGAAAAGGAAGAGGCTTCCAATATTAAGTCTTTACGTAGCAATTAGATTTTAGTGAGTGAAGCGAGCTTTTGTTTACGCAGCAATGAAACTTTCAGAGAGCGAAGCGAGCCTATGCTTGCATAGCAATGAACCTTTTAACAAGTGAAATAAGCCTGTGTTTATGTGTCCATGAACTTTTCCGCGAACGAAGCGAGCTCGATTTTGTGCAGCGATGAACCTTCCTACGAGCGAAGCGCCAAAAACTGGATTCTATACACGAATGACAGATTTACGCAATGCGAGGCCTCACAGCTAGCTAAAATATTGCACATGTTAAAATTTCGTAGCGAAGCACGGGTATTCAGCTAGTGTACACATATAGATAATTGAAAGTAAAAATTACCATTGAGTGGAAAATCATAATTTTTAATGCAGATCGTTTGTAAAACACTACTGTTACACCATAGCCCAGCTATAAGCGCACCAGCAAGAAGCTGGCTTCTCGATCAAGCCAGATTTACGTGCTACCCGTTTTCGAAAAGAAAATATAGCTAGCATTTTACAATTGTGTATAAAGGGGGGGGGGGGGTATCTACTTCCCACAAATGTTTTCTCATCATATATTTTTTCAAAAATTACAAAAACAGAACATCGTTAACTAGAAGGTTTTAACCATTAAAAAGAGTTAAACGGTGTTTGTATATTTATGTTTAGCGTGATAATATCTGCATAATTTAAAAGCCAATATTACTTTCCCCTGCATAATACTTTAAATACAAAATTAAAATTATATATTGACTCAAAAATGCGCCAAAAATTATAAAAATATGTTTTTCTTTGCCAAAATTCTGAGTTTTTTAAGTGGTCTTTATACAATTTATAAGCTGTACAAACTAAAAAAATTAACTTTTGTCTATATCCTTTTGGGTGAAGACCATTTCATGCCTGGAAAACATTCACAGGGTGTTTTCCACATGATTTAGCTCAACAATAAAAAAAAAATCTTTTCATTCTTCAATAGAACATAAAAATTGTTTGAAATACCTTATAAATTTTCAAAAATAAACAGTCGAAATTGATATTAAAACTATGGGTGTGGAACAAGACACACATACACACAGACGGGCATTTTTTCTATATAATTTTTTTTGAAATCAGGATGTTCCGAAACTTCGAGAAATGCAAAAAAAAAAGAAGAAATTTTTTTTTTGATCGAATACTATACTTTTATTACCTTATGTTTACATATGGGTAATTGAAAGTAATAATAATAATTTAACGTTTTTCAAAGCAACACACTTTTAAAAAAATTCAAAAGTATACACCATGTGAATGTCTTATCATCATTTTGTTAGTAGAGAGAAATTGAAAACGATAAAAAAATCTTTTCATTCTTCAATCGAACAAAAAAATTGTTTTAAATAATTCTAAATTTTCAAGAAATTAACTGTCGAATTTGATATTAAAAAAGAAATATAAAAAATTTAACGTTTTACAAAGCAACTTACATTAAAAAAAATTCAATATTATTAGCCTTGTGAATGTTTTATTTTGTTAGTAGGAAGAAATTGAACTATTTTCATTCCAGATATTTATCGAACAATGTTCGTGTATTTTAAAAAGCATTTAAATCACGAATGCTAAAAATGTTCGTTCATAATTCCTGAGACAACGCCATTTTTGTTTTAATTTACTTCCCTATAGCATTACTTGAATTGTTGCATTTCTATAATGCGACACAATTAGTCGTATCATATTCCTTAACTACATTAGAAAAAGTTTAAGACCAGATTCAACGAATTCCACTATAAATTTGAATTGCATTAAAGACCACAACTTTGAGACAAGTGTCTTTTCCGGGGTTTATGTTTTGGTAAGATTAATAAAAATTCTTAAATAGCGTTGTGTTGTAAGGATTTCCAATAGCGTGATTCAGTAGTTTCATCATTATCCTATGAGTCATGTCTAGTTGCATAAGGGAAGACAGAAAAATTAAATTGAAACGTCTTTCGAAAATGGTCGTTATTATCGCAGGAATTAACGTTTCAAAAATATCGGTTATCAGTGTATAAATAATGTTGCGTGGACGGGTTTAGAAAGATTTGAAGCCAAAGCAGATCAAAACTTGCAGAAATTTATTCCAAAATGACTAACTCTTCACAGTTCTCTTACAGCTCCAGAACTTCTCGTTCTAGTAGACACAATACAGCTCTTTTCACCTCAATAGAGCACAAAACAGCAGTTAAAAACTTGACAACACAACTGCTAAATCGCCGCAAAAGACAATGCAATACAGTTCGCTCAGTATCTCCAATCAACTAATTCAGTGACTCAAAATCCAAGAACTAACTAACTAACCCCACTCACGGCCGGGCTTAGGGGAGGCTGCGAACCTTCTTGAAACCTCTAGAGGTCGATATTTGGAGAACTTTCCAGATCGTAGTCGAAAAGTCCTATACATGTACCTGGGGGCCGAAAATGTCGCCAAATGGTAGCCAAGTTTGGTGATATTTGGCGATTTCTCGCCAATTTGGAGAGATTCCCATTACCATAATATTAAATGCCCTGCCCCTTGAAACTCGCTTCCCAGAGTTAACTCTGTAAAACCCGTTATCAAGCATTGAGATGCTCACTGCAGGGAAGCCAATTTAACGACGAACTATTGCACTGCCTTATGCGAAATGTACATAAATTACTATTTACAAAATTAACACTACGAAATATTTAAAAATATATAAAAATTCGTAACAATAATATCGGTTTTTGGTGAACTATCGGAACCAGTGAATTTTTACTTTCAGTTACCCATATGTTGACAAAGGATAATAAAACTATACGATGTACCTTTTCTCAGAGCCCACCGCGCATACTGATCCGAATTTTTTTCTGTATTTAAAATGAGCTCTTGTTATTATATAGACTGAGAGGCGATTGGAAGTTTAGGTACCCCATTGAACATCATTTTGAATTTTTTATGGAATGTGGAGAAAGTTAGTAGATTACGAATCCACTGGTCTGCCTGGGCAAAAATGGCCGAAACTGGTCGAAAATCGACTTTGAATGAGTTGAACTAAATTCGATTACCAAATATGTCATACCTTGCCAAAAAGGGAACACACTATTTTGTCTGGTAACTCACCACTCTTTGATTTTCAATGGGGAAGGACGCAGACGATTTCTGATCTCTGACTGGAAAAATTTGCACATTTTAAAAGAAAGCGAAATTGGCGATAACTGTTTCGTCATCAGTGACGCAATATTTATTTCCAACTTGGCTGAAGAGATGCTCACTTTTAAAAGATCGTCTGCAACCTATTTCTTAAATGAAAATTAAAGAGCAATGGGTTACCAAATTAAAAAGAATGCTCATTATTTTTCAGGTTATGACATATTTAGCAATCGGATTTAGTTCAATTCATTCAAAATGGATTTTCGATCATTTTCGGCCATTTTTGTCAGGGCAGACAAGTGGATTCGTATTCTACTTACTTTATTCCACATTTTATAGGAAAATCATAAAGATGTTCGATGGAGTACCTAAACTTGCAGTAGCCTCTCGGACAAATACTGAAATGAGCTTTGAAAGAAATTCGCTCTAGATATGCTTTCGTTGCCTGGCATTGGTCTTAAAATTTGTATTTGTATTTGTAATAGTCACTTCTTTTTTTCAAAATTGGCATTTTGTAACAAAAAAAGGCCATTTAAAAAAAATAAGTATACAAGTTATTTTCAAAAGTTCATTTCAGTACATACGTAAGCACATGTGGAACTTGTATTAAAAATTTTAAATCAAAATGCATGGAAGTTTCCGGCATCAAACATAGAAAAATTTGAGAAAAACAGGTTTAAAATAATAAAAACACAGTTTTCGTTACCCTAATTCAGTTATAAAAATAAAAATGTCATACTTCTAATTAGGTTACAGAAAAACTGATAAATAATTGGAAAGGGAATACATTGGAGACATCTCAAACTAGGGGTGTGGAACATCGCACAATTTTCAATTGTCACTGATGTCAATTTGTGTCATTTACCTTTTTTATATTTTCATCATTTATTTAGAAGAAATGGACAGTTGGTCAATACTTTTTACCATAATTCTTGTATGCGTCTTATAGGAGATTATGCGCCAAATAAGGGATTTTGGCAATATACTTTTAAAATTTTTTTATATTATCCTTTCTTGTATATGAAACTGTGGGGAGAGGAGAAAAAATTATAGTTGATGAAATATGCTCAAGGAAATAGAACTCTGTGTTAAAGGCATTCGTTTTTCAACTCTTTAAGCCGTTAAAGCATTTTTACGGAAATTTCGGAGGTAGGGATGTTTAGAACACCTTAAAAAACATTACCACAGCGATTTTTATCAAAATCGTTAGAGACGTTTTTTAGCAATAATTGAAAAACATGATTTTTTTCCCAAAGGCAGCTAGCTTATGCGCATGCGCGATTTTGACGAAAACCTTCATGGTAGGTCCCATGGCCACCACCATACCGCACTCCAAATTTGAACATCGTAGGTCAATGTGTTCGGGAGTTCTGCTGACCACAGACACACAGACAGACATTTTTTCCATATCACTTTTTAATTTCATTTACACATATGTATATATACACAAGGTAATGAAAGTATAGCATTCGGTAAAAAAAAAAAAAAAAATCGATTTTTTTGCATTTCTCCACGTTTTGGAACATTCGGATTTCAAAAAAATTGTTTAGAAAAAAAATGTCTGTGTGTATGTGGTCAGCATAATTCCCGAACAAATTGACCGACGATGTTCAAATTTGGTGTGCGGATTAGTGGTGGCCATAGGACCTACCATTAAGGTTTTTGTCAAAATGGCGCATGTGCATAAGGTAGCTGCCATTGAAAAAAATCATGTTTTTCAATGATTACTAAAAAACGGCTCTAACGATTTTGATGAAAATCTCTGTGGTAATGCCGCTTAAGGTGTTCTAAACATCCCCACCTCCGAAATTCCAGTAAAAATGTTTTAATGGCGTAAAAAGTGGGAAAATGAATGCCTTTAACACAGAGTTCTCTTTCCTCGAGCATAACCTCATCAACGATCGTTTTTTCTTCTCTTTTCAGCTTAGCTTATAATAAAGGATAATATAAGGATTATCGAAAAATATATCGCCAAAATCACCATTTTAGAGATTTTTTTTTTTTTTTTTTTTTAAAGATCCATGCAAGAATTTTTGGAAAAAATATCGCCAAACTGGCCATTTATTCTAAATGAACGATGAAAATATACAAACTACACAAATCCACATCAGTATTATTATGTAATTGAAAGTTGTGCGATGTTCCATACCCCTAGTTTGAAATCAGGATGTTCCAAAACGTGGAAAAATTAGAGAAAAAAAAAGAAGGAAAAAAAAAAAATGAAAGTAATAAAAGGGTAAATTACTCCAATCCACGGCAAATTTAAATGCAGTGGCCAGTATTAGTGTAATTGAAAGTTGTGTAATACTCCACACCACTAATTTTAAATAAATTTCAACAAAATAAAAGAGATTAAGACGATATTATTTATTTGAACATTCCTTAGTAAAATTTATGTAATTTTTTTTAAATAAAAGTTTACAAGATTGTCCACCTTCAGGCAAATAACGCAAAAATATCTGAAAAAAAGTTTTTTCTTAGAAGTGTGCCAGAATATTTCTTAAAACAAAATAATATGAAAGTTTAATTTTTTAAAAAAGAACATCATGCCCTCTTCTTAATTATTGCATTTTTTCGGATTTTCAAATAGTAACTTAAATTTCGCAGTGTATGCTATTACTTTTAATTACCATTCGAGTAAATATCCAATCCTACTAAGAACAGATAGGTTGAGTAAAAAAAAAAAAAAAAAAAAAAAATTGTTTCAATAGTTGCTGACAAGGGGAAATTTTGGCGCTGATTTCACGTCCGTATGAGGGATTTTGCATGCCGAGATCGTAATTATGCAAAATGTAAAGCATAAAAATATATAACTCGAGAGCAGCGCAACTAGAGGTCTGCGATATATCGATACGACGATATTTTTATCGATATTTCTAAAAAAATATCGATATTAAAAATATGGATAAAAGTCACCGATATATCGATAATTTCAAACATTTTTAGTTTTTTTGATGATCGTTTTGTAGTTTCATCTGTTTTTTCGATTTTCTTTATTCCCTTTTCAAAAACTTCAAAACTAAAGTTTGAACTTGGCTGAGAGACAGTTAAAATGTCACCAATATTCAATATTTTGCCATACACTTAAAAGCTATTGAAAATTAACGAACCCTTCTTAAAATCACTGCACCAATTAAGCGAAAATATTTTTTTTAAATTTTTTTTTTATAATAGACCCATTTCAGTTGAAAAAGTAGTCACCTTACAAAAAGGCAATCATGAAAAGTAGAAATCCCCGAAAAACTTTGTTTCTGGCAAAATTGAAAATCAAATAATAAAAAAAGAATTTTCTATCGATATATAGATATTTTATCGATATTTTTTTCGATGCAACAATATCGTATCGGTATTTAATTTGATCGATGTTTCCGACCTCTAAGCGCAACGCATTCCCTTAAGAAAAGAAAAAAAAAAGAAAAAAAAAAAAGATAGAAAAAGTGTGTAATTCGGTAATGATAGAGTCATCAGTCAATATTTTTTTATGGTATGGCTCTAGCCACTATAGTATGGGCCAAACTCTTCTCCCCAGAAATCCAATCCCATCCCGCGAACATCCAAACTGATAGTTTACATTCAAATGTAGATAACTCCGGATACAACAAATAAAAGCATATTTTCTGTGTTCGCATATTGTATGTTCTTTTTATTTTTATTTTTTATCATGAAATCTTTATTGACATTCTGAATAATCCATTTCGCACGCGTACACTGTAGTTATTCACATGTTTTAGCTCTGACAGCGCCAATTTTCCCTCTACCGACAACTTTAGGAACTAAATTTTTTTTCGGCCGAATTCGGTCCGAATTCGGCCTTCACCTTAAAAAGCATTATCATAGCGATTTTTATCAAAATCATTATGATGATCAAAATCATTATGATAATCAAAAGGTCCGTTTTCCCGCAAAAATCTGACAGGCAAACTTAAAATGCAAATTAAAAAGAAGAAGAAAAAAAAAAGAAGAATAAAAAAGCGAAATTATATAAAAGCGATAGAAATTTTTGTGTTAATGGTCATTTCGAGACATTTAGAATCGAATAAAAAAAAATTTAAAAATATGCGGGAATTGTCCATTGCTGAAACACTTGATTTTGTCAAGTTTTCATGTATTGAGCATGAGCAATAATGATGAAAACCTTAATGACAAGTCCGATGTTTACCACTAACCCGCGTTTACCAAATTTAAACATCATAGGTCAATTCCTTCGGGAGTTATGCTGACCACGCACCTGTAAACATAGGCATACTTTTTTTAGACCAGTTTTTTTTTAAGTCAGGACGTAAGAAAACGTAAAGAAAACGTTTTTTGACCGAAAATAATGCTTTGATTACCCTCTGTTAACATATGGGTAAATACCATTAAAAATATCTGAATCTTAGCTGAGTCTCGAGATATTATTTGTTTAAATTTGAACCTGACATTCATGGATAAAATATTAAGCAATTAGCTTAATACACGTGCTTTCCTACGAAATTTAAACCAGTATATTATTTTAACAACTAATTACTTAATCAATAGTTACAACGTTTTGAATGCCTTGAGCTGATGAATGTAGAAAAGTGTTACAAAATCCTCACTAATTAACTAAATTTACTAATAATCGACAAAATCCTTAACGATGACAGTTTCTGTAGCTTCATTCTTCATCGATATATGTATATCGTATGTAACTGATGATGCAATATTTATCGGCAACTTGACTCAGTTTTAAAAGCTATGAATGTTTTTCGCCAGCGATGTGAAATCGTTTGCATCTTTCGTTTTTGAAAATAAAAAAGCGATGGGTAATCAAATAAAAAAGAATGTTCATTGTTTTGCAAGTCTTGACATAATTTGCAATCGGATTTAGTTCAACTCATTCAAAGTTCATTTTTGTATAATTTCGGGCATTTTTGCTCCGGCAGACCAGTACATCGATTCATAGCCTATTAACATTTCTTTATATTCTATAAAAAGTTCAGAATGATGTTCGATAGGGCTCCTGGACTTTCAGAAACATTGGATGAATGGACTATTAATTTTTTGAATAACGGACGATTCCCTCGTTTTTTTTTTTTTTTTTTTTTTTTTTATCAATTTTAAATGTTTCGAAAAGGCTATAAACACACAAATTTCTGCTCAATGCTCTTTAAAAAAAAAAAAAAAAAAAAAAAAGAAATTGCAATCAAAGTTCCGTTGTTAGACGTTGGCGAGAAAACGATTCCCTCGGCTCGAATTGAATGTGACGTCAATGCTTCCCTAACATCTTGGCTTGAAATGCGGCAGCGGAAACTAGTTTTGTAAGTTGGCAGAAATCTCACGATAACCATACAAACGATAGAATCGCTTGACGTCACGGATTTTGTTGAATGTTTTGATCGGACTGGTTTTGGCTCGGTTTTGGGGCATTTTCTTTTCTTAATATTTAAATAACTAATTTTTTAAAACAACTTTTGTTTAAATATTTGGTATCAGAAAGAAATTCTTCATAAATATATACTAATTTCACTCGTTTTTAAAAAAGGCAGAAGTTGTCAATTGCTTCTTTCATCACAATTATCCAGGTATACCTGATACTCGCTCTCTAAATAACACCATATAAAATTTTAATGCAATGACCAATATCATAATGTAATTGAAAGTTGTGCTGTGTTCCACAACCTTAGTTTTTAACCCAGTAGGTTCAAAGCGTTTAAAAAAAAATAAAAATTTTTTTTAGCGGATTCAACATTTTCCTATTATGTTATTATACGGGTAATTAAAAATGAAAAATTTGATATTTTTTTTTGTATCTCTACCCTACTGGAATTTGCTAAGCTCCAAAAAGTGATATAGAAAATAATGTTTTTGTTTTATACTGGTAGATAGTGTCCATGGGATCTGTCATTAAGGTTTTCGTCCAAGTTGCGCAAGCGTATAAGATAGTGGCCTTGGATAAAATTATGTTTTTTAGCATTCGCCGAAAAACTGCTCTAACGATTCTGATCAAAATCACTGTGATAACGAATACCTTTTAAGGTTCTTTTAGCATTCACATCTTGAAAACGAAATATGGGTGAAAAAAAAATGTCTTTAACACAAAGTTCACTTTCCTTGAGCATCGCCCATCAATGCGAGTTTTTCCTCTGTTTCACTTACTAGAAAGGATAATGTAATATTTATTGAAAAACATATCGCCAATTTCTTCGTTCAGGCTGTGTTGTTTTTCTTTTAATTTTCAATTGTCCATATGATTACATAGGATAATGGAAGTATAACATTCGGTAAATTTTTCTTTTGCATTCCTCCACGTTTTTGAACATAATGATTTCAGAAAAGTGATCTAGAAAAAATGTCTGTTTGAGTGAATGTATGTCTGTGTGTACGTGACCAACATAACTCCCAAACAAATTGAGCTACGATTTCCAAATTTGGTGTGCGGGTTGGTGGTGGCCATGAGATCTACCGTTAAGGTTTTCGTCAAAATAGGGTATGCACATAAGGTCGAAATCATGGAAAATAATGTTTTTCAGCTAATGCTAAGAAACGGCTTTAACGATTTTGAATAAAATCTCTGTGCTAATGTCTTTTAAAGTGTTCTAATCGTCCCGACCTCCGAAATTCCAGTAAAAATGCGATAAAAGCGTAAAAAGTTGAAAAACAGGCGCCTTTAACACAGAGCTCTCTGCCTTTGAGCATCGCCCGTCAACGATTGATTTCTTCCTGTTTCACACGCAAGAATGGACAATGTAATGTCTATATCGAACAACATCGCTAATTTCACCATATTGGCGGGTTTTTTTTAAGCCCAAGTATAAATAATTGTCGAAAACATCGCCAACTGGTCATTCTTTTGTAATTAAGTGAAAATATGAAAACAATAAGTAACATCATTTCGAATTTTAATGCAATGGCCAATATTATAGAGTAATTGAAAGTTGTACGATGTTCCACACCCCTAATATTCAAAGTAATGAAAACGGAAGTGGAAAATTACATCAATCCATGGCACATTTAAATGCAGCGACCATTATCTCTATATATATAAGGCAAAGCCCTCACTCACTGACTCACTCACTCACTCACTCACTCACTCACTGACTCACTCATCACTAATTCTCCCACTTCCCACATAGTCACAACTCTGAAAATCGGCACAAATATCAACAATGGTAAAAATAGAAAAAGTAAACTATTCCGATCTCGATTAACCCACTTTAAGGGGTCGAAAAGGGGTTAAACGTTCCAAACGGGGGACATTCGAAAATCCTACTTCCCACATAGTCACAACTCTGAAAATCGGCACAAATATCAACAATGGTAAAAATAGAAAAAGTAAACTATTCCGATCTCGATTAACCCACTTTAAGGGGTCGAAAAGGGGTTAAACGTTCCAAACGGGGGACATTCGAAAATCCTACTTCCCACATAGTTACAACTCTGAAAATCGGCACAAATATCAACAATGGTAAAAATAGAAAAAGTAAACTATTCCGATCTCGATTAACCCACTTTAAGGGGTCGAAAAGGGGTTAAACGTTCCAAACGAGGGACATTCGAATATCCTACTTCTCACATAGTCACAACTCTGAAAATCGGCACAAATATTAACAATGGTAAAAATAGAAAAAGTAAACTATTCCGATCTCGATTAACCCACTTTAAGGGGTCGAAAAGGGGTTAAACGTTCCAAACGGGGGACATTCGAAAATCCTACTTCCCACATAGTCACAACTCTGAAAATTGGCACAAATATCAACAATGGTAAAAATAGACAAAGTAAACTATTCCGATCTCGATTAACCCACTTTAAGGGGTCGAAAAGGGGTTAAACGTTCCAAACGAGGGACATTCGAATATCCTACTTCCCATTTGGTCACAACTCTAAATATTGGTACAAATATTAACAATAGTAAACATAGAAAAAGTAAGCTATTCCGATCTCGATTAACCCACTTTAAGGGCTCGAAAAGGGGTTAAAAGTTCCAAACGAGGAATATTCGAATGTCCTACTTCTCATTTCGTCACAACTCTAAAAATTGGTGAGAATATCAATAAAGACAAACGAAGAAAAAGTAAGTTATTCCGATCTCGATTAACCCACTTTAAGGGGTGGAACAGGGGTTAAACATTCCAAACGAGGGATATTCGAATGTCCTACTTCCCCTTTCGTCACAAATCTGAAATCTGGTGCAAGTATCAACAAAAACAAACGTATAAAAAGTAAGCTATTCCGATCTCTATTTACCCACTCTAAGAGGTCAAAAAGGGGTTAAACGTTCCAAACGAGGATATTCGAATGTACCACTTCCCATATGGTCACAACTCTAAAAATTGGTACAAATGTCAACAATGGTAAACATAGAAAAAGTTAGCTATTCCGATCTCGATGAACCCACTTTAAGAGGTCAAAAAGGGGTTAAACGTTCCAAACGAGCGATATATTCGAATGTCCTACTTCTCATATTTTCACAATTCTGAAAACTGGTGTGAATATCAATAAAGACAAACGCAGAAAAAGTAAACTATTCCGATCTCGGGTGGATCAAGGGGTGGAAAAGGGGTTAAACGTTCCAAACGAGGAATATTCGAATGTACCACTTCCCATATGGTCACAACTCGGAAATTTGGTACAAATGTCAAAAAAGATTAAACATAGAAAAAGTAAGCTATTCTGTTCTCGATTAACCAACTTTAAGGGGTCGAGAAGGGGTTAAATGTTCCAAACGAGGGATATCCGAATGTTCCTCTTCCAATGTAGTCATTTTTCTGATATTTTTTTGCAAATGTTAAAAAAATAAGTCATTCCAATATCGATTAACGAATTTTTAAGGGATGAAAAGACGACGCAACATTGAAACTATACGAGGATTAACTTAATGTCTAATTAACTTAATTCCAATACAGCTACTACTTTGAAATTTAGAACTAAGAGCAAACATAAACACAATAAACTATTCCAGTTTACTATTCACAATTATAAATTTCGTTTAAAATGTCAACAAAGGAAAGTTCCTATTTTGATAAATCAATTTGTCGGGATCGAAATGGGAGCAAACGTCTGAAGTGTAGAATACATGAATGTCTTTTGATCGCTAAAATGCTAATGGTAAAATTTCGTAGCGCAGCACGGGTATTCAGCTAGTTAAGTATAAATGTACAATGTTCCTCAACCCTATACTAAACTTCAACTTAACTTGACATCACTAGACGGTAGATCGTCACAGTGCTCATAGGTATTTAATCCATTTTGGCGGCGCGAAAGCATAATGTTCACCAAACCACAACCCTGTAGAGAACAAAAGGCTATAAGGTTTGGCGAGAATTATGTCTTCACTCCGTTAAAATGGATTAACTAGCTATGAGCACGGTGAAGATCTATTGTCAAATGATGTCAAGTTAAGTTGGAGTTTAGAATAGTTTTGTTTAAAAAATATATATTCGGAAGTTGTGATTTCAATTGAAGTTTTTGTAATGCGAATGATTCTAAAATTTTTTCAGTTTATAACTAAAAGTGGGATCTTGTAAAAAGTAATCCCACGGAAGGTTCCAGGACGTAAGACTTCGAACTTCATGTCAAACACGTCTACGTCTGTCTGTCCATCCGAATACTAAAGAATCCACTTAGTAATGTTTTGTGCTCCAGGTAAACAGTTTTGATGAATATATTAATATTTGACACACAGCCACAAAACACATAAATACAAAGAAAATTATATCCTTTAATGCTTTATAAATTAAATTAAATATACTTTTTTTGGAGAGTCCCTTTTAATTCCGAAACTTACAGAGTTACAGTGTTTTGGCCAAAAATAATAATAATAATATAAAATAATAATAATAATAGTAATAAAAAAAAAAAAAATTAAAAAAAATTTAAGAATAGTGTACGAGAAAAATGTTGCCTAAAGGTGTAAAAATTCTTTGAAATTTATTTGAAAGTGTTTAATTGCAGTGTGTTAGCTGAAATGGTATAAAGCAGAATTCGTAAATAGTAAATGGTCTAATAATATCGAAACAAATGAATTGTTTATTAATTATTTGAATATGCGAAGGTAGAGCTTTAGAAATTAGACATGTCTAGTGTCTAAAATTCGAGTACGGAACACTTGGCGTGTGTAATTCTCCACCTTGAGCAGGTTTTCTTATTTTAATGCTAAAAATAATTGTATTTCAAGTAATTAATCAGTTAATAAATTATTTTTAAATTATAAAATAATTATTGATTGTATATTTTTATGCTCGTTCTTAGAAATCCGCATTTTGTATTTTTATATAACGCGCTCCGTGAACATCGTGTTTTAATATAATACGAATAATAATTTTATTATAATGTTAATTTTTGAATAAGCATTTTTTCTAAAGAATTATCATCAATTTTCCGATAAGTTTAAACGGAAAAATTCTTAAAATCGTCAATAATAATTTGATTAAAATATGCCACACAATTTTAATAAATTATTAAAGTGCAAAATATATAGAAATGAATAAAACGCGCGTGATTTTGAATGAGTTTTCCAAACTTCTATTTTTTTATACGTTATTTTTTCTCACGCGTTGTCATTATACTTTGCAAGCAGATGGAGCAGCTTCGAAGCAACCAATCACGATCACAGAGCTGTGACGTCACACGCGCTAGAACGACAAGAAAGTGGCGGAGTTAGTCGCAATTTTTTGTGTCCGAGGCTATGATGGCCGCCATTTGTGAAACTCTTGTGGAATATCAGTATATTTGTGTGTTACTGCCTCTATAGTAACTGCTAATTGTGTGCATTCTCAAGTTTTCGCCCGGATTTTGTGTTTTCCAGAGGATTTTTGATATTTCGCTTATCGGATTTCAGCGCGTTTCCACCCAGGCCTTTGTACGCAGCCAGCTTTGTGGGAGACCAGTACAAGAGTGCGTCGATATCACGTGGTAAACGCTTTTCTACCTGCACTGCTACATCCTTTGTGTTGGTGTTTACGCGGAATTACTAAATGCATCACTGTTCTGTGTCTTTCGAATCTGGATAAGTTTGGATAAATCACTTAACCATCGAACAAGGTTTGTGTTTTCAAGCATTGTATCAAGATTCAGCGAGCGGATATACAGCCATCGGATAAGATCACGTGGCTTCATTATGGAAGCGCGCCATACCAAGGCGTTGGCGTAATAACAAATACAGTATTTTGTTCGAAGTAAGGTTTAATTCAGTTAATTGGTTCGTTTTATAGTTTTATATCGCATATTTAAGGCCCTGTTTTTTAAATGGAAGCGATGGCGCTTGTGTTTGGTGTTAGTTAGCCGGTGTCCAATGGGATCATTATTTGCATGTTGTCACCGGCTTCGCTTAGGGTATGTTGCTTAGCCGTTATGGCCCCCGCCCTTACGAAGGCGGATAGGCGAACAAATTGTCTTCCTGTTGGCCTTTCAGATCCGTTTTGTGTCTCTAAAACGGTCACCTCTGAAAACAGGAAAGACAAAATCGACCCAATCGCTAAGTGTGTCAGCCTACCCAGCAAGCGCAAGCCCCCCCATAAAATATGGGTTCGAACTAATGCCGCAGAAATTCCGACTAACAAAAACCGAATTTCAGCGATTGGACTAGGAACGGAGTTCCTGAACGGAAAGCTGCGTTTACATGTCGAACCCAAACACAAAACATGGCATGGTACAGATGCTCGTACCGTGGCAGCGACCAAAGTTAAGTTGAAGTATACAATGAACAAGAACAATAGTTCATTAAAAAATATGGGTTTAGCCAAAGCCAACACGTCACTGGGTCTGCACAGTATGAAAAGAATGGATAGAATTTCGCAGTTGTCCCATAACGATAAAAGAAATTCTTCAGGTTTAGAGAAAGAGGTTGGAGACAACTTACCAGACCTAACAGATCCGACTAGCTCGGATTTAGAAACGACTTTTTCGATTGTAAGGATAGTTCAACCAGCATTGGAGCAGTCTATCGAAGAGGTGTCGTCCTCTAGTCGTAACTTAATCGCAAGTTCAAAACACGAAACTTTTGTTTCACTGACGGACAGTGACTCCACATTACCTGTTCTGGCTGACACAAGTTCTGTTGCGGATGCAGCATCTGATAATTGTAGTGTTCCACTATCTCCCGGCATCAATAGTTCGCTATCGTTGAGGGATTGTGTGTTACCTATTTCGCTACCAGATACCGAATCCCCTTTAGTTTCATCCAAAGTCACTGATGGACAAAATGTTGAAGTGAATGATGCACATCAGCAGGGATCGATCCCATTGTCATCCTGTGACACCTCATTTTTAAACGATACCCCTATCAAAAATGCTCTGTCAAGTGAGATAGATATTCAGGACAAAGCATTACCTCCCACTTCAAGCGATCATATTTTAAACGCATCTATAAATGAAGTCAATCTGCAAAGTTCTGAGAGTCATGCAATTTCATTTGTGAACAGTTGTGCAACTGAGGGTGAAAACAACCTTCCTGCGCCGTTTGAGGACGACATGTTGCCTTTTTCGCCGGCATCGCCACCACTTTCGCCAAGATGTAGCGACAACGAAGCTGCTTCACCCTGCTCGACTGTTTCCAGTTCATCCACTCTCAGCGCCGATGAATCGATTCCACTCTCGTCGATGGACGAAGCAACTGACATGGCGTTTTTCACACTTCCCGATTCTCTTCTAGACCCCGACCTAAATCCTCGTGCCGAAGTTCCCACCTATGGATATACTCATTATCCATGTTCCACTATAAAAACCTGGTTTGACAACTTACCAGCTCCGGGCGAGCAACCCAACGTTATGCATTTGTTGAACAACGTAGCATGTTGCCCCTTGGCGAAGCCCGAACAAGTATCACTGACAGAGTTGCTCGTTGAGCATGAAGAAACTCTCGCCATTTCTCTTAAAGAGGTGCAAGTTCTTTCGAGGAAGTACATAGTTGACGATGTACAGAAACAAATCGGGACACTGGTCTCCCATCTCCAAAATGAGTTTGCGATTCCTTGTCAACTACAGGCCAAGTCTGACAAGGATGTAGTGGATCTCAAGGCAGAATTGCTGCAAAGCGAGGATGTAAGGAGCTTGTCCACTGCTGCGCTGGTTAGTTTGGTGCGTAAACTTGAAAATGGTACTTTGCCTGAGCGTTTACTTCAATCCCAAAGTGACTGTAATTTGCAGGATTCTGAGCTTGTGGCGACAGATAAATCTTTTGCTCCGGAGGATATCAAGAATAAGAGTAATGTCTTACTGTCTAATGTGAAGAGTCTCTTGGGGTCTGCTGATGTGGAAATGACGGAGAGCTCCGACGAGGGCAGTGATATTGAATTGGGAAATTCTCTGCAAGATTCTATGTAAGTAAACTGTTTATTTTATATGAAATCTGAACTTTGCTTTATATTTTGTAGTATTCATAAGATTTCTGCATTAATAATTTAACTTGGAAACTAGGGATTTCCTATTTATTAATTTCTGAAAATAGTAGGATTAAATTGCAAATAGGATGCATTACATATCCTGAATTTAAAATACGAGTTCATTTAATACAAACTGTTAAAAGTGATCCTCCATTTTTACCATTTTCCAAAAACTACCATCAACACTAAAGTGTTATTGTTATCTGATTAATTTGGTTAAATTTAAGTTTACAGCCTGCTTGTTCAGTGAACAACTACAGCATTTTGGAAAAACTATTGGTTGTATAAATTATTTTGTTTGTAAACAAGTAGGCTTAAAGCTTTTGGGTTTGTCAATTATGTTCCATATGCTTATATTAGTACCTAGCTGCATAGTCTTAACAAAATTATAAAGAACTAAGCAGCATGGATAATTTTATTATAAGTATGCGATTTCTTCAATGAAATGCTAATTTTATCTATTTAATATGTTTGCTACTGATTTCTCAAGTTCTGATTTATGAATAAGAGGTAAAAGACCCTTGTTCAAAATGATTTTTTTCCCTAAAATGGAATAGATTTAAGGCAAAAATTAAATCTTGTAACAGGAAGAAGCCTTTTGATTTAAAGCATTTGCAGGAAGATAAGTTTTAATTTTGGTCTTCTGTCCTTTTCACATGAAAGTACAAATTTCCTTGCTTTTTATGTACCAACGTTGATTTCAGTGTTGAGCAAACCCCTGTTAAATATTTTTTAGTAAATTATTATTTTAAATTATGTGGTGTATGGTTCTGCACAGTTTGCCTAAGCAGTATTTATGAGCTAGTTTAGGTTTGGTTGTTAAAGCTTTTTTTTACATTAGTCTATTTTTGTATTAGTTTTCCCATCAGTGACATCAAAATTTTGTGCTTTTTCGACAGTTTTATTGTCGGTGCATTTTTTTGCTATGGTCTTAATGGCTGCTCTTCGGTCTCATTCAATACATATTTTTTCTTGGTTGTTACGGTTGTGTCGAAAAGGTAACTGGTAAAAAAGTCATTCTGTCATTTCAAAATTCTTTGTTTGATTCGTTGGTGATTAGATCTGTTTTAATAGCTTTTGCGCTTTGTTATAAGTCATTAATTCTTTTCTAGTATTTGTATTTTATGGTTTCATATTTAGAAACATTATTTCTTATGTTTTTTTTTACTTAATTGGTGATTTGCATATTCCTTATGTTTTCAGTTGTTGTTTAATGTTAATGGTTATTTTGAATTAGCTGCCATCTTGTGGATTTTGAATTGGCAGTGATTGAAGTTTTAAATTGCCAACTTTTCAAAATGGCATCAACCCTTCCATGTAAACTAGGAATTTAAAACAATTGCTTGTTTTTATTTGGTGGCAGTCAAGTCTTGGTATTTTTTATTCTGTTGTGTGGTATTTTTATTTTTGAATGTGAGTTTTAAAGATTCTTCCACTTTTATCGTATTGATGTGTCTCAAAATGTAATCTCAAATTATCCTTTCAGATAATTTCAGATCTTAAAAATTGCATACATATACTTTCAAGGACAATTGTTGTGAAATTTATAACACTGAAAGCTAGTTGCTTTGTTTCTTAATGTAATCATTTTTGCAAAAAATCATTAATGCCCATAGTGTTGGATATACTAATAAGGCTCTTGACTTATTATTTTTGTTTTGTTGACAATATCACGCTTCCAAAAACATGTTCTGTTAGTAACAAAAAAGATATTGACGTCAATAGTTTGTTTTTCATTTTGGTTCAAGTGTATTAAAAACTACTTGCACGTTATTATTTTTTTTAGAAATCCTGTCTCGCAAAAATTGAAACAAACTCAGAATAGTATTAAAATTTTCCAAACAAATTGCTGGTCATAGTTTTGAGAAATTTGCGCTGAAGGAAAAGCAGGTTTGAATTCTGCTCGTAAGCGTGTTTAGACCTTCGAGATAATTGTGAATCGAAAGAACATAGCTTAGTGTCAAAAACTAACACCATTTCATTAATTACAAAACACGTAAATAACCTTGTCCTTGAAAACGGGTAGAATAGTGAATTCCAAAATTAACTGCTATGGTATGCCAATCATTTTGTTTTTATGTCACAAAATCCTAAATTGACCAATGTTAAAATATGCTACTATCATTAAAAATACCCTCAAGTTAAGTCTGAATATAGCTTGTATGTTAACTGTCTATAAATGTGATATAAAAAAAATGCATTAGGCTTTTGCATGTACAGCAATTGGATACAGAACACTGTGCGAGTATTCCTATTTGAAGTCGGAGAGTTTCGTTACACCAATTGCAAAAAAAAAAACTTCCAGAATAATATAGTCTTAAGGATTTTATTATGTTTGGTTTATTATTGAGGATTGCAATTTTGTACTCATATTAGCTGTAATTTTTGAATAACACTTCAAATTTAACTGAAATGTAAAACCAGGGCCATGTAATGATTTTTGCCAGGCTTTCTATAGTTGTTTTTTGTCCTCTGTTGACACTTTGAATTTCCACAAGTTCTAAAGCCTACAGACTTGATTGATCACCCAATTTAAAGAGAATATTGCAAGTTCTCATTGATAATCTACCTTGACTAATCTTGATGGGGGAAAAAATTATAAAATTTATAAGTCAATGTTTTGGTTTTTTTTTTAATTTTGAAAAAATATTACTTGTAATAAGCTTTAAATCCAGGAATTTAGAGTGGGATCTTAATTTGATCAGGAGTTATTGTATACTAAGGATGTAGTATTGTCATGGATGTTCAGGCACAAAGCATGTCGATTATGCAAAACACCTGGATATATTTTGCTAGTTAACTTTTTTTTTTGCCACAACTCTAGATCTCCTTTTAAAAATTTTAAGGTTTAAAGCTTATAAAAATATTATAAAAAACATTTTTTGAAAATATTTGAAGAACATGAACTTCAAAATTTCTAATGTTTTTAATCATAAATAGTCAAGTTGTATATCAAGTTCAGGAGTCTATGCAGAAGGAAACTTCTGTCTGATCAAGGATCCTTCACAGTATTCCATATCCAAAAAACGGACCCTTCACAAAATTCCATGAGCAACAAAAGACCCTTCACAAAATTCCATGTCAAAAAAACTGAACCTTCATAATATTTTCAGTTGAAAAACAGATCAATTACAAAATCGCAAAGTTTATTTTATGCCAAAAGGAGACAACAGCCCGCTTGTTCACATATTGGTCTCAAGGAAGTGATGTCATGAAAGCCAAACCATATGCTCAAAATGTATAAAATAGGAAATTTTTCACAAAATTAAATTTGTTTCCACAAAAATAGAACCTTGTAAAAAAAAACATGGATTGACCCCGTAATTTATAAACATGTATAATGGACAATTCCCGCATTTTTTAAAAATGAGTAAAATTAGTACATATTTATGAAGAATTTCTTTATGATTCTAAATATTTAAAAGTTCTTTAAGTAAAGAAAATGCCCCAAAACCAGTCCGATCAAAACAGTCAATGAAATTCGTGACTTAAACAGATCCCTGCGTTTCTATGGTTATCGCGAGGTTTCTGCCAAATAGTTATCGTAAAAAATATTGGCGTTGGTAGACCATTGCCACATTCCGTACAGGTTGGCGTGATTTGCGAGAAACTTGCAAATCTGGTTTCCGCTGCTGCATTTCAAGCCAAGATGTTTGGGATCTCTTTACGTCACATTCAATGCCAACGAAATAAGTCGTTTTCTCGCTAACCTCTAACAAGGTAATTTTAATCGCAAATTTAAAAAAAAGAAAAAACGCTTTGAGCAGAAATTTTTATGTTTATGGCCTTTTCGAAACATTTAGAATTGAATAAAAAATGCGGGAATTGTCTATTCTCTTTGAAATGAGGGGTCAAACAATTCTAGATGCCTTCTAGAACTCAAGAAATTCAAGACTATGACAAGCTTAAAAAAAAGTGATTTATCAAAAAAATTATGTTGTTAAGAAGGTTTAATTGAAATCTAAAATGTTCAGGTTCAGTGACTGTTTGGTTTGGTGTAAAAAAACTTATCTTTGAACCTGTATATATGTTTACTTTAAATTTCTTAAATTAAGGGAAACTGGAAAATAAAATTTAATACTGTCCGACTCTGCAAATTTTGTTTCCAGAAGAGCCAACGAGTTCAGATAAGTTTTAAGTGCTTAGGAAACATGTTGGAATTATGCAACCCAGTTGTCAATTTCTATTTTTGACTCTGGAAATTGACCTTGGACAAGCATATAGCCATAGCCTTCTCTTACGTTTATTGTTGCAGTGAAGTGCAAAAAGTGCCATTATTAATTTTTATGCCAGTGTAAATTAAGATTAAAATGAAAAAAGTGCATCTTTAAATTTGTTTCAATTTATGTGACTTGGAAACTGATATGTTGTAATGGGTGGCTGTTGTGGATTTTTTTTTTTTTGTGGAAATTAAATATTTATGCCTTAGGGCATTTTTATAGAAATTGTGATAGCCAGAGTAGGAAAAAAGCATGAAAAGACAATAAAATAATTCTGATCAAAATCTTTGGATCTGGCTTTGCCCATTTGTTTAAAAACGTGACTGTTTAGTGGTGGTTACTTTTTATGTTTCAGTGAATGTAAATAAAATTCCTTGTTACCATATCGTACATTTGACTTGTATACCAAATTTGGGCAACCGTGATTGCTTATAGAGACACATGCTGAAAAGGCTTTTTTTTTTTAATTTTTAACTTGGTGACCTTCCATAACATTGATTAACAAAAGATATAGATATTTTTTTTACTATGATGCAACACTATCCTATATTATGTATCGGCTGAATGAAAGTGATCGACTGATTAATGATAATCTAAGTAAAGTAAAACTGTAACAACCTTAACGAAATTGAGTAATATTTAACAAATTGAAAATGCTTTTTCCAAACAGAAAGTCAATGTATATTTGTGTATTTATTAAAGTGTTATATAATTCCTGGATATAATCTTGAGCATCTATCATAGGCGTAAAGTACGGGGGGGCTGGCCTCCCCACTTTTAAATTCTGAGGGGCTGCCTACCCTGATTTTTGTAACACTATCTCCTTTTTTTCCCTCCATTCTCCAAATAAATTATTATAACTGTTTATTGTTGGTATTATATGAGAAGTTGTGTCATACCTAGATTTTTGAAAATTTAATAGATTTCGATAATTTTTCGAAAAATTTCATCTTCCGTCAAAACTCGCCTCCCCCCCCCCCCCCCCATTTTTTTTGAAAAGTTGACACCTATGGCATCTATCGTGCAAAAGCATAGTCGTCACAGAACCTGGAAATCAGGAAAATGTCCGGGAACTTTCTGATTCTGGAAATATCGGGGAGGTTTTTTTTTTTTTTTTAATTTCAAAAATCAGAGAATTTTTTCTATTGTTTTGAATGTACCTTTCCTCGTTCATCTGTATTTTAGCACCATTTTCCTGGAGAATTGTAGTAATCACCTGAAGTTTCATGTTACAGTATAATTTAAACTTTTCTATACTGCCAAAGCTATTTAAAATAAATGGCATATTTTCTTTTTTGGCATAAGTGTTCTATTTAAACTACACATCTGAAAAAAATTGAGGAAATTTGAAAAAAAAAAAATTACGTAAAATTGGGGAATTGTTTAGAAATCTGTCAGGGAACTTTTTTTCCTGAATTTTGTGGCCACCTTGGAGAGGTTTCAAAGTTTAACTCTTTTTGGCTTTCTGCAATTCAATATTATAAACGAAGTATTGGTTGCTAAAATGTTTGGGAGGGTTTCTATTTGAGGCTCAAACGCAATACAGTACATGGTTACACAGTCTTGAAGAAGTTTTGAAATTTGCCCTTCAGGAATATTTTAGTAGGTTTCTTATATAAGAGCACTTATATAAGAACTTAATATAAGAGCACTTATGTAAGATCTTTATATAAGAGCACCTGTAATAGAACTGGGGCCCTTAACTTTTGATTGGATGTTTTTTTTCTTAAAATTTCGTTAGCTGCCCCAAATTTCAATTTCTCCCTTCTACTGGATTAGATCCATAGTTATAGAATTTTTTTTGCACAAGGCATAATTAAAATTCTGTTTAAATGTTTACTTGTAAATTTTGATTCCTACAACATAATGTTATGAATTTGTGTTTACAAAACAATGAGTTTTAATTGCTACAAATTTATAAGAAGTCCTTTAAAAAATCATATCGTCATTAAGAAGTCCTTAAAACTACTTAATTACTTTTCAAAAGTTCTATGAACCCTTGTATAGTTTTCTGTTTAAGGATCATTCTTCTGAAACAGAAAACTTTTCAATATTAAAACATTTTTAAAAAAAGGATGTATGTATTTTTTATTATTATTTAGGCTTTTTACAACAACAACAATACCAGCAGTGCAAAAAAAAAAAAATCATTGCTAGTAAGAAAAAATATTTTTAAAAAATTCCTATGCCAAGACAATGATACTCATAATACAACAATTTTTTAAATGAGGCAATTTAAAAGAATGCTAATTGAAATAACATAAAAAAATAAGTTTTCAAATTTAATTACTATAGTAGTGGAAACCTATATCAATTTTAATTATATTTTGATTAAAAAACATGAATTATCCTGGTTTGCTGTAATTGTTTTTTTCTATGCCTGGACAGTGATGAAATTGAGGCATTTAGAAGCTGATACATTCTGTTTAATAATTTTGAACTTAGTATACATATTTTATAAAAGGTACTTTATTATGTATTTTAATATAGTAGTGTAATTTTTTTTCTGTGCGTTTAGTATCTTTTGTAGATGCAAGGAACAGGGTGGCCACAGAACCTGGAAATCAGGGAGCTTTCTGATTCTGAAAAAAATCAGGGAAATGTCAGGAAACTTTATAAAATTTCATGAATTCCGGGAAATTTTCAGGCATGTTTTCCCGTTCTTCTGTATTTTGGCACCATTCACTGGAAGATTTTTTTTGTGGTAATCGTTAGAAGTTTAATGTTACAGAATAATTTAAAACTCTTCATTACCATCAAAACCATTTTTAAAAAATTGGCATGTTTATCTCCTTAGCATGCATGTTCTATTTGATCAGGGTGTCTATACATTTGGAAAAATTGGGGAAATTTGAAGAAAAAAAATTACCGTAAAATCGGGGAATTTTTAAGAAATCTGTCGGGGAACTTTTTTTCCTGAATTTTGTGGCCACCCTGAAGGAAAATGATGCAAATTAAATATAACTGATGAAAAAGAACTTCAAAATTCAGTAAAAAAAATGGTGCCAACTGAGAATAGTATTTACGTAGCTTAGTAGAGAAATAAAAGTTCTTGGAATGAGTACAAAAAATAGAATGCAGCTGCCTTCTGTAGTTAAAGTATTGAGTGTAATGCTATATACCAGGACAATGATGTTTTGTCCAGTGACATGCATTTTAGTAATTTTTTAAATAAGAAAAGATAGTGACATTATTTTCCACTGGATAAAACACTGTATTGTGAATGCATTAAATTAATTGTCGGAAAATTAGTTATATTATTAATTTATTTGATATTTATAACAGCATAGATTGCTCTAGTAACAAGCCAGGACAATGACTTTTGGACGTTTTAATATATTTTTAAATACCTTTTATGTAAGAAAAATTCAATATGTTATTGGTGAGAAAGTTGGTCTGGAGCCATGGAAAAGTTATTAAAAGGCAATTCATTATTTTCGTACTTGTTTTTAAAGTGGTATAACATGACATGCATTTTTCCTGTTTCGGGAAAATGTTCCTTAAAGACTTGCCAGAAAATACCATAAGAAACACAAATTTTTCTGACCACGGATACTGTAAGATTTTTAAAAAATCGACCACACATCATTCCAATCGGGGCGTAATAAAGCCTGTTCACTCATCGTTATAGCGTTTTCAGTGATCTCAAGTTAGCAATGTATAGGGAGGATCAAGGGGATGCAAAGAAAAGTGTAAAATTTGCAAGAAAAAAGAATAATGGATTTTAAACCATTCATTTCAATAGAATGTGACATAGAACTATTAATATTTCACTAAAAAGTCCTATTAAAATAATTTGCATAAAATTATTTTGTCCTTTAAAGAAAATTAAATGTATGAAAAAATATGTTCGTGTAGCAATTAATTTATTATAGCATAATGAGCAGTTAAACTCGAAGAAAAATTATAAATTCCCAGTTTCTGTAAATACCTGGGTATATCCAGGATATTGGCCCACAAAAATAAATATAAGTATTTTACAACACTGATCAATTTTAAATATTGCACATTAATACTCTGTTAATATTTATTTTTACGTATTTGCTAAAAAATATTTAGCAAAAAAAAAATTCCCTACCTAACTACTCACTCTAATATTGGTGCCCATTTTACAAGATACAAACCTTTATTTATTATTATTTTTTTTTTGCCTTATTACAAATTAAACAGCGTTATATACTATTCCAAAATTTTGTTTTAAGGAAACATTGTTTTTCCGGTAAAATTTCACAGCCCTGTATTATGGACATTTCAAATTTATCTGTACAGGAGTAGTTATTTTATTTTAACAAAAGGACAAATAATAATCTACTTCTGATTTTTTTGGTCTTCTAAACTAATATTTGGTAATTTTTTGAGTATTTTGTTGAATTGTATTATTTTCATGTGAAAAGTTTCCTTTGGTATTCTTGACTTGTTTTATTTATGGATTTAATTTTAGATTTTTCATAATTATTTGAAAGAGTAAATTAAATCTTGATCGTAGATACCTTCATTTTGTAATATCAAGGTATGATTAATATTGCTAGCTGAGGTTTGATTACTCTTTAAGATGTTAAGTTTTTATAAAATATTTAAGAGGACTCGGTACTCTAAAAATAAAAAATATATCGATTTTAAGATTTTGATTTCATGTTACTTTATATTTTTAACTTTCCATTGATGTATTACATTTGTTTTTACTCAAATTAGAAGCATGGTATATTATGTTTTAAAAAAGCTAATTATCAGTGTTAACTGTGAAAGCATTTTGCCTTTAATTTTGATTTTCTCTAAGCATGACATTTTAAACTTCATTGTACTTTTTCTAACTTACTAGTAAAGATATACTAGTAATTTTTTTTTTATTAAATTGTAGTTCATATCCTACAGTTTAAACGGAGGTTAAAATTTTTCAAGAAATATCTACTGAATTATTTCTTGTTTCAATTTTAATCAATTTTCTTAAAAACTTTTGAGAAAAACCTTTTTCTTTACAAAGATTTAGAGTTTTAAAATATTTAAGAAAATAACAGTAAATTTTTTAACTTTAGTTTAATCTGAAGGCTATGTACTACAATTTAATAAAAAAAAAATTACTCGTATATCTCAACTAGTTAGTTAGAAAGGATACATTAAAGTTTAAAATATCACATTTAGAGAAGTTAAAAGTTGATACCGCTGAAGGGGGCCATGACAATATATAAAATGTGGGTCAAACTTCCTAGTACTTCATGCTCCAAGGTGATTTTCGCCAATAAATGGCAGCAGTCGCCAATTTTTATTAACAAGTGAACTGCCTGTGGTTGCCATAATTTGGCGCAGTTTTATGTAGACAATTCTTGCTCTGTACTGTACTTGGAAGTATCAACAATCCCCTTTAACGGCAAAGTACCTGAAAGTCTTATATAGTTAATATTGAAAGTTGTCGTTTTTAAAACAATAACATACTAATAATTTGAGTAGAAACAAAAGTAATACATCAATGGAAAGGCAAAGAAACCTAGAATAACATGAAATAAAAAACCCAAAACTGATTTATTTTTATTTTTAGGGTACTGTGTCCCCTTAACATTTTCTATAAAGCGAATTTTTTGTGCGGGTGTATTTCGATTTATTATATTGCACCATATAAATATAAAAGACTGAACACATACACATTGTCTTTATAGTCAGAAGAGGGCATTATGGAAATTTATGAAGGAACGCGCCGCTCTGACAAGCCGCTCGACATGGCTTATCGCACGCATTCACGAACTGGAAAATCAACTCAATACTGTAACTGGCATCTTAAAGAAGGTGTCCGCCTCCATTGGAGACGTCCCTTTCGAACAAGAGCAAGTCCTCTCTGAAACTGCTGCACTATCCACAGCTGGCTCTGGTGGTGCAAGCTTGCAGGCTACCAAGCCAAGCAGACCAAAGGGTTTAGGGAGACCTGTCAATGGGTATCTGGACCATTCGTTCGGTGCTAGCTGCATGTCAGCAAATGCAGAACCGCCGTGTAGTCGAATCCGAGCGCTTAAGACCTCTGCCTTCCACAAGCGTAAGCTCCTGGTTACGACAGGCATGCACTTGACGAATCCTAAGATTGCAAAGCTTTCTACTGTGGGCTGCGAATGCAACTGCCAAGACGACATAATGCCTTGCATTCTTTGCACGGGGCGCTATAATTGCGTTCAGAGCGTTGATCCGGATGCACTGCCCCTACTGGAGCGAGTCGCACTGCTGGATCCCAGCTTCCATCCACTTCTGTCTTTTGAGAAAGGTAAGAGTGCAACTTATTCTAGATTTAGCTTATGGTTTGTAGGCATATGCAAATTTTGGTTTGTCTGTTATGAATGTAAAAAGTTATCAGTTGATTAAGAATATCTTGGTTTACTTAATTTAGACGGTGGAGGGTAGGCAATTTTGACACAGAGTTAAAATATAAAATGCAAGCCAAATATTTTATAACTCTGCAAGTTCTGGATGGTTGGACAGCACCTCCTGTATATTGCTTTCTTAATTTCAGGATGCCGTGTCAATTTTTAAAGGGAAGATACTTTTTGTTTCAAAAGACTAATTGGATGGGATTTAATACATTAGTGTATAATCAATTTTAAGTCAGGTTACTATTAGCAAGAATTAGGGAGATTGGGTCTGTTGACCCCCTCTTTCCTCATGCAAATTTTTAATGTTTTGTGATGGCAGTATCATAAATTTTGTGCAGCTTTGGCAGCATTGTAAATTTTTTACAGTTGTGGCACCATTCCTCATTTCTGTGACACATTTCAACACTCATATTTGTTACCACTGTCATTGACAAGTTAAAACTGTTACAATGTAATATTTGAAATAATTTTTCTCAATTCAACATAATGACCTCTCTGAAAACTATTTTATAGCAATACTTTAATGTCTTTTTCATAATTTTGCAGAGCTATAAAAGATTGTCTTTCTATGTATTTTAACAGTTTAGGATTTATTTGCCAGCCTACTAAAATCTAGCAGACCAAGGAATTTTTAATCTATTAATATTTTTCTGCATTCACAATTTTAAATTTCAGACTGTTCAATGTCGTACCAAAATCTGCAGATGCGTTTTAGACTACCTGAGTTCATTTCTTTTGCTTGTGGGTTTTGGAAAAGGTCAGTATTCGAAATCAAATGAATTATATTCGCAAAATATTGACTATTCTTAAAAGATTTTAGCAGTGTTCTCTACTAGCTTTTAGAGGCGGGCCGTATGATTTATGTTGGGAATTTCATGGGCCGGATTATGCATCTTAAATTATTATCGATTTAACCATAGATAGCTATTCTGAAAACTGGAAAAAAATATTTTTTATCTTAATAAAATTACAATAATTTTTTTTTCTTCAAATATAATTTTAAAAAATAAAAAATTTCATTGTTACGTAAATCAAAGTCTAAATAAAAAAAAGTGAATCTTTTGTTTTAATGTGACTTGACCTAACTTTTAATAAAAGTATTTAAATTGCACGTCCAGATTACTCTGTTTTAGTCGATAGCATTTGTGAGACGATGGTTGTCGAAATCATTCAGTTTATTTTATGATAGTCATAGTATTTAGAAGTATTTGTTGCTTCAATTTTATTTAAATTGTCCAAAAAGATTCAGTTATGTTATTCCTGCATTTATTCTTGATGGAAATCACCTGGCTGAAAGCTTGTTCATATAGTTTCTTTGGGCATGCAGTGGAAAACTCTTCTCTACATAGTATTTCAGATAAATTATGATTGTAAAAAATAAATGTGATTTTTTTTTTATCTGTGGTGCCGGTGGGCCGCAGAAAAATCTGTCACTGGCCAAATGCCTGCCGTGTTGTGGCTGACACTGATCTATAGTTTCATTAACTAAAAAGACTAGTTGCGAAATCAAAACTTGAAGCCTATGATTAGAAATAACAGGATTCCCACAGTCATTAAATGTACTTATATTTTTAACTTGTTTTCAAGGTCTTGAAAATGCTTAGAGGTGATTAAATGTCTTCGAAAAGGGTCAGTGGTCCTTAAAAGTCCTTAATTTTAGCAGATGTTGTGACCAACTGCAATAATATAACTTGGTCTTGCTATCCCTGCGTGACCGCCACTTATCTGCAACGTATCAAAATTCTCTTACATATTTGCATTACGCATTCACCAACTTGTAACTTTTTTGGTAAAATATACTTTTTTTTAAATTTATTTATAGACATGATACCTGAAAACAAATTTTCAACGGTCCTTAAAAACTTTAATTATGTGCTTAAAAGTCATTGGTTTTCATTCTGTGATTTGAGTGGGAACCCTGAATAAAGAAAGTGAAAAAAAATTTCCTGTTTTTGTATTGATTTATAAATTTGTTCACACATTTTTTGGACACTGTACTAAGGGTCATTCCATATTGGAACTTTTGTAGAACTTTTTGTACCACCCTATGTACAATACTTTAAAATATTCCATAGTGGTTGCCTGTGATTTTCTGTTGTTAAAACTTGTGCTTAAAAAGTTATGTCTTGTGTATGTACAAAATTTCAGTAAATTTAGGAACTAAAAAAATATTAAAATTCTAGTTCCCCTGTTTTACGTTGGTGAGAAAGCGATTCATTCGGCTCGAATTGAATGTGACGTTAAGGCTACCCAAACATCTAGGCTTGAAATGCTGCAGCAGAAGCCAGTTATGCAACTTTCTCGCAAATCGCGCCAACCTGTTCAGGATATGGCGATGGTCTACCAACACCAACTATGTGTCAGAAATAGAATAACCATAGAAACGAAAAGAAGCTTCGACTTCACAGATTTTGTTATGTGTTTTGATCGGACTGGTTTTGGGGCATTTTCTTTTCTTAATATTTAAATAACTAATTTTTTTAAAGAACTTTTGTTTAAATATTTGGAATCAGAAAGAAATTCTTCATATATATAAACTAATTTTACTCTTTAAAAAAATGCGGGAATTGTCCATCGATACATTTTAGTTTTGCTATTAAATAATAATTATTTCAAACTTGACTTGGTTGTTATCTTGTGATTTACTTTAGTCTTTGTGAAATAGATTTGGGCAATTCTCAACAGAAAACACTATTTGAGCAGCAGAAGCAATTTTTTTTAATCGCTAGGGGGCTCCACCCCTGCCCGCTAACCCTCGAATGCGATCTCCAAAGGGGGCTACGTTCCCTGCCTTGACTGTGTATTGTTAATTCCAAAAAAATTAAATGGCCTGGGATTTTTAACCTAATTCCTGTTATTCGTTCGTGAATTGATGCCTTTGGTTTGCCTCTCTACCTTCAAGTTGCCTGCTCAGTATCGTTTGCAAAACCCTGAATAGGTCCATTGATATGCGAAACATCAGTTTGCTGTGCGATTCCGAAAGGTAGTAGGCGGGACTCCTCCATCGCCAATTGTTGAGGCTATTGAAATAATATTGACAATTTAGATCAACATTTATATGCATTTAACCGTTACTATGATAAATTTGCAAACAGCCCGCTAGAAAAGTGAAGAAGCAAAAAAAAAAATTAGTTATAGTGTTCACTAAAACATGATGTATCGAATTAATTTTTTATCATCTAACGACATTTTGATACCTTCCAAAAGTGAAGATTTCAAAGATTATAATCATATATTTTTCAATGGGGAAAAAAAATATTTTTAGTGTTTTTTCAGATAAAAGAGTAGGGGATAACTTTTTCCCATTGGATTACCACTGTGGTCAAATTTTAAAAAACTAATCAAAAATTCAACAATTTTATTCTTTTCCGTGCACCAGAAATTGAGATACATGCGACACAGAATTAGACTCTTTACTTTTTTTAATATAGAAAGATTAAATGCTTAGAATTGTTTTTCTCGTGTAGAACTTATCAATTATAATCTAATTATGACATTGGCAGAGATCATCTGGAAATATAAAGAATCGCCCATAATTATTCCATTGATTGCTGTCCATGGACATGACGATTTTCTTGTAATTGTTTAGTTCCGAATGGAACTATAAACATGAGATTACTAAATTGATATCTGTACAACTAATACTATCAAATAAGTAATTAATTAAATATTTAATTCTTTACTGATTATATCTCGACCACGGATATGGCTGCATGATCTTTACAGTTGCATCTATTTCACATGTAAATACAGGGTGTTTCAAAACTCGTGCACATCAACCTTTGTGGTTGAGTTTTAAAGACAGATGAATTATGTAAACAAACAGAATAAAGGACAAAAAAGGTTGAACGATTATCTTTATTGTCATGTGTCAAACATGGTCAAATCAAATTGAATGTTCAAAATGATGTCCGTTTTCCTGGACACACAATCGAACTCTTTTTACCAGATTAGTCACTACTTTACGAAGTGTGCGAGAAGTAATGTCCGATATTGCATGAAGGATGTTACTCTTAAGTTCATCAAGCGTATGGGGATTATTGTTGTAGGCGACATGTTTCAGATATCCCCAAAGGAAAAATCCGGAATTGACAAGTCCGGTGGAGTGGGGGGGGGGGGGGATCCCAGCTACGTTCAAAACTTCTTATGATGGGGCCCCCTGCTGCCATCTAGTGACAGAAATCTCAACCACACCTTTTGGTTTTTAAGCAACAAGTATTACGATGTAGATGTGCGCAAGTTTTGAAACACCCTGTACTTGGTGGGTTGTTGAACAACTAAAAACTGCTGTCCTCGGACATGACGTGTCAGTCTTGCGACAAGAGGAATTATATTAATTGTAATAAAATTATTACTCATAAAAGCCTTATACCCAGGCATAACATTGCTTGACATATCTCATAGCTTCAAAGAAATATAGACATCAATGATATATGAGGTGAAATTAAAATACTGATAGAGTAAGTAACCATGAGGTGACGACTGTCCACGGACATGACAAATCATGTCAGTGGGTGCATTTTTTTAGTGTAATTTTTTTTTTTTAATTTATATGACTTAGTTTTAAAGAGTTTTGTTTGCATTGAAGTATATTCCATAGTTATCAGAAATATACAATTTATCTAGTGATGAAAAAAAGGGCTATGAAATTTTTTTCTGCGTTTTACTGAGAATGGCCCATTTATATCTTATTTTTTTCTAAAGTGAACAAGCAATATTTTTAATTTGCTTTGGAATTAAATTGGATTCAATATTCCTTCCTCAAAATTCTTCCAAAAAAACGGGTGAAAATCTTCAGATTTTACGTGGATTTCTACTTTTTTTTTTCCTGAGAAATTTCACTGTATCTACAATTTTATTATTTTTAATGGACTTTTTTATAGGACTTTATCAGACTAAACTTGCTTAAAACTCCCACACAGTAAAAAATTCTAGCTGCACCATTGACGTGTTTCTTGCATTAGTACACAAATATATTCTTAGCTATTTTTGTAGTTCAAAAAAACGGTGTGTGTATATTTCTTTTTTTTTTTCATTTTAACTGTTTACATCCCTTCAAATAGGACCTTTCTAAAAATATTCCAAGACTATATTACTTAATATATATCAGGGTCTATGTAGAAGGAAATTTGAGTTCTATTAATGACCCTTCACAAAATTCCATGTCCATGAACTGGACCCTTCACAAAATTTCATAATCAACAAAAGGACCCTTCATAAAATTCCATGTCCAACAAACTGACCTTTCACAAAATTCCAAGTAAAAAACGAAACCATCATAATATTTCCAGTTTGAAAACAGACCAATTACAAAGTTTATTTTATGCCAAAAGGAGAAAACGGCTCGCTTGGCCACATGTTGGATTTTAGGAAGTAATGTTACGGAAGCCAAATCATATGCTTAAAATACATAAAATTTGAAATTTTTCACAAAAATAGGATCCTGTAAAAAAAAACCTGGATAGACCCCTGTATATCTATAAACGAAAAGATGCTACTTGCTTGCCAATGCATATGGTTTGTAGCATTGTTCTTAGAGAACTAACTCGGTTTTTAATCACTGACCATACTGTAAGTTTGTATGTTATGAATGAATGGTTGTAAAAAAAAATAATTAAAGGATGAAGTTCTTGAGAATACGTATCTTAAATAAATTTCTCATTTGTAAAGGCTATAAAAAACAGTGAAAATTCATATTTAACAAACTGAGTTTTTACATTGATTTTTCTTAGTTAAGATAGTGAAAGGTTTCATAAGCCTTGCATTTGTCTTGCATTTCCGTAATAATGGCTGAAAAGGCTTAAAAATTGGATGTGAATGACAAAGGTATACAATAAATTCAGTGGGCATACTTTGTTGTAATTCTAGTTGGATAACTTTTTGAAATGGATTTTTTAAAAATGTATTCTCATATTAAGTTGTATTTTTAGATGTTTAAAAGAATCCTAACTTCAATATAGTTGTGGTTTGGTTAAATTTGTTGTATGAAATATTCTGAATTTTTATTTGTCTTTTCATATCAAACTAAAACCAACTGCTTTAAACTTAGTAAAATTTAGTACAGTCAAACCCCAATAACGCGAAATTGTTTAACACAAGCAATTTCAGTAGCCCCATCGACTTCGCGTTAACAAGGTTTGACTGTACTACTAAACTAATATCACTAAAGTTCTGGGTATAGGAGAACTACTTATAAATTTTCTTGGCATATAACCAACAAATGAAGGAAACTTATTCTTTTGAATAAATACTAATTTCCTATTATGGTAGTTTGATATGGAATGACATTTTTTTCCAGAAATATAAAGCTTAAATTGTGTCTTTTTCTTTTCAGATATACCATTGCACATGCATTTTGAAAATGTTTTGAAAAAGAATGAATCGCAGTACCAAAGTGTTCGACCTGTCTCGCCAGTTCTTAAGTAAGTATACTCTTAGTTTATATTTTCAGTTATATAGATATGCCATATAAGAAGTTCTTAAATGCATGTAAAATACAAACATTATATATTTTATTGTATAAAAGTTAGTAAAATTGCAGAGTTGTATATTTTATTGAATGTTGCGTTAATATAATACATATTGTAATATCGAACAAAAAAAAAGTTGTTTTGGTTGGCATCGAAATTTGGTATGTTTAAATTCTGACTCATTTGCATTTACTAAATGTTGCCTTCTTTTTAAACAACCTTTTTTTTTGTTTGAATCACCCGTTAGTACTGAATCTAAGGTATATTGAAAAAATTTGGCCTAATTTTTTCTCTGGCAATGGGCAAATCAATTCTGCAGCTAAAGATCAATAGGGATTGATTGTATGTACACCAGGGGTCTCAGACCTGCGCCAAATACAAAAATCTGATCCAAATTACCGTTTTTAGCCATATTTGCGCCAGAACACAATTATTTTTTTTGCGGGCCGAAATTCGATACAGTTCGCTGCTGTAATATCGCTATTGTTGTAAAATATTCCTGTATATTCGGCGCTAACGCTGATATTTACTATGGTGTGGTGTTTATTTTCTCAGAGTGCTATAAAGATTTGCCACGCTAATGCTGACATTGTTGTCAAGTTTTACGTTGTTATGACGGTCATTTTCGTCGATTCTTTCATCGATATAATAGCTCTGTAGTATTGAGAATTGCCCCAGTAAATTCGACGCTATTGCTGATATTTTCGTTGGTATGATGGTAATTATTGCAGAGTACTGGGATATTGCAATATCCGAAATTTGCCCCGATATTACTGAGAAAATTTCGTTGTTACTGTGATGAATTGCGACGCTAATGCAGATATTATTGCAAATTATTATGTTGGTCATTTTCGTCGAGTCTTCACCAATATATTAACGCTGTTGTTGAGAATTGCTCCGGTTTATTCGGCTCTATTGCTGATATATTCGTTGATGTGACGGTCATTTTCGAAGAGTGCTGCGCTTTGCTAACATCCGATATTCCCGAATCTTGCACAAACAATACCGAGAAAATGTCAATATTACCGACATTTGTGCCGATATGTACGTTTTAGCGATGGTCATTTCTGCCGAGTCTTCAACTTACGTAATATCCTTTTGTCTAGATTTTCGACGGTATTGTAAATGCTTTCACTAATATTTATTTACGCAAGTGTGGTGGTCATTTTCGCTGAAGTTTACACTGTTCTAATAGCATATATTGCCGAGATTTTTGACGCTGTTTGGCGACTTAAAAAAATATATTACTGGGATTTTTCGCCGATATTACCGAGATTGCAATGTATGGTGGGTGCTATCCACAATATTTAATTTACGTTAGTGTTATATTCGTTTTCCCCAAGATCTATGGTAATGTAATAGAAGCTGTTGCTGAGATTTGTGACGCCGATTTAGTGACATTCGTCTTGGATAATTCTGCTTCATTTTTTTTTTTTTTTTTTTTAATCCCTGCTGCAAAATTTATTTTCCTACTACAATTTTTTTTCTTCTTTTTTCTACAAAAGTTTCTTTTACATGCTACGAAGGTCATCCTGCTACTAAACTTGTGTTTACCTGCTCCGAAAGACATTTTTCCTGCTCCAAATCTTTCTAAGTGAGTGGGAGCCCTGTACACACATAGTATGTGATTATTGCCACAAGCAACTGTTATTGACTTGTATTAGAAATCAAAATTTGCATACAAGGTTTTTCATAATGAGGACTTAACCTAGAATATCTAATATTTATCTGTCAAAGAACATTTGTACGTCAACCCTTCTACTGAAAATGCATTTGGAATTTTTCAATGCTGCTGTTTGTAAATTCTGTGTGGTTAAACGTTTAATTTTAGTTTAAAAGGCATGATAAAGTCTACAAAGATCTTGGCCTTTCTATTCGAGCAATGGCAAAGAAGATTGGATGTTCTCCTCCCAAGTTTCAACAATTTATTTACCAAAGGGTAAATAAATTGTCAACAATTAACATGGCACCAAAAGTAAACCAAGGTCACTGACCTATAGGAAAGAAAGTGGCATTAGTAGAATAGTTAGCAGTAGAGAGAGCTGTCACGCAATCCTAATATTAGTGTGCACAAATAAACTTTATCCAAAATAGTGAAAAAGAAAATCTAACCTCATGACAAAAGCTAACAAAGCTACTCGGCAGTCCTGGGAAAAAGAACTAGGATGACAGGTGAAAAACAGTGGTGATCAGAGATAAAAAAGAAATTAATTTGAGTGTTCTTGATGATTGATTTTATTATTTGCATGACCTTTGGAAGAAGTAAAGTAGTAGATTGCTAATGGTATTGGGTGCTTTTGGGTACAGTAGTAAATTTAAACTTAGCGTTTACAATGGGAAGCAGTGAAGGCATCCGGCTACCAAAAGCTGATGGAAATATATTTTTTTACTCTTTGCTGTGGCAATTGGCAGACCATGTTTGATCTACCAATTGGATAATGCTTCAATTTATGTAAATGAATTTGAGAATAGTTTTATTAGTTATGATTTAAATACTATGGACTGGCCCAATTTCTCCTGACCTGAACCTAATGGAGAATGCTTGCCAGGATTGTTGCAATATACAGGATTTGAAGACAACTATTTTTTTTTTTTGCATGGGAAACCATTGTTTTCGTCAATATATGTTGTGCATCAATAGCAATTTCTTGTATTACTAAAGAAACAAGGTGAGATGACCTTCATTTTTTAACGCACCATTGCAAGACTTTTAAGCTGGCTCAAAATTATGTTTAAGATTAGTCATACACATACATTTTGTGTATCATTTCAAAATTTAGTTAAAAATCAATTATCTCACTGGCAGAGTGGCCACAGAACTGGGAAATGTCAGGGAGCTTTCTGATTCTGGAAAAAATCGGGGAACTTTTTAAAGTTTCATGAAAATCGAGGAAATTTTGTATCGTTTAAGGTACGTTTATTCATATTTTGGCGCTATTTACCCGGAGATTTGTGGTGGTAAGCCATTAGAAGTCTAATGTTACAGAATAATTTAAACTTTTCATTACCAACAAAACTATTTTAAAAAAAATGGTATATTATCTCTTTAGTGCACATGTTCTATTTTATCAGGGTGTCTAGACATCTGGAAAACCTAAGAAAATTGGGAAAATTTGAAAAAAAGTTTGCCCTAAAATCAGGAAATTTCTTAGAAGTCTGTCAGGGAAATCAGGGAACCTTTTTTCCTGAATTTTGTGGCCACCCTGACTGGTGTATTTGATCCTTGGATATCTCCAGGCTTACATTATGTTCTTTAAATTGTATTTAAAAAAAATTTAATTGGTTGATCCAAACTGAAGTTATCTGGTTGAAAAAAGTGTTATGTTGACAAAACTACTTCCTCGTGAGTCAAGTTTTAAAGTTCGGGGCAATGATCTTTTAACAATGTGTACCTTCATCATAAATTACAATATATTGAATACCATAACAGAATTTTAAAACTACCATGTTTCAAATTATTTTAGATTAATAGAACAAGGTTTATTTTTACCCAATTTCCAGTTTATAATGATAAATAAAAAAATTTAAAAAAAATTCCTTGTAACATTTTTATTTTACGGGGAGGAGATTCTTCTGCTTTTTGGCGGATTTCTGTTGTTTTTTTTTGTAGTTTTAGAGAAAATCCACTTTTTCTTTTTTCCACGAATTACTATTTTTTCTCCCACTGCAAATTTTTGCTTTTCTTTCCGAAAATTCCGTCAAAGAAAAGAAATCTGCAGTTTTCAAAAGAAAGTTCTCGAAAAATATGCTTACTGGAAAGGAAACCAGTTGATTAATCTTCATCGCCTGAAAACGCATAGAATTCTCAAACCATCGCCAGAAAAAGCATGGAATGAGGAATTTTCACGTTTTTTGGTTTTATTTTAAAATAAAAGTAGAGAAAAAATCATGAAAAACAACATCATTCTTTCAAAAAATTGAGCTTGGATAGATAGTTAAAAAAAAAAAAATTTAGTTCACTTTGCGATTTGGCTGGGAAAAGCTAATTTTGCACGTGGCGTTAATGCACAGATGATGAACCAGTCTGGTTCCTCCTCGTATTTTCGACGGAATCTATGCGTAACTACGTCGCTTTTTTTTTTTAATGCGTTTTTGGTCATGTGACTTTTGCTTTGATTTCAGCTAATTTCAAACTCGATTTTTTATTGAAAGCATAAAGATGAAAAATAATTGCCCTGCTCAAATATATTTGTTGGCTAACACTAGAAAATAAAAAAATAAATTATTTTCCTTTATTGTGCAAGTTGCTCATTCTCAAATCGCCTGTTAAGAAAGGGGGAATATTTTTCTATGATGTATCAAAAAAACGTTTCTAGTAAATCTGTGTCCTGATCTAGGTGTTTTACACATGCTCTACATTTTTTCCTTTATCATGTCGTTTGAGCATCGAAATTGTTAGATTATTATATGATTTCTTTTGAAGGTCGACTATTTTGATAAAGATTTTTTGTTTTATGGCTACTATTAGAATTGGGTGTATTCTCGTAATCACCGATTATGGCCCACATTATCACCTAGAATTACGTTGTTGCTTGATAACATTTTCTCGGATGTTACACTGATATAATAGTCCCGGATGTTAGTTTTAAGATTTGCACAAGTCAGACTGAACTGAACTCTGATTTCAGCTATTTTTTTACTAAAATTTCAATATTTCCCGAGATCGATACAGATCTGCATTACAATTTTATTGGCTTCCTGCAAGTTTAATAACCATGGAACCTATGTACATTTCAGACTTCCGTAAACCTCCAATGTCATGATCACTTTTAGTGCAAATTGCAAACCTCTGTCTATATTATTTACGTTAACCTATGCAGGGGCTGTGGCAACTCATCTGAAACACTTAGGCATGTGTTTGGCAAATGCCAATTATTCATGGGCATTAGGTTTAAAACCTGTGGAGTTATCGACATCAAGTCTAATGACTTTTGTAATGTTCCCCTTTCAGACTGTTTGGCCGTTTGTAAGGCCACTTCTCTGTTTAACATGTCATAGGCAGTCTTCTTCTTATTAGTAAGATTTACAATGGTGCGTGGTGATTATTTTCGGTAAGCATATCGATGATATAAGGGCTGCTATTGCCGAGATTTGTGCTACGTTGTTATGATGTTAATTTTCGGTGAGTATCACCCTGATGTATCGGCCACTATTCTAGTGATTTACGCCTACATAATCATTGCTGTCCCCGAAATTTATGTGGCTCTGATAGTAAGTTTCGTAGAATGTTACACTGATATTATCGCACCTATTGCAGAAATTTCCACCTATATATCGGGTGCTAACTCTGATGTCTATTTTGGTTGATGGTCAGTTAGCCGATTGTTGATTTAATATGATTGCTGAGATTTGCGCCGGCATGGTGCCGCTATTTTGGAGTAATGGCGATTTTCACCTAGGTTTAAGCCGTTTTAAAGCGGCTTTCCCGAAATTTGCAATGCTGTATTGGTGTCATTCGCCTAAGCTTCCGCTGATACGATAGCCGCTATGTCCGTGATTGGTATGCAGGAGGTTCTTCAAAAAATTTCGGGATTAGCCTTGAAATCCATGAAGTATGCTTTTTTAGCTACTAGTTTTTATCAAAAGGATATTAAATATAATTCTTCTCGTACTTCTTTTCGGTGAGTGTTGCATCTCGGTAATGTACATGTTGTAAATATGATTTGATGCCTAATTTTAGATTTCTGATGGCCTTGATTTGTTAAACTTGTTTGTTACTTAAACTTTTAATGTAAATGATTTAATAATTAAATATTCTTTTTTATTACTTACTGAATAAAAAATAATTAAGTTATTAATTATTATTGTGTAATTTTTTTATCATGTAGCATTTTTTGATAATTTGCTTCTTGAAACATGTTTTGCGTATAAAGTATATTGCAATTTTTTTGCCCGCGTATAATTTCAGATTTTTGGGTCTTTCCTTTGCTTATCTCATCCCGGATTTTAAAATTTTAAGGGTCAAACTGGAAAATTCTTGGTCACACTTTCTGGGATAATTAATGGTCATCCACTTTTCAAATACTAAAAAAAATGCAATTTAAAAATCATTAAAGTACAATAAACACTCCTTATATATTCTATTTTCATTTAAAAAATTCAAAAAATAAGTAAATTTGTGGGAAGTGAGGGGGAAAATATTTTATTTACTACACTCAAACCCTGTTAACGCGAAGTCGAAGTTGTTCGCATTAACCGAATTTCATATTAATCGAATAAATTAATATTAAGTTTTAAATACAGAGAACTGCTTTTCTTTCATGTTAAGCGATTTTGCGTTAACAGAGTTTGCCTGTACTATGAACGCTTCTCGTCTCAAAATCATCTAAAAATGATGCCTACGTTTTTTCCAAGATCCTTATCAGTGCTCTATTTTTGTAATTTTTTTCTTGTTGATGCTATGTTTCAACTACACATAGGCTAAGCTTTTGGAATCCATGTATAATTTTCGTATAATTCTTAAGTTTTTCATATTTATTTCATCTCTAAACATTACTCGATATTAGCTGTTACTTTATCTACTTATTAAACAAAAACTATCAATTTGGTTTACAACTTCCATGCTCAAATTTGGGATTAGCATCACCATCCTCTAATAGATGCTGTATTTTGATCAAATGCTTCCTGTTTAAGAATAGTGTCTACTAGTTTCAAAGACCTACAAGTAAGCATTTAAGACATTGTAATCCAAGAGTATCACATTCAGAAGATTGATAAATACGAACCCAGCTGTTATTACAAATCAAAAATTTTTAATCCGGTGGAAGAACGAGGCAAGTAAATCAAAGATAATGTAAAACAAAAGCGAGAAGTTGCATCAAATGAGAAAAGAATGTGCACCATGAAAAATACTATTGTGGGGGGAGGGGGGAAGAAGCTTAATTGAGAATAATAAGCAATTGAAGTTAAGCAGTTTAAAAAGAATTTAACCTTAATAAAATCCAGGAAATTGCTTTATAATATCCATGGTGCACATCGGGAACATTATGCCATACATTACAGTTATCCATTTTACATGGGAAAAATTGCTAACGTACTAGATGAGAAGAGAGGTGAAACTTGATTCATGAACAAGGCGCTCGTAACTTTTTCTCCGGCCTAAGCGAGATATGATAGAAATTATCAATGCGATATATTGTATTCTGTGGCCAGTCATTTTGCAGGGATGTAATCCCTTTGTGGTAGATACTAATACAAAACTTTTCTTACTTGATTAACCTATTACATAATATGAATAAAAACTTAGTGAGTATTAAATACTGATAATTTATCTTATTAATTTACTTTTGACATTCAAAAATGTAAAAAGTTGTGACCAATGTTCACCCAATGTGTGACTAATAATTACCCTTAAGCCGAGGTAAATTTTGGTCGCTTTTTCAGCTTGCTCCATACCCAATTTAGTTGTTTTGTCTAACATACTTTTGGAGATACATAGATCTTATTGTTTTTTGACCAAGAATTCCCTCATATGATCCTATATTTTACTAATAAATGTCATTACATTTAAAAAAAAATATTTTGTTTTTATGCTTATATTCAATGTAATATTTTTGTTTTTTTAGCAGTCATAGAAGAATGCGTTTTGAATCTGATTCAAATCATTACGGAGATTCAAGGTCTCGAAGAAAAATCAACAGATATGCTAGAACATTGCTATCAGCAAGTAAGTATATTTATCTTGTACAATTGTGTTTAGTTTAATTTCAAATTACGTATCCCATTTTTAAATATGCATATCCTAGTACTTCTCAAATAATTGGTTCACAAGCTTACTATTACTTATAAACAACGCAATCATTTTGACATTGGTGTCACAAAAGTATTTCGATTGTCGTAATTTTTCATTATTTACGTTATTTTTCCAAAAAACCATGTAATGTGCTATTTTGGAAAGATATCAGATTAAAGTAATTAGCTGTGAATACTTATTCAGTATTTTGTTGGTTTAGATTGAAAAGAGGCCAACTTCACTTTTGGTCTCAAATCACTTTTTTTATATACTTGAAACAAAAGATGACCCATCGATTTTAAAAGCTGCTACTTGATCACTGAAATAAATTTATGATAAATATGTAATACTCTTGAAATTTTTGCTAAATTATAGTTAGCACCTTTTCATTATATTCCAAGGATGTTAAGTTAATGCACCCAGTCATGTTGCTTTTCCTGCAGATGCTGCATTTATTCAACGTATGGTAGCAACTTCACCATAGCTCATTCCTACAAATTAATATGTTTCACTGAATGCAGCATTCGTCCAATTCTGAGTATGAATAACTGGTTAACAATTTTCAACATGATTGACAGGTTTGCCACGCACGTGGGAAACAGGCAAAACCTGGAATTGTCAGGGAAAATAAAAATGCCTATAGAGGATCAGGGAAAACTAAAACGTGATATTTTCTGGAAAAGTCAGAATTTCTTTCAGATTCAAGTTTTTTCCAAGAAGTTCAGTAATTTTTTGCGGAACATAAATCTGCATTCGGAAAATTTGATATTTCATATGATGTATTCTTGTAACAACGTGTAAAAAGCACCCGTTGAAAGCAAATTCTCTGAAAAACTGATTTCCGCATTTACTTCCAAGAAAGTTAACTTTTTCTTCAATTTTATTGGATTTTGTAGGCCTTTATCAGACACCTAAAAAAAAAAAAAAATTAAAATACTCCTCAGAAAAAAATTCTAGGTGCGCCACTGTTTGTACATACATTAGTACACAAATATATTTTTATTCGGCTATTTTAGTAGTTCAAATAACACTGTATATATTTTACTCTTTAATTACCCCTAGGAATTAACGTTTGCTACTTCTACCATCTAATCAATTTATCTTCGTGTGCAAGTACATCAGTGTTTGGTGACACAAATTGCAAAATTTTACAATTCCACAAAAAAGTGGATTTCCACTTTTTTTTAACCAAAATTTTGATTAATTGATAAAAATGCACATTAAAATATCGTCAAATTTTTTCTGTATAATCCTTCTTTAAAATTACAATTTTAACTGCAATGGACAATTAACGCATTTTTAAATTTTTTTTTTTATTTAGTTCTAAATGTTTCGAAAAGGCCATAAACACAAAAATTTCTGCTCAATGCGCTTTTTATTTTTTTAAATTTGTGATCAAAATTACTTTGTTAAACGGCGAGAAAATGACTTTCGCTGGCATTGAATGTGACGTCACGGCTTCGCAAACATCTTGGTTTGAAATGCTGCAGCAGAAACCATATTTGCAAGTTTCTCGCAAGTCATGCCAACCTGTACGGAATGTGGCAATGGTCTACCAACGCCAACTATTTGGCACGATAACCATAGAAACGATATGGTATCTTTACGTCACGAATTTTGTCGACTATTTTGATCGAACTGGTTTTGGCTCGTATTTGGGGCATTTTCTTTTCTTAATATTTAAATAACTAATTTTTTTAAAGAACTTTTGTTTAAATATTTGAAATCAGAAAGAGATTCTTCATAAATATAGACTAATTTCACTCGTTTTTAAAAAATGCGGGAATTGTCCATTGTATGCACACAAAAAAAAATTGTTTACTTTGACTTGAAATGAAACCTGGAAATTTAAAAAATTGTCTGGAAAAGTCGGGAGATTTTGAGTGGCAACCCTGGATTGATTTGTAGGAACAGAATGCTGCAATGACATACATGTTATCATGCTACATTGTATAATGGAGTTTCCGTTTCTGCACCTTATTCCTGCGAGTTATGCAAATGTCAGGGTGCGTACGTGTCCTGGAAGGCAATTGAATTTCATGGCCTTGAAAAATTTGATTATTTCCAAAAAGGTGTGGAATTGCAGCAAAGTTGCTGTAACCTTGCAGAAAGGTTACAGCAACAGTTTCTCCAATTCCTTCCAAGGAAAATTCTTATTTTAAAGTAATTTTTCTGAATTAATAGGTATGAGATACAAAAACTATGGATTACTACAAATTATTTGAACCTTTGCTTTATTTTTATAGAAGTTTTGCATCTATTTAATAGTTTAATTTAGTTAAAATCTATTTTTACACAGCATTTCCCCCAAATTTGTAAGTGAATTTATTTTTTTTATTGCGCGAGTTTTCGTTTTGGGATTTAGATTGTTGGGGGGGGTATGTAATGTAGATAAATTGGTAATTTATGTCTTATTTCTAGTTATGGCTACCATAGTGAAATCGGAAAATATATCATTCTTTATTTTTCCATTTTGATTCATATAATGCGTTTTGAGTTTATGGGTATGAAAACAATTCAGCGTTTTTTTTCTTTCTTTCCTTATGTAACCACTATTATCAGTGTAACATCTTTTATCACTACAAGTTATAAGAGGTCCTTAAAAAATTAAATGGTGCTTAAAAAATTCTTTAAAACTATTTACTTTTAAAAACAGTGTTTTAGTAAATATTCAACAGGACCTTTTTTGAAGATATTATTAGGTTTTGATAACATTTCAAATTCGAAGTCCTTAAACCTAACAACTTTTTATCTAGCCCTAGACATTCTCCTATAATGCAATGTTTTTTACTAATATTTGCTGCCTTATCGATTTCATTGAAAGTGGATTCAATGTTTTGTGATATTTGACATCAAATAAAATACTGGTGCGATTCTTTTACCTTGCCATCGTTTGGGCTTCATTAATTTTTTGTGTGGTTTTTTCTATCTGTAAATGACGGAGTTAAAAATAATAGTGCATTAATTTGTTTGACATTTGATTTTTAGTTGCTGTTGGTTGCTTTCAGATTTCAACATTTGAAGTATTTCATTCTTACTTGCTGCTTGTGTATTGTCTTTCGTTATTTGTTTTCTCATCTTTTCCCTTTCGTTATTTTTTTTATTCCTTCAAACTCCTTTATAATAAATCTGCAACAAACTAATTCAGAGGCTTTCTATAACTAATGGGGTTATTATATCTTACTGTTCAAACTTTAGTTTAGATTAAAAATATAAATCTTGAGTGTATTCCAATTTTCGATGTATTTTATTTCCAATTCCAGAAAAATTAACTTCTAAAGAATGTGGAATTAAACAATGGAATCTACTTGCCTTTATTTCTCTATGGGATATAAAGGGTTTCCTTTCAAATGGTTAAGTCAGGAAATGTCCTGAATTATCATGAATTTAGGCATTGGGTAGAAAGTATACGTTTTCTCTTTTTTGGGCAAAAGATTTTCTTTCTTTCCTCCAGTTGTGATTGGTTGCAAATGGCACTGCCCTTCTACGATTGGTTATTGAAATTATGTGACTACCTTGGTGTTTTGGAGTATCACACTTGTACTCGGACAATCGAAACCAAACAAATATTGATTGAATCCAAAGCGCTGCAATATCGCTCTTTTATTTAAAAACGTTAAAAAGTTATATTTAAAGTATAAAACTTGTTTATTGGCACATTTATATTGTTTTCTTATTTACCAGGGATGACAGTTTTCCTCCTTTTTAGTTTTTTAAGTAATATTTTCCTTCTCTTTGTCCCCGTTTCGAGGATCCTCATTTTTCTTATCTGCAAAAAGTATACTTTTCTTCATGTCTATACAAAAGATTTTCCCTCCTAGCTCCCCTTTCCTCCCAGATTACTTCACTAACTCCTAATATTTGAAATGTAATTATTATTTAGTATGAAAAGTTTCATCGTATCTTTAAAATTATTGAATCATCCTTCCTCCATACTTATTTTGTTGAATATTTGTGTATTCCTTCTGCAAGCTTTTTTAATGAATTTTCGGATTTCCTCCTTTTTGTTCTGATCACTCTCATCCCTGATGTACAGAGATTTTAATTTACCGGAAATAATGTTAATAAATGTAAAAGGGTTGTCAATCTGCACGCAGATTAACAAAATAAACCAAATGTTGTCAAATCCAAAGCACTACAATGTCGCTCTTTAATGTAAAAACATTTAAAAGTATATAATCGGAGAAAAAATTGTTTAATGGCACATTTACATTGTTTTCTTATTTGCATAGATTTTATGACAGAAATTTGGAAAATACTAGAGTGTTTTGAGAACAAACACTATGGGGCACATATTAATTTCTATATATTCTATATATTTTTTATATAACGTTTGAAATTTCATTGTACCTTTGAAATTGATAAATCGTCCCTTCCAAAGGCTTTTTTTATATTGAGTTTGGATTTTGTTCCTTCCGTGAGCTTATTTGGCCGATTTTTGGATATCGTCCCTTATGCATGCTTTTTTGATAAATTTTGGGATTTCTTTCTTTCTGACCAATCTCACTCCTGGATTCTTAAAACATCTTTCCCATATAAATTACGGTACAAATTTTTTACTTGGTGTATAATCTTAGTCTTTTTGCTTTTTTACTATTCTCATCTCTCATTTTAGTCGTTCTTTGAATATGTGGTACAGTTACACGGAAATGCGTACTTCAACTTTTTTTTATGAAAATATTGATAATTTTTTTACATTGATGCAAATCTGTATTAACATTACATGAAGGGTGTCATGTGCTTGCAAAGTCCTTAAAAGTGCTTATTTTTTCCAAGTTAAAATCAATATTAGCGAAATAGAGAGATCATCCAAAGTGTTTTCGCTCTCACTATTTTTTTTTTTTTTTTTTAAATATTCATTTTTTTTTAAATAATACTCTTTCTGTTCTTTTCTGGAAAAATGTAAAATGTTCAGGTTTTTTCACAACTGAATGCAATACGTGGATCACCCCTACCGAAATCGCCTTAAATATGCTTGAAAGTTTTCATTTAATTTCTCCCCATCGTATGAATCTCAAATAAAATTCAAATCCTCTAAGAAGTTAACTAAGTGCTTAAAAAGCCGTTATTTTTTATTTTGAAAATCTGTATGATCCATGGACAGTCACTAAATGTTGGTATGTTCAGACTTCTTCAAATCTCCTATATCATGAAATTTTTTCTGCATCTTCTGTTAGTGTTATAGCCTCTTTCCTATTGACATTATTTACATCAGGGTATGGTGTTCGCTGAAAAAGATGTTGATGTAATGGTTGTTAATGTAGCGTATTGTGTTACTATGGCCAGGGATGACAGTTTTCCTCCTTTTTGGTTTTTTATGTAACATTTTCCTTCTCTTCGTCCCTGTTTTGAGGATCCACGTTTTTCTGATCTAAACTAGTTTTTCCTGCAAAAAGTATACTTTTCCTCATGTCTAAACAAAAGATGTTCCCTCTTGGCTCCCCTTTCCTCACAAATTTCTTCGCTAACTCCTAATATTTGAAATGTAATTATTATATAGTATCAGAAATTTCATGGTTTCATTTAAAAGTATTGAATAATCCTTCCTGCATACTTTTTTTGTTGAATTTTTGTGTATTCCTTCTGAAGCTTTTTTAACGAATTTTTGGATTTCCTCCTTTTTGCTCTCTGATCATCACTCTCATCCCTGATTATGGCTGACATTAACTCAAGATTTATGTTGTTGAAATGCTCTTTTTCTTTATGTTATGCTAATATAATTGCCTCGGTTGCAGAGATTTGCACTGGTATATTAAAACGTTAATTCTGATATTTATGTTGCTGTGGTGATCTTTCGCTTAGTGCCATGCAGTTGTGTAATAATACGGTATTGCCTAAATTTTCATTGATGATAGACAGCCTATTTTAGTTTTCTTATAGTTTTGAAATTTTTATGCTATCAAAATTTGTGTGTTGCACTTTATCTTTACATAGCTAATCATTCTTTTTTTACTCTTTTCAGAATATCGCAATAAGAAGCATTTTAGAAAACACAAATTGGTATTTGGAAAGTGGAGAAAGTTTCAAAATAAAAGTAATTGTTAATTATTGTTTATATTTCCCATAATTTTCATGTTCTATGCTGATTCTTTTTTATTGAAGTTAGTTTGATCAATTGTGTAATTATGTTGATTGTTTCCAGGTACATTTCATGCAAGAGATCGAATTCGAAGGCTATCTGTTGCATCAAGTGCCAGCTCGCATGATTCTCCAGTTCCATCTCCGTGTTCTGAGGATGGTACGTTAGCATATTATAACTGTATTTTGAAAAATATTTGCATTCAAACCATTTGACATAATTCAAGGCAAAAACATATAAAATTGTGTTTCTGGTTTGGGAGTGTTACCATGAGTAAAAGTTTTAAATATTTTTACGAATTTCTGTAATTTTGTATTTTAATTTACAGAAGTGTCTTGGAAAAAAATTCCATTTCAGTTGCTGCTTTAAAAACGGGATTTGCATATACAGTAAAGGCCCGATTATCTGGAATTTTTTGAAAATCAAGTTTGGCGAGAAAATTTGTATTATTTCGCCAAAAACCAGCAATAAGTTGCCAAATCTTTTTTTTTTTTTTTAATTTTTTTTTTTACTGTGGTTTTTTTTTCTGGTTTTTAATTTGCTGTGGCGAAATAGCTGAATTTGCATGGATTACAAATTAAAATTTTATTATAAAAAGTGATATTTTTTTTATTCCTGTTTATCCAGAATGCCGAAGTTCTTCAAACAACTGAATTCTCAGCAAAAAACCTTAATATTCTTATTGGAAAATGTGTTTTTCCGGAAAAATACATATACTGTGGTTATTTGCCGAATCTATAAACAATTCTAGCTTGTTTCAATTGTATAAGAAAGGGTTTCGTAATCGAAATTCCGTTATCCACAGGATTGGGAAAACATTCTCCAGTAGATAATTTGGTTTATCCGGAATTCTAATTAAATAATAAACTACACATTTTGCATCTATTTAATCTTGCATCATTTATTGCATATAAATTTATATTCGTTTCCGGAATATGTGTAATTTGTTTGTGCGGAATCTATAAATCTATGGACTACTTTTATTGTAATTATAACTAAGAAAGATGATTTTCCACTTGAAATTAATTTCTCACTGGCAAAGTGTAATTAGGAAATTCAAAATTTGTTAATGGTTTGACCTAAATCCGGATAAAATTAATCATTCGGTTTGTAGGCTAGATCTACATATGAAACATGCATTTCGCAAAATTTAAAATCATGTATAACGGATAACATTCTATTCCATAATTCCATACAGTATTGATGCATCCATAATTCATTGATACCCGCGATTTAATATTTAAATTATCAACTGCATACGTAAAATGTGCAATTCGGCCGAATTCAACTATTCTAAACATTTTATTCTTTTATCACAAAATATCAGTTTCTCATATCCAATCAGAATAAAACCTAATTGCATCCATTTAAATGCATTTCCCCCTATAATCCCAATCAAAGTTTCGATTTGTAGGCTAGTCAACCATTTTGTACACAAAACGGAAAATGTTTTTCTTTTTTGTGTACAAAAAGTATGGGTTATATTTTATTGTATACTATTAACGTGTATTGCAATCAATTAAAAATAAATCTGTTTCGCTGTAATTTTATTTTAATAATTATTTTTAGATTAGCCGACAACCAGACGATCAATTTCAAAACTTAATAGTCCGTAAATTATCCTGAATTTCAACGCGATTTGCATTACAATTCTTGTATTCCTTTTTTTTATACAACATAATAGTCGATCTTTGAATATAAAGGTCGTCTTCCAGAGCATATTTTACCTTAGGGTACAAAGAAGGTTGTGTGTGGGAAGGGAGGAAGACAATGGAATCACCGGGGTTTCCAAATACAAAAGCTACTTTTCCAGAATTCTCGGAATCTGACCGCGAAAACGCATACAAGAAAACTTCCCCTCTGGAATTGAAATAGCGATAGTCCACTTTGTCCGCTCGGTCACCCTAAAATATAGATTTTGTTAGAATCGGTACCATCAAGGGACCTTTCTATTTAAAAAAAAAAAAAATTACATATTTTACAATGCTTAATTTTTTTTTTATTTTTATTTTTTTTTTACAGAATTTCTTATATGAAAATGATTTAATTTTGGTAACATATTTCAAATTATTGCCGATTATATGGGTAAATTATAACATTATTATAACTATAAAAGCGAAATAGAATATTTAAAAAATATTCCGGTTTTAATGTTAGGTGCCATCACTAGCTATATTTACCGTTTAAATTTGGCGAAAAAACATTGACATTCAATTAACCAGAAAATTCGGTTATCCGGAAATCCTAATTTCCCGGCGATTCCGGATAATCGGGCTTTTACTGTATTTAGACATCCCCAAACCACAGATGCAATGAATACATTTTCTCTGCATTTTTCTTTAACGTAGTGGCCTCTATTGGCAATATTTACGTTAGTATGTGATGATCATTTTGCCTGAAATGGCCTCTAGTCCAGTGATTATGCCAGTGCTATCGCCAAGAATCGTGTTGTTGAGTGATAATTTTCGTCATTTGTTTAGCCGATATAATTGCCATTAACACTAATGCAGAGATTTACACTGATTAAACATGGTACAATTCAGTTGAAACGCGGATTTCAGCTCTTTTTTGACTGACATTTCCATAATTCCTGAGATCGGTCCACATCTGCATTACTATTTTATTGGGCTTGCTTGCAAATCTGATAATTACAGAACTTGCGTACATTCACTTCCTCAAACCTCCGATGTAATGACAACTTTTATTGCAGATTGCCAGTCTCTTTCGGCACTATTTACTTTAATATGCGATAGCCATTTTGCTGAACATCACGGTGATGAAATAACTGCTATGTCCTTGATTAATGTATGTAGAGATCTGTTTCGTCGTTTGGTTTGAATCAATGCAGAATGATTAAAATATTAGTTTAAGTTGAGAGAAATTAATCATAATAGCCCAATTTTGCTGTATATTTTGATGTATTGAAGTGGTTGGTCACTGAAATGGGTACAAGGTTCCCCCGGTCATTAAAAGTGCTTAATATTTTTTAACTTGTTTTCAAGGCCTTTGAAAGTACTTGAAAATTCTTAAAGGTGTATAAATGTCATTGTAAAGGCTTTGAGGTCCTTCAAAATCCTTAATTTTTGTGGATGTCTTTCACCCAACTGCAAAATGTATAAAATTACAACTCGGGCTTGCTATTCACGCGTGATCGCCACATATCCCAACCATATCGGAATTTTCTGACATTTTTGTAGCATGCATGCGCAACTTGTAACTTTTTTGTTGAATATACTTTATTAAAAATTTATGTTTAGACATGATAAATGTACTTTATTAAAAATGTATGTATAGACATGATGTTTGAACAAAGGTCCTTAAAAACATTATTTAAAGAGTGGCCACAGAACCTGGAAATCGGGGAACTTTCTGATTCTGGAAAAAAAATCGGGGGAAATGTCAGGTCGGTTTTTGAAAGAGCATGAAAATCGGGGAAATTTTCTTTGTTCTGAGACATGTTTCCTCCGTTTATCCATATTTTGGCGCCATTTTCCCAGAGAATTGTGGTGGTAAGAAGTAGAATATTACTGAATAACTTAAACTTTCCGCCAAAACTATTTTTAAAAAATGGCATATTATCCGTTTGGTATACATGTTTTATTTGATCAGGGTGTCTAGACATCTGGGAAAGTTGGGGAAATTTAAAAAAAAGTTAGCAGTTAAATCAGGGAATTTTGTAGTAATCTATCGGGGGAACTTTTTTTCCTGAATTTTGTGGCCACCCTGTATTTAGGTCCTTTATAGTCATTGAAAAGCCTTTGATTTTCATTCTGTGATATGAGTGGGAACCCTGTGTGCATAATTAACGAATTATTAATTCAGACCTTTCTTTACTTCACTATGCTTTACCTTTTTTTTTACTAACTTTCATCCATGGGTGTTGCATAAAACATCAGACCAAAGAAAATGACAGATGTTAAACTTTGTTCATGCTTTGTAAACTTTCTGGAAACTGGTTTTATTTTTCCAGGTTGTTGAAAAATTTAACTAAGACTTTAAAATTGTTATGAAAAAGCATTTATTTCTTTTTAAATTGGCACATTACACACTTTTCTCGTACATTACTTTCCTAATAAACATCTTTAACTAGCTTTATTTCTTTGTAAACATGTTTTATCTGGCAAATTGCTAAATAGCTTTTTGTTCATGTATTGATTTTATGCCCTCTTCATTTGTTACCATTAGCCCTCTTTAATTTGTTACCATTGATTAATTGTTTTGAGGTTGATTATTAAATCACTTTTATATTTTTTAGGATTTGGATATGATTTGAAGCGCAGACGTGATGATAATCAATTTGATATTGATGATGTCATCATTCCTTATAGTAGCAAAAGAGGTCGCTTAGTGAAATTTGAATTCAAGGATATTGAAATTCCAAGGTATATACTTGTAACTTATTTAAGATATGGTATTGTTCCTGTAGTTTTAAATTTTTCTCTTATTATTTGGTTTATAACTGGATTTTTTTTTTTTATGAATTGTGGTTAACACGAAATACAATAACTTTAGGTACTGTACAAGAAAAAGGACCGTACCATTTATAATAATGGCAATTAGGGTTTTAATTTTTCTGAATATGTAGAATATCGTTTATTATTGTTATTTCATTTAAATCTGTCTAATTTACTACTGCTTAAAAAGCAAACAAGTATTTATTACTTTTTATAATAATGTTACCTGAAATTTTTACTAAAGACTACTCAAGTGCTGTAAAGTTTATTGGGCTTTCTAATTGATAAACCAGTTACCTTCAATAGTTTTATGTTCAGAGCGATACTCAACCTAAAAATGGAGAATTTATCACAGAATTTCTAAAATCTTGGAATGCCGGGACATCTTTTGTTAACTCATAAAAATCACAATATATTTAGGTTTTTTTATTGTCAATAATGCAATTGATATTGTCAAAATTGTCATTGCCATCATACATGATAGTATTTCAATTTGCTTTGCTACGACAGAACTGTTAAGTATGGGAATTTATCCTGCAAATCCTGTTATTTTTCCTTGTAAGTAATTAAATGATAACTACAAGAAAATATAACTGAATTAAAGTCTAATGCACTTGCATTGATTTGTCTCATCATTAAGCTTTATTTTTATATATATTTAAAAACATGAACTTTATTCTGTGATAATGGCATCATGATTTTCAATTCATTTATTTGTTTTTGAATTACTAATAGACTGAGAGGCGACTGCAATTTTTGGACCCCATCGAACATCATTCTGAGTTTTTTATAGAAATTAGAGAAAAGTGAGTAGATTACGAATCCACTGGTTTGCCGTGGCAAAAATGGCCGAAACTGGGCAAAAATTGACTTTTAATAAGTTGAACTAAATCCAATTGCTGAATGCGCCATAACTTGCCAAATAATGAGCATTTTTTTTATTTGGTAACCCTCACTCTTTAATTTTCAATTAAGAAGGTTGCAGACGATTCAGATATCTGGTTACGGTCTACTTGCATCTATTAAAAGGGAGCCAAGTTGGCAATAAACATTACGTCACTGATGACGTAAATGTCGCCAACTTACTGTGGCGACAAAACAAAATGTTGGCTTACTTTTAAAAAATAAAAAAATTCCGAGCCAGAGATCAGAAATCGTTTGCGCTTTTTCACATTGAAATCAAAATGCAATGGGTTGCCAGACGAAAAAGTTTGTTCTCTTTTTGGCAAGTTATGACATATTTGGCAATCGGATTTTAGTTCAACTCATTCCAAGTCGATTTTTGACCAGTTTCGGCCATTTTTGCCACGGCAGACCAGTGGATTCGTAATCTACTCACTTTTCTCCCATTTTCTATAAAAAAATTCAGATTGATGTTCGATGGGGTCCAAAAATTGCAGTCGCCTCTCGGACTATAACTGCAGACGAGGTCAAGCGTCCACTTAAATTTTTTTATCAACTTCTGATTAATCGCAGGCTGACCAAACGGTATAGTGGTTAGCTTGCTAGCTTCTAGACCGCGATGTTGCGGGTTGGAGTCCCATGTTAGGCATGGGTGTTTGTAAATGTATGTTGGCTTGTCTAATGACGAATATTTCGTCGCATTATAACCCTCGTGTTGCTGACGGCGCCAGATAATCTGAAAACAACCAACCGATTAATTGCGGCACAGTATGGCCTTACTGAGCTTTTGTGTCAGAAAATTATACCAACCCAGAGTTCCCACGGTCATTGAAAGTCATTAAAAGTGCTTAATATTTTTGAACTTGTTTTCAAGGCCTTGAAAATGCCTAGAGGTGCTTAAAAGTCCTTGAAAATGTTTTGAGGTATTTAAAAGTCCTTAATTTTTGTGTGCCCAACAGCAAATTTTTTTAAAATACAACTCGGACTTGCTATCCCGGTGTGACCGCCACTTATCCGCACCGTAACGGAATTATCTGACATATTTGTATTATGCATGCACCAACTTGTAACTTTTTGGGTAGAATATACTTTATTAAATTTATAAATAGACTTGATGCCTGAAAATAATTTTTCAAAGGTCCTTAAAAACATTATTTAGGTCCTGAAAAGTCAGTGATTTTATTTGAGTGGGAACCCTGCAACCAACCAATTTCTGATTGAATATGAGCCAACCTGACTGTATGGTTAGCGCTCTGGCCTCGCATTCGAAAGTTGCCAGGTTCGAAGCCTGGAAATGGGCATGGATGTTCGTTGTGATTCGGAAACCACGTTAAGCTGTTGGTCCCGGCCTTATTAGCAAATATTGTGCACAAAAATGGGTTATTGAGCGAACAAACCAAACTGATTGAATATGGCCTAAGTGTGACTGAGTAACCAATTTCATTTGAATTGAATGAGAACAGGGTTCCCACGGTCATTGAAAGTCATTAAAAGTGCTTAATATTTTTGAACTTGTTTTCAAGGCCTTGAAAATGCTTAGAGGTCCTTAAAAGTCCTTAATTTTTGTGTATGTTGTCCTACTGCAAAATTTATAAAAAACAACTCGGACTTGCTCTCCCCGCTTGACCGCAACTTATCCGCACCTAATTGGAATTTTCTGTCATATTTGTATTAGGTATGTGCCAACTTGTTACTGTTTTGGTAGAATATACTTCATAAAAAATTTATATGTAGACATGATGTCTGAAAAAAAAATTTCAAAGGTCCTTAAAAACATTAATTAGGTCCTTAAAAGTCATTGATTTTCATTTTGTGATTTGAGTGGGAACCCTGATGAATTCAGCCTTCAAAAATATTTTTCTATTCCCCCCCCCCTTTTTAATAGCATATACTGATACTTAATAGCGTATACTGAGTAAAATTGTATTCTGCTCAAAGACCTTCTAAAAGAACATTCTGCAAGTCCATGTAATGTAATGATGTATAGCTGTAATAGACACATTGAAAACTTCAACGTTTAACTAATTTATTGTCTCTGGCCTTGTATGCCAAAGGTGCTGGGTTTAAATCCCAGGTTATGCATGAATGTTCGTTGTGGTTCGGAATCCACGTTAATTGCAACTGTACCAAAAAATGACTGATTCTTCTTATTATTGCTGCCTGCACTGAGATAGTATCGTAAAAGCATCGGCTATCTTATGACGTCGATCATGTACATTTTTTTGTTAATAGAGTAAGTGGATTCATTGTGAAATTCATTAATTTGTTGCTTAGTCAAACTGAAACATTGAACTTTGAGAAACTTAAGTACAGTCAAACATGAGAATCTGGTTAACTTAACTAAATTACTTCAATTAGCAAAGTGTTTTGGAAGATTTTTTTTGGTTCAAATGTTTGATTGTGTAACAAATATTATATTTGTTTCCTACAAGAGTTCTTATAATTCATCGGTGGTGTACTGACTAAATATCTTGTTCCTTTGTTAATAGTTATGCCTTGTTTTCTAATTATCTATCTCTTCTGTAGTTGGCGGTCAAAGGCTTTTGATAACTTGCAAACCAGTGAAATTGAAGAGGTATGTATAATTTATATACAGAATATTATATGTAAATTAGATTGTTTTCCATGTCTTGCTTAGTATAAAGTTTCTTCAATAAACGGCAACAATTTATCTTTTTGGTAGTAGCAGAGATGAGTCTTTTCCGCCATGTGGCAGAATTCCCCTTTTTAATTTTTTGGAGGAAAAAAAAAGAATTCCGCTTTTCTATAATTCCTGAAGAAAAATCTTTTTCCCCCACTTTTTTTTATCCCAAGTAAAAAATATTTCCAAGGCCGAATCGCGAAGCAGCTTCACTTTTGCCCGATCGGGCAGAGTGGAAAACCTACCGCTCAGGGGTCGCATCGCATTCCTGCTCCAAATGCAAAAATCTACTGAAATGTATTTGTTTAGTCAGGTTGGCGCTTAAACTTGCATTTTGTTTTCAACTGCGCCGAAATTTAATCCTTTTGTGCAATTTTTTTCTCTTCTCAAAATATAATTTCTTTCATACTAATTCACGCAATTAACGTATACTAATAATGCGCTTGCTTTCAAGTCTGACATCCTCGGAACTATCGTTTAGTTACGTTGGTACGTGTTGCTCGTTTTTGCTAATCGTTACGTTGATGTAATGTCCGCTACTGCCGAGATTTGTGACTAAGATGTGCGTTATTGCTGGGATTTAGTTTGTTGTAGTGGTCATTTTCGCAGAGTATTACGCAGATATATAACAGCGCTATTACTGAGAATTGTTACAATGCTGATGTTTATGTGATGGTAATTTTCACTGAGTGTTTCCCTGTTGTAAAATCTGAGTTCACGTAATGAGTTGCGCCATCGCCAAGATTTACATTGTTGTGATGGTAATTTTCGTAAGTGTTACGCCAATACAATAGCGCTATTGTTAAGAGTTGCTCCAGTACATTAGGCTTTAACTTTGATATTTCTGGTGGCGTGAGTGTAATTTTCGCCGAAAGTCATTCTGTAGTAACATCCGAAATTTGCACTAGTATTATTAAGAAAGTATCGATATTACTGAGATTTGTGTTGATATTTTGGACGCTATCGACGATATGCACGTCGTTGTGATGTTCATTTTTGCCGATACTTAGATTTCCGCCGGTAATGTAAGCGGTATTGCTTATTTTCGTTATAGTGATGGTCATTTTCGCCGAGGTTTACGCTAATACAATACCAGATATCACCGAGATTTTCTACACTGTTTTGTTGCCATTCGTCTAGACTTCCGTTAATGCGATAGCTGTGATTAGTGCCTGTTTAAGGATCGATTTCGCTGTTTGATTTGAATATATGCAGAATTACTCAAATTTATATATCATTTTCTACAAAATATATTCTGAAAATCAGTCCCAATTGTAATTTTTCTAAACAATCTTGTGTTTAAAATTGTTATTTTAACTGCAATTGTGAGTAAAATTGTTTGTTGCTTTTTATTTTATTGAACAAGCTTAACGATATGAATAAAAATTTAAATTGAAAGATTTTTAGTGCTTGTAAAATGTAGCTTAAAAATATAGAAAACTGGGTTTGATTACATTTGACCTGTTTGTCAATATGGTATAATTGCCTAAAGTTGTAACTTTAGCTTAAAATTTGTTTTATGCAAAATTTTTAGATTTTTGAGCTTTTTGATTTTTTTACCCAACTCATCGCTGTAGTAAACAATATTCTTTGCTCGTGGATGAGATTTTTTCGCTGGTGTTTTTTTTTTTATGCAAAATTTTCTACCCTGTTTTTTCTTTTTTTACCCATTTTGATAATTCACATTTTTCCGATCTGAGTCAGTTTTTCCCATGAAAAGTACTTTTTGTCATGTGTCTGAGCAAAAGATTTTCTCACTTTGCTCCGCTCTCCTCGCAGATAATTTCACAAGTTCTTGATGACCGGGTTATACTTTGTGATGTGATTGGTCACCTCATGTTTTTTTGCATATCCCCCTTCCCTTCTGCGAGCTTTTTGACAAATTTTTGGATTTCCGCATTTTTACTCTCTAACCAATCTCATTCCTGTGTGCTGCACTTTGATAATAATTTATATATATATATATATATATACTCAACTCAATTTTGAAGATAACTTTCTAAAAATTGAGAAGAATGTGTAAAGGTCAATACAAACTAACAACTTATATTAAATTTCTCTTTAATTTAATGAAAAATATAGTATGATTTGTTATATAATAGTAAACTAAATATTAACCTATTATTTTCTCATCAGTCTGAGCACTTTAAATTTTAATTTCTCGAATTCACCTTGCGTTTTGTGAAACCAACTTTTTTATCAATAAATTTGCCTACCACATACAAATGTAATTTGCTTAAAATGTCTTTATGAGCAAGAATGTCTTGTTCATAATGGAATGTATTTAATAGTTAGTTTGCTTATCTTGGAAAAATTTAATAAAATAACTTCTTTATTGTGGTATTCCCTAACTTTTAGAATGTTTATTTGAAAAAAAGTAAGTTTTATTTTGTTGTATTCTAATTCATATCAGACATTTAAAGCTCCACATTTTTTTGTAGGATACTTCGGATGCTGCATTTATCAAGAGACACGAGGGCTATGAAATAGAAGAAAGGAAGATAATCAGAAACGGAGGTGGCGCAAAGTGCTTCTTCAACACCTGGCAGAAAAGATCCAGCCGTATGAATCATCGCTCTGACTCTAGGGCAGATAGCAGTGGGGCCAATACCCCAGACCCTGTTCTGCTGTATGACCAGGACATTATGTTTCAGGATACAAACTCCCAGCTGCCTAGCAATCCACCATCTCCAGCACTTTCGCCCCCAATGACCCCGAGCTCAATCAACCCAATATCTGACGACTCGCAGCCTGCATTGAGGGCAGAACGAAAGAGATCTGCAGGTGGCTTGAAGCGAATCGATGAACCTTCCACCTCGAAAGCGACGGACTATGATGAAGTGGCTCCATATGAACCTCGCGTCTTCCCACTGTCCACAGAGATGGTCGAGGAAATGCTTGCCGAGGATGATCATACAAGGGATGATACTGATGTAACCATGAGTGGTCCCAGTTGCCCAGCGTCGCCGGAGAGTACTGTCAGCAGCACCTCTACGGTGGAAGATGAAGACATAGCAGACCCGGAGTGGAGAGTGGCACTACGGGACGGCCCGGAACAGAATATAGTTCTGAAATTTGCCAAAAGATGAAGAGAAAGATCGAAAATTGGATCCTTGACATTTTTTTACCCCACACCGGTACTTCAAACCCCGGTACTGGCACTTTGATGGAAGATAATTGTGATTGCGTGCCCATTTGTATTTGGTTCATGTCATTGTGGGAGATATTGTACAAATCATCATACCAAACTTGCGTCCTTTGTCCGACTGTACCTGTACATACATCTGTTGTATATTGACTTGACGACGTTGCTGTATCTAGAGATCAATTGTAATTATATTGCTGTTTAGTCATAATCATTTAAAAAAAAGTGAGCACCAATTAAACTAACATAGCCAAAGCATGGAATCCCAGAAATGAGGAAGGAATATTGGTTTAAAGAATCTTGTACTTATGTAAATAATTAATCATGTTTTCCTACTGTTGGAAGTGTTTTTGCTTTTATGTTTAGTGTATTATAGTTTGTTCAAAAATTGTAAAATAAAGAAAATAAATTACTAATTAGGCATTATGTATTTGATTTAATGCTAACGATGCCCATCTTGTGAATGTAAGGTTAGACCTCCTGCCTCACATGTTTAAGGTGGTACAGAGTGGCCACGGAACCTGGAAATCAGGGAAATGTCATGGAGCTTTCTTGACTCTTGAAAAAATCAGGGAAATGTCTGGGAACTCCTTAAAATTTAATGAAAATCAGGGAAATTTTTAGACATGTTCTCCCGTTCATCTGTATTTTGGCGCCATTTACCCGGAGATTTGGGGTGGTAATCGTTTAATGTTGCGGAATAATTTAAATTTTTCATCACCACCAAAACTACTTTTGAAAAAGGGGTATGGTATCTCTTTAGCATACTTGTTCAGGGTGTCTACGCATCTGGAAAACCTTGAAAAATTGTGGGGGGATTTGAAAGATATTTTGCCGTGAAATCGGGGAATTTTGTAGAAATCTGTCGGGGGGGGGGGGAATTATCAGGGAACTTTTTTTCCTGAATTTTGGGGCCACCCTGTGCTAGGTTTCAATTCCAAGTAGGCTTGCGAGATCATTACGTTTAGAAATCTAGCTGGAGGTTCTCGCAGGTTTTGTCGTTATAATACCCTAAAAGGGTCAAGTTGAGTATCAACTAAATCCTTTATTGTTATTGCATACAAATTGTTTAAAAAATCATTAGTTTTTTTTGCAATTAGTGGTGTTTTTAAAAGCTTTCAGCACTTTATATATTACACTGCAGGATTATAATAGAAATAGTGTCCTTTTTCCTGTCACAGTAGGATATATTTTTTTATTGAAAATGTTATAAGTTATATTCTTTTATAGAACTTTAAAAAATAATTTTGAAGCTAAAATTAAATTTATTAAAGCTATACCAAATTAAGAAATGGAAAAAATTGCACTCATTGACCCTTAAAATTTGATATATTTTATTAAGGAAAATTAATATGTTTACTTTTATGTCCTGATAACTTTTCAGTGGACTATCAATGTGAAATTTTGTCTCTGAAGTTGATCTGGCATGCTTGAAAGTTAAAATTAGACTATTAGGATGCTAACGGATGAAAACCATCCGCGTTTACACAGATTTCCACTTTCTTTTTTGTGGTTATGGGTTAACCTCCCTACTTCCCAAGGCGAATTTTATATATTTTTTTTGTGGTCTTGATCAGACTTAACTTACCTGAAATCCCTCCTCGGAAGAAATTTGCTTTCACTACTGTTATGTGCACACACATTCTTATTCAGCTATTTTTGTAATTCAAAATAATGCTGTTTTCCTCTTTTTTTTACATTTTGACTTTTCACCCACTTGTAAGGATATTGAGATTTTTAAAACATTCCACTTGTTAATTTATGACACAAAAAAATCTAACTGTTCATATATTCTATAATACGATAGTAATTTTTAAAAAATTCCATTAAAAACTAAATGGACATTATTTTCCCTGCCAACATTTTATTTTTGCTAGTATACACCCAAAATGATTGACGACTGAAATATGTATCAGCTATGATTATTACGGTTCCTCATTGTATTTACAGCAAAAACTAGCATTGATTTTAGCTCTTTTCATGGTTCTTACGGTCCTTAAAAACTCGAAAAAATTTCTAAGGCCCTTAAAAGTTCTTATTTTTTAAAAAAATCCTTAGAAGTCCTTATTTTTTTCCAAGTTAAAAACCAATGTTAACGAAATTTGGAGATCATCATTTAAAGTGTTTTCATCCTTCCTGCCTTTTTTGTTTAAAAAAAAAAATTTCCCCGAAAATAGCATCTTTTTTGAAAAAAAGCAAAATTTTCAAATGGAATGCAATATGCGGATCACCCCTACCGAAATCGCCTGTTGCGCATGCGTATTCATGTACAAACGTGCCACGCACAGACCTGTGCTGAAGTCATTGAATGGCTTTTGATGCCAGGTGCTTCGTAGGTAGATTGGTGGGGTCCGTCCCAAAAATTACGAGTAAGCATGTATGCCTATTTCATACGTACCTTGATTAAGTGTATGCCTCTGGATTTTTTTAACCATGCCTCCTTACTCAAAATAGAGATGAAAGTTATTGGAAACGGTAGTTTAAAACTTATTCTAAGGTATATAAACCATAAAGTGTTTTTTACGAAGCATTTAAAAAGAATATATTTCCGCACCGATACGCGAAATCGCGATGCTCTCTTACTAAATTTAGGGGAACGTTTTGTGTAATTTTAGCTATTGCTAATAAATTTCTGAACGTCCGTTTTATATTTGAAATTAAATATCACAGGGTTGTACAAAATCCCGGATCATTTCCGATTTAAAATGTATATACACATCTTTTAAAACCTATAATAGTAGCTGCATGTATGACAAAAAATTGCAGTTTTAAACAGAATTTGATCTGATTTTGGAAATAAAAATTCACATATTTTAAGACATAGTTCAAGTTCTTTAATTAGAATATTCTTTTTGTGATATGAATCTGGTATGCTTTTAATAGTCAACAAAAAGTACGGCTAAATTTGGAGAAATACTATCTCCTGTCTAACAATGGCTAAGCCTAAAAAGTAAAGTTAAACGGTTGGGGTTGATCAAATTTTAGAAATTTTTTCATTGAAGTTGCTTGCAAATACTTTATTAACATTCTTAGCTAAATATTACAGTTATAAATTGCTATCTTTGTACAAATCAGGGTGGTGACAGACCAGGAATTCAGGGAATTTCACTCTTATGGACAACTCAGGGAATTTCGTACAATTACTCTTTAATCAGGGAATTTTAAAATATTTGAGAGTTTCTTTTCTTGCATTCCCTATGTGGGTGCGGACATCTATCTCGGATCGCGTCTCGTGAAGTGGATGCCGTGAAGTCAGCGCCGTATTGTTAGAAAAAAATCCTCAAACTTCAATCTGACTGCATCCTTTAGAGACATGATTATTTTCTTCTTGGCTCGCGTTTTTTATCAACAGAATATATTAGAACTCAAATTATTTACATATTATTTATGTTAGATTTTTAGTTACCCTTTAACTTAGAAGCGTGGCCGCCAGTAGCCTTTCAGTTAAAAAAATCTTCTAATTTTAATCTAACTGCATCCTTTACAGATATGATTATTTTTCTTCTTGACTTGGATATTTTGTCAACAGAATATATTAGAGCTCTAAATTCCTTAATATTTAAAATTGATTCCATCAGATTTTTTCGGTTTTTTTTAAAACCGTTTTAGAGCTGTGTTACAGTTTTGCAACAATCCTAAAAGCATTCATAAGCAAAAATGCTTAGATCCTGTACTTGATTTTTTTTTATACTTTTATTTTGATATTTTATTGAACACAATTAACTGAAAGTGATGTGTGTGAATTTTTAATCTTTTAATTAATGTTTTCATTTTTTTTTCGTGCTCTAAAGATGCTTGTTTTGATTTTTAGATTTTGGAGCAATTATGCTTAGACTATTTAAAATTACATTAACTTATAAAATTGTATATTTTTAAATTAGCCATTATTTTCTGTTTCGTTTTTTGAATGATAACATCGACAGAGAGACATCAAGGAATTTTCTGGCAATCAGTGAAATGTCAGGGAATTTGGTTTCTTGAATTCTCTAGCCACCCTGCAAATGAATATTTTATGAAAATCTTACTAAGTGTAGATGTTTTTCTTTATATTCAATAATTTTCTTTTAATCACATTCTAACAGAGGTGGGACTGGAGCATTTTTAATTGATATTTTAGTATTTTAATATCATTTAACTTTTGAGTTTTAAAATATTTTTTGAAGAAGTTTTTAATTCCTGCCCTTTTGAGCATTATTGTTAAAATTTTGAAATCATTGTTAATTTAAATGTGTTCATCGTGGTAGAAAAATAAAATAATGTAGAAATTATGACAGAAAACCAGTTACGAAATTTTGCAATTTGCTTTAAAAGTACCCTCGGAAACAGGAGATTATTAAAAATATGCATAATTTATATTGCACTTCAAGAATTTAAACTACATTTAGTAAAAGTATAACTATATCTCAAAATGATTGGTTATAATCATAAGGAATTAAAAGAAATTTCATTCATGAATTTTAATATGCATTAAAATTTTCTTTTCATTCAATTTCTCCCCATCGCACCCAATCACAAAGAAAATTGAGGTCCTTAAAAAGTTAACAAAGTCCCTAGAAAGTCCTTATTTTTTATTTTGAAAATCTGTATGAACCATGGTTTTAATACAATAATTTTGTAGTAATGTATGCAGGATTTATTAAACACTTAAAAAGGGCCAATTATACAATATTTAGTCTTTAATAGTATGAAGACGTGTTAAGTTTTCATAGGATTTCCTTCAATAAATTTCAATTTTGAAAAAAAGGATCATTTGCAAAATTAAATGCCAGAAAAATAGATCCTTAAACAGAGTGGCCACAGATTCTGGAAATCGGGGAAATGTCAGGGAGCTTTCTCGAAAAAAATCGGGGTATTTTTTTAAAATTTTATGAAAATCGGGGAAATTTTGTATTGTTTAAAGCACGTTCATCCATATTTGGCTCTATTTACCTGGAGATTTGTAGTGGTAATCGTTGGAAGTTTAATGATGCAGAATAATTTACACTTTTCATTACCAGCAAAACTATTTAAAAAAAAAATTGTATATTATCTCTTTAGTACACATGTTCTATTTTATCAGGGTGTCTAGACATCTGGAAAACCTATGAAAATTGGGAAAATTTGAAAAAAAGTTTGCCCTAAAATCGGGAAATTTTTTAGAAGTCTGTCAGGGAAATCAGGGAACTTTTTTTCCTGAATTTTGTGGCCACCCTGACTGGTGTATTTGATCCTTGGATATCTCCAGGCTTACATTATGTTCTTTAAATTGTATTAAAAAAAAATTTAATTGGTTAATCCAAACTAAAGAGTTTTGCAAGGAATATCCTGATGCAGCAGTAGCTAATAATTCAATGGTGACATGATCAGTTCTCCAGACAACTGGATGAAATCAGGATAATGGCTGTCAAGAAAAGAGCTGGTAGACCCTACGATTTGAGTGATAAAAAGCTGAAACAAAGTTTCTGCGTTTTCTAAACAGTACACACATGCTTGTTATGATCTGAAAACGAGCATCACTGTTGTGATGCTCGTTGAATATGGCTGTTGCCATTATCTAACATCTATCTTTCCATGCTCTGCAGAGTCACACAAAATTTTTCAAAACGAACATACTTTTATAATCGCGAAAATGGACATCATTTCAAATATTTATTCAAACACTTAAGTTTGCTAAAAATAAAAGCCAACATTTCAACTAATCTCTGTGATAATTTGCTTTAGTTTAAATTCTTAAACAGGCACTTTTAAGGGGAGGTAAACTCGCCCTGTTTAATTAAAGCTGACAGGTTGGAAAACAGTTTATCGAAATATTCGAATTGATGATCAATTTAATAAGTCTGATTGTTAATTACCACACTAGAAATATTTTGAACAGCTGTCTTGTTATATCTTAATAGATAAAAGGTTGGAAATTGAAAGTTTGATTTGCAGGAGAGATATAGAATCAGTATTACAGTCTTCTCGAACTGTAATTTCTGGATAGCTCTCGGTTTCTGTTCAGCAGCAGATGAAGCCAATTCAATAACCCCTATCTAATACTGGATTATCGATTGCCCATAGTTACCAACAGACATAAACTATTTTTGGGGATTGTTAAGCCATCTCCCGCTGCAAGTCTATAAGCATGCACTTTCCAGTTGGTTGGTTGTTTTCAGATTATCTGGTGCCGTCATCAACACAAGGGCTATAATGCGCAGAAACATTCGTCATTAGACAAGCCAATATACATTTACAAACATCCATGCCTAACACAGGACTCGAACCCACAACCTCGTGGTATAGAAGTTAGTATGCTAACCACTAAACCGTTTGGTCGGCATGCACTTTCCAGAAGAGAGCAGTGGTATTACATCAGTGCATGCCACACAATTAGAAATTACTTATAGAGGAATCATGTGATCTTTATCTAGACCAAATCTCCATCAGGTGGCTGTGTAGTTAGCGCTGTGTTCTCGCATGCCAAAGGTGCGGGGATCAAATCCTGAGTTAGGGCTGGATTTTTGTTGTGGTTCAGAATCCATGTTAAGCTGTAGGTACCTACCTGTTTAGCTAGAGAAAGAAAAGGTATTTGAGCTAACAAACCAACCTAAGTTATGACATATGAGTAAAGCTTGACTGTTGGTAGTTGAAGCTAAAAGCATAGATGTAGTATGATGGTTGTTTTAATGAGACAAGTATGTGGGAAAAAGATTTTAAGCTAGCTTTAGGTATTTGGAAGATATCAAGATTTTTTAAGCAAATGATGAGGGATGTTGCGAGTATCTGTGGAAGTAATGCTTATTAAAATTTAAAAAATAAAGAATGCTCATGAATTGTTCAAATAAAATAACTAAATTGTTTTATTTGGAAAACTCATTCTAATTACAGTCTATATTTGATTCATATATTTGAAGATAACTATTTGTTAGTGTTCTGCACTTCAACGGAAAACGATGTGTCACTTACGGCAGTGTTTTTGCTACGAGGTAATTCAGAGTCTTTTATTAATAAATTCTTACTGAACCACTGGGGACGTGCCTTGGGGAGCTCTACGATTCTTTTGCCTTGAAATCTAAATTGTTCTTTTGGGTCATTTTCATATAAAATAACAACTTCTTTGTCAATTGGTTCAAGTTTTAATTCTTCCATTACTGCCTCTTGCATAAATTGGGTCTCTATTTTTACTTTTTCATAACAGTTTCCTGAAATAAACAGAAATGGTCAAATTAGTCATGGTTCAAACACTTGAAGGAGGCAAAAATTCAAGGACTTTTCAAGAAGGCATTATCAACTCATATACATTAAGAAAAATGTAATATATATATATATATATTGCGTATTCAAATCGAATAAACACAAACAAATGTTTTTATAGTTCCACAATTTAAAAACTTAAAATTTTTTTATTTACAATTTTCCTCGCAAAGTTTAAATCAATCCAGAACTATTTTGAAAGCTACAGATAATTGCTCAAACATGCTGTTTTTGTAAAAAAAAAAAAAATCAGGTAAAATTGTTTTCCTTAATTTTCATCTCAACATTTATAAATGTCCCATAGCTGGAAGAGTTTCAGTTGAGTTGAGGCAGTCTAATTAAGCATCTGAATGACAATTTGGTAGGTTTTAAAAGAGATTTCCATTACGGAAGAATATTGCATTATATGGAATTGGATGATATCAATAAAATTTGAGAATGGATCACATAAATTTTGGAGAGTTACAAATTTACAAGTAAGAATTTTTTTAATTTAAGAACCACAGGCACTGAAATTTGAATGTGATAAACGCAATACAATTAAGTTAAATTCTAGATAATTATCACACATGTTGACATATCATTACTAGTTAAAATTATTCTTATTGACAAAGTTGTAATATTTAGTAAAAATGGCTTTCTGATTTCTAGTATACTAATGAAAACATAAAAAAGCTATGCACACTTAGAAATCCACTGTTGCAATAATTGAAAATATTCCCTATAATTTTTTAATTTCTAACATTTTTTAATAGTCCGAGAGGCGACTACAATTTTTGGACGCCATCGAACATCATTCTGAATTTTTTATAGAAATTGGAGAAAAGTGAGTAGATTAGGAATCCACTGGTCTGCCGTGGCAAAAATGGCCGAAACTGATCAATAATCGACTTGGAATGAGTTGAACTAAATCCGATTGCCAAATATGTCATAACTTGCCAAAAAGAGAACAAACTTATTCGTCTGGCAACCCACTTCATTTTGATTTTCAATGAGAAAAAGCGCAAACGATTTCTGATCTTTGGCTCGGAAAACTTATATCTTTTAAAAGTAAGCCAAATTGGCGACATCAGTTACGTCATAAGTGACGTAATATTTTTTTCCAACTTGGCTCCCTTTTAATAGATGCAAGTAGACAGTCGCCAGATATCTGAATCGTCTGCAACCTTCTTAATTGAGAATTAAAGAGTGAGGGTTACCAAGTAAAAATAATGCTCATTATTTGGCAAGTTATGGCACATTTGGCAATTGGATTTAGTTCAACTTATTAAAAGTCGATTTTTGACTAGTTTCAGCCATTTTTGCCATGGCAGACCAGTGGATTCGTAATCTACTCACTTTTCTCTAATTTCTATAAAAAATTCAGAATGATGTTCGATGGGGTTCAAAAATTGCAGTCGCCTCTCAGTCTATAACCTTTTTAATGAGCTCCTTCACTTATTAAGGGTTTCCAGCGAAATCATAGAATGAAAATCAATGACTTTTAAGGACCTAAATAATATTTCTAAGGACCTATGAAAATTTATTTTCAGGCATGCCTTTAATGTATGATTTAACATCTGCTTCGCAGCTAGCGCTAATATCAAAATCTTTTATGCACAATTTGCATTTCGCCTCATGAACAGACTTTGATAATATTGCAAACCATTTTTCATATGCACTGGGCTTTGGCCATAGTACATTAAATGTGCACTTTCCGGTCATAGTACTAAAAAAAATCAAACTATGTATAAGTTGTATAATTGCGAAATGCAAATATATCAGGCAAGTGTGGAGCAGCTCAGATAAGTGGCGGTCTCCATGGAATAAGCAAATAAGAGTTGAATTTTTAAAAATATTGCAGTCAAAATTAAGCAGCAAAAATTAAGAACTTTTAAGAAATTCTAAGTATTTTCAAATACTTTTAAGGACCTCAAGCATTTTCAAGAACTTTTAAGGCCTTGAAAACAAGTTTAAAAATATTAAGCACTTTTCATCACTGTGAGAACCTTGTTATTTATCTGCTTCTTTCTACTTACCACATACTGTATGGACCGGATGAAAGTGACCACAAGCTTCACAAACAACAATATTGTTTTTTGGGAGAATCATCTTTCCGAACCCCATTCTTCTCGTCATTCTTCGCTCGAGCGATCTTCTCCTTTTAGGCACAGCCCATAGGAAACCATTGCCTATGATATCATCTAAAATCGAACCAGAGGTATTCTGTTTGGAAGTTTCAAAGCTTGGGCACTCAACTCCAGCAAGACACAATTCTGAAACATTGAATGTGAATAAGAACCACGGTTATCTAAAATGGACAATTCCCTCATTTTTTAAAATTTTTTTTATTCAATTCTAAATGTTCCGAAAAGGCCATAAACGTAAAAATTTCTGCTCAATGCGCTTTATCTTTTTTTTAAATTTGCGATCAAAATTACCTTGTTAGAGGTTGGCAAGAAAACGACTTATTTCGTTGGCGTTGAAAGTGACGTAAAGAGATCTCAAACATCTTGGTTTGAAACGCAGTAGCGGAAACCAGATTTGCAAGTTTCTCGCAAATCACGCCAACCTGTACAGAATGTGGCAATGGTCTATCAATGCCACCTTTTTTAACGATAGCTATTTGGCAGAAACCTCACGATAACTATAGAAACGCAGGGATCTCTTTGCGTCACGAATTTTGTTGACTGTTTTGATCGGACTGGTTTTGGCTCGGTTTTGGGGCATTTTCTTTTCTTAATATTTAAATAACTAATTTTTTTTAAAGAACTTTTGTTTAAATATTTGGAATCAGAAAGAAATTCTTCATAAATATGTACTAATTTCACTCGTTTTTAAAAAATGTGGGAATTGTCCATTATAGGCATTTCAATTTGTGTATATTAGGGTGATTAAAAAATAGGGACAAAATTTCAAACTTTGAAATTTCACTGGGGCACCGGCTAATTTTGTTCTCCCACCCCAAAAAAATAAGTAATGCTGAATTTGATGAAAATCGGACAATATTTAGTGGTAATGCAATCAACTTGAATTTTAAGAATTTCATGCAATAACCTTATGACGCTCAACACAACATAACATAAACGTTTTTATATTTTATATAGAAAACAATCTTTGATGGTGTAGAATACAATATTTGACGGCACATATATTTTGAGTGTAAAGATTGATGGTATAGTTAGTATACAGGGGAAGTTCATCAGAAATTGCTCACATCACTTTCCTAAAAAAGTACTTTTTTCTGAGGTCTGGAAACTTTCTTTCCAAATCCTTCACCCCCCCCCCCCCCCAAACCCCTACGAATTTTTTCTTCAGTTAGGTACTTTTCGTTTTCTTGCCATTTCTCTGGGTTGGTGAGAAGAAAATCCTTTTTTAATTCCCATTACATCACAGAACCTCAGTGAGCTTGTAGGGACAAATTGTTCCGAGCTTTGCTTGGGGATAGTGTTTGCAATGAGAGTTAATTTCTTTGTAATGTTACCTAAATTCGGACTTTCAGTATAAAGTGCTGTAATAATTTTGGATGTGATTTTTGTACTGGCATTCCTTTAAAAAAAAAAAGTGAGAAAAACAAGTTCCTCTCTGAGATACCAAAGTTGAGAAAGAATCTTTTGATTGAAATACTAGAAATACCTTCAATGATGTTCTAGTAGTCATAAAGCTTCTTCAAGATAACCAAGTTGTTATTTGGAGCAGTAATTGGAACAGTTGCATGAAGAAAAAAGAAGAAAAAAAAAACTCCAAGTAGAGTCAGGAAACAAATATAGCCTCTTTTCTTCTCTCTTAGTAAGTCAGAATTGGTCCTTGAATATATCCATACCTTGATGGAATGTATGGCTTTTGCCTTCCATCTTGCCCAGTGACGTTAACTTGGAGCTTTAAAATGTACTGGTACACCAGGAGAAGAACTACCTAAGAACATTAATACTCCCAGAGCTCAAAGAATCGTTGAGAGAGAGCAACATTTCTCAAGCAAATGCATGATGTCATACTTTCTGTCTGTTACAGATTGAACAGTGAATGCATCGGTGATGAATTTTTTTTATTTGTTCTTGCCAGTGGATTTCCAAAGCGATTGAAACGTCATGCTGTGAATAATGCATCTAACACAATTTCACGGATATGCAGGCTGCATGCTAGATACAGAAAGCTCTTAACCAAGTTTTTTTTCAATCAGAATGCATGCCTTCGTGTCAAAACAAGTAGCTTTAATATTTTTAGTTAATTTCCAGTGCTCCATGTTGCAAGGTATTACAATACTTTTTGCCCTTAGGGGTTAAAGAGAAGGTAATTTTTATAAAAGGGATTACCTCCCACTACATGGGGGACATGAGTCATTCCCTCAAACTTCGTTGCTCTCCTCCCACACCTAGCAACTGAAAAAGGGGTTGATTTTTAAATTCATTGGGTTAGAGCGAGCAAGTATGAGGGGTTTAGCCAATCAGACTTGTTGACGGGTTTAGTTGAGTGAAGCTAAGCTTGACCAAAAAATCCACCACTTTCTGTTCTGCCACCAAACTACACAGAAGCAAGGTGCATAAGAAAAGGCACAGAAATTCAACTGCCTAAAAGATGTTAGGTAAGTCCCTTTTCTTTATCCTGCAATTTGCCCATATCTCCGCTAAAACACAATTCCTAATGTTTTGTTTTGAAACCACCGACTGTCTATTTCTGCCACTTATAAAGTGCTTAACACAGCCAAATACGTCTCGTAATTTTGAGCATCTAGAAGAATACGAGATCGAAATCTTCTAGTGTAAACCCCTCTCTCCGACCCCACCACACCAACGAGAGGACATTGAGGCCACGACAGATTTAATGTGCACCAGCCCTCATTAGGTACACACTGATATTTGGCGGACCGAGGACAGAACCCACAACCCTCCGGTTACGAGCTCGATACTCTACCACCTAGGCTATAGGGAGCCCATTCCTAATGTACCAAGGTTAATTTGTTAGAATAACAAAGTTTTGTATTAAATATATACAGCAACGGTAACAGTCTGAAAGATGAAAGTTGTTAAGAAAGAAACTTATATAAATAAGATTTTTAATGTCAGTCCTCTGGATAATGAATGTCATAACAAATAAATTTCTTTGTTAAGTATACATGTCAGTTGTCCTATTTCTTTTGGAATTCATGTGTTTAAATATATCGAACTTCTAGGTGAGGGAGGAACTAAATCATTAAGGGATCACAAGCCAGTTTATATTTCTTTGGAATTATAACCTCCCTCTGCTTATAACACTTCAAAATTTCAGAGACTGTAGTTATTGCACGATCAGAAGAAATTCTTGGTACCTGATCTATTCAACTTTGGAAACAACTGCTCTAGGTCTTTTCGTATGACCATAACTAATATTCTTTCAACAATGTCTTATCTGGTTATATCTTGTAAAGGATTGCCGTCCCAGTAGCACTGTTTAGGAAACTTGTTGGGTGATGCCTAAAGTTGAATTTTTACGTTGATTGTTTCTAGCCCATCGTATAGAGTTAAAACTTGTTAAATTTAGCTGGCTCAGATTGGCAAAACAACTTCCTTAACTTCTGTAGCAGTCCACGAACAATTATACTTCGAACCAGATGATAAAAGAAATTTGCAGCAACTTTGCATTTTGAGAAAAGTTTTCATACAGGAATTGTCTCGGCTAACTGTCCAACCAACCAAACCAGTATATTTCTGTATATTAATATTTGTCAGGATTGGTAATAATTTGATTGGGTCTTTTTGTACCAATCAAATATAAATAAACCAATCAAATATACATTAAGCATAAAAAATATATGATCTTTGAAATGACACAGAGTGTACAACAGTTCGATTGCAGATTCACTTCCTATACATTAGGGTGGGCCGAAAAAACTTTTTTTCGAAATCGGTTTGGGAATAGCACGGAAAAGTTGACTAATGGGTTAATTAAGAACACACACAAAATTTCGTCAATTTTGCTCAATATCTAGTCGCTCCCCTCTGGCATTGAAAATGTAAAAAGTGACAAAAAAATGCATTTTTAAGCCATTTTTTGGAAAATTTTGGAAATCATTTAAAAAAACGGCATTGGTATAGCATGGAATAGTTGCCTAATGTATCAGTTAGAAAACAAATATTTCGTCCAATTTGCTCAATATTTAGCCGCGTCCCTCTTGTTTTGAACAAAAATGTGCCTAAATGTCGCAACATATTGGATGTTAGGGTGGACCACAAAAATATTTTTTCGAAATCGGTCTTGGAATAGCGTGGAAAAGTTGTCTATGGGTCAATTAAAACACACACAAAATTTCGTCAATTTTGTTTAATTTCTAGCCGCGCCCCTCTGGCATTGAATATCTCGAAAATATACAAAAAATACACTTTTAAGCCAGTTTTTAGATTTTTTTTTTAAATCTGGCATTGGCGTAGCATAGAATAGTTGGCTAATGTATCAGTTAGAACACACAAATTATTTCGTCCATTTCGCTCAATATTAAGCCGCGCTACTCTTGCTATGAACAAAAAAGTGCCTAAATGTAGCAAAATCGTAACATTGAACGTTAGGGTGTACCCCCAAATTTTTTTTTCCGAAATCGGTCGTGACATAGCGTGGAAAAGTGCCTAATGGGTCAATTATAACAGACAAAAAATTGTATCAATTTGGTTGAATATCTAGCGGCGCCCCTCTGTCATTAAAAATGTCCAAAACATGCACTTTTTAGCCAGTTTTTGAGCAATTACTTACACTTTTTTAAAAACCAGCATCGGTATAGCACGGAATAGTTGCATAATGGGTCAGTTAAGACACACAAAAAGTTTAATACATTTTTATCAGTATATAGTGGCGCCCATCTGAGTAAAAGAGTAAAAATAAGGACGAAAAGCATCATACTTTGAATGGGTCGGTTAGAAACCACTTAAAAATTTTGTTGATGTTGCTCAATATCTAACTACTCCACCTGGCATTTCAAAAATCGCAAAAAAATAAATAATATGCATATTAAAAATCAAAATGGTTAGCAGTAGTAAAAGGAAGTTTATCCACGCAAATTTAAAGACAGTATTTTTTTCCAGAGTTAGGATAATTTTTTTTTGTAAACTTTAATCAATTTTAACTCTTACGTGGCTAATAGATTTGAATGAAAATCCCACAGTATATTTATGCAATCATTTAAAGCTAATTGAAATATTAGCACAATCCAGCACATGCAAATTTAAAGACAGTATTCTTTCCAGAGTAAGGATAATTTTTTTAAAAAATTTAATTAATTTTAACTCTTATATGGCTAAATAGATTAGAATGGAAAGTGTACAATAATTTTATGCAATCATTTAAAGCTAATTGAAATATTACTAACACAAGTCAAGTCATTTTAATAAAGTATTAAACATTTATTTTTACTATAGAATGATATCAATTGTTATAGATGATCCCTAATAGGAAAAAATATGCACTTGCATGTGATTAAACTTTAAGAAAGTAACTGTCTGATTGATGCAGCAGGTGACAAAAATAAACATAGGCAATAACAAAATATGAAGAACTTGGCAGAGTTCTTCTAAAATGAGCCTGGTCTGTTTTTGAATAAAAATTTCTCGCATATAACTTGCATTTCTTTTTTTCAATGTAGATTGTTTATATAGTTAATTTCCCGATTTCGTACTCCTCACACACCTTGAAGACTGAAGTCCCAATTTGGATTTTTTTAAAGGATTTCTTCCTTGGTTTTGAGGCTAAGAGAAACGTGTTTCTATTTTCTCTTATTATTGGGGGGTTCCGACAAAGCTCGAAAAAAGGGAAGGATAAATTCGGAAAATTATTGGAACGGAAGAAGCTTTGTAAAACTTATGTTAAATAGAAATGAAATGGCTTCAGGAGCCCAATCCTACTGATGTTATTTTTCAACCAATTGTAGCCACGGAGTGCAGCGTGACGTCTAGCCAGGCTGTATCCAGCTCCAGACACAATAGCAGTGGAGCTCTTTTGTTATACAGAACGAAACGAGTGTTCTTCTTCTTGTGTTCGAACATGAAGTTCTTGGAAAAGATTTGAAAGGGTGGTAGGGGAGTCAGAGATAAATTCACTATGTCATAATTCCTTTAAAAAAAAAAAAAAAAAACTACAACAGGATCCGATTTGTAGACATCCGAATTTCGGGTTCTTGGCTGTATCCTACAATGTAAATCTCTGGAATAGAGGTACGAACCTTGGAAATATTATCGATTGCATCGGAATTTGACGAAGATAACCATTACAACCAAATAAATCTTGGTGATAGCTCCCATCTTAACAAAGCAAATCTAGGCATTTGTGGACTTTAGATCAGCATAACACTCAAAAAAATACCAGCATTAACTTTCAATTACATCAGTAAAAATGATCACCACACACCGTTAATAATACTGATAGAGGCTATTTACAGTAAAGTGGTCATCACATCGGAAGTGTTTGGAAAATTGAACGTACTTCGGTCCCGTGATTGTCAGGAATCACGGGACTTGCTAGCAAGCAAGTGTACGATCCGAGTTCTCTAAAGAAAGATCGATACTTTATTTAATGTGTTCAATTGGAAAATCACAGTCTGTGAAGTTGTCACAACGAAAGCTAGTTGGTTGTTTTTAGATTATCTGGAGCTGTCAGCAACACAAGGGCTATAATGTGCTGAAACATTCGTCATTAGACAAGCCAACATACATTTACAAACACCCATTCCTTACACGGGACTCGAACCTGCAACCTCGCGGTCTAGAAGCTGGCACGCTAATCACTATACCGTTTGGTCGGCAGAACAAAAGCTAGAGGAGCATTCAGGAAAATATAAATCTAAGAGGTAAGAAAAGTAGCAAGAAAGTACATAAATCTAAAAAAAACACAAATTTAAACTGCCAAAAAATCACACTCCATCTGTACCATCTCCCCCGAGTGGGATTGTGTATATAATTCACCTTCAATGATTTCAAGGTCAAAATCAAAACAAGTTTATTGTTTTAACAACATGCTGGAATTTTTAAGTACTATGAAATGCACCTGTTTTGAAGACAAATACTATGTATGTATAGTTTCTTTATTTCTCTTTGTTTCAAGTCTAATACACTCTCAAACTCATACTTAGACGACTCATAATTTGGATATTTAATTTATGATAACAATATTTGTTTAATAAATTAACTTCTAAGTTTGTGAAATGGTATGGTAGTATGAAATATTCACTATACTACTTGTTTTAAACTAGAGGTAAAATTCGATTGAATTCTTACCTGGAAAATCTGATGGGTGATTGAAAGCTTCCGGAAACAAACGGATGGCAATCATCCTCCAAGTTTTCAAAGCAGATTGAATAATAGACATTTTATTTGTAGTCCTTGAACAAATATTGTAGAAATAAAATGTAGAAAAAGTCACCTCACTGCCGGGATACACCAAAAAATGTAAACAAGCAAGAGAGAAAATGCGTTGCCATATCTTTATATTGAAATTCTAGTTTTCTATTAAAAAATTATATGGATTTTTGGCAACGGACCGAATTTTCCTTTTGTTTTCTATTTGTCTTGTGTTGTGATGTGAAGTGAAGTAAAGTTGTTATTGTGGTTTCTGCTGTAAGTTCGATGATTTTAATCCCTTGATGTTTTAATCCTTTTCAAGGATTATTTTTACTCTCATATAATTTTACCTTGATGCGTATTCTTTCTTTATGGACTGCAATAAAACTTAGCGCCACTTGCAATCACTGTCGCAATTTCATTTAATAACTTTTTACCTGACTTAGGTAAGTTCTTGCTTCAACTTAGTAATAAAACACAAAAACTTGTTCATGTTTTTTAACTGTTTTGAAATTAATTTTTAAGCTTTATACAGATGTACTATAGCAGCGTTTGCCACTACCTTTTAGAGGCGAACCGTATGACTAATGTGACCAGATTTTTCTATCTTCATCAGTTACCTACTCTGTTAGTTTTCAAATTCCGGCGACATTTTTGTTTTGTTTAGAACGACTTTGGTGGGACTCTGTAACTATAAAGCGGGACATTCGGTCAGCAGGACTGTCCCGCCACGACAGGACATCTGGTCTCATTACGAATGATTTAAGTTGGAGCTCTTCGCGGGCCGTATACGCCAATTTTACGTATCTTAATTTTTATAAAACTGAAAAAAAATATTGATTTTTTTTTTTTTTTTGATAAAATTACAGTTAATATTTGATTTTTTTTTCAAATGATTGAAAAATAATAATTTTTATTATTAGTAAATCAAAGTCTAAAAGAAAAAAAAAAAGGAATCTTTTATTTCAACGTGACAATGCGACTTGACCTAATTTTTAATAAAAGTATTTAAATTGTACATCCAAATTACTCTGTTTTAGTCAATATCAATTGTGAGAAAATGGCGGTCAAAATCGTTCAGTTTATTTTAAAATAGAGTCGATGTTTGTCGCAGTATTTATTGCAGCCAATCTTAATAAATTGTCTGTATGCGATTCAGTTAAGTTATTCCTGTGTTTTTTCTTCATGAAAACCTCCTTACTAAAAACTTCTTCATATAGTTTCTTCGGGCACATAGTGAGAGCTCTATTCTGCATAGTTAACACATATTACTTCAGATAAATTACAATTATGTAAAAAAAAAAAAAAAAAATCTGTATTGTGAAATCTGATTTTTTTATCTTCTGTGGTGCTGGCGGTGTACAGAAAAATCTGGCGCTGTCTGTGTAGTGGCTAACACTGTGCTATAGGGACCTGGTGATTTTTGGTAACTTTCCTTGGCTTTATTTAAAAGATAAATATCTCTGAATTGCAACCCCTTAATCTTACTCCCTAAACAGTTTTCTAACAACAGTTAATTTCTGTTCACTGTGTTATTTTACCCCCAAAAAGGGTTCATAAAGATTTCTTGGTCATTGTAGTACATCTGTACTTCAAATTTGTGTGAAAAATAAATAGTGTTACCCAATATGTTACATTTTAGTATGGTTGATAACAGAGAATTCAGCTGTTCTTTCTTAGTAAATAAGTACTTAATAGATAATTTTACTATAGATTTTGAATACGTCTTCCTCGAATATACCAGTCTCCAAAAATCATTTCTCTTCGTCAATACAAGAATTTTTCAAGATGGTTGATTTTGCGTCAATGTTGGAAATACACTGCCTTTAAAAAGGCATAGTCCCTAATTTTGAAAAGGATTTTGCTTGTGCATTTAACATGTAGTGTATTGGCGGCTGGCATATAATGTTGGGAGTTTTACAGGAGTTTCATTATCAAAACACCTGGACGCAAATTAATAAAAAATATATATATTTATTTGAAGAGAATGAGTTCATTGGATACAAATAATAATAGTTGGTATTTATCTGCGGAGGTAAAATTCAGAGAAATTAAAAACACTAGCACTACGATATTTTCGCCTATTTCTCTTTTCAATACTGCTACCTACATGCCCATTTGCTGTTTCCTAATTTTTGTAAATGCTGTAGCAGCACGATAAATGTTCACAGATTTTTGATAAAAAGTTTAGCCGATTCCAAATGCTCCATGCCTGGCGCAAGTGTTTGAAAAATTAAATATTTTAAAAAAATTAAATATTGGAACTAAATATTATACATTAGACCCATATTAACTTTAATGAATTAAATTTATAAAAAACATTAAATCCCTAATTTCGGGAAGCATTGAATTTTAAATCGTACCATTAGTTATAAATAAAACTAAGTGAGGTTTCGGTTTTCAATTTTTGTCTTTTTTTTGGAATTCAAGTTAGATTGTCAAATACTGATTTCTCTTATGTTATTTTAAAATTTTGTGATGATGCCAGGCTTGTGCCTATTTCCTTGTTAACTCTGTTGTCTAGAAGTTGAATGAAATAATTGAAATAAGAGGTATTTAAATTAATATAAAATTCTTGACAGCATTTTTTAAGTGACTTATTCAACTTTATTAAGTTATTGATCTTCTGACTTTTTAAGGAAACACTGAACTGTTTTCAAAGAAGCATTGCTTGGAGACCTGATTCATTTTACTCCAGGTAAATATTTTAATACATAGTGTTTCTTTCTATATAGGGAATAACTAAGTCATTCTCCATAAAGTACCCAAAAGCTTGTCAAAGAACTTGTTTTTCCCCACTAGATAAGTTGAATATTTCTGTTAACCATGGAATATATTTTAATGCCATCAAAACAAGTCATATAAATTTAAAAATATTTATTTTTTTATAATAAGAAAATTCGTCTACTGACATGATTTGTCATGCCTGTAGAATATCGCAACCTCAGGTTATTGATTTATCAGCATTTTAGTTTCATTTCTTATTTCCTTTATGTCTATATTTATTTATTTATGTTTAGCTAGAAGATTAATTTTAAATAAAAAATGTAATTTTATTAGTATACTTTTTGTTACGCAAATTCCTGATTTTCCGTAGTATTACCCTATAATCTCTTCCTAATTTTGCTGAGTTTACTGTTAAAAATTATGTCTTAGTTTACTACGCCTGTGAGCAGTTGTTTCCTCTAATTTCACTTTAATCCAGAAATTGACTTTATTAACTGATTTAATTTCCTATTTACTGCAGAGTTCATCCTAGGTGTTTTTCGAAGGGTGGCGCGCCGTACCTGCCCTTTTTCTTTAAAAATAGCACCCTTCCTGAAAAGTTCTTAACATTCATTATATCAATTTTACAATATTAGAAATTGATATTTTAATAAAAATTAATATTTGAAGAACATTTTACTTTGTAGCTGGTTTTTTTTTTTTTTTTTAATAATTTTCTCAGTCTCATTCCAGCAGAAGTTGGACTGTAGCCTTTTATCTCTATTTTGATATTGTTTGAGTTTCTGAGCAAGTTTTTGATTAGCTGCCTTTTAAGCATAATTTTTTTTTTTTTTTTAAATCAATATTAAAATATTATTGTGGTTTGGAGTATGAAAAGTAAAACAGTACAGAAATTATGGCAGAAACCAGATACAAGTTTTGGTAATTTCCCATAAAAGTGCCCTCGGAAACAGGAGTTGCCCTTATTTTGGAAAATATCACCTTGCCCTTTTTTATTTCTAGGATGAACTCTGTTTACTGCAACAATAATGAAAGTTGGAAGTCACAAAGCTTAATTTATAAAAAGAGAAAGAAGAAGAAAAAAAAAAGAAAAAAAAAACTATATACTGAGTTTTTAAATTTGTTTTTTCTTAGAAATGTATTGGGTTCAGCGCTTGGAAAGTGGTCCAAAACGAGTAAATCATGCTTCTGTTGCAATTGGAGATGAAATCTACTCATTTGGTGGTTATTGCAGTGAAGAACCCTTGCCAGATGCTATTGATGTATATGTTTTTAACACTGGTAATTTTTTTATATATCTGTGTTTTGCTACAAAATTTCGTTATGTGTATATTTGACTAATTATTGCTTTGTTTATAATTGAAATGTTTTAAATTCGTAGATATGATTATTAAGATAGAAAAGTGTTATAAAATCATTCTTAATTAATAATCATAAAATTCTTCTTAACAATGAAATATTTTCTAGCTTTATGCTTCTTCAACAGTACTAAAGCAGAATTTCTACTATCATGTATCTTTAGAATGGGTTCAGGGGTACGATTAGTGTTTTTTGACAAACTTTTAACAAAATTCCAATTTTGAGACGCATGGATTTCACAGCATCCAAGATTAGTGTATTTAAAAGAAAATAAGAGAACACATAAGCATAACAGTCTAAAATTAATAATATCATTTGTAGATAACATATTTGTGACATTAAATTTTATTTTGATTTGTTAAATTGAATCAATAAACTAATGTTACAATCAATAAATCAATGTTAATAATTACAAAAACCATTAAACTTTCGTACTTTAATGTGCTATTTGAGAAAGAAATCAATCTACTAATTTTTACAGCAAATGAATTTAAACCAAGGAGAAAGTAAAAAAGTCAATTAAAATTGCGCAATTTTCATTATCCAATTTAACAATTTTTTTTATTATGTTAAATAATTATTATTGTTAATCTAAATGTATGTAAGAATATGAATGATCATGCTAAATTCTAAGCAGTGTTGTAAATTACTCAAGTCTTATACAAAGGCTTATACAAAGTTAACCTCTAAAATCCACTTTCAATTAAACTAATTTACAACTTTTATGTCTTATGATTGAATTCTTTTAATGTTTTATTGCTGTGCATTAAGCCTATAAATATGGTACAATTTGGCATCGCTTGATGGCGTTTCTAATTTTTTTTGAGGTTGACGACATACAGCAAAACCCCGACAGTTTGGAAAGTCTTACAAACAAAAATATTACGAGTTTAGCGAGAAATACGTTATGATAACTTGTCGCATAATATCCAGGTTCTAATCCAAAATCTCCATTTGCACCCATAATGTTAACTTTTTATAAAATTATTATGTAAGCAATCTTCCAGTCGAAGTTTGGGAGCACTACCAGTTGCGATTTCCAATTGAATTCTATGTTATCCAACCTTTTTTTTTAGATTTTAACTAGTATAACACATATCATTTCCCTTTTGGTATGGGAAATTTAATTTTGCATATCACACTTATTAGCTGTGGTGGCGCTAGGAATCGTCCGACAAGGAGGCTAGCCATCCTTTACAGGGGGGCTGACAGGGTTAAAGCTGTCCGTACCAATAACGTGATTCAAAAACTTTCCATTAAAAAGGTACACTTGTAAATAGCTTTATGCAAATTTTTTATCATAAAACTTCTCCCTCCTAAAAAAAAATTATTTAAATTACAACATTAGCTCCATAAAATCTAGGTTGTTTTATCGGTGGTTTTTCTATGTTATAAAAGACGCATAGAACACTGTCAATTTGCTTCTTGATTCAATCATTTCAAAATTCCTTTATTCTCCTTTGACTGCTCGACTTCTTTATATTTAAATAAATAATTAACTATTTACATTTTGAGTTCGGAAATGTTAGTGATACTAGCAAAAACTCCTTGAAATTTAACATATTATCTTTGAGAAAAATATAGTTTTAGGGTTTAAATATCCAGTGGGTGCATCGACCATTTGCAATGCTCATCAGGAACGCAGCTCTAATCAGTCTTTACAAGTTTGCACTTTTGGAATCTACTTAGAAAGTGGGCACACAATTAACGTTTTGTTGCTATAAACACAACTTTACTACAGTATCTAAACAAAAAGTATTTCATTAATCCGTAACTCCCTTCAAGGGCATTTAAATATTAAATCCATCCTTGATACAAACTTGGAAATTGTAATCTTCCCTGAGGCAAATTTAATGTAATGAATCTTAAATGTAGTGGCAAAAAGATTTTTTTTAAGATTAAAACTGATTTATTATATTTTTTAATATTAAAAATTTTACTGGAATGGTATTGCCGATTATAACTATGGCATTTGAAAAGGACATTATAAATTTAATTGATTCTTTTTTTGTTATTTTTTTAAAAAATTCGTCAAAAGTTATTAAAGCTAAAAAGATGTACATAAAAAAAAAAAATCATGATATATGATGTCCTATTTTAATATAAGCAAAACTTGTTTCAATTATCCTCACTATTGAATTCGGCTATTTTAAAACCAAAATACATACTAATTTTAATACATCTATTTTGTGTGTGTGGGGGGGGGGGGGGGGGGTGATTGGCTGTGTATGTTGATGGGGCGGTTATATATGTGGAAGCCTAATTAACCTCCATGTCCAATTCAGGCTGAAACTTGGCAGATAGATTCGATGTCGATGACAATGCATTCTATCAAATTTTGGGTCTATAACTGTCACTAAAAGGTCGCTTTTACAGAATACAAATAAACCAACTTGCTGTCATCCAATCGCCCTAAAATGCGTCCGACCATTAAAAAAGCTCTTTCCTGTTTGCCAAAACTTTTTTAATAAATAAATAATTAAATTGTTTTAATCAGAATAAATAAAAAATATTTGAATGTCATTGCATAAATTCACTTTTATTTTAATGAATAAATTTTGAAACGTGGTTTGCTGCACATTTTGCAAGTATAGAAATGTTTTTGATACTTAAAATTCAATGCAAACACCAAGCACATGCTGTTTACAGAATCGGTGCTGTGGTAATGAATATAAAAATTGGTAATGCATATAAAGGATTTATATTAAAAACATTGTTTTTATGGGTTATATTATTATACATACTTTTTTTTTTATTTTCCAATATATTTAAAAAAATATTTCTGATTTCATTTCTACAGTTTTAAGCATATAAAATTGGACCTCCATAATGGTATACATAAATATTTTGAGAAAATATAGCTCTACAATATTATGGGTAATGAAACAAAAACTCTTACCATGGATTTCTAATGTTCATAAGGTTTTACTCTTGTTGTGCATGAGATCTTGAACATGCTAAAGAAGCCTTACTTCCTAAGTATTTACAACATGGAGTGCAACAAATGGGTTTTACTATTTTCCATCTCCAGGTTCAGTCTAGGTTTTGTAGACCGCCCAGTAAACTGCATATGCCCTTGAGAAGCAGACAAAAGCAATGGACCCCTTTGCTATAGAATGCCAAAGATGTATTCCCCCTATAAATTTGTCTACTCTGGGATAGTTGGCAGACTGGATAGTTGTTTTTTAAGGGACTACTAATTCTTGGAAAATAATATTGCGCAACCGACGACTCCTCTCAATCCCTTTTCGCCAGTCTATTGCGTTCTGCATCGAGTTGTCCAATGGGAGATAGGGAAATTGTCGTCTGTTCTCTTATGATTACTAAGTTGCGGGTTCGAGTCCAGTGTTAGGCATGGATGTTTGTAAATGTATGTTGGCTTATCTAATAACGAAAGTTTCGGCGCATTATAGCCCTCTTGTTGCTGACGGCACCAGATAATCTGAAAACAACCAACCAACTTATGATTACTATTGTTGCTGATAAAAGTGATGTGGGAATTTGGTTGTTGTCGGGGTTGAGAATAGGCGGTGTTTGGCCGGATTTGTACAAAAAATCATAATAATTATTGAAAAATATAAGAAACGCTTGTGTTATTTCACAAAAACTATACACTTTCAAAAATTAAATCAAAATTCATTCTCTGACGAAAACCTAATTTTCCCTGATGGGGGGGGGGGGACTAAGCTTGCACAACAGGGGTGCTACAGCCCCCCCCCCCCCAGACCTCTGTTGCCACCTCTGCTTATTAGATGTTGACCTCAGATGGATAGACAGAGAATTTATATAAGCTTCTTAAGTGTAAGTAGAAATTTAAAAAGACATCAAATAACATTCTGCCGCCCATATTTTAAGAAATGCTTTTCTAATTAAAATATTTCATTCATGTTTCTAATAAAATACTTCATTCAAGAAGTCATATAAATTTAACAATTTCCTAGATTTTTTTTTTTATTTTGAATATGTCAGCCACTAGTTCATATTCTATTTCCTATTATTATCTATCTAATTTCACTCAACTTGTTTTCCAATTCTTTTAAAAAACATAAAATATATTTTATTTCAAATACAGGGTCACATTTGCCGTAAAATTCCTAAAATTGTACTTATATTTTTCAATAATTAAAAAAAAATTAAAAACCTCGAAAATTCTCCCATTTTCCTCCAAAATCCGTGAAAAAAACCAGATAAAGCTCCAGAAGAGAAAATCTTTCTATTTTAATTGTTAATTATTAATTTTTTTGAAAATCGTCAGTTTTTTGCCTGTATTGAAACATACTATGAAAAAAATTTCTGTGTTAAGAGCTTATGTCTGCTTTAAAAGAAATACCCTTATTTTTTTTTTAAATTATCCCTAAACTGTTTGGAATTACCTTTAAAATATTGGAATTATCCCTAGAATTCCTACCTAATTTTTTTAGAAAACTGACTGCATCCCCTTTCAAATACAGGTTTAAGTAAAATTAAAACAGTACACAACATTTCGCACATCATACCTTCTGCAGTGTGGTATAATCTTGAATGTTAAATATTGGCAACAATATTTAAAAAAAAATATTTTATGCTTTAGTGTCCTTGGATTGGAGTCGAATAATGTACCCTGATACATGTGATTGTCCGACTGGCCTGTATGGCCATTCTGCTGTTTCATATAAAAATAAGATTTACCTTTGGGGTGGAATCAACAGTTCGAATCAAGGCACAAGTAAACTTTACTGTTTTGATTTAAGTGAGTATTTTATGTACTTTTGACTATCTTAAAACAACTGAATATTTTCATTTTTTATGGGACTAAATAGAAACCATTCTGTTGAACATTAAGTTATGCTCTTTTCAGTAATATTATAGAAATTGCTTCTCAACCTAGAATTTTTGGTTATTTTAAATATTTGCACTAATGCAATATTTCTACCTAAAAGTATATTATTTTGTTAATCTATTAACCCTATATTAAATTAAAATAATAAGTTATTGCTTTTTATTTATTTAGGTTTATAATTTATATTTATCAATACAAACTGTTAATCAACATGCATAGCAATTTATTGATTTATGAATTCTTTTTTTAACATAGAAATTTACTGATGTATAAACCTTTTTGTATCATGATAATTTATTGGTGTATGAATCCTTTTTCTGTAGCATGGCAATTTGTAGTAATATGTGAATCTTTTTTGTATCACAGCAATTACTGATGTATGAATTGTTTTTGTAATATAACAATTTACTGATGCAGGAATCCTTTTCGTAGCATCATAATTTACTTACGTTTTTTGTAGCATTGCAATACTAATACATGAATCCTAGCAATGTTCTACTTTTCGTTTGCATGTATAAGGTTATCATGTCACAACTTCATTAAATCATCTAATTGATTCCTCGATTCAAAGCATTTTTCCTGACATTCACAATCCTTTATCAAGAACTTTCACTTTAATTGTTAAAATTGATGCCAATAAAAAGTCATCCCAAATTAATTTGAAGCCCTTTTCTTTTGCAGTTACTCTGACATGGTCATCTGTGGAGACAACAGGCCACATGCCAAAATCTTTGGACGGCCACTCTGCTTGCGTGATCGAAAACTTTATGTACATATTCGGAGGCTTTGAATCTGACAGCGAAGTCTTGGTGAATATGCTTTACAAGTTGGACTTGGACATCTTTAAGTGGGAGAGAGTATGGGCTAAGGTGAGTGTTGAGTTTGTGAGGTACAAGGCTAGTTTAAAGACAAGCTCATCAAAGTTTAATGGTTCGTAATCCAGTGAAATCGCATTGAGTTTCGATTTGTTCCTGGTAGATAACAGTGTGAATTGTTTCGAATGTATTTCAATTGGTGTCAAATATATCGTGCTCAGGAGCTTCATGTTCGAAGCGTTTGTTGCTCAAGGCGGAAGCATAGTGTTTTGCCAGGAACAGTGAATATTCATGTTGGAGTGCTATTTTGTTGCATGAGATTTCAGAAAACCACCCCATTTCACCTACTCCCTTTTCAACCACTAAAGAGGCATGATCATAATTTGAGATCTACTGAACTAATTCGAATCTGTTTTTTTTTATATAGACAGGGGTCGCAGACGTCCTATATGACCTATAAATCCTATATTTTTTTAAAAATCGGCAAAAACGTCCTATATTGTCCTATATTTTACAATTGTCCTATATATCCTATATTTCTCTATTGATTCGACCTATATTTTCTTCCAATTTTGTAATAACAGCGCTGTTCGTTGCCATTTTTTATATTTCGGATTCTTTGGCGTGATTGTAGGTGAAAAAGACCTGAAAAAATTGTAACGGCGGTGCAGCGTCTTATCTCTTGTGACGTCATGTGCTGCATAACCTACAACTCAACTCTACTGGACTGGCGATAGTTGTAAAATATAGACAAGTGAACTTTTCCATAGCACGCGGCCTTGAATTTCTGATCTGTTTTCTCCTCCAACGTAGTAATTTATTTGGTCATAAAAAAGAGGGTGATGCAGCAACAAAATTCTGCCTCTAGAAAAATGGGTAAAAACAATTTGTGATTAACTTGCAGGACTACTAAAGAACATTTGAAGTGCTCAGTCACTAATTGATGAAGGAAACTAAAGGGTTAAGATTTACTGTACGGTGTCGGATAACGATTTTTTTATTCCGAATCCGGTACGGATTCTGCGCCACGATTATTTACATCAGACTGTGCCAAATTACGGCAACCATAGACAGTTCTGTTGTTCTTAAGAAAATGGCGGAGCTGCCATTTTTTGACGAAAATCACCTTAGCGCAGAATCCTTAACGGATTCGGAATTTTGGCCACGATTTTTTCATAAAAGTCGCCAAAATTGAAAATGACGTCCATACATTGTGTTGTCAAATCCAAACGGTCACTAGAGTTTCTGGAAACCCAAAGTCTCCGGTTCGCCTCATTCGGCTCTTAAATCTCCCACTTTTCGTCGCTAATCCATGAATCCATCTGACACTGAGCAGTAAATCTGAACCAAATCATAAGACTGCAAACAGGGATAAAAAGAAAATACTTAAAGAAATTGGAGCAGTTCAAGCAGTTATTAGATGCTGAAAGCAAAAGACTCAAGATTGCAAATAATGTAATTAATAAAACTTGATTTGGGAAGGGAATATTGAGGCAATAACGAATGATATATTCAGGATCAGGCGATTTCTTTTTTTAATGGTGTGCTTCCTATTCTCTTAAATTCAACATAACGAGTATATAAATATACAACGAGTTAATTTTTAAGTTCAATAGCAACTGTGTGCAATTATTTGATGTCTTATACTGTCCTATATTATTTTTTTTTAAATCCTATATATTCTTTTTTTGTCACTTTGTCCCCTGTATAGACATCTTATCTAAACCAGATTATCGATAATACAATTTCATTCTGATGTTTTATGGTAAATAAAGGATAAGGGGTGTGCTTATAGCTTTCAGTCAACTGTCCAATTTGCACCAAGTAATGTTCTCTTGCGCATGCTCATAAAAGGCCATACTTACATACATGGATTGGCAACACTGGCCATTTGTTTTTATATCGGAATCAATGGTTGCTAAGTAGTTGAACTGAAATGAATATTTGTTGTGATGCTGTAGAATTTAAAATGAATAGGAAACAGCATGCTCAATGAGCAAATAATAGCATAAGGAGGGGTCGCATTCTCCCTAAAATTCCTAATATTCTTTAAATTTTTGTTTCTCCTAAAAATTCCTTAAACAGGGTTTCCACAGTCATTGAAAGTCATTAAAAGTGCTTAATATTTTTGAACTTGTTTTCAAGGCCTTGAAAATGCTTAGATGTGCTTAAAAGTCCTTGAAAATGCCTAGAGATCCTTAAAAGTCCTTAATTTTTACAGATATTGTCCAACGCCAAAATTTATAAAAACACAACTCGGACTTGCTTTACCAGCATGACCGCCACTTTCTGCACCATATCAGATTTCTCCGACATATTTGTACTACGCATCTACCAACTTGTAACTTTTTGGTAGAATATACTTTATTAAAAATTTAAATATAGACAATGTCTAAAAACGAATTTTCATAGGTCCTTAAAAACATTAATTAGGTCCTTAAAAGTCATTGATTTTCATTCTGTGATTTGAGTGGGAACCCTGTTAAATTGTACTTAAATTTTTTGATTATTCCTAAAAAGAATTGAAAACCCAGAAATTGTCTGATTTTCCTCCAAAGTATTAAAAAAAAAATTAATTACAGGGCACGCCGCCCATCGAACGAGACTTCCACACAGCCTCTGCAATTGGCAAACGAATGTACATATTTGGTGGAAGGAGTTTTCTGGACAATACAACGGAAGAGATTTACAGCAACGAAATAATGTATTATGACACCAGTACTTGTACTTGGGTGAAACCTGTTATTTTGGGAGAGGAGCCACGAGGGCGAAGAAGCCATTCAGCAGGTCTGTGCAATAAGTTTCCTTTTTTTTTTTAAGTATTGTTTTGTTGCACCATCTTGGTATTTAATATGCTAATATCGGTTTCCTATTCTTACAAAATTAGTGCTTTCATGTGTATTTATTTCATTTCCATATTTTAGTGAAGATTTTCTGTTTGAGTGCACACAAATAAATTATTAAGTGGTTAAAAAACTAAAGTATACTTTTTGAAAATTCTGATCAAGATAGATAAAATTCCTTATCAAGATAGATAAAATTCCTTATCAAGATGATATCTTTTAATTTATTTTCTGTTATTAAACTAATTAGTTAAGAAATTTGCATCATTTTTTATTTTCGAATTGTTAAAGCATACAAAAACAACAATGTAGACAATTATTATTTTTTTTATGAAATTAACTTTTTTATATAATTTGAAGTTGGGTAAATATGTAAAATGCAAAAATTTTACTCAAATGGCAAGATGGAATAATTTGACAGAAAAAAAAATATTGGCAGAAGTATTTCTCTTTTCATTCTATTTATTAGTTTTAATGTAGTTCTTCTGCTTAAATAATTTAAGTACAGAATTTAATTTTTGTTTCAATTATGTTTCTCTGTTTCATGTAATAAATACATTTCTTTGTTTAAAGTAAAAATACTATATTTAAAATAAAATGTGAAATATCTTATTTTTTTAGTAAGAAATAAACTACCATTTCTAATTAGGCATTACAATCTAATGATTAACGAACACCCAATGAAAGCATCTTTCACACTTTATGATTTTCTGACCAATAAAACACTTCTTTTGAAAAGATGAAACAGGACCATTACATTACAACTACCATGTATTTATATTTCTTAAATTCAAAATGGATCTGTTGTCAAACTGCAAATAACATTCTTAAAGCCAAAATGTTTTAGCGACAGTTTCATATAAATACATTTAAGTCATAGTATTTCATTGAATAAGCTAAGAGTATTTTGATGTTTTTTCTTTACAACTTTAAATCAGTAAAGTTATGCAATAAAACATGTCAACTTTTTTTTATTAAATAGTATTTTAAAGTGTAAGATACATATTTGGCTATGTTACACCACTTTGCTTGAATGTTAAAGGTTTAATTTAATTTAAACATTATCAATACCAACTATAGCGCTCTTTTGCAAGGATGCATTTTGAGGACCTTACTTTTTTTTAAACAAGTTTGAGAGACAAAGCTGTTTCTATTTTGAGTATATAATATAATAACTATTTTAATGGTATAATATCAAAACTGAAATATTTTTCTATTGAGTATTTTTCTTTGAGGAAATGTTCTGAAGCTTCTTTTTTAATCATAAAATATCCTTGATTTGAATTTTATATATACTTCATTTATTACATCACCACTGAAAAGCTATTTACAAAAAGTTTTTTAACTTTTAATTTTATATAAGTATTATTATTTTATATAAGATATAAGTATTTTATTAACAAATACTGTTATACTTGATCAACTTTTAACTTTGGAGGAACTTTCTTCTAAGTTAAATTTCTATTCTTGTTTTATAAAAAGACAAGCTATTTTTAAAATAAAAATACATTTTAGAGTTAGCTATTAATTTAATTTTTTGGAAGTATGCACGTTTGGAAGCACTGTTTAAATTGAAGTAAACTGTTATGTATATAACGTTGAACTATTACTTCACTTATCTCTTACTTCCAAGTAAAAAAAACTAAGCTGCAGAATATTCAATAAAATAATAAATTTTGGACCCTTTTTCAATGTTAGTGTTGGGAAGTATAAATTATTTCTTTATTAGTTTTTATTATAAGATACGAAATTATAAAATTTATCGTTGGGGGGTGGGTTACATTTGTCACCAACTTTTAGGCATTCCACCACTTCTTTTTCTTTCACTTCTACCACTGGTGTATAGAATGCAATAATATATGATCAGCTCTGAACAAAGGCATCAACTATTTGAAGAGAATTAAGCTACTACTGTTGTTGCTTCGGGAGGTTGCAGCTTTTATATAAAATCAAGTATCATTTAAAATGAATTTTGTTAATATTTCTTAAATTTTTTAAATTATCTTGTGCTAGGGGGGCTCTGCCTCCTGCTCGCTAACGCTCGCCAACCCCGTGGATTGCTATGCAATCCCTTTGGTTCGTGAAGCAAATCGAGCTCGCTTCGTTCGCTTCAAAGTGAGGCATTTAAAATATGCCCTAGCAAAAAATTATTTCAATTTCAACTGCATAATCAAGAAAATACTTAAAAAGTGATATTGTGCCATGAAACTGAAAACGTTGAATTATTTGTGATAAGCTACAATATTTGTCACGTCATTATCCTACTGCTTATGACAAGAGGCGTTAAGCTGGGACCATGTAGCAACGTAGTAGAACGTTTTTGGAAAACAATAAAAATAGTCCTATACATATATTTAAAAAAGATCAGTTATTTCAATGACCAATTAAAATTTACGGACTGGTTCGTATGAAGCGCTAAAATAATTAATGTTGCACATCGAAATTACTTAACGAAGCAATATAAGCAATCATTTGTTTGCATTATCTTTTTTTGCAATACTTAAAAATAGTACAGAAAAAGGCCTATTATTCAGCTGTCAATCAACTGAAACTTTTTGAAAATCTGGTTTGGTGAGAAAATAAGCGCTCTTTCGCCAAATGTTTTTTTTTTTTAATTAATTTTTTTACTGCTTCTTGGCGACTTTTTGTGGCAACCCGGCGACTTGGTTTTCCGGCAACCCTAGTGACTGTTTCGACTTGGCAACACTATGTTTTGACTCCAGTTTGGATTTGGTGTGAAGCATTTTGACTACGTTTTCAAATTGGCGACTTTTTAAAAATTGCCAAGATAATCGGTAAATGATAACCTGAATGAATATATTATCATAAAAAGTTTTTTTTTTTCAATTCTGGTTTATCTGGAATACTGAAGTTCTTCTTCGATCTACTGTATATTTCAGCATAGAAACTTTAATATTCTCTATTTAAATTCCATGCTCAGTTTTTATCGGTATATATCCAGAAAACATTCACATATATAAATATGTTGTGGTTATTTGCAGTAAAACTTTAATGTACGGTATGGATTCTGTGCCACAAATTGCTTACATAAAACTGCGCAAAATTATGACAACCATAGGCAGATCGCTTGTTATTAATAATGGCGCCAGCTGCCATTTGCTGGCGAAAATCACCTTGGCGCAAAATCCATACCGTACTGGAAATTTTAACCGCCGAATCTAAACAAATCTGGCTTATTTATATGTATAAGAAAGAAAGTTTTGCAGTCAAAATTCTATTATCCACAGCATCTGGTTTATCAGGAATTCTAATCCAAAAGAAATTTACATATCTTGTTTCTATTTATTCTTACATCATCGTAAAAATATTACCTAATAAATTACCTAGTAAAAATATGTTCTATTTATTTTTACATCTTAAAAATATTAAATCAGCATTGATTGATTGGGTGGTGTGAGATTTTTACTCGCCTACTCGCTGCTTTATCTCATTTAAATCAACATTTAAAATGGGCAATAATTCATATCAGTAATAAGAAAAACAAAATACAACAAATCTAAATTGTTGGATGTTGCCAGATGTATAAGTCAAATTTCAAAAGATATATTGTGATTGGCTGTATTGCAGAATTTGGAAATTCATGCACAAAGTATATTTAGAAGATTTGTGATTGGATGTTTGAAGTCGTTGCCATTGTGCTCACAGAAATATAGCCGAATTTGGGCAGCACACAAGAGAATTATGTATATAGATTAAAGGTAATTAATATGTTTTTGCCAATAACTTAATTTTATTTGGCTCTACATTCTTACCAAAACATGAAGGCAAAGATTTTTTATTTCTATCAATAAATACCTATATTGTTGATTCAATACATTATTTGGTAATAAGTTTTCCATCAGTATATGTATATGTAGCTATACAAGTAGTCGAATAAGTATATATAGATTTTCTACACTTACAATGTTGAAGTGTATAAATTAGTTTTATCTCTATATATGTTTGGGTGTGTATGAATAAAATGAAAAATTAAGTGATCACAAAATGCATTAAAATTCTGAACATTATATCAAAGTTAGTTTGAAGATCTTTTGACTCATTTTAATGGTAATATACTATTCTGTTAGTTATGTTTTAGAATTAAACCTGTTTTTATTTGTGAATTGTTATATAAACGGTTTCCTTTCAAAACATATTAAAGTAATAATCTTAAAACTAATTAACAAACTTTGTTATTTAACAACAAACAATATTGTTTGTTGTATTATATACAGCGTGCCAGAATAGTGATTTCTAATCTATAAAAATGAACATTTCCAAAACTGTTATTCACAGGGAATCAAAACTACTTGTACAAAATATATTCAGTTTTGTGTTTATTATCCCTGTTTCTTTGTTTATAATGCTTCTATGACACTGGTATAATGTTTTTCATAAATGATTGTTTATTTGAACACTCCCAGTCCCAATCAATTTGGCTGATTGTTGTTCTGTTAATTATGGTCATTGAAGAGAGAATTTTTTTTGTGGAGTTAATTACTTAGTTGATAGCAGTCATAAAACAGAGTTTCCAAGATCATTAAAAGTCATTAAAAGTACTTAATATTTTTTAACTTATTTTCCAGGCCTTAAAAGTACTTGAAAATGTTTAGAGATCCTTAAAAGTACTTGAAAATACTTAGAGGTCCTTAAAATTTCTTAATTTTTGTCACTTATCCAATGTCGCTCCAATTTGTATTACGTATGTATTAACTTGTACATCATTTGGTTTGTATTTGTGGATTGGTGAAGTAGAAATAGAATGGTTTACACTGCATGCTGTGAGACGAACACGTGAGATTAGTGTTTACATTTTGCGAGCCAAAAGATCCAAGACCATTATTAAAGTCCAAGACAAAATGCAAATCGTGCATGAAAGATTTTGGTATTAAATGCTCTGAGCAAAGCAGCTGTAAAGTTACACTCTAAAGGTCTGATGCATGAAAACAAATTTTCGAAGGTCCTTAAAAAATATTATTTAGGTCCTTAAAAGCCCTTGAAAAGTCATTGATTTTCATTCTTTGAATTTAGTTGGAACCCTGTAAAACTTTATTTTCATTACAAATTATGCTAATTTGTTGTCTTCTTCCATTTTTTCTTGAAACCTTTATGCATTGCTTTCTGTGGTATACACCTCTCTACTAAATTATCGATTCATTGTAAAGTTTATGTTTATGATATAAGGATTAATATATACAGGGTTTCTGCGCATATGGAAAGTCAGGAAATGTCATGAATTTGGACATTTGGTAAATTTTTTCATGGAAAGTCATAATTTTAAGTAAAAAACGACCATTAGTCGTGGAAAAGCAGAGAATTTTATGAATTTCTATAAACATTTAAAATAAAATCAGGTGACTATAAACAACAGTCACAATTAAAAACCGCGACCAATGCAAATATTCCTAAACTCCAAATTTGTGACATCACACGAGTAATGTCTCATTGGTGAAAAAAAAATTGTAATGTAAGAACTGAAATGAACTGATTTGATAAGCTGATATTTACATTTGTTTTTTTTCCTCTTCCTTAGCACAATGCACTACAGTTTAGCTTTGTTAGTATCAAAACATTTGGGTTTTGATGATATAATTTTATTTATTAGTATTTGCTTATTCATTCTTCAAATATATCCTTAGTATTAAAGATTTATTAGCTTTTTTAACACTAGAATATCAAAGAATGGAAAATTGTTTCTCCCTTTTTTCTGATTTCAGAAGGTCTTTGTTACTGAAACAAGGATTATTTACTTAATATAAAATAAAACTTTTTATCAAAATTATTGCATGGTACAATAATTTACTTATTATGTTCGTCTTTGTAAAATTCATATAGGTTATTATTTTTTTTTTATGCCATTTCTTGAGTCATGAAAAATTATTTGCTTCAGTCTTGAAAAGTCATGGATTTGCAACATTTTATTTTGGTAGAAACCCTGTCTATAATTGTATGTTTTTCTTTCCACAATTAAAATTTTTGGATAGCATAAACTTAAGTCATCATGACTATTTTATGGTCCACTGTGTCACTAGTGGATTTGACTGTTATATGAGATGAAATTTGGATGACCAAATTGCATGTTAGCCAAACTATGCTTGTGTGGTTTGTAGACTGAAATAAGCTTAAAATTATAAAAATTTCTCTTATTACTATTTTCTAATATAATGTATGCTTTTTTTTAATTGCAGCTGTATACGATGGAGAAATTTACATTATTGGTGGTTGCAGTCCTGATTACTCAGTTGAGTTAAAGCATTTAAATGATGTTCATAAATTCAATCCTGGTAAGTTTTATTGTTTCAAATTATTAGGTTTTTGTCCCTATTTTTAAAAATTTTGCAGTGTCATAAAAACAATCATTTATTTTCCCTTTAAGCTATACATGTGGGGGTTAGTAGTTCGGTTTTTTAAATGTCTAGGGGATTTATTTAGGGAAGCAAAAATGAAATAAAAGAGAAATAAACTTCCAAAACAGAAACGGAAAGTACAATTAAATTTATTAGACGAAACATCACAATCACTTTTAAACAATTTAAAGGGGGGAAAAGTATTAAATACTACTAGCCAAATGGCAGCTCAAGTTGACGAAACTAAGTGTTTAATTATTACATTACCCAATTAGCGAAGTGAGTTGAGTGCACCCAAAATAAACTGGCCGATAGAGTGGAGAGCCGGTGTGCTTCTGCTTAAAAAAAAAAAAACATTGCGGAGCTCGAATTCTTATTCGTAATAACAAAAAAAAAGCATCGACTTGCAGTGCCATCTGTCTTTACAAGAGGAAATTGAAATGTATGGTAATCAATTGATACTGGACAATAAAAATCCTACATACATATACATTGGGAGTCACAAAATTTGATTAAAGTATAATTTTTTTTTTAAATATTCTTCAATTTATTACCTTTAAAATGATACCATTTCCTTTTTGAAACTGAAAATACTTTTTAAATTACAAGGTTTTTGTGAACCTGTTTTGTATCACATTTAATTAGTGTAGTAAACTTTCAACTTGTCTTCTGAAGAATCTTTTTTTGGCGTTATATGACTTAACTGGAACAGGCCTAACTTCAGTAAGCATGGTCCGATTTGTAAAATTCTGGTTGTTTTGTAAAAAATACTTGTGAATATGTTTCCATGCAAAATCTAATATATATTGTTATAAACGCATTTTTTAAGTGTTTATTAATCTTTACTTTTTGTTGAAAACTGTATTTTTAAAATTTTGTATCTAAAAGATTATAATTAAAAAAAATATTAAAGCTGAATTCACAATTCTGGTAGGAAACAAGTATTAATAGAATACCTTTCATTTGCAATAGTAATCATAACTCAAAGTTAAGTACAAGCTCATTTATTTCTGTTCTTATAATGTTCTAATTAGTTGTTTAAATTTCAATTAATTAACTAATTAATGCAAATTAAAATTTATGTATAAAAATGTTTTATTTTTAATTCTGCTCTGCTGTACAAAATTCTGAAATTCTAACATAAAAATTAAAAAAAAAAAAGATCCCAAATGTGTATGTATACTAAGGTATACATATACAATTGAGATATTTTTCTTTAATTTTTATGTTAGAATTTCAAACTTTTTGGCAGTATATTGAAATTAAAAATTATGCATTTTTATATTCAAACTTTTTTTCCGTTAATTTTATAATTAGCTAATTGCAAATAAAATGATTAATTAGGATGTCATTTGAACAGGCATAAATAAAGTTGTATTTAACTTAGAGATATTATTTTTATTGCAAATTAAAAGATATTATATTGAGGCATGTTTTCATAAAGAATTGTGAATTTGGCTTCAATATATATTTAATTATAAGTTTTTAAATAAAAAATTTGAAATAATACATAGTTTTTAACAAGAAATTAAGATTAAAATCTATATAAAATATTTGTTTATAGCAATCTATATTAGATTCTAGATGAAAACCCATTCGCAACTATTGTCTACAAAATAAAATTAGAATTTTGTTAATCGAACCATTTTTAATGAAGTTACGACCATTGGCGTAAAGTCATATAACACCAATATGTCATTCTTCAGAAAATATGCGTTTAAAGTTTACCTCCTTTTTGCTCTCTGATCACTCTCATCCCTGATTTTATCATGTGAAACTAATTTTAAAAAAGGTTAACTTTAAACTTGTCATTTAATAAGTAACATATAACAAAATTACATCTCAAAATCTAATGTCAAAATAATAATGCTGTCTGCATTGCATCAAAGTCGATGATTCCACAATCGATGCCTCCTTTTATCCTACTCAGCAACTTTTATACTTTTGCATAGCAAGAAAATCTGATCATACGGGAGTTTGTAAAAGTCCTCTCGACAGACAGATCGTCGCATGTTTATGCCCCTGATTATGACCCAAAAAATTAAACGTTAGATCTGTAGGGAAACACCAGGCTGGTAATTGACCTTCAATTGAATTGTTTTGATGCCATTATGCTTTTTTTTTTAAATTTAAAAGTAGTTTGATTTTAAATAGTTCCCCGTAATCCAAATATAAAAAAGAAATGCTTCACTAATATTTTTGTTGCATTTTATTGAACGCTGAATGTTTTGATTAAACGAATATGGAAAAAAGTAAAAGATTAAATGTATTAGCAGTGAACAGATATTTAATTCTTAAAATATTCTTAATTAGAAAATCAATTATTATCTTATGGAATTTAAGTTGTAGACTGATTTTCTATAGGTAGAGATAATAAAACATATCACTTTGTTCTTGAGATAACTTTGAATCTGATATTAAATTACACAAAAGAGTGCTTACTTGTATAGCTGATGGCCTACAGCACACTCAGTGAATGGGCAATTCCAGCATTTTAATTTTTTTTCCATTCAATTCTAAATGTTTCAAAAAGGCCATAAACATAAATATTTCTTCTCAATGCGCTTTTTCTTTTTTTAATTTTCGATCCAAGTTCCCTTGTTAGACTTTGGCGAGAAAACGATTCATTAGGCTTGAATTAAATATGATGTCAAGAGATCCCAAACATCTTGACTTGAAATGCATCAGCAGAAACCAGTTTTGCAAGTTTCTTGCAAATCGTGCCAAACTGTACAGGATATGTCAATGGTCTACCAAATAAATGCCAACTATTTGGCAGAAACCTCACGATAACCATAGAAATGGAAGGATCTCTTGATGTCACAGATTTTTTTGTGTTTTGCTCATACTGGTTTGGCTCGGTTTTGGGGCATTTTCTTTTTTCAATATTTAAATAACTAATTTTTGTATAGAACTTTTGTTTAAGTATCTGGAATCGGAAGGAAATTCATCATAAATATAAACTAATTTCACTCGTTTTTAAAAAATGCAGGAATTGTCCATTGTTGCAATTAAATTTTTTTTTTTTTTTTAATTTTTAAAAGTTGATAATGTTTTACTGCAAAAAATCTTTCTTGCATGTAATTTATACAGATGCTTTTCAACACCATTTTCAAATCTATTTTTCGCCATTTTAGTGAGAAATCAATGGATGGAATTAAGTACTAAAGGAATTGGCCCATGTGCACGTCGAAGGCACTGTTCTGTTGTCGTTGGAGACAATTTGTACCTCTTTGGGGGTAGCAGGTGAACCTTATATTTTTTCCTTATTGATATTAAAATATTATTTTAAATAAAATATTTTCATATGATATATACCCTCCTGAGACCCACAATTATTTGAAACATGATTTAAAGCTAATTTTTATGTATATTATTCTTTTGGGTCTATGTAACATACTTTTAAAGTTCAAAACTGATTCAGGCACTTTAAGTACACTTAAGACAAAAAATTGCTATCTTCTTAAGCTTGCCAAAATTCTGAAATTTAATTGTTCAGATGTGAAATTTAATCATGAAAAGCTGTAAAACAATTTCGGGATGACATGATACAAAAAATACTTTACAATTAGTGCAAAAATTGTTTTGCTCGTGCTGAACATCCAGACATCTGACAACGTGAGGAAAAAGTATAAGTGTCCATTGCTGGCATGTGGTTCGCACCAACTTTTCGTGATGCCTCTACTGGCAGAGGAACTGTTTTTAGCCATTTCTTTAAAGGCTCTACTTCGTCGCAATCAGTGGAACTATCATCAGCTGTAGGACTGAATTCGGCTATTTCATGCAAAGAAAAATTATGCGCCCAAAGTCCAATTTGCATTTAAATGTAAGAGGGGTCTCAGGAGGATACAGATGTAACAAGATTCCAACTGTCATTGAAAGTCATTAAAAATGCTTAATATTTTTTACTTGTTTTCAAGGCTTTGAAAAGGCTTAGAGGTCCTTAAAAGTACTTAAAAATGCTTAGAGTTCTCTAAAATTCCATAATTTTTGCTGATGTTGTGTATCCTACGGCAATATTTATAAAAATGAAACTCTTATTTGCTTATTCCCTCAAGACTGCCACTTATCTGCGCTGCACCGGAATTGCCTGGTATATTTGTATTTTGCATACGTTGTTTGGTTTTTTAGAAGAAACATTTATGAGTACTATGCCCGGAAAGTGCACATTTAATCTGCTATGGCCGAATTACAGTGTGTATGAAAAATGAATTGCATCATTATCAGAGTCTGTTCATATGGCAAAATACAAATTGCGCATAAAAGATTTTGATATCAGTGCTATTTGCAAAGCAGCTGTAAAATCACCCTTTAAAGGCAAGTCTGCAAACAAATTTTCAAAGGTTCTTAGAAATATTATTTGGTCCTTAAAAGTCATTGATTTTCATTCTGTGATTTCAATGGTAACCCTGTACAGATGTAATATCAACGTTTTACCAGCCAAGTATAAGAATCTCTGAGCTATCTAATGGGATAGTTACGCATTAATTTAAAAAAGAATGTTCAAAAATAATAGTCACAGAGTTCGGAAGAAGTTACTTTAATGAGTTAAAAATATAAACTATAAAAGTACTTATCCAGCAAAAGTTGATATTGAGCTGGCATCCATAAAGAACGAAGTATCAAAACAGTGTGTTGAACAAATCTTGTTGAAGAGTTGAAATAATGCAATTCAGTCGTATATACCCCTAGGCACGATCTTATAATAATTTCTAAAAGTAAAGTGCATCTAAAGAAACAAAGTGCAACTTCAAATGATGAAGAACCACTTTAAGCGGTGAAGAGCTAATAGCAACCTAACTCTAATAAAACCCTCTTAAATACCTTTAAGAAAGACAGTCCTGGGCAAAATCTGAAATGCCTACTGGAAACACTGTGACATCACGGAAGGCTAGCTTCGCATTACATGTGACGTAATGAAAAATCGCTAGCGTTAACACACAGCATACTTGCCGGTATATTGAGTCTTGAATTGCTGAGAACCAGCTGAATTGCTGAGCCAACACTATCTCCCCAGATAAAAAAAAAAATTGAAAAAAATCTTTTGCAATTATCTCAATAATTTTAGTACCTGCGAATTCACAACTCTTTTTTTTTTTTTTCTAGATCAAAATTAAAGTATGTTTCCCAAGATCTAATGTTCATCCAATTTAATTGAAAGTGTAAAAGTTTACCTATTTCTAAATGCGCATTTTTAACAATGCAACTGAATGTAAAAATTGGGTTGCCAGGCACCTGGAAAACAGGGAAAGCCTGGAATAGGGTATTTGACAATTTTTCAAAATATGTTTTAAATAAAGCATATGCCCAAAATAAAAGACACATATTTTTTCTTTTTCCAAAATAATGCCGCAAAGCGCCAAAAATCGCATTTTAAAATGCAAGCAGAAGCCCCGCCCCTAAAACGCAGCTCAAAAATCCATCTGATTGTGTGACGTCAACATTGCATAAACAGCATCGCGAATGAGTTTCAAGCGAGATTGTGTAGCCGTAATGGGTTATTTTCCTTTTGATTTTGTTCGAGGAAATTTCTTACCGATACTGTGTTGTACCCCACTGTACAAGTACTTCAATTAACAACTGAACAATAATTTGGGTAAAACTTCCAATTTTTGACATATAGAGGATTTTGCGCCAAGAATTGTCTGCATAAAACCGCTCCAAGTTATGGCGGATTTTTACTATAGCATTTTTTTTTTATAGTAATCTTGTGTTCCTATTCACTTCAATGCATTAATACTTGCTTTGTTTTTTACCCTGTAAATATTTAAATAAGATCAGACATAAATTATAACGAGTGTTCCGATTCACCCCTTTCTGCTAGGTGATATGGTACACCATGAAAAAATTCAAAATAAATTGAAGTAATGTTTTTTTCAACATTTTTGGGTTTGATCATCATATGAGAAGGTATGATCCAAGTTTCAAAGTAAAAAATTAGTTCGTTGACAAGATTATTACACCAGATTTTTACTTTGAAAGTTGAAAAGGTTTCCGATTCAGTGTTCAGCCGATTATTTTAATCGCTATAATTTTGCTTATGTTTTTATAATTATTATAACTGTGATAGTGTGTAGTTCTTGTTCTACAAATTATAATAACAGGGTAATTTATTTATCTACACAGATGTTTTAACATTTCTAAACACAATAGAAAAAAAATAAATTCTGCGCTGGATTTGAAAAAGAACCCACCATCAATGTGTCTATTTTGGATAAATTTAAACTGTCTGCCTTTATGAAACTGTCATACATTTTTCCAATAAAGTTTCTTTAAATAAATAATTCCTAAAATTCACCTTTAATGGTCATAATTAATCATAAAGTAGGAAGAAAGACGAACCAAGCTTAAAAATAAACGTATGAAGTTGTTTGTTCACAAACTTCCACTCCACAATATTGACGTCACATTCTGGGAGGAGCTTAAGCGATCGTTTCTGGTCACATGACGAAGCGCTCAGAAAACCATTTTTTAGAATTCGATTTATAAAAATTTGAGCAATTATTTCGAGTAAAAAATGCTTGCATTATTATTACCTCGTTAAATACTATTCATAGGCCGCATTTGGTAATTATTTGTTGATGGTGTCAAATACTCTATTGCAAGGAAAAATGAATATGCCTAAAAAAGGACAGGAAAAACTAAAAAATTTTATATTTTCTAGAAAAGTCAGGGAATTCCTTTCAGATTCAAGTTTTCTTCCAAGAAATTTAGTAATTTTTTGCAGAACACACATCTGCGTTCTGAAAATTTTATATTTCATATGATATTTTCTTGTAACAACGTGCAAAAAGCACCCACTGAAAGCATATTGACTGAAAAATAGGTACAAATCTTTCGCTTTTACGCCGATTTCCGCTTTTTTCTTTTAGAATGTTCACTTTTTTTTTTACAATTTTATTCTTTTTAATGGAATTTGCTGGGCTTTATCAGACTAAACTTGCCTAAACCACCCCTCAGAAAATATTTCTAGCTGCGCCACTGTTCTGTACGCACATTAGTACATATACTCACATTATTACATATATGAATGGCAGTTTATAACAATACACTTTTCTCATGTGAGCGGTTTTCAACTAGAGAACTTGCTATTTAGAATTTATAGCTGGTGTACATTACTAAATTAAAATAGAGAAACTGTTGAACAGTATGCTTGATTATCCCAGGCAGCACAAAATTAAAGTTGAACCAAACCTAAGTCTATAGTGATATTATCATTGTACTGAAAAGAGATTAATCTAGTTAAGCTGACCCAGACAGCTACAATTGTCCAGTGGAACCCAACATAGGGGTATAGATGTCTAAAATTATGTAATGATCATTTTAAAAAATCTACTTGGCGTTTGTTTGGAGTTACCATATTCGAAGTAACTAAAATAATAATTGCGGAAAGAGTGTATATCTCACTCACTGCTACGTTCCTAGTAGTCCGAGAGGCGACTGCAATTTTTGGACCCCATCGAACATCATTCTGAATTTTTTATAGAAATTGGAGTAGATTAGGAATCTACTGGTCTGCCGTGGCAAAAATGGCCGAAACTGATTAATAATCGACGCGGAATGAGTTGAACTAAAATCCAATTGCCAAATATGTCATATCTTGCCAAAAATATAACAAACTTATTCGTCTGGCAACCCACTTCATTTTGATTTTCAATGACAAAAAGCGCAAATGATTTCTGATCTTTTGCTCTGAAAACTTGTATCTTTTAAAAGTAAGCCAAATTGACGACATCAGTTACGTCATAAGTGATGTAATATTTTTTGCCAACTTGGCTCCCTTTTAATAGATGTAAGTAGGACCGTCGCCAGATATCTGAATCGTCTGCAACCTTCTTAATTGATAATAAAAGAGTGAGGGTTACCAAATAAAAAAAAATGCTCATTATTTAACAAGTTATGGCTCATTTGGCAATTGGATTTAGTTCAACTTATTAAAAGTCGATTTTTGACCAGTTTCGGCCATTTTTGCCACGGCAGACCAGTGGATTCGTAATCTACTCACTTTTCTCTAATTTCTATAAAAAATTCAGAATGATGTTCGATGGGGTCCAAAAATTGCAGTCGCCTCTCGGACTATAGCTTTCTTTAATGGATTTTTTTTTGTGTTTCAGCCCCATTTCACATGAAAACACTCTGTTAGGTCTACACTACCCACGAACCCTACATGTATTTCCACCAAGACTAAAAGAAGAATCAGATATGTTCATTATGGATTTTTGTAAGCATTAGATACTTGTGAAATTAATTTTTTTTTTGGTAAGAGAAAGTCCTAGTAAGGATCATTCCCTATACTCGCCATGTTACAATCTTCTAGCCCAGAGCATTTAGACTAGAGGTCGGAAATATCGATCAAAATAAATATCGATACTATATCGTTGCATAGAAAAAATATCAATATATCGATACATGATTTTTTTTAATTTTTTATTTTGAAATTGAAGTAAACTGTTATGTATATAACATTGAACTATTACTTCCAAGTAAAAAAACTAAGTTGCAGAATATTCACTAAAATAACAATAAATTTTGGACCCTTGTTCAATGTTAGTGTTAGGAAGTATAAATTATTTACGTATTAGTTTTTATTATAAGATACTAATTTATAAAATTTATTGTTGGGGGGTGGGTTACACTTAACACCAACTTTTAGGCATTCCACCATTTCTTTTTTTTTCACTTCTACCACTGGTGTATAGAATGCCATAATATATGATCAGCTCTGAACAAAGGTATCAACTATTTGAAGAAAATTAAGCTGCTACTGTTGTTGCTTCGGGAGGTTGCAGCTTTTATATAAAATCAAGTATAATTTAAAAGGAATTTCGTTAGTTCTTCTTAAAATTTCTAAATTATCTTATACTAATAACTCTGCCTCCTGCTCGCTTTGGTTCGTGAAGCAAATCGAATAAGTTTCTTTCAAATTTCTACTTTTCATGATTGCTTTTTTGTAAGGTGTCAACTTTTTCAACTGAAATGGATCTATTACAAAAAAAAAAGCTATATTTTCGCTTAATTTGTGCAGGGATTTCAAGAAAAATTTAGATAATTTTCAATAGCTTTTAAGTGTACGGAAAATATTGAATATTGGTGCCGTTTTACTGTCTCTCGGCCATGTTCAAACATTAGTTTTGAAGTTTTTGAAAAGAGAATAAATAAAATCGAAAACACACATGGAACTACAAAATGATTATCAAAAATCTAAAAATGTTTGAAAATATCGATATATCGAGGACTTTTATCGATATTTTTAATATCGATGTTTTTTTACAAATATCGTCTTATCGATATATCGCCGACTTCTAATTTAGACACTACTGTCTATAAAACCTTGAAAGTTGGTGAGTAGGTACGAAAAGAATCACTTGATGAAATGTCGTAAATTAAAAACTCGAAAATATCATATAATATATTTTATATTTGAAGTCCTTATATCAATGCATATGCATTGGCTCTTATATAAATTTATGTCATTTCATTAAGTGATCTTTTTCGTATCTACTCACCAAATGTCAAGGTTTTATTGGAAGTAGTTTCTAAATGCACTGGGCCATAAAATTATAACATAGGAAGTATAGGGAATGATCTTTACTATGACTTTCTTTTAAACTCTGATAATTCCATGTAAATTTCTATAATGTAGTATGCAATTTTATGTACTAGCAAGAGAAAAAATATTATTAAGTTAGAGCTATTACAGTGTTTTGTTTTTTTTATCAAGAAATGGTTTTCATTGGTCCTTAGAACTAGTACTTTTTTGATAAGCACTTATATAAAGGTTCCTTTGAGTCCTTTTTTTTTTTTCGTTCAAGGTTCTTAATTTTTTATAGGGATTTTTTTTATAGATATTGCAAAATTTGATTTTTGCTGTTTTCCTTCTTTTGTTAATGGAATTGGGCCATCTTTTGTCGGTGTTAAATGATGCTATCTTTAACAGGGAGAGGGGGTTCTTTGTAGGGAAAGTGTAAAAGGGGTATTGTTGGTAGGATAGTATTTTAAATTATAGTGGCATTTCTTAAACAATTTAAGAAAATACATGATAAAGAAAAATGGAGTTTGTATTTTGGAATTAGAAATTGATAATGAGAAAATAAAATTTCTGAAGTTATAGGTAAAATACTATTTTAATTTTATTTAATGCATTTATTTTTATTCTTATACATAATGTTTTGAGTTTAGGTGCATGAAAACAATCTGGTTTTTATTTGTAATAACCACTATCGATGCAGCATTTTTCGTCACTTTAAAATCATTAAAAAGGCTTAAAAATTTGAAAGGTAAAAACTACTTATTTTTTAATTTTTAAAATCTGTATGAATCATGGTTGGCATGGCTTAAACCAAAAAGACCAAATGGTTTTTTTCTTAAAAAAATCCAATTTTTTTTTTTTTTTTTTTGAAGAATAATTTAAAATTGTATTTTTATTTATTTATAATTAGATTCTTCTAATTATTAGATGTTGTAATTGAATTCTATTTTTAACTGAACAACTCAACTTTTCTTTCTATTATTTTTTAAGAAAATTATTCACTAAATGAAAAATTATATGATTACTATAGATGGTATGTGTTGTGATGTATTTTAAAACAAATCTTTCAATTAGAGACTGTTGAAGTTTTTATAAGTATCAACAATAAGTTTTTATATTAAATTAATAGATATATTAATGTTTAATATAATTAAAAATTATTAATTAAACTTAAATTATAGGCTGCATTTTAAATTTGTTTCTAAAATATAGGTTTTGTGTTTTAACAACTTATTTCTAAACATTAAAAATATAATTTTCAACAACTTATCACGATGGACAATTCCCACATTTAAAATTTTTATTTTATTCAATTCCAAATGTTTCGAAAATGCCATAAACACAAAAATTTCTGCTCAATGCCCTTTTTCTTTTTTTGAATTTATAATCAAATTTTCCCTGTTAGACGTTGGCAAAAAAACAATCAGTCTGGCTCAAATTGAATGTGACGTAAAGAGATCAAAAGAGAAATTACCTTGTTAGAGGTTGGCGGGGATACGACTCATTCCGTTGACATTGAATGTGACGTCATGGCTACTCAAACATCTTGGCTTGAAATGCATCAGAGAAACCAGTTTTGCAAGTTTCTCGCAAATCACTCCAACTGTATGGGATATAGCACTGGTCTACCAACACCAACTATTTGTCAGAAACCTCACGATAACCATAGAAACAGCAGGGAACCTTGACGTCACAGATTTTGTTGACTGTTTTGATTGAACTGGTTTTGGCTCAGTTTTGATGCATTTTCTTTTTTTAATATTTGAATAACTATTTTTTTTAAAGAAATTTTGTTTGAATATTTGGAATCGGAAAGAAATTTTTCATAAATATAAACTAATTTCACTCGTTTTTAAAAAATGCGGGAATCGTCCATCAATAACGAGTTTAAGAGCAATATTCCATGTATTATGTAGTAAACAAATACTATTGCATTATATTGTATACATTAAATTTAAATATAGTATCTCTGAATAAAATATCAAAATTTAACATGATTTGAATGTTCACATAAGTAGCAACAATTGTTATTTACATTTAAATTATTTTCAGAGTATATATTAAATGTTATTTGAATATAAATTATTCTAGTTATTGTCAAATTTTATTTATAAATACTTGTAATTAGAAAAGGATTTTTAAAAAAACCCAGTTTAAACCAAAAATAACCTGGTTTAAAAAAAAAAAAAAAAAAAAAGGTTTTTTAAAACACCTGTTTTTTTCCCTCTTACTCTGGTATGAATCCTGACTTAAGATTATTACTGAAAAATTTAACTTTTAGAATTTAACTGATAGAAGTTTGATTTTTAATCAATTTTATGTTGAAAAATAGTACTTTATTTGCTTATACATTTTTATATTTAGAAATAGAGATTAGTTTCTTTTAAGAGGGAAGGTTATTTTGTTACACCTTTTATTTTGCTTTATAGATATAATGCTTTATTTTTTAGCCATAAGAGTATTGCTTTCAAGCATATGTAGTATTACAACTGGCAAAACATCAATAGTAAAAGTTCATTAAAACAAATTGAAGGCAAAACAATTGCTCCACACCTCTAAATACCCTTCCCCTTCATAATATCATTATAATCAAGTATGTCTAACTTCAAAAGAGCCTATCTTATACATTTTCGTTGAATAAAACAACAACTCAAATTTAAAAAGACACCCCCCCCCCCCCCTAAAAAAAATGGTAGTCTTGACAGGTTAATGAACTTTTATTAGTGATGTTCATGTTATGTATGTTGTAAAGTTTCGTGTGCTTAAAAAGTTATTTTGTATCAATGATGCAGTTCATACAAGGTTTTAGGCCATACTAGATTTTACTAATAGTATAATGATGTACATCTGTGTATCAAAATATTTGCATATTAACATTTTCAAATTAAGCTTGGCCAAACTAGTTTTTCCTAAAATTGGGAATTTCCTTAAAAAAACCTAAACAGGAATTGATTAAGGATTTTTTTTGCCATTATCCTAATTATATCCATAAGCTTGTAATGCTGTTTTATAATTATTTTTTTTTCAATTTTTCAACAAAATTGTTTTTTTTTAAGTAGTATTTAAAACTAGGGGTGGGGGGTGAAACATCACACTGCTTTCAATTACACTATACTAACTGAAATGAATTTGTGTCATTTAACGTTTTTTAGATTTCCATCATTTGTTTAGAAAAAATGGCCAGTTTGGTGATATTTTTTGCAATAATTCTTATGTGGGTCTTCTCATATGGGGGAAAAAACTTTGTCAAAATGGAGATTTTGGTGATACACTCTTCGATAGTTTTTATATTATCCTTTCTTATAAGTGAAACTGAGGAGAGGAGAAAAAACGATCGTTGATGAGCTATGTTTGAGCAAAGAGAACTCTGTGTTGAAGGCATTCGTTTTTCAACTTTTTACTCCATTAAAGCATTTTTACTGGAATTTCGGAGTTGGGGAGGCTTAGAACACCTTAAGAGGCTTTACCACAGTGATTTTTATCAAAATCTTTAAAGCCGTTTTTTAGCAATTACTAAAAAACATGATTTTTTCAATGACAGCTACCTTATATGCATGTATGATTTTGACGAAAACCTTAATGGTAGGTCCTTGTGCCATCACCATGCCACACACCAAATTTGAACATTGTAGGTCAGTTTGTTCAGGAGTTATGCTAACCACGTACACACAGACAGAAATTTTACCTTGATCACTTTTTTGAAATCAGGATGTTCCTAAACGTAGAGAAATGAAAGAAGAAAAAAAAATCGAAATTTGTTTTTTGACCAAATACTATACTACCATTACCCTATGAATACATATGGGTAATTGAAAGTACAAATTGGTGTCAAAGAATGGTGGTTCATTTTGTAGACTATTATTATAGTTTTCTACTTGTGAGAGATGGCAAAGTAAAAAGTAGTGAACTGAGTACTAGATTAATTTTTATGTTTATTATGTGAAACATCAAAAACTGAATAAAACAAGAAAAAGCTGAAGTGTTTAAATTAAACTGCACTTGTATGTAAATATCTAAAATATACAAAATAACTTTTTTTAAAGCTACTTTTATCACTATTTTCAAAAATGAATTCCTAGTTTATTGCTTTAAAATGTTATATAAATGTTTTATTACACTTTAGTTGGCTAAATTTTTCATATTTTTGCTTTACGACTATTTAGTTTTTTTTTTTTTTTAAAGACTATTTGAATATATATTATAATAATATGTATATATTTAATCTATAGAAAATATAATTCAATAGGAGATATCAGGAAATAAAATTTTTGTCTTGATTTGTGAGTTTAAAATATATCTATATCATGAACAAAATATCATATTTTCTATGAATAACTTATATACTTTTAGAAACATTATTAACTAATTCCTTTTTTGTGCAATCAATTAACTTAATTAAATTAAATTGTTTATGTTATTATATATCTACTCACAGTGGTGGAAATTAGTTGCAATGAAGGGAGTTCCCTCAATCACAGCCACTATATATATATATATATACACAAGTATATGTTTATTATTTTTTATGCAATATTAAAATGCTCTACTTTAATTTTTCAATTTAAAATAGAGCATTGATTTTTCGAACTGATTAACTATAACCAATACAGTTAGGGGATCAAAATTGTTCGACCTCTTTTTCTAAACTTTAGAGCTACTTTAATATAGAATTGCTTTATGTATGGTTATTTGTAAGATTGTTTTGTATTTAAAACCACTATTTCTTTATTGCTAATTGCTATTATGACACTAGTACCATGTTTCTCTGGATGATAGATTATCTGAAAAACCAGTTGTCAGAGCACCCCTACTCCCCAATTATTTTGGGAAATCAATATTCTATTGTAAAAAAAATTGGATGACTGAGAATTTGTAGAAAAATTCAATTTGTTTTCTTTTTTGACACCCTGAAATAAACTGTTTTGCCCATTATAAAACTAATTGAGATTTCCTCTTATTTAGGTCCAACTTTGAAAAGATTAACTCAATTAAAAGTGATTCAGTGTGGTTTTGTTCTGGATTCTCTTCCCATTAATTTGCAGTAAGTATTTATTATTAGTTACATTGTTATTAGCCTTCTTAAAAGAAACTGCATGTCCAAAATTAGGAGTTTGTGTTCGGACAACTAATTAATTCAAAGTAAATAGACTGACAATAGAAGACAAGTAGAATTATGAAAGTGACTGGCCCAAATGTTTGCTTCTATTTTAGCCTCACATAAAGTAACCTGTTTATAGCTTCAGCTTGAACGTCTGACACTTGATTATTGCATGGATTTTTCAAAGCATACAGGGGAGGGAAAAAACAAAGCGTTTTTCTGCTTTGATAGTAACAAATTTACAAGCCTGTAAAAGTTGCTGACATTTTGGTACCAGGATTGATTATCTGCTTTTCACAAAGTTAACATGGTCATTGAAAGTCATTAAAAGTGTTTAATATTTTTGAACTTGTTCTAAAGTGCTTAAAAATGCTTGGAGGTGCTTAAAAGTCCTGGAAAATGCTTCGAGGTCCTTAAAAGTCCTTAATTTTTGGCGAATGTTGTGTAGGACTGGTTGATTTAACGATTTCTTAAATCGATTTATCATCAGTCTAACATTGTGATTTAGTGATAAGTAGATTCAACACCACTGTAAAATATGTTCCTGTCTTGACCCCCCCCCCCCCCTACTCCCCCGTTAACACTCGCCTGTAATTACACTTTTTTTAGCAAAATAATTTAAAAGAAGCGGAATAATTCTAAAATATGATTGGTTGTAGCTTTTAGTTTCAGAAAAAACATGATTTTAAAGGATATTTTTGGTTATGAACAGGATGCAAATAGATTTGAATATCTAATGTTTAATCTTGGGAGATCGTTCAGATATCGGCAAATTTATTCCAAACTAATAATAATAATAATATATCGAAATATGAACATTCGCCAAAAGTTATTAATTCACACGCACAAAATACATTACATGTAAACTAAAATCCGATGTACTAGGATTGAAAATTTCAACTTTAATAGATCGAGTAATCGATCTCTCGTCTCCTTGAATGAATTTCTCCGTAAATCGTAAGTGGAAGCTATTTAGCAAGCAGGGCGCATGCGCTGCTTAAATCGAATTCTGGAGCGCGGTTTGATATTTGAAACATCGCGGATGTCAGTGTTGTATCGATGTAGTGTGTTACATCGGAATTTCGGTATTTTGCAAACGATGTAAGCTCTAAATCGCATCTTCGATATTAGCACTAAATCGATATTTGCGTTACATCGATATAAAGCCCAGTCCTAATGTTGTGTGCCCAACCGCAAAATTTATAAAAATACAACTCGAACTTGCTATTCCCGCGTGACCGCCACTTATCCGCACCGTATCGGAATTCTCAGACATATTTGTATTACGCAACCACCAACTTGTAACTTTTTTGGTTGAATATACTTTATTAAAAATTTATATAATTCAATGGTCTTTAAAAACATTATTTAGATGCTTAAAAGTCATTGATTTTCATTCTGTGATTTGAGAGGGAACTCTGTTTTCAGTACAGTTCAATCCTGTAAGAAATTTCTTTTTTGATTGTCTAACTTTAGCAATTATGAGTTTTGAAAACAATTGAACGAAATTTTTTTATTAGATCTGCATTCGCACGCAACAGAAATTAATAACACGTTGATCCTGCAAGTTGTTTACTGCAATCACAGCTGCCACTCGGAGGAAAGCTATTGGCCAATTTTCAAACACTGTCGGTCAATGACACATCACTTTGTTATAAAAGAGTTATTGCCAGTTCTGACTCGAATTATACCCATTGTGCTGTGACACACTATTCAGTGACCCTGAGGATACACCTCTATGCAGGCCAGTTCAAATTGCTGTAATGAATGATTGGCATCCATTAGATATTTGCCATATATTAAAATAAAACTGGCCTTCATCTCTTAATCAAATAGTGTACAAATGTAATTTGAATAAAGAATGATTTATGTCAGTAATTTGGTAATATGAGTTGTATAATGTCATAGATAAGTTATATAATGTCATAAATAATTTATGTAATGTCATTGGATGGATTGCTGAGAAGTCATAAAAGAATTCTTATATGAGTTATTTTATAACCTTGCAAGTTATTTAGCACAGGTGCATCATAAAACTTTCCGAGTGTTTGCCAACAAAACGAAAAGTAAATAGTAATGTTATCAATTCGAAAAATATCAGGGATTTGTCAGGGTTTTTTTAAATAGAAATAATCGGAGAATTGAATTTTCGTCTTTCAAAAGTTAAAATCTGTTAACAAGATTTTCTCCAAGAACAAGAAATCACTATGCCCCTACAAATGTGTTTCTTGTCTTCTTTACTCCTATTATTTATACTTAATCTGGTAAGATTTTGAAGAATTCTTTTGGGTTTCTGTTTTATGCTTAAATCAATAATTTTTTTCTGAAAATTTGAATGCAAATGAATTTTTTGTATATTAAATTTTTTTACGTTTTCTTTTAATCTTTTATTTTTGCTGTGTATATATACTATGGGTGAATTAGAATTGGCAGGGTTGATGCAATTGTTTTCCCTCTGATGCAGTTGTGTTTTTGGGCTGCTTTTTGTAACTTTTTTCTATTGAGATGGGTTATTCTGTTTAAAAAGGTACAGAATCTATTTTTTAAAGTAAAAAAGTTTTAATTTAATTTTAACCCTTTTAGTGCTGCGCGGAAACGGAGGCCTGTGCGAAGATAACCGGAGGAATTTGACGAATTTACTAGGGGTTGGAAAAATGCTCATAAAAATCAAATTTAAAGTGATATTAAAATTTAAAATGCAGCTTTTTGTGGCAGCCTTCTTGGACCTGGCTCTAATTCACTTCACTTCGCTTTGCCTGTAGTGGACGCCTAACTTGAATGAAAGATTTCAGTCTCGCCTTGCCGATGCATGATGTGTCATGTGAGCTGTCTGATAGTTATCATAAAACAGATTGCGATTACGGTTTCAAGAAACTATCCCGTGTCGAGATTCTACCTTATTGCTCTAGCGTATACAGGGCTTTGGCACCAACCAGCAGAAAACATTAAAAAAAGCTCTAATAAATAAATTTTTTTAATTGCAATGCAAAGAATTTGAACCATTTATAATGTTTTTTAAATATCATTTATAATGTTTGAAATACCAAACTCTTGTGATGCGTAATAGGCTCCAACGCTTGCGCAACGATATATCGTCGTTGACTTTTTTCGCAAGTGTAGCGAACAACGATATATCGTTGTTCGGCACTAAAAGGGTTGAGAGTAGCAATAAATGATCTTGCTTTTTTATCATGGAATTAAATTTTCTCTCTCTGAAAAAATTGATTTGTCAAGTGTTTTGGTTCTTAAAAATTCTTCAGAAACTATTTTTATTATTCTGTTCCCCAAATATCTGAAATTCAACACTTCCAGAATGAATTAGATTTAGTTTCATTTGAAACAATCAATTAAAAGTCACGCATTAGATTGATTACATGAATATAACTATGTCTCAAGAATGTCTTTCATTTGTAGTTTGTTATAAAAGTAAAGTTACAAAACTTGTGAATATAAAGGGAGTATAGTACACTGCCTTGACAATTAGAGGTCTGCGATATATCGATACGACGATATTTTTTTTTAAATATCGATAGTAAAAATATCGATACAAGATGGCGATATATCAATACGACGATATTTTTATCGATATTTAAAAAAAAACAAAAACATATCGATATTAAAAATATCGATACAAGTCACCGATGAATCGATATTTTCAAACATTTTTAGTTTTTTGATAATTATTTTGTAGTTCCATGTGTTTTTTCGATTTCATTTATTCTCTTTTCAAAAACTTCAAAATTAAAGTTTGGACTTGGCTGAGAAACAGTTAAAATGGCACCCTAATCAAAAAGAAAACATAATGTAATAGAAAGATGAGAGATTATTTATTAGTAGTCATTAACATAGCGCCGTTTCTGTTGCCAACGTGTGCCTGGAATTTGCATCTAATTTTAAATATTAAAAACATCTCTATCAGCAAAATATGCAGTAAACTACTTTTCAAAATTTCTTCTTTAAAAAAATGTGAATTTGTGCATTGACATCCAAATGTATTTTATTTATTCCGATTGATAATATAATTTATTTATTAAAGCAATTTTTATAATTTATTTACTAAAACAATTTTTATATTATTTATTAAAACAATTTTGGCATGAATTCATGAAAAGTAGAAATTTGCCTCGAAAAACTTTGTTTCTGGCAAAATTGAAAATTAAATAATAAAAAAAGATTATGTATCGATATTTTTTCTATGCAACGATATAGTATCGCTATTTATTTTGATCGATGTTTCCGACATCTATTGACAATAGCTTTATGTTTAACTTTTTACTGCCTGTGTTAACTCTGTTTTAAATAGTGTATTTCTATTGAATGTAATTTGTTTTTGTTTTTTTCAGGAGGGAAATAGCTTGCCTGAAAAGAAGGTACTGCACTATCAAATATAAGTCTGTACGGAGAGATTAAGATTTTGAAGACTATTCTCAGCATTTCAGCCTTAGTGTGTACATTGATTTTTATACCTTCATCTTATGTAATTAATCATTTCAGATCAAATGTGTACTTTTTATGATGCTGTTTGATATTGCATGTATGTTTTGGCAGCAATTTTCACATTGTGTTGAGTGCATGGAATTTTGGGGGAAAAAGAAATATGTATAGGAAATTTTTGAAAAAATCGCAATAAATCAGGGAATGGATTTTTTCTATATTGAGATGTTTCTTAAGAATTATGTTATTGGTCTCCTTTTGCCATGTGATAATTTGTCATTGAATAAAACTTGTAATTGAAGAATTATTATTTAAAATTTTTATTTTATGGTTCTTCTAAAAGTGATATTTTAAGCAAATTTACGAACACATTATTTTTTCTGTGATAAATTATTTTATTTAGGTTTTAATTATTGACATTTTTAGGTTGTAATCATTTTTTATATTTTTGGTTTTTATTTTTCCATAAAATGTATTCTTTCTACACTTTCTGCAATCCCCAGAAGTTTTTGATTTGTGTGTATTAACTCTTTGCACTCCAGAGGTAACTCCTCACCACAGGATTTTATGCTGCAACTCGAGAGAGAGTTCAACTAGGTTTAATGCGGAAATTCGATACAAGGCCAATGACTGTGTTTAGTTTATTTAAAGCGGATCTGTAACCGCGAACCAACCAAAAATGGCGGGAAACATCTCGAGTTGCTTGTCCCTCTGCGCGAAAAAAGCTGGAGTGCAAAGGGTTAATAATATGCTCCTTTTATTGAAGTTCGTAAAATTTTATTTGAAAATGTAAATGAATTGGATTGAGGTACGATCTGACACAAATCTTAATTAACAGTAACTGATCTTTAGAAAATTATTTTGTATATTTTTGTTTTTGTTTAATATTTTTTGAGGTTTTTCTGCACCTGTCGATATGAAATTTTTGTGTGTATCTTGAATAAAGTTTATTTTTAATTTTTCACTGAATCTGTCATACTTTTTTATAACAGCTTGGATGAACTGGATGTATTATAACTGGTGATATTTTATAACAATTTGGATGAATAGTACATTACTTATGGTTACACAAAATTTTGACATTTTATCCCCCTTCTCCCCATGTTACACTCAGTCATATATGATCACCTCGTCCCTAAAATTTTTCTGCCATCCCATCCTAAAAACGAGTTCAATTATCCAACAAAAGCTATGTGAATATTTTTTATAACCTGTATAAAATAATTTTTACATAAAAATAATTTCGTATTGATCTTGAAGCGTCTTTAGTATTCCAGAGTGTATTTATTCAAATGAACCGTTTAAAAGCGTGAAACACAAAGTTTTTTGAAAGTTAGAGAGAGAAAAAATTGAAAGGAAGTCTTGACGAATTTATAGTGAGATCAGCAAATATCAACTCTGAGGTCGGGAATAATGCTGCAGATATTGTCGTCACGGATATACACATTGTTATAGTGAAGTGAAATATATTATACATAAAGTTTTTCCTTTTTTGATTTATAAATTTGATTGTTTGAAATTTGTTTCTTTATTTGTGATAAATAAACAACTTTTAGAAAACAATATTAACCTTAATTCATCAACTTTTTCTATATTTCATGTTAATTCATTTGACTTTGCTTTGAGTCCATTTCCAATAAATCACCCATTTGAAAAAAGGGCCCCCGAATGTGTCCGGGCCTTGGGCCCCAGCTTGTCATGATCGGGCCCTGTGCATTGTAAAAATTTTGGGGCGGTAACTAACTAAAAAGTCGTTTTTACTGACTACAAATAAATAGGCTTGGGCGATGTATCGATACATCGTCCAAAACCGTTATGAAATCAACATCGTCAAACCGGTGTCAATATTTTCGCACAACCGATACATCACGGTGTTTTTCGACCAGTCAAAGCGCGTGCTCGATACTTGCCGATCACTTCATGCGCGATGTTTCTAAGAATATAGAAATGTAGTGAAACAACAAACACCGCACGGTTTAAGATGAAACCGATATATCACGGTGTTTTTCAACCAGTCATTGCTCATGTGCGATGCATCGTTTTGTATAACTAAAAAATTAATTTTGGAACAATCTAGGCATATGGCACATGTTTTTAGAGTATTTTTTTATGCTGAATCGAATGAAAAAAGAAACAAGACGATATAACTATTTAAAAAAAAAAAAAAATTGCACCTCATTTTATAAACGAAACCACATGTGAAAAGCTAGGAAAGGTAAAATATGACATAAATAAATAAAAAATTGGTTCGTTCAAGAGACTTGGCGAAAACGTTTTATTTGTCATGAAAATAAAGACACATAAGAGTCCATAAAAATATATAGCATAACGTTTTTGAGGGGGTAGGAAGTGAAGGGGGTTTTGTAAACTAAAACTTAATTTTGTTATAACCCTGGCATGTGTCTTCACGAGTGTGGAGTAATTTTTGACTCTGATGTGAATGAAAGAAAAGTCATGACGATATAACTATCCTCTAAAAAGTTAGTCTTTTTATAAACGAAACTACACGTAAAAGTGTACCTTATTTCATAGCTTATGCTTTTTTTTACTTACTATTTCAACTATTCATTACTACTTACTTATTTTATTACTAACTGGTACTTTTTCTATAAAATTTTGGTTATTTTTTAACTTTTTCCACTCAGTTTTGGTTCATTACATGTTCTTTTATATTACACTAGCTGAATATACCCGTGCTGCGCTACGAAATTTTACCATTAGCATTTTAGCGATCAAAAGACCCATTCACGTAATCTACATTTCAGACGTATGCACCCATTTCGATCCCGACAAATTGATTTACCAAAATAGAAACTTTCCTTTGTTGACAATTTTAACGAAATTTATAATTGTGAATACTATATTGGAAAGAGGCATTTGAATATCTCTCGTTTAGAACGTTTAATTCCCTTTGGACCCTTTTAATTACGTAATCGAGATTGAAATAGTTTATTGTGTTTATGTTTGCTCTTTGTTCTAAATTTCGAAGTAGTAGCTGTATTGGAATTGAGACATTAAAATAATCCTCGTATAGTTTCAATGTTGCGTCGACTTTTCATCCCTTAAAAATTCATTAATCGATATTGGAATAACTTATTTTTTTTTAAATTTGTCCTTTTAACATTTGCACCAAATATCAGAATTATGACTACATTGGAAGAGGAACATTCGGATATCCCTCGTTTGGAACATTTAACCCCTTTTCGACTCCATAAAGTAGGTTAATCGAGAACGGAATAGCTTACTTTTTCTATGTTTATCTTTTTTGACATTTGTACAAATTTTCAAAGTTGTGACAAAATGGGAAGTTGGACATTCGAATATCTCTCTTTTGGAACGGAACGTTTAACGGCTTTTCCAACCCTTAAGTGGGTTAATCGAGATCGGAATGGCTTACTTTTCTATGTTTATCATGATTGGCATTCATACCAATTTTAAAAATTGCGACGAAATGGGAAGTAGAATGTTCGAATATCCTTCGTTTGGAACGTTTAACCCCTTTTCGACCCGTAAGCGTGGATTAACCGAGATCGGAATAGCTTGCTTATTCTATGTTTATTTTTGTTGACATTTGCCCCAATTTTCAGAATTGTGACTATATGGGGAGTGGGATATTTGAGTTTGGAACGTTTAACTCCTTTTCCACCCCTTAAAGTGGGTTAATCAAGCTCGGAATAGCTTAATTTTTCTATGTCTGTCTTTGTTGACATTTGTGCCTAATATTTTCAGAGTTGTGACCAAATGGAAAGTGGGATATTCGAATGTCCCCCGTTTGGAACGTTTAACCCCTTTTCAACCCCTTAAAGTGAGTTAATCGAGATCGGAGTAGCTTACTTTTTCTATTTTTACCATTGTTGATATTTGTGCCGATTTTCAGAATTTTGACTATGTGGGAAGTGGGAGAATTAGTGATGAGTAGGTGAGTCAGTGAATGAGTGAGTGAGTGAGGGCTTTGCCTTATATATATAGAGAGATATGTATTTTCGTCTATAAAATAGGAAAATCGATTTAACTTTTGATAGGATTGTTAAATCGTCTTCCTTTTTTTATTCGATTCAGCATCAAAAAATACTCCACACACATATGTCACATGCCTGGTTTATACCAAAATGAATTTTCAGTTTAAAAAAAAAAATTCTTCACCCCTCAAAAAACATCCTTTTTTGGCTAGATATTTTTATGGGCTCTTTTGATTATTCTTTTTCGTGACACATTAATTGTTTATGCCAATTTTCATGAATTTTTTTTTAATGTCTTATTTTACCTGCAATAATTCTAGATTTTAGTACCATCCGTAAAAAGGAAAATTTTTCTAATGCTGTTTGCTACCACGTTTTACTGAAATATGTCGATTATAAAGATTGAATTTTGCATTTTTAATGTTAGGGATTGCAGGTAAATAAATGTTGTTTCGTTGTATTTTATAAAAATATTGTTAATATCGCGATATATCGCGATATTAACAATATTTTTATAAAATAGTGATGTTTCCTCACCGATGTATTTCGAAGCAGAAATGTTAACATCGCCCAGGCTTACTAATAAACCAACTTGCCGTCATCCAATCGTGCTAAAATAGCAGCTAATCGACCATTGAGGGAACTTACTTATTATTAGTATTTATACTATAGTGTATTTATACTAATAAAATTGTTTTATTCTGAATAAATAAATGATATTTGGATGCGAGTTCATTTTTAATAAACAAATTTTGAAACGTAGTTTGCCGCATATTATGCTGCGTCAGTTGCGTCCCAGTTTGCACCTTTATGCAAAATAGAACGCAATAGTACTCTAATTTAAAAAAAAAAAAAAAAAAAAAACTTAATTCCAAACAGACAGCATAATTCATGTGTTATTCAAAACAACGATTTAAGCAAAGCAAATTATGGTCTGTACAAGCGCCATCTAGCGGCTGTCAGTGATTCCGGAGCGTCCATCTGACTACTTTGTAGTATGAAGTTCGATGATCTAGGAAGCTTAAAAATTAGTATTTTATCCAGTTCATGCAGATTTCTCTTTCATTGTTTTCTGTTCAAAATACTTAGTTGTATCTATACCATTTGTTACTACAAATAGAAAAAAAAAAGTGTTCTGAGATTTATTAAGCTTACATTAATCACCACTTTTAGTTATTTTAATAAACTAGTATACTATATAAATATATTCTTCTCATATGGTAATGTGTTATATGAAAGGAGAGAAGGTTAGCACTCCCCTTGACAAGGATGGAATGGCCTCTGGGCCTAACACATATACGGTTAAGGCACTGCCGCTTACTTCGCGGTAACTTAACCAAATTTTTTAGTGGTTTATTGCTTCCTAACTTAATTTGCAGAGATTCTCCGCTTGTAATACAATACTTTTAATATTTTTTAGCACTCAATCGCGGATGCATTACATTAACGGAGAATCTGTCGAAAAAAAACGCACCATATTAAAAGCACAACTCTACTTAAGGCGTTGCAGGAGTGCTAAGTAAGCAAGGAAAAACTTTTTATATTTCGATTCGCAAAATTACAACCTAAGAGAGATTTGGCGTTATTGTTCCAATTTTCATTATTTTAGCGGAAGTGGCGCTGTTACGACTTTAAGGAACTAAGTGTTATGGGGTGGCAACTATCAAGTCATTAAATTTAGCATATCAATCCCATTCAATAATCAACAAACTTTCACTCTCTTTAATTTTTTTGCCAAACTTTGAAAAACACATTTTCCCTTGGAATCTCAATTCACGTTTCTAAAAGGTAAGTGTCCACGGGCGAGAAAACGCGCGCGAGTTCGATGCAAAACGGCTTCTCGCTCGTGTACACACCCTTGCGAATCCACTATCGGGAAGTTTTAGTTAGTTGCAGCAAGACTTGCGCCGACCGAAAATCCTCTCGTGGACACTAGTTCTGCAAGTTTTCTTCCTTGATTCCAGCCATTTGGAAAATATTACAGCTTCTCGCCGCAAGTTGACACTCGAATCCTCAATCGTGAAGCTGATTTTATTTTGATGCTGCTAATTTTATTAAATAATTCTTTTTAATTATTCGCACTGTAAAGGACTTGTCATTATTGTATATGATAAAAGACGAGCATTTAAAAAAATTACAAGATTGAAATACAAACACATGTCGATTTTCTACCTTTGAAGATCCGAATGACACATTCATTTGGAAGTTTCAGAGTTTGGAAGAAATTGATTAAAAAAAAAAAAAAACTATCTTGGATAAAGTAAAAATAGCATGGATTTGATTAATTAAAAATACTTTCGTATCAAATATAGGGTTAAATATGGTTTGAAAAGGCACAGTATGATTCATTCTCATGTAGCGAAACAATTTCCTTCATGCGTTATCGTGTATAATTTTCTTTTTGCAGTATTAGAAAATATACCATGAAGATCTTTTGACTAGATGTAATGAAAATTAATGTTTATTGCCTGTGCAAAACTCCATTTTATTTTAGTTAAATAAACTGAAAAAAGAATTTTTACAACTGTTATACTTTACGCGCACTTTCGTGGGCCTGATGGCGTGGTGCATAAAGTTTTCTTTTGCACTCGAAAGATTCCTGGTTCGATCCCCGTTAACTTTTTTTTTTTAGTTTTCAATTTGAAATTTTTTATTATTATGCGGATTAAATTAAATTTATTGTTATAGTAATGCGATGTATCGTATTATTCAGATTAACTATAAAATGCAAAATAACTATTGATTCTTATTTTGATTTTTTTTTTTTACGTTCTCAAATGCATATTCGTTATTTAATCAGATAATTACTTCTTCATAAGAGTTTTCATACTGTTATGAAAAACAGGAAATTATTAAAATATTTTACAAAATATCTGTTTAAAACATGCATTTGTTTCATAAAAGTGATATTTCTTATAGCAAAAATGAAAAGAAGAAAAAAAAAAAAAAAAAAAAAAAAAAACGTTACCTTATAAAACTGTACTTAAAATCAGTATAATGTATATTCAAAAATAATTTGCGTAATAATTGTTATATATAAAATAGATAATAATACAATACCATTAAATTTATAAATAACGATTCTTTTCTTTTCCTAAAATTCTTTTTTTTAGATAAAAATTCATAGAAAAAACTATAATTGTCTTTAAAATTTGCCTGTTGTTCACAACAATTATTATTCCTCAAATAAATAATTTTATTTCTTGTAATATGTTAACAATTATTTATTATACATGGTTAATAATTTAAATAATATAAAACAAATTTATAATTGAGATGCCAATTAATTTTATACGGTGTATTATTTTACCTAAAATCTTATCTCCTAAATAAATTATTTTCATCTAACATAATCATCTAAAAATCCTGAATAAATGAAAAACAAATATTGCCGTTATTATGCAAATGCAAAATTACAGCTGATTTTCCCCCGAGAATCCATTTCCTTCTCGCAGTTGCACGCCGCCGTCGTGGACACACCTATGCAAGATTTCTACTGGTAGAAAATTGCCACCCCTCCGCGAGTAAACTTGCATATGTAGTGGAAACAGTGCAGCAAGTTCCTCGCATGGAACTAGCGCGAGTTTTCACCCTCGGACCTTAATCGATCATTAATGATCGATAGACGGCGTTAGCGATAGAACTGTTCTCGTTTTGTTTACAATTTACGCAACACGTGTTATATTTGACAGTATGGCAGATTCAATAATCTCTCTGTCAATTTAAGTGTTATGTATTTAATCGTGTTTTATACTCTTTTTATAGTGTGTATATTTTTTATAAACATTCATCCTCAATAGAAGATCGTTCAGAAATTTCATGAGAGGTTTGAATACCAGCAATTGTGTGCGAGAAACTGGAGCGATTCTTGCAATCAATCGTGTTGCTTACAATAACACTCGTACAGCTCAACTCGTGTCTGTTCATGTTTAATGTTACGTGTTCTATATTTAAGTTTAGTTTACATTTGTACTTGGTCATTGCCTTGTTGGTTTTTATCAATTGAGTGGATTTTAAATAAAGTGTCTGTTCCTGTTTGACATGACTTCTTCTTAAACGGGTTAAAAGAACTTGAAAAGCCAGTATTCTGTAATTGAGGTTTAACTTTTGTATTGCTTAGTGCTGATGTACGTAAAATAGTGGCTTTCGCGACAGGACTTGTTTGAGATGTTAAAATGATATCTGAAATTGGAACAGGCAAGTAAAAATAGAATTTGGATTACCTTATAAAGTATAAATTTAGTTGATTATTCCCCATTTACAAATTGCGAAATAAAACGCAAGGAAAGACCAAATTGAACAGAAAGCTTTGTGTTTGCAATCGAGTGCATGAAAGATCTACCTCGTATTATTAAAGAAATGATATTCTAGTAGGATGGTACTTGTGTCTATAATAAGAAGATTTGTTTGCACTGTAAGGGTTAGTCAGACCAAGGCCACACTGGATTAAAACGAGCGCTAAGGCACTCTCCAGTGCGTGACAACTAATAGTAAAAACAGTGGAAACAGCCGCAGTGAACTTGTGGCGCTGCATTCCAACCAGTAGCAGCTATTTTCTTTGTTTGTTCAGGGCTTTCAGGTCTAGCAACTTTTTACCAATTTGGCAATTTTTGAGGGCTTGGCGATCATCGATTTTTGTCGACTTTAAATCTTTTTCATGTCAAATTTCAAATTTATTTTGGCGTTGTTCTGATTTTCGAGTTCTGCTTATTTGTTATTTTTTATATTTTCACTTTTTTTTTAAAGTTTTTGATGCAGCAGACTTTTCTTGCAACTGCATGCTGAATTTCAGCGGCTGTTGGTTGGGAATATTGAGGAGTGGATATAAGATATTTATTGCACTATCATTTCCTGTTTTGTTCTCAGCCATTTACTTTAAAATTCTTTGCTTTTTGTTGATTATTGGACATCAAATAGGAGACTTGGATATCTATTTTTAGAAAAGTTGTTCATTTACAATATGACGTATTTTTTAATTTTAATTTTATTATTCTTTATGGAAACAGAGTCTGGAATTGTATGTTGTATTTATAAATCCTTAATAATAAATTCGATTTTTTTTATGTGAGGAGTAAAAATCCGCGAGAATGATTAAGGCAGATTATTATGGCGATTTTTAACGGCTATTGGCGATTCCCATGATCTCAGAGTTGGCAGCCCTGGACACTTTTTTGTTTCAGCTGGCATTTTAAACATTTTTCATCGCACTTTTTGATTTACTTTTTCTAACTTCTAATATTTTTTGCAAATGGAATTGATGCCATCCGCATAGATTTTCATTTATTAATTTCTTTCATCATAAATTAAAACCAAACATTGTAAACTGATGTGTTCCACGCTGTACTTCATATTCTGGAAATACTTCATATTCATTTCACGAATTCCCCTTGGATTCGGTTCAACGCAAGGAATGGGTAAAAGTGATTTCCAGAGCCAATCTACACCTTAATGACAATCAAAATTATACTTAATAATGTTTCAAACAATTCAAAACCAAACATTAACTGTAACATTTGTAAATGTACATTGATATGTTTTTGCCTTTTTTTTTTACGTGTTTGAATGTATTGTATATATTAATGTTATGAATAATAAATAAAAGTTTTTTCATTTGACTTTTTATTAATACATTTGCATTATTTGAATTTATCCTTTTAAGAAAAATTATTTGTTATGAATGTAGATAACAACTAATAATATATTTAAGCATTTATTATTACAAATTAGTCACATTTGGTAAATTTTAATAAAAAAATAAAGTAAAAAACATTAAGAATATGGTTATAGAAAGTTAAGTTGTATAATTAATCTTAAAAAATTTTTCTAGGTATATTTTTAAGTTCAATGTTGATGAATGCCTAGAAAAAAATATATTTGGTGAAAAAAATTATGCATGAAAAACACTAAGGAAATAGTAAAATTTATTATTTTAACACACGTCCAATAGTATCTCTAAAAAACTGCAGATTTCTTGAAAAAAGTTATATGACCCGCTTCTAAGTATGGTTTTTAGCATATCGATTAAGGACGGTATGGGAGGAGGGTTTTAATACTATCACCACTAAAACAGTTTAAAAAAAACTTATATGTATTACAATATTTGGCAATTCCGTAATGTATAAATTTGAACACTTTCAAAATTGCAATTTCCTATAATGGAGATAGCATGATATTTTGATATTAATATCTTAAGAGACATGACGTCGGTTAATAGAGCGCAAAAAAAGAGAAAAGTCTGAACAATGGCTATACCTTGTATTCTAATTGATGATATAACAAAAGTCAAGTACCGTTGTAAATTGTGGAAGGTCATCATTAAATGTACATAATTTTTTTTATGATGAGGGGTCATCTACATATTAAAACAAAACTAAACTTTAAGAATTTCAATTGCAACAGCCTAATATTATACAATATTTCGATTTAGAATCTCAAAAAAAAACCAAGTTTCATAATTTTCCATTGAGTGGTTAGTAATTCAAATGATGTAAAAAAAAAAAAAAAAAAACGATAAATTAATTTTAAATAGAAAATTTGTTTTTTTGGCGATACATTCTTAAATAGTTAATATATTTTAGCAACTTCTATTTCACAGGATTGTTTAGTTAACGCCAAAAATAAATAACTTGCAACTTTTGTATTAGATAGTTTTTTAAAAATTAATTATTAATTAATAAAACAAGTTTTAATTTCTTTTTCAAGTAGAAACAAGTAATTTTTTTTGCTTCTATTAGAATTATCTTGGTCGAAAACCCCTCCAACATTTTTTTCATTCCATTTTGAATTTGGTTATCGCTATTTTAAGAAAATTTTTTAAAAAAAGCTCACTTTTATGGACTGCGCAATAGATTACGTCTTGAAGCATGCAAAACGTTTGATTCTTCCCCGTGATAAAGAAATTTACCCTCAAGGTCTTACAAAACATTTTCGCTCATAAGTCACGTGTTTCTCAATAAAATGACTTGAGATTTGGTATCTATGGTAAATGAGGTATTCTAAATCGAATGAAAACATAAGGAATAGGGTTTCGTATTGAAATATTTAAAGATCGAGTTAAATTTACTTAGTATATGGCCCTAAGAAAAAAAAAATTGCATTAGGCTTATAAAAAATCGTAAAACAACATTTTGGTGCAAACCGCAAAATTCTACGATAATTAGAACCGAAGAAATAGCCATCGTTCGGGGTTTTTTTTTTGCTTACTGTACCGGTATAAGGTTGCAATGGGAAACAAACGTTAAGGTACTCTTCAAGCCCTCTTCAGTCCTTAACTATTTTGAAATAGCTACGGATGTAGAGGAAACAAGTTGTTAATTCCAATATCTCGAAACACGACAGGTGCTTTAATCTGATTTGGGACTGCAATATATTCGCATTTTTTTGGAAAATGGCGGGTCCTATTAGGAAACTTTCTATTTTTGTGTAAGAAATACTTGCAAGTAGGTACATTTTTATTGGACAAAATGTCGTTAGTCAAGTTCCAATTTTTGGCGTAAAGTTTCGGTCTTTTTACTACAATAAAAGCGTCGCAATCCAATGCAAGTTTGAAATCTCTAATAGCATTTTCCGGAAATCAAGAATGAGTCTTTCTTGGAAGACAACATATTTAAAAATTTTATCGGATGTACACTTAAGTTAAAACTTATTTTTAAAAACTTCCTTTTTTTAATATTTTACTTACATTTTAATATATTATATTGACTTTAATTCAATATTGAACCACACGAAACATTATGAAACAAACATAACAACAATTTATAAAATGAATGGCATGTACACAATAATTTTTAAAGAGAAAATACTATCTGATTAACACTGTATTCAATTTTCACTAGAAGTTGGAGGATATTTAATTCAAAAACAAATCTGTTTCGTCTCATAAAAACTATTACTGGACTTTTAACGAAAATAGTGAAGAATTTATACTTAGCCAAAGAACTTAAAAGTACCAGAAGGTAAACTTCGCCGATACGTAAGTGCTGCCATCTCGCGGAAATTCCAAGTTGAGAGCACAAAACTTTTGCCACATTGCTCAGCTTTCCAGACAATCGCCGAGCTTTATTGGCGATGGTTATTTTTAAACAAACAATAGAAACATCAGATTTATTTCTTCAATTTCGTGGGAGATTTAAATAGCAGAACAAAAATGGAGGATTCTACTTTGCGAAGTAACATATTATTTGTTCCAGTTTGTTCAAATTGTTCGCTTTTGTGCACAATAAATTTCGGTAATGTTCTGAAGATTATAAAATTTTCGTTAGAGAATTTTAACAGAAGGAAATTTTTTGCTGTGTAATAAAACTTGATGGTTTGTGTTCTTAATGTTTTTTTTTCCCCCTCATTCCGCAAGCTAGTTTTTATGTTAAATACAGTTTTTTTTTTTCATGAACTTTTCTTTTTTTCTTACTTTGACATCGAAAGAATCTTTATCACTTGTTAGTTGTATAAATGCACTCAATTATTGTGTGTTTATTATGATTTTTTGAAATTTGACAACAATCTCAATTACCATTGCGGTTTTTTATTTGATGAATTATTAAATCTAAATGATTATTGTCATCTGTTAGTATTTTCTTCTAAACTAGTACATGCTAAATGATATTGGTTTTTGTAGTTGCAAATCATTTTTAAATTGCAATCTAGAATTAGATATTTTTAAAAACTAGATATTTTTTAGTTTCCTAATGTATTGCTTCGAAGAATGCATGGAAACTTTATCGAAACATTTTCTTCTCGAATGTGTTTCAATAATTTTGTGATTAGTAATTTTGTTAATTCTTGATGTTCATATTTCTTACGAAAACTTACTAAAAGTTCACCAATACTAGAATATGCTGTAAAAAACCCAAATCTAATATTAGGATTCATATTTCATTACAGGATGGCACTTTTGCTGTAGTGGTTCAATATAATATTCATATTGTTTAAAAAAGTATTGAATTATTTTAGTTAAAACTATAAATTAACATAAATTTGGTTGAATGTGTAAATTTTTCAAGTGAAAGTTTAATGGGCTAGGCAGATTTGTTCCTTTTTTGGAAAAAAGCTTTCTGCGAAACCAAAAAGTGCGATGAGCTTGCCAATGTAGAAATCCTGTAATGGCGTCATGTGCTCTCAACTATTTTACATTATCTCTATGGAAGCTTACCATCTTTAACGCGAAGGGTTATTACAGTATCTTTGACTATAGTGAAATTCATAAGTTCTAAGGTTACAAATTAAGCCCACAAGTGGGCTTCCAAAAATTGGTTATAGGCTCATTATGTTGTTCCTCTCCACGGTAATCTTTAGTAAAAGGCGAAAGATTAGCACGATGGTTGAAGAGAAACCAGAGCATACTCAATTGTTTGGTATTCAATTTCTTAAACTATTTTAGCAGAAAAATTTACTGGTGACTTTTTTCAGTATTTAAAACAGTTCATGTGTAACGTGTAGGAATTTTAAGCAAAATTATTTTAATATTCATAATTATTACAATTGTATGTATAATTTTTATAAATGGAATATCTGATATTAATATATTATGGAATATCTGATATGAAACTATTAAAATGACAATAATGAGACATTTGAATTACAGTTGATAAAAACTACACATCACTAATATACCTAAAATAAAGATGCTTCTCTAGCTAATAGTTTTAAACTAAGGTGCAACATTTTTCAATTTTTGCTTTATTTAGAATAATTGGAAAAAAAATTCAACCAAGAAATTATAATCCTATTTCCTTCGATAACTTATTAAGTGATTGTACAGTATGCAAAAAAAAAAAAAAAAAAAAAAAAAAAAAAATCATCCGAACGATGATTATATCTTAGGTTCTAATTATCGTAGAATCATTCGGTTTGCACCAAAATGTTTTGTTTACGATTATCTATAAGTCTGATGCAATTTTTTTTCTTACGGGGCGGTATACTAAGTAAATTTAACTCTATCTTAAAAAAAAAAAATTACGAACCTCTATTTCTTATGTTTTCATTCGATTTAAAATACCTCGTTTATCCCAAATTTCAGTTCATTATCTTGAGAAACACACGTCACTTATGAACGAAAGTGTTTTGGATAATCTTGAGGGCAAATTTCTTTATAGCGGGCTGAATCGAACCTTTTGCATTCAAGACGTAATCTAATACGCGATCCCTTAAAGTGAGCTTCTTTTACATTTTTGCTAATATATCGAGAACTAAAAGTCGAAACGTAATAAAAAAAAAAAAAATTCTGTTTGGATTTTCAACCATAATAATTCTAAAGGAAGCAAACAAAATTGTTTGATTCTATTTGAAGAAAAATTAAAACTTGTTTTATTAATTTATTTTTAAAAAACTGTCTAATACAAAAGTTGCATGTTATTTATTTTTGGCCTTAAATAAACTATCTTGTGAAACAGAAGTTGCTAAAATATATTTACTATATAGGAATTTATCGCCAAAAAAACAAATTTTTTATTTAACATTAATTTATAATTTTTTTGACATCATTTGAATTACTAACCACTCATTGGAAATTTATGAAATTTGGTATTTAGACGTTTTTTTGGATTTTTAAATGTAAATGTGGTATAATATTATGGGGTTGCATTGAACTTTTAACAGTTTGGTTTAGTGTTTATAAGTAGCCCTCTAGTATACAGCACCCTAAGAAAAAAAATTTGCACCAGGCTTATAGAAAATCGCAATCAAAACATTTTGGTGCAAACCGCAAGATTCTACGATAATTGGAATAAAAAATATAGCCATCTTTCGGATTTTTTTCTTCTTTTCTTTTTCTGATGTAATGAAACATCTCTGGTAATTTCAATAAAATATTATGTAATGCGTTTTAAAATGCTTTAATATGTTAAGTTGTTTAATTTTAGGATACTCAGATACAACATTTAATTTCATAAAGTAAAAGCACTGAAAGTTTGATTTAAATAGAAATTGTGGCATATTTTTAAAAAATTAAATAAGCAATGTAATTTTAACATACTGATATCATAAATAAAATAGCAAATTTTGCATGTTTTCTATTTATTTGAAAAATAAGACGGCGGTAAGAAGGTGTTCAATTTAAAACCAATATAATTTGCTATCTCAAAAATAAATTCAAATTAAGTACCAAGTTTCTTGATGGAACTAAATTAACGAAACAGCCAAAGATTACTCAGCTAAGAATTGCATAAGAAGACATACAATATCTTACATGGCTGTTAGTCAGCTTAAAAATAGAGGGAAGCCAAATTTGCTGCCTTTGGGTTGGGATTGATATAAAATGATCTAGTGATTAAGAATAATCCCAACATAAATACAAAAGAGAAGAGTAAAAAGATGTCAAGATTTGACAAAACTAGGATAAAAACAGATGGACAAAAGACTCATCAATCAATTGTAATATCGATTTCCTGATTACTATAATTTTTATTTGATTTTCTTATTTTTTATTTTACCTTTCAAGTTTTTTTTTCTTTAATTATAATCCGATATTTATAAAAATACAAATCAATCATTTTTTATTTCCATGTATAGTATAATATACAAGAATTAAACAACGACAGCCATGTGCACCATTACTGGTTAAGTGCAAGTGCTGCATCCGAAAGGTAGAAATCGGCAAAGGATCTCAGCATTGAGTCTTCCCTCAGGATATCATATTGAAGAACTTCATTAAAATCGTCTTGTTTATTAAGTGCCCGATCATAAAACTTGGTGTTAAGTTTGGCTAAGTGTGTTTGAATAGGATCGATGTCAAGATCTCTGTGAATAAAAGAGTTTCGGTTGTATCTACCATTTCTTTAAGAACTTTATTTTAACATGTTTGAAGGATTTTGATTTCAGTGGGATTCAGAGTAGTGAGTGCCGGTTAAGCATAAGTTAGAATAGGTCTGATGGTAGAAGTGTATACAAGTCTTTTTTGGTTCAGGGGCAAGAAAGACCAACTACCAAGGATTGGCTTTAGTCTTGCCATGGCACCTTTGGCTTTGCCTGTGACATGTTTGCAGTGATCTTTCCAATTAAGTATTTCATTGAAAATGAGCCCCAGGTAATTAGCTTGTTTTAATTTTGGGATAGTTTCTTTAAAAAGTTATTTGCTATTTGAATTGACAGAACCACTCTTGTGTTTTTTAATAACCAAGATATCAGATTTCTGGGCATTTATTGCCACTTCCCACCTTTCACATCCATCTTCTATTTCCTCAACTTTGTCATGCAGTTTGCCCACTGAATTAGGATCTCTAGATTTTGCAATTACAGCAGTATCATCTGCGTAGAAAGCAGTTACAGTCATGGTTGAAATTTGGAATATCAGATGTCTAAAAAGGTAGAGAATGGGCCCCAAATTAGAACCTTGTGGTACTCCAGCGTTAATTTGTCTTATGGAAGACATTGTGTTACCATATTTAATGTTAAATGTCCTATTCATGAGATAGCAGTAAATTAGAATAACAAGATCAGGTGATAAATTGCAATTAATGAGTTTAAGAATCATGCCAAGATGCCAAACTCTATCAAATTTTTTTGCAACGTTCAACCATAAGAAGGACTGATGCTTTCAAAGAAAAAGGCACATGAAATAAATCAAATTAACATTACTGATATAGATGTACGTTTCTGATAAATAAATTTCATATATATATAGAAATTATGTATGTTACTTTAATAATGATTTAGTGTGGCACCAGCCCGAAGGCACTATAACACTGGTCATAAAAGAGCCCGAAGGGCGATCGTCGAAGATGTAAAGGTCATCATTGGCAAAAATATTAAAGAAGGGACGGACAGGACAGCACAGTAGGTGAAAAAACAGTTCAATTCGAAAAAATCCAAAGCGCTCTTTTAAAAAAGAAGCTAGCTAAACTTGACATCCAATCAGAAACGAGGAAATGGCAGGTGGGAGGAGCCAATCAAGAATGGAATTAGATCGCAGGTGTGAAACATCGGGAAGAGGATCGACTGTACTTTGCAGACTTCTTGCGTCTTTGATCAGCAAAATGCGCTCTAATTTCAAGTTGTTTCTCGTTGAAATGTTTAAGGAGAGGTATCATGAACCTGTTGTCGGATCCAAACTTGTAGAAATCATCAATGGTGTCGAAATGGCGAGCAACATCAGCTGCGAAGTTGCGCAGTGCTACCATGCAGCAAGCGTACTCATCAATCGTTGAAGTCGTGAGATAGGTGATAGTACTGGCATCCTGCGATGAGGTAGGGGTACTGACAGCAGATAAAACAACTTCATGGGCATCAGTACCGGTCGCCTGGTTGACCTGCACTACTGGAGGAAGGGGCTCAAAGGTGAACTGGCATGCAACTTCTGCATACGTTGGCTTTTTGAGCTTCTCAAGTTGCAGCGGTCTGGGCAGGAAATGTTGTTTCTTTAACTTAGGAGGGTGGTGGGGGGGGGGGGGGAGTAGGAGGAATGGTCGCCTTCTTGACCAACTACCCTCCTCCTTAAAAGCTTCCTGCGAGCTGGGCATGAAAGTGAGCTGCTGCAATGTTCCAGGTTACAATTGCAGCAGGTTTTGGGTCCATCCTTGGACTGGCAGTCTCTGCTACGGTGTGCTTTCGCACAGTGGCGACATCTGGTGGGCAAGGTGCATGAAGAGGCCAAGTGCGATCCCCAGCTCTGGCAGTTTTTATATATTTTAAAATGTAAGTATTTAAGTAATAAAGACAATAAAATATAATTATATTGGTTGCTAAAGTTTTAATTCATTTGTGAATTGCTTAAATTATGAATCCTTAATTTAGTCGCAAGTGATTGTTTTAGTTCATATTAATGCATGATTTACATAAAGTTATAAATAATGTTTTTACTATTTTAAATAAAACTAAATCCCAATATATTCTTAAAGTTAGAAAAATTTGAATATAAATTTTTCTGAGGAAACTTTTTTAGTAAAAATTTCTATAAACGAGGGTCGTTTGAATGAAATTTCATATTTTTTTCCTTCAATATGTGTATTTAAATAAAGAAATTTGGTAATTAGAAATTGTATTTTAGAAACATATAGACAGCAAAATTGCCATCCATTTTTATTTTTTTTCATTCATACTAATATCATGGGCTAAGTTTCGAATTTTTGGATAGATAATGAAATTTAAACTAAAATTTTGGCTTCAGCTTTGTTGATTTAACGCTTAAATGCATGAATAATTGGTGTAATTAATGGTAAAACTACAACATAAGACTGTTGTTTATTGAGGTATTTTTATATCACAAAAAAAAACTACATTTTTCTTGCATAAATTTATCAGTATGTGCAAAAAATATAAATATTATTCGTTACTCTTACCTTGTTTTGATCCGAAAAAAAAAATTTCTTGTATGTTTTTATTTCTTTTTATATAAATAATTGTAATTCGTATTACCGAAATGAAATTGTTCTCAGCCAACAGCGCTCTCAATGATAAAAAATTTCACAGGTAAAGAAATAAACAGTCTAAGATTCTAGTTGCGTTTGGAAACGATTAAATACTTTTGGTAAAATTCCCTTTAAAAAATAAATCACTATGAAAAGGTTGCTATATAAAGAAATAGGAGGTTTAACAATATGCATTTAAGGGTTAAATTGCCTTTCTTTGTTAAAAGCTTAACGTTTGGGGTTAGGCTACAGCGCTGCGGTGGTAGAAAGCAGAAATTTCATTATCCGAAGCTTGTTGGGGAAAATTAGAGAAGGTGCAATATTGGATTGGTTAGAAACACTTTTGACTTTGATATAGTATTGTTCGAGGTACCTGGTGCCCGTTAGGGCACAGCTAAACTTGATTCATCGCGGCTATGACAGTGCGGTAAAGATCAAAGGATTTCAAATACCACCTTAGTTTGACCGTTCACCACTAGATGGCACTGGTCTAGTAGGATAGTTTGGAAACATATCGCTTTGAATTCCAATGCTTAATAGGATGTTGCTACCGTTTGTAAGTGATTTTTGTAATTATTTACTCTTTTAATTCCCAAAACATTATAAAATGCCGGTCTATTGCTGTGTATCTTTATCTAAGTCAAATAGCACGGTCGATAAAATATATTTTCACGAATTCCCAGCTGATTCAGAACTAAAACGTGTTCCTTTAGATAAACGGATGCTTTTTGAAACTGTTCCTCTAAAATCAATTCTTTTCATCTAAATTTATTCAGAATTGAAAATATAGAATTAGATAGTCTTTTCTATATTATTTCGATTTTCTTGTTTTAATTTTTTGAGTAAGATATCTATATCATCATACTATATTTTATTATGTTCCAATATTTCCATTAATTAAAATTGATTATATTTATTTTTACTTCCTTTTTTTAATTCATATAATAGTTAATTTATGAATATTAGACCATTTTATAACAGAATTTAACCATTAACTTTTGGTTTTATTCTGGAAAAGAAATGGTCAATTACTAGCATGGCTGTGGTCAATTAGTCATGTCTACTTGCTCAATTAATTTCAAAATTGCTTTTGGTAAGAAATTCTGATGATATATTAAATTGTAAAAAGAACTGAAACATCATGTTAATTTATTATTGAGCTTTATTAATCAATTGATATTTTGGGAAGTTTTCATAGTATTCCGTTAATAATTTTTCTAGAAAAAAAAATTTAATGTATAGAAACTTGCACTAAATGGTCAATTACTTGTAGGTTCACCCTAGTAATAACAAACTAATGAATTAAATCATTTTTCTATTTGCATAATGCTATGTGAATATGCTATGTTTCGCTTTATGATTTGTTTGTTTTGGTTAATGGTTACGATTTTCGCCACTACCCCGGATTGGCACTGCCCAAGTAGAAAATTTATCTCGTAGGTTGGTCGTCGCGAAATCAGCCATTGTCAAAGCCTTATTCCCCCTTGAATCGAGTTTAGCCTTGGTTAGGGCGAAAACCTCTTCATCTGAAATGGGCCACTAGGCAGTCAATTGGTCAGGTCTCACATAAAAGGCGATCAAAGCTGGGGGGGGGGGGGGGAGAAGGGGTGATCAGTAAACTGGTCATACCTCAGAAAGGTCGAAATGCTGTTTTGGATAATCTGAGAATGTGTAATATAAAAAACAGTAAGATAAAAGTAATTTAAAAAATACAGGACGGACATCAATTTTTATAGTAGGTTTTTTTTTTTTTTTTTTTTTTTTTTTACAAAAACATTTAAACCGAGTACAAGAAGTTAGTTTAACTAACAGATAAGTAACATGTCATAAGAGACTTGGTTATATTAATAACCATTAGAAAGTAAAAATGTAGCCTTTCTTGTGAAAGGTCTATAGTAATAGAATATAATAAGAAAATTTATAACATGGAATGTAGCCTTTCTTGTGAAAGTGCTATAGTGATTTAAGATAAAAATTAATTAAAGATATAAACTGGAATATAATAAATAATAACTACACCTCCACCCGCTTCCCTTTCTCTAAGATAGGGAACCTTCCACGGGGGTTGCTGGAGGGCTTTGGCTCCTAAAAGGGGGGGGGGGGAACTGAACACTTCAACCCCCATCCGCTTCCCTCACTGTGTGGCTTTCACGGATTGTTGAGGATTGGGGAGCAAATGAGCAGTTCTAATCTGAGCAGGTTTGGTAAATGAAGGTGATTAATTAAATGCCTTTGATAAAATGGCATCTGATAATGCAAAGGCTGCAAACGGTCTACAGTGAGAGTCTTCAAAAAGGACCTCATAAGCGAATATGCTTTGGAAATTGCTATTTTCAGAGAGGGCATTTCTATAAAAGGTAATATTGGTATTGGCGATAAATTCGGAGATAGGCTCTATTTTGAGGTCCCTATGTATTAAGTTGTTTCGAATATATCTAGAAGCGTTCACAACTTCTCTTAAAATCTTATTCTGACAAGTTTGTAGAATTTTGATTTCTCTTTTATTAGCAGTGGTGAGGGCTGGTGACGCATAGGTCAGGATGGGTCTAATGTTACTAATATAGAGAAGTCTTTTTAGTTTTAGATTCAAGTTGGAGTGCCTACCTATAAGAGGACGAATTTTAGACATGACCATATTGGCTTTTTTGACAACATGTTTACAATGATCCATCCAGTTCAATTTGGTATTTAGGGTAAGCCCTAGATAGTTTGCTTTTTTGACAATTGGGATCTTTTCCCCAAATAGATAAACTTCAGTATTGATGGGGGTTCTGATCTTCTTCCCACCCATAACAAGGATATTAGATTTAGTGGCATTGATGCCCACTTTCAATTTTTCACACCATTGTACGATTTCTTCAGTCATAAGTGAAAGCTTGTAGACTGCATGATTCCGTTGCATAGAATTTGAAATAATTGCAGTGTCGTCTGCATAGAAGGCAGTCATGGTGTTTAAATTGTCTTTAAAGGTGGGGAAGTCAGCAGTGAAAATTAAATAGAGTGTGGGACCCAATAATGACCCCTGGGGTACACCGGCTTCAATGTATCTGGTGTCAGAGATAGCAGCTCCATATCTAACTTTAAAGAAGCGCTCTTGCAATAATTGAGTTAATAAGTAGGATGATATCCTTAGGGAATTTGAAATCAATAAGTTTGTAGAGTAGGCCGTTATGGTACACCCTATCAAACGCTTTAACAACATCAAGCATTAACATTGCAGAGGCTTGTTTTTTATGTTTGGCTTTTCCAATATACTCAAGGATTCTGACTTATTGTTTAGTGGTGGATTTGTTAGGGACGAATCCGTATTGTTCATCAGGGATACATTGGGTGAAGGGTTTCATTCTATTCAAAATGACTCTTTCCAGTAGTTTTCCGAGTGTGGGGCAGACTAATTGGACGATAAGAGGTGGTCATGATGGGGTCTTTTCCAGGTTTTGGAAAAAGGATAATTCGTGCTTCCTTCCATGAGTCTGGGAAATAGGCATTTTGCAGGCAGTAATTAAAAATGTCAGTAACTTTGGCAAGATATTGGGTAGGAAGAGTTTTTAGCATAAAATTGGTGATAGAATCGTGTCCAGGGGCTTTGTTATTACGAAGTTTCTTGATATAGCTGGTGATCTCGTTGATGGTCACTTCTTCAAGTGTAACCTCAGGATGATTTTGGTCAAGTCAGTCTTCAGTTTTTTGTTCGACTAGGTCCTCAAAATCATCATTTGAGGGCTCGGTGTTGTTTCTAAACTGGAGTTCAAGTGAATCTGCAAGTGCATTTGCCTTTTCAATGTCTGTATAAACAAGCCCCTCTTCTCCATGAATGGGTCTATTTAAGATTTTGTCCCTTTTTAATGTTTTGGACATTTTCCAAATACTGTTATCCATGGTGCACAAGGTTTGGATTTTTTCCTCCCATTTGCCCTTTCTGAATGCTCTGCATTTAGTTCTAATCTCAGCATTTAGTTCATACATTTCCCTTTGCAGTCTGGGATCGAGGGTTTTCTGATATCTTTTACGTATCCAATTTCTTTGCTTAATGATAGCCTTAATATCCTTAGGGAGTTTAATATAAGAGTCATTTATAGGGACCTGGGTGGATGCCTCATCCAAAGCTCTCGTGATGTCCAAAGTGATTTTTTCAATTTGGGTTTCGGTTTCCTCTTCACTAGTAATGGTAAGGGGGTCGTCAGTGTTGTTAGAAAGGATGTGTTGAAAATTTCTCCCAGTTAGTCTTCCTCCTCATTCTGATTTCCTCCTCTTTAGGTAAACCTAATATGGCAATTAGGGGCTGGTGGTCTGAGGAAAGTTCATTAAGAACATCAATGGCAATGGGTATTGGAGTATTTGAGAGAATGATGTCCAAAATATCCGGGCGGCAACCCCTGGCAGGATAATGAGTAGGCTGGGTTGGGGCATGGACTCTGAAGTTATGTTGCATGAGACAGTTGGCAATTGTCTTTCCATTAATATTAGAATAATTGCACCCCCAGTCACTATGTTTAGCATTTAGATCACCTGCAACTATAGTGTGGGTATTAATAGGAAGAAGGTTGATGATGTCAGCTGCATTAATTTTGTTGGCTGGAGGGTTATATATAGCAGAGATATGGATGGGAGGACGATCATTAAACTCCACTGCAATGGTGGTAACTTCGAATCCCTTGGAGTTATCAGTAGAGTGTAGGGAAGTGGTGAGGAATCTTTTGCAGAAAATAGCAGTGCCCCCTCCCCTATGGTGGATGCGGTCAGTTCTGTATGTAATATAATTCTGTATTTTGAGGGAGTGACAGGGTTTACTGTGTGTCTCAGTGACTACTTAAAATATCGATGTTGTTCTCCTCTAAAAAGTCTTTAAATTCTTCGAATTTATCCATTAATCCGTTAGCCTTCCAGATTGCCATTAGGAGAGGGGTGAATTGGTTTAATTTAGGAGATTCTATTTTTCTGTTGTTGTCTAAATTCATCAAGTATGTCTTTAATATTTTCAATGAGTTCTGACTCCCTGAGCCATTTTATCTGATCTTTAAGTTCGGAAAGGATAATTTTGGCTTCTTCCACGTCATTATTAGTGATGGGGGCTGGTTCAGTTGGAATGGTGATTTGTGTAGGATTGATGATAGGTTGAGAATCAAAATTTGGGTTGATAAATGTTCTCGATTCATATATTCTGTTGTTTCTGTGAGTGATGTGGTTAGCTGTTTGAGTGTCAGTTGTTTTGATGATAGGGTATTTGGGACAACCCGAATAATTTGCCGTATGGGCGCCTCCACAGTTTGCACAAGTAGGGGGTTCAGATATTGGTTTTTCTCATAAGTTAGTAAGGTGGTTTTGGCCACACTTAACACACCTAGGCTCGTGCTTGCTAGAGCTGGCACTATGATGGTAGCTTTGACACCGATGACACTGTGTTGGGCCGCTTCTACCACGATAGGATTCGACCACAATCTTTAAATTGAAAAGGAATTCACAATTATGGAAGTTCCTCCCTTTATCATTTTTGTCAAGAGTAATTAGAAAAAGGGGTAAATTTCTCTTACATTCCTCCCCCCTTCTGCGGGTCGACAATTGCTTAACCTCTTTAACAGGGTACAAGATCAGTTCATTAAATATATCTTGAGTATCCGTATCCTTGGGCAAACCCCTGATTACTGCTTTAATAAGCTTATCAGCAGGTAGAGTATATGAGTGATAGTTGGTTGGTTGTATTCAGATTATCTGGCGCCGTCAGCAACACGAGGGCTATAATGCGCCGAAACATTTCGTCATTTAACAAACCAACATACATTTACAAACACCCATGCCTACACGGGACTCGAACCCGCAACCTCGCGGTCTAGAAGCCAGCACGCTAACCACTCTACCGTTTGGTCGGCTATGAGTGATAGTAAACTCCTTTATTATCAAGGATCTTAGTAAGGCGCCTCTGAGCTAATTCACTAGTCGCTGCAATGTTAACTGACCCCTCACCCTTTACTATTCCAGTGTAGTCAGTTTGGGCAATTTGATTGTCGTAAAAAATTTGTTTAATGTCTTTCCAACTATATCTAGTGTCACGGATAATAATCGGTGTGACATCCTTGCATTTAGGTACAGTTTCTTGAAGGTTGTTGTTTCTTCGTGTATGATTTTGGGGTCTGCCTTTAGTGGCTTGGGTATTATTATTTGTAGATATATTTTGATTGTTCCTATTCAGTTAACTAGAACCGCAAGCAGCAGCATAAGATTGCATTGGTATACTTTCAGTATTATTAATATGCTGGCTTTAATTAATATGAATGGGTTCAGATTCAATATTATCCTTGTCAAGATCGAAGTGATACCCTGTTGGCAGATGGTAGTCCAATGGCTGCACAGTGGGAGGGGCTTTGGGTTGTGTATCAGCAGAGCCAGTGCCCTCTATAGTGGAAAGCTGGAAGCTGTTAGTCTGGCTGTTTTTTGGAATGGAGATGCCGCAATTTGGTGGGACAGTGGTGTTTAATAAAAGGTCACTAATTTCAGGAGTAGTGCTTTTAGTCATGATTTTGTTGTGAGTGCGGTTTGAGTCATTATTTATAATCATTTCCCGCTCCTAAGAACAATGGTGGAGGGTTCATTTAGCTCAAATTGTTTTTCAGCATCGCTGGGGGGTGCAGTCGAATATATGCTTTGTCCATCTAAGAGCAATGGGCTTTTCAGTATATTGAATTGTTTACTAGGGGATGACCTTTGGTCCATCTCATAGTCTGTATCAATTTCTAACTCATGGGAGGGAGTATTATCAATGGGGTAATGGATGGTAATTTGATCTGGTATTTCAGTATTATTGGCTGTGCCAGGGAAATCATTAGAGTTTTGTTCATTATCTGACTCATAAATGGGTATACACATAGTGGGGAACTGGATGGATCTGATTTGATCAAGTTTATCTGCAACATGATCAATAGTTTCCTTAACCTGCTCAGAAACGGGTGTAACAATTATGCTAGCAATTAAGTTCCTAACAAGTTCAGAAAGATCGCAAACAGCTGTAAAAAGAGAATTTTAACTAGGTTCCATACTGATAAAAAAGGGGGGTATGTGAGACCTGAAAGACAAAAGACTGAATAGTAATGAGGGACCTAATTAGAAGGGAACTTATCCAATCCAACTTACGAGGAAATGGGCTCGTGCTAGTGGCCTGGCCTAAGCAAGTATCAATGTACCGCTGTTGAGCCCAACATCACTAGCGAAGATTAGGAATTTGTGTAGGGTAATCGTATATAAAATTTATTTGCTACCGTTCCGGCCAGGGCACCAGAACTCTTCAAAAATCATGTCAGGTATCTTCAAACTTCAAAAACGTCAACTTCAGAGAGGCAGCAGCAGATCAATTGCAGCCTGCTGAAATAAATCAGCAATGCTCCGAAAACAATTGCCTTCCTCAAAAATGCAGGGGCCAAATAGGTGTGGTGGATTTAAAGGGATTAATCCCAGTATCACAGACCACAAACACTAAATATGGTGTACAAATTATCGGCAGCGAGAGTAATCGGAAAAGTACACGAGGTACTAAGGCTTAGCAAAAGGTGTCTTCTATCATCAGATGAGGCAGCTCGGAAAAACACGTCTTCTCAGGTCGAAAGCTCAGCTCCGATCGATCTCGATCTCAATCGGTTAGAAACACTTTTGACAGAGTAGGCTATGAAATAAGCTTCACTTTTAAATTGGATGCTTAGGATGAAATGCCGTTTTATACAAATTTATTTTCAATTTAGACATTTCATCAAAGAAAATGTTATTATTGGCTGGAATTAATAGCAAATAAGCTTCCCCCTTCCCATCCAATATAACTTCGACTGAAAGAAAAAGGTCATGTGATTTGTGGTTTTCGTCTCATAACTTCCAGACATACTTCGTCCAGATCAGCTCAGCTTGATTCTCAACTGCAGAAGTAGGCTATGAAAAATAATTTATAAATTTGATTCAAAATTAACAGAAATTATTAAGTTCTTCGTGGTCGGGAGCAAGAATTTCATTTGACGAAAAAAACAAACAAATTTTTATAATAAATTTCACCTACATTACTCCCTTGAAAATTTCATTAGTCGATTTGATGAGTCTATTTGTTTGAACAAGATTAAAAAATTAATTGCTAACTCTTCTTAAGTTTTCTATAATTTCAAACACAGGGGCGTAGCCTAAAAGGGGAGGCCGGTGTTCCAGCTTTGAAAGTTCCTTTGAACATTCCTTCACTGTCATGTATTACAGTTTTACATAAAAAGTATTAGTTTTTAAGTAAGATTTTGAATGAGTTTTCACTATTAATATAGGTAATATAGGCCAGTGTTTGATTTTGACTAGTTGGTGGAGTGGAAACAGAGGCCAATCGGTTTGGATCATTTGCTGAGAAAGTAGCAAATTGTTAGAATCATCGTACATCAAAATCAGCCAGAATTAAACTATAACAACAACAACTTAATAAAGCCACAGCAATTGGCAACACAATTTGTTGGGATGTCATGTATTTAGGTTGATGATCTTTAGAATTGATGATTTTCTTCATCTGAAAGTCTACTGAAAGTTTCCATGTAAATTTCAGTAAAATCCTTTATTATATTATATATTACTGGTTTATTAGTGATTAAAATAGTCCTATAATTACTATTATCCCATTTTTATTATGCTTTCATTTAGAAAGGTCATAATTAGAAATTTATGAGCACATGAATTTGAATCAGGTTTACTTCTAAGTATGCATTTGGCATTACAAAAAAAGGTAAAATCTATGGAGGAGATTGACAATAAATGCATGAATTTTAAAACACCGATTTTTCTTTAAAAATAGTGCTGAAACCAAAATTTGCCTCCCTAAATCATTACAAAGAATGGGAAAATACAGAGGGCATGCATCTTAGAACAATTTCCTTAAAGGACTAAAAATGCAAATTTTTTCAAAAAAAAAAAAAAAAATCTGACAAAAACTAATTATTTCAAATTAAATTTATCTTCTGATACTTTCAAATTTATTCTTCTTTCAAAATGGTTAAATGTTAGGAGGCTGTAGATCAAATAATATGTTTTTACATTTTCTGAGGAGAATCACATATTCCGTAATTAGAAAACGTTTTGGTTGGTTGGTTGGTTGGTTGGTTGGTTGGTTGGTTGGTTGGTTGGTTGGTTGGTTGGTTGGTACGCTCAACGACCTATTGTTATACACAATTACGGCTAATCATGCCGGTCCATTCCTAGTTGACGTGTTAATATCCCCAAGACAATCTGGGGCCTTTTTGTAGACGATAAAATTCCACATCTGGCAACCCTTTTTTAACAGCGCATACGCAACAATGATTTTATGGAAATTCTAATTGGAATGCATAGGAGGAGAGATTTTTTTTATGACTATTTTGAAATTTGCTTTCTGCTAACAGTGTACCACCGCAACGTTTTGCGCCCGGTACCTTTGGCATGCAAAGCTTGAACGATAACCACACAGCCATCAGGTGGGCCAAAGAAAACGTTGTGAAATGCTAGGCATAAAATAAGCAATATTATTAATTGGAAAGGGAAGAACACGTCAATCTAAAGCGTCCTTGATCGGTACGCTAAAAACCGTATTAGAAGCGGGTCATATTACTGTTTCCCGTGAAATCTCCAGTCGCCGCTAAATGACACGTTTACAGACCAAGAGAATACATGCTCTCCAATGTACCTCTTAACTATTTTTTTACAACTTTTATATATAAAAAAAGTTTTGCAGTGATTCTATTTGATACGTGTTAGAATAATAAATTTTACAGTTTGCTTTGTGTTTTGCACGCATAATTTGTCAAAAAATATTTTTTAGGCATTCCTCAATCTTGAATATAAAAAATTATTCTTTAAGATTAATCATATAACTTTACTTTCTATAACCATATTGTCTTATAGTACTTCATTTTTTTTTTTGTTAGAATTTACCAAATGGGACTAATTTATAAATAATAAATGCTTAATTATTTTAGTTGCTTAATTTTATTACAATATATACACTCAAAACAAATAATTTGTCTTAAAAGGAAAAGTTAAAACTATGTAAATGATTAAATAAAAAGTCAAATGAAAAAATATTTTCATTTAGTATTCATAACGTTAATATATACAACACATTCAAACATATAAAAAGAAAAAAATACGGAAGCATGTCTTGAAATATTTGAAACGTTATTAAGTAAAATTTATTAAATTTTTAAAATTTGAAGTCTTTTCAAATTATTAAGAAATTAGACAGCAACTTTATATGCATTCATAAGGTTAAAAAAAGCACTGAAAAAAAAATTACTATACTCATCTTTCCACTGCCAAGAAGTTGAGAATAATATAGCAAATTTCCAAAATTTTGGGTATTTATTAACTATTTAAAAAAATAGATTGAATAATTTTTACAAATTCCAAGTTTATTAATGCGATATTAATTTAATGGTGGTTTTCAGAAGTAATTTAATAATTGTATGCTTAAATTACCAAGGAATTTATTCTCCCCAATTTTCAAAATTAGTTACAAAAGTTGCCAAAAGATGGCACTGATGACTAGGAAAAACGACGAAACAATATTTTCAAAATTACTATCGTTTGCAGCAACTACGTGGGGAAGTCTGTGGACATGTGATGGAACTCTAAAACAATAAAATACGCAATTCCAGCGAATAAACCATTTTCGAAACATACGCTAAGATGTAGAAATAATACAAATCTGAAAGGTAAGAATGCGAAAGGAATAGCAGCGCAGTCTGTTATCAATTTTTGTAATTAATTTCTAAAATAGATGAGAATTAATTCCCTGGTAATTTAAGCATAATGCAGCAAACCGCATATTTCTATCTCCTTCCGTTTTTTTTTTAATTGATCTTCAAAATCTTCGGTTATTTGTGAACATATCCCTGTACATAAGATAACCAGCCCAGCTGTGAAGCAACCAAAAACTATTCGCAATAACATAACACCTGTTACATCACAACGCAAAATTAATGTATCTTTAAAATTTTTGATTAACAGGCTTGATTAACAATTTTCCAATATTTTCAAACATATCGCTATGCTTTTTAGCAATATTTTCAATGACAGCTGTAATACAATTTAATAAAAACTTTGCACACAAGTTCAAATAAAATTTTGTTGTGCTCAGGTTTAGAGGCTTTAATCTTTTCAGGTAAGGCTTTAATCTTTTTCTTTTTAAAGTCTCAGTAAAATCATTGGTATGAAAATGTTTTCCGCATACCTGCGTCATACAAGAAGTTTCATTCGGGTTGAAGTCCTTTCTTGAAATGACCTTAACCACATATTTTTTAACTATTCGTTTTAAGGAACTTCATGAAATGAAAGTTCTTTAAGTTTGCATTTCACCTCCTTTCAAAATGAAACAAAAATACTTACATGAAAATACTTAATTTTAAACAGATACCATAACTTATACGCAATTCAAAACAATTCTAAAAACCAAACAATCTTAGTTTTGTAAAATCGACATCTAGCGGCTGCCCAAGATTCCAGAGTGTCCATAGGAAAACGATCCATCTGACTAGCCTGTAGAACGAGTTTCATTATAAAGGACGCTTTGGTCAAAAAATACTAATACATGGATATAAAAGACAAACAAATAAGATATTTGAATCTTAGTTTGAATTCCGTCACTGCCTATAAAATTATGTTTACCTTTTATAAAAGGCATTATTCTCTGTAAACAGTGTTACATTTTGACGCGATTGATTTAAATAAAGATTATGACAAATCATTTAAATTCAAAGCAATTTATTTACAAAATGGAAAATATATCATTAAACTATCGCCAATATATGCAACTCATGAAGGAGATGAATACATCAGCAATATACGCATCTGCACCACGCATACTTTGCACGAAAATGGAACGAAGCGGATGTAATTCTCGTCTTAATGCCAAACAAAAATCCGGTTGCAGGCTGATCAGTCACCTCCCCTGCTTAACCCAGATATTCGAGAGGGTTATATTCAACAGACTGAAACAGTTTCCATAACACATTCCTGTTAAACAGCAAAGGCTTTATGCCTGGCCGTTCGATGACTAACCAACTTGTCAGAATCATGAAATACACAAGAGAAGCATTACACAAACGTTGGATGTTTCGAAGACGTTTGACCAGGTCTTCCATAAGGGACTACTTTTCAAACTGATATATTTTTGTTTTCCAGATGATACTATGTTAGGGGAAGCGTATATACAGAGCTTCCATCAGTATGCGGTTCAGGATGAGTAAACTCAAGACAATTGACGACATGATAACATTTAATATTTACAGTTTTTTACAAGCAAAATATAGTTACAAACATAATTAACCTCTGTTGTAAAACACAGCTCTTATGAAGAAAAGATATATACGTTCATTGTCTTATAGCTATATATATTCATAGAACACGACAAGATGGAAAATAAAGTCAAAACAAAGTTACGTTATCCTGGCAACGCGTAGCTTCCATTCAGAAGCAAGAAATAAACGTTGGTGCGTGTGATTTGATTAACCTCTTGCACCACAATTATCCATATCATCAAATCCTACCTTAAGGACAGAACATTCAATGTCAGAGTTGGTCGCACTTTATCAAATCCAATATATATGATGATGGTCGTCCCGCAGGGTAGTATTTTAAGCCCCTAGTTGCTTCCTCTACATATTTTTCAACGCCGACTTCCTTGATATCTGAGTAAAAAAGGCAGCAGGTGCTATGAATAAACTCAGACCACTTCTTGGAAGCAGACCGAAACTAGGTATGGTCTGTACGAAACAACTATAATGTCTTCTCATATGCATCACCATCCTGGGTTACAGCCAACCAAACAACATCAAATGTCTACAAATTGCGCAGAATAAGATCTTTAAAGAAATGGTTGGTGCCACTTGTTAGAAATGTCTTGATCCATGAAGATCAAAGCGAATCCTCCATAATTAAAGACAATATCTCATGCGAAATTCTGTTTGAAGATAGAAAACATCGTCCATTTGCTGAATATGCTCACTTGGATACTACGCTAACAAAAGCTTCTCAATCCTGGGCGCATGCACTCCTCACTTTCTTATTACACAAACCGTCTAGTACCGTCAGTGAAAGTTATATCGTATTGGTGCCAGCAAGGGCGTACTGGCCATAAGGTTGTCCGGTGCAATCACCATGCCGGTCAGTGTCTGAAAAATGGGCAGGTCCATTACAATTTTTTTTTTTTAATTTTTAATTTTTTTTTCCCAATATAAGCACTAGTTGCCTTCACAAATTAAAACAAATCCTATGCATTCAAATCCCAATCACTTCCATCAGAACTATTAGCCATTATTTAACTATTACTTTAGTTTGAGATATAGTTTGTATATTTAAAAATTGCATAACTTTTACAATTCTTTAGATTATGTTATATTCAGAAGAAAAAAAATACAATGAGAGCTATATATTATCGTATTATAACTTTTTACTTATTTTATAACTTTTAAGGTTAAATATATAATACCATTTCGAATGTCATTTTCTTATAAACATACTAGTGTTACTATATTCGCGTTTGCAATGACCGATAGGGGGTTCGGCAATTAGAACTGATGATCTTGTTTTGTTTTCAATTTACCTTACACGTGGTAAGTTCCAATCTCGTAGCACGACCAAGCAGATTAAATTGCAGCAGCAATAATTTTTAATGTTATTGAATATGCTTATTTTTTAATGATTTATTTTATTTATTTCAATTATCCTCAAACATTAAGAGCAAGTATGTTAGCAACAATGAATAAGGTTGAAAACTTATTGAAAATATTTTGTTAGTTTTGGTGTTGCATAGCAGCTTTTTTTTTCCACATAAATTCAAAGAAAACTGCAAATAATAGGATTCATAGTAATAAAAATGATATGTGTTTTCTGCCTAATGGAAGAGTCAGAAATGAAAACAATGTTTCTTTTCCACATAATTGCAGGTGTCCTACCAGTGTCCCATTTTTCCTTACTGTCATCTAAATATGCTTTTCAATACGGAATAACTTAATCCATTCGTAACTCTTGTTAACACTAGAAGTTTTGCGAGAGCCGTTGAAAGTTTTATATAATGATGGAAACTTGTAAAAACTAAGCTCCGGATTTCGTTACCCTTTACTATTACACTGTGGAACACAGCAAAAGTATCGTCTTTTTTCGACATTTTCAATTTTTTTTTAGTTTACTTACGCAAGTTGTTTTCAATGAAAGTCTACAGTCGAAATATCCAGCTACAGCAATAAAAAGTTTCTAAATAAATCCGCCAGATGGCGAGCATTTCGTTATAAACTCCAATAACCGGACCAAGGCCACACTGGATTGAAACGAGCGCTAAGGCTCTCTCCAGACCGTGACAACTAATAGTAAACAGTGGAAACAGCCGCAGTGGACTAGTGGCGCTGCATTCCAACCAGTAACAGCTGCTTTTTTTGCTTAGTCAATACGAAAACCATTACATTACTAAGAGGACAAAATTACTTAATTTTTACAACGCAAAAAGAACACGACGAATATTGCCAAACGATAATATTTTTAAATTTTATTTTCGTTATTCTTTATGGAAAAAGAGTTTGGAATGTTGTATTTTTAAAAAATATTAGAAATTATAAAAATAAAATTAAAAAGTCGCTGTTAGCAATTCTTGTAATCTCAGAGTTGGCAGTCCTGGATATATTTATTTTAGCTGGCGTTCTAAACATTTTTCATCACACTTTTTGATTTAATTTTTTTAATTTCTATTAATTTTTGCAAATAGAATTGACATCATCCTTCATTAATTCATAAATAATGAGAAATTTTATATTGTAACATAAATATGGATTCATGCTTTTGAAATTGATTACCATATTAAGAAACTGTGCTGTAAATGAAATTTTCTATTTGTAATGCATGTTTAAAGTTTTTTTTAAATCGTTCAGTTAAAATAAAAATAGTGTTAACTTAATATTTCAATTTGGAAGCCACTTATTTATTTTCGTGTTCCTGTAATAGTTTTTGTAATTCTACATCTAGTAAATGCAGTGTTATTCAAACATCATTTTTCTTTGAATTGCATTGTAGTATATGCCAATGCATATGTAGTATTAAAAGTCAATATAATATTAAAAGGTAAGTATAGTATTAAAAAGGATATTTTGATTAAAAATACATTCTAATTTAGGTTTAGTATTCGTTAAGAATGTTAACAATCTGAGAATGACGAAATCTTGATTTTAAGAAAATCCTATTAGAGATTGCAAATTTGCTTTGAATTGCCACGTTTTTGTTGTAGCAAAGAAAGAAAAAAAAAAGACTCCAACTTTATGCCAGAAGTTGGAATTAAAAAAAACGGCATTTTATCAAATAATAATATACCCCATAAGAACAAACTTTTTAATGTAAATCCCTTACATGCATTGCAACTTTTATGAGCAAATGCAACTTCTTGAGCTCAGATCGAGTTTCCATACTGTTTGACAACTAAGAACAGAAGATCTATTCCGAACTAATTACTAACTTCGTTTTGGTCCCAAATAAAAAACTTGTTTGAATACATTGTTGTCCACAACCAAGGCTTAACTCGATTGAAGGGGGAATAAGGCTGTGACAATGGCTGATTTCGCGACGACCAACCTACGAGATAAATTTTCTACTTGGACAGCGCCAATCCGGGGTAGTGGCGAAAATCGTAACCATCAACCAAAACAAACCTCTCCGGTGTACTTGAAAAAGGATTTCTTCCCTTCCATGAGTGTTTAATTTTAATGATTTCAGAATTCTTATAGCCTAGGTATATGCTTACACCTAGAAAGAATCTTCCCTAATGATTTATTTAACTCAATTTCTTATTAATATTTAAGTTAGTTTTCTACTTTAATTTTTTCTTGTTCATAATAAAAAATTTTACTAAACATATATTTTATTTATTTCAATGTGAAAAGTAATTTTGATATTTACAAGGATGTTAGTGATCTGGAAATTTTCCGGCTTAACTCGGACCAGACCAATGCTTTTTTCTTTTAACAGACCATTTGATCTCATTTTTTGAATTTTTCAGGAAATAAAACAATGTAGTAGTCGATCATTTTGGTCATTTACTAAAAGTATAACACTTAGCCTGATCAGTAATTAACCATCTGTTATTCATAATTTGTTTATTGGTTTAAAGAAAAATTACTTGTATATTAATATAAAACAAACATAAATGATCTACATACATTATTTGTATTAAATCATTTAAAAATTATTCATGTTGATGCTAAAAAATCACAGAGAAGCTAAACCACCCTTTACTAATGGTGTCAGTCACTCTTACGAGACCATGTGATATACCTTTGTGTTTGTTAATTTTTATCATCCAATTGGAAGCTTGGCTACCCCTATAACTTTTGGCAGTGGCTTTCATTAATTATTGGATATATTTTAACCAATAAAAATTAGAATACCATCACAACAATCCTTGTTTACTTCCTTTTTGTGTTATTTTCGTCAACTACTAGCATGTGGTCAATTACTGGAGAATCACTCTATATATGTAAAAAGCATTTATAGTATTAGTGTTATAATGCAAAGATATCTAAAACAAATTTCTAAGCAATACTGATAATATAAGTTAATATGCAGCTACGGGTCCCCAGTGGGTCATTTTTCATTAATTTTAATTTGCCTACTCTGACCCACTTATTATCACAAAAGAGTGAGGGTATCATTCCAGCCACGGAACTCATTGTAGCCCGTATGCAAGCAAATTTGCTAAAAACAATAAAAACATGATGTCCATTTTTGTTAATGTACTAAAATTACAAATAGCCTGTCGAGGGACAAAGAAATGGGTACAACCCGCATATGGGAGACCCCACACAGATACATAAGGAGGCGATCTTCCATTCATAGATTCATGTTTATAGGGTAGATCTACATTCATACAGATACCCGTTTATAGAGTTTATCTACCTTCATACAGATACCCGTTTATAGGGTAGATCTACATTCATACAGATACACCCGCCTATAGAGCGTTATCTTTCACATACACAGATGCAACCCGTCTAATGTTTCTTTATCACATCTTAAGTCCTAGGCCAGTAATTAGAGATAAATGGATTTGAGCTGTCACAAGTTGGAATACAATTTATCAGACGCATACAGCGGTCTCTTCGAATCAGGAGAATTCCCCTAGAGGCGCTGCGATCACCTTCGCAGTGTTGTTTACAAACAACTTTTGCATCTGTCGGATTCTATCGCTTGAAATTAACTATATTTTCGGAGTTTTTTTTGTACTTAATATAATTTAAAATCATTTTTTCATTTCAAGGAATACTTCTTAAAGGCTATGGAGGCCGATGAATCGGTTGAAAGAGACTCAAATTCTAAGAAACGAAAATCTAATAGAAGTTGTTTCGTTCCGAAGTGTACAACTGGTTACAAGAGCAATACCGAAAAAAATTCGCTTTTCAATGTTCTAAAAGATGTTGAACTACTTCAAAAATGGATGAATATGATTCCAAGGAAGAATAAAGAGCTTGGGGTGTATGATGTGTGCGAGAAGCATTTTAAAGAAGAATGTATAGAACGCTTTTACAGGCATGTGATAAATGGAGCGGAAGTTTTAATTCCAAGAGGTAAGCCAAAATTGATTGACGGTGCCATTCCTACAGAATATCCACAACTCCCCAGCTACTACACAAAGAAATTACCAGAAAAACGAAATCCAAAATGTTGGGAGCCTGACACCAAGAAGACCAGAATCGATGAAAGCAATGTTATACTGGATGAAAAAAATTGCCTTTTCTCTGATCCAAATCTGCCCTCCGAATATTGGACAAAAATTATTTTTCAAAACCAAAGAAATGTTTACGCTTTTGCCCTATGGACATATATTAATACAAATGGACCTGTTGATTTAATTTTAAAACCCGAGAGGCTTATTATTGTAAAAGAACTTGAAGATGAAACTGCTCTTTGTTCTATTTACATTAATGCCCGCACAACAGTAAAAGACAAAATTCTCTTGACTGTGGATGATCTACAAAAGTTGTTGATTGATGTGAATGCTTATACATTGTGTAAAGGGGCAGGATTTCTAAATGAATTTTCTGGAGTGGAAGTTCATCCAAATGACTTTCATATTCAGTATAATGTCTTACGACACAAGTCATGCAAGGGTATTGTGGATCGCACTTCTTTAAGCATATGTTTATTATGTAAAAGTGCGCTTAAACAATTACTTGACAAACGTTCCAAAAGTAAGAGAAAGAAACCAGCTAAACGTTTAAAAATGTGTACAAAATACAGCTCTAATCGTAGACGTAACAATGCGTTGAAGTTAAAGGTTAAAAACTTTAAAGGGTGCATTTCACATATAAAATGTCAAATGAAACAAGTTGCTGAGCATGGCTTAGATGAAAAACTTAAGTTATTGCCTCATAAACAAGCACTGGCATGCTGCTTGGAAAATATTTTTACTGAAAGTCTCAGCACAACTAGCCTACACAGGGACATGACATTTGATATTATCGAATCTCTTCACAAAATAAATTTGTCATTTGTAGGATGTAAAGAACATAAATATGAATTGACGAAAAGAATTGTTAAATTCTATGTTCTTACAAGGATGCATTTTTATTTGAAGAGTAACAATAAGTTTGAAGAACAAAAAAGGAAACGTATGAAACTACTCAAGTTAAGGAGAACAGTATAAATTAATTTTTATTGTATTATACAATTATTTAATGAATATTTACTTCAATGTGTATCTTTCAAAATTTGTCGATGAATGTCTCGTAAATTTTCACTTTCTAATTCCTTAAATTGATGTGTGCGCGTGAAAAATTCACTATAAATAAACAAGATTCCTCCTTTCTAATTAAAATCTGGAGGGAAAGTTTCATATGAAATTTTAATATCTTCATTTATTTGTCTTTTATTTAGTTTTAATTAGATAGTATGCTACTTTTTTGTTATATAAAAAGAAGTTTGGTTAGATTAACTATTGAACTGCAAAATGGAGTATTGAATTCATGTGTGTGTGTGAAAAATGCACAGTAAAGAAAAAGATTCTTCCTTTCTAATTAAAATCAGGTGAGAAAGTTCCATGTCAAATTCAATACTTTTATTTACTTTTAATTAGATGGTATGAATTTTTTTTTAATTGAATTCATATGTGTGTGTGTGAAAAATTTACAATGAAGAAGATTAGATTCTTCTGTTCTTATTAAAATTAAATGAGAAAATACCATATGAAATTTCAATACTTTCTTGCATTTTATTTCTCTTTTATTATGTTTTAATTAGATGGTATGCTACTTTTTTATATAAACATTTAATATAGAGAGAGAAGTTTGTTTAGATTAACTGCACAGTGGATTATTTGAATTTATGGGTATGTGTGAAAAATTCACAATAAATAAGATTCTTCTAATTAAAATCATCTGGGAAGGATAAGTTTGGTTAGATTAACTATTGAACTGTAAAATGGAGTATTGAATTCATGTGTGTGTGTGTGTGAAAAATTCACAATAAAGAAAAAAGATTCTTCCTTTTTAATTAAAATCAGGTGAGAAAGTTCCATGTCAAATTCAATACTTTTATTTACTTTTAATTAGATGGTATGCTACTTTTTTATATAAAAATTTAATACAGAGAGAGAAGTTTGGTTAGATTAACTGCACAGTGGAGTATTTGAATTTATGGGTATGTGTGAAAAATTTACAATAAACAAAGAAGATTCTTCTAATCTGGGAAGGATAAGTTTGGTTAGATTAACTATTGAACTGCAAAATGAAATATTGAATTCATATGTGTGTGAGTGAAAAATTCACAAGAAAGAAAGAAGATTCTTCCTTTCTTATTAAAATCAGGTAAGAAAGTTCCGTATGAATTTTCAATATTTTTATTTACTTTTAATTAGATGGTATGCAATTTTTTTTAATTGAATTCATGTGTGGGTGAAAAATTCACAATAAAGAAAATTAGATTTTTCCTTTCTAATTAATATCAGATGAGAAAATTCCTCATGAAATTTCCATACTTTATTTCTCTTTTATTTAGTTTTTATTAGAGGGTATGCTACTTTTTTATATAAAAATTTAATATAGAGAGAGCATTTGAGTGAATGGAGTATTTGAATTTATGTGCATGTGTGAAAAATTCACAATAAATAAAGAAGATTCGTCCTTTCTAATTAAAATCATCTGGGAAGGATAAGTTTGACTAGATTAACTATAGAACTGCACAATACAACTCTTTCCCAAAGGAAATCGGGACCGTGTAATTGTGTACCACGCAGACAAATTTTAAATGATTCCTTCTGCATCTTATTGCATAAATTTATCATTTTTTGCCTTTGATAACTGCTTCAATTTAATTAAGAAAAAGAAAAGTTCAAAAAAGCTGAAATATACACTCTAGAAATATTCTGTAAGTAATTTAATGCATGAATTTAATTCTGGTGGCTGATTTCTCTGGATGATTTATTCTGCTTTCGCTATAGTTTCGCTCTTCCATGCAGCGGAAGCGATTACAGCGCCACGGTGCGGATTTCGTCAGCTCCGGGGAAGAATCGCTATCATAGGAACGGCACACTACCCCTTCTAGACACTATACCATAAGGAACGGCACACTACCCCTTCTAGCCACTATAATTGGAGGAGAGGAGATTTTTTTTGGTGGTTATTTTTAAATTTTCTTTCAGCTTACGGTGTACCATCGCAACGTTTTGGTCTTTTCGCCAACTTTTTAAAATCACACCAACAAATACACGTAAATTAGGAATTCACCAACAAATCTATTATAATTGCTAAGATTCAAACATTTTGAATGACGAAAATTGGGTTTATTAGCCCTCAGAAGATTTTGCCTCGTCAACCTTAATAGGACAGATTTCAGTCAATAGATATCACCAAATGAAATATGTTTGAATTGGGCTTGGTATCTGGATAATAGAACATGAATAAAAGCTGATAAGTCAGAAGTAAGGCAATACAAACGTGTGTAAAAGGGGCCTAATAGTGAAAGTGACATCCCCCAAAACTTGATGAAATGCAATGAATCTATCTATGACAATGAATCTATCTATCGAATTTCAATTAGATTTGATGAGGGATGTAAGATTATTTGTAATCCCAAGCGCCAATTGAAGTAAGAAAAAGCGACCTTTTAGTGACAGTGACACCCCCAAAACTTGATATAATGCATCCTTATCGACAACGAATCTACCTGTTAAATTTCAGAGCGATTGGATGATGGTAAATTGGGTTTTTAGTATCTGAAGATAGAAGTGTGAGTAAAAGTGACCTTTTAGTGACAGTGACAGCACCAAAACTGTACGTAATGCAACCGTATCGACAACTAATCTATCTGTGAAATTTCATCTAGATTGCATGACGGTAATTTTTTTTTATACTATTCTGAAGATAGAAGCGTGCGTAAGAGCGACCTTTTAGTGACAGTGACCCCCCCCCTCCCCCCTCCCCCTCCCCCTCCCCCTCCCCCCAAACCCCCCCCCCCCAAAAAAAAACCACCATGATATAATGCAACATTATCGACAACGAATATGCCTGTTAAATTTCATCGCGATTGGATGACTGCAAGTTGGTTTTTTAGTATACTGAAGATAGAAGCGTGTGTATAAGTGACCTTTTAGTGACAGTGATACTCCCAAAACTTGATAGAATGCAACTTACCGACATCGAAACTATCTGCCATATTTCAGCCCAATTGGATGACTGCAAGTTGGTTTTTTAGTATACTGAAGATAGATGCGTGTGTAAAAGCGACCTTTTAGTGACAGAGACTCCTCTCAGAACATGATACAATGCAACTTTACCAACAACGAATCTACCTGTTACATTTCAGGGCGATTGGATGACGGCAAGTTGATTTTTTTAGTATCTGAAGATACAAGTGTAAGTAAAAACGACCTTTTAGTGACAGTGAAAATATATAGAATGTCCCCAAAATGTGATAGAATGCATTGTCATCGACATCAAATCTATCTGCCGAATTCCAACCCGATTGATTTAAGGCAAGTGTGTTAATTTCACTATATTGCAGTTTCAAATCTGATTTGATTGCAGCGCTACCCTTATTTTGTGGGAGAAAATGGAACTAACAACTTGTTTCCTTCGCACCCATAGACTTTTGAAAATTGTCACGGGCTGGTTCAATCCAGTCTTGCCTTGGTTGTTTTCAGATTATCTGGCGCCGTCAGCAACACGAGGGCTATAATGCGCCGAAACTTTCGTCATTAGACAAGCCAACATACATTTACACACACCCATGCCAAACACGGGACTCGAACCCGCAACCTCGCGGTCTAGAAGCTAGCACGCTAACCACCCAGTCTTGCCTTGACCGGACATCATTATTTTACAATTTAGATTATTATTATTATTATTATTATTATTGTTGTTGTTATTTTTGTTTGCAACAAATTATCCGTGGTTTATTAAAATCAAGTTTACTCAAAGGAGGTATAAATAGTAGAGGCAGCAAAATTATATTTAATTAAACTATAATTATTAAAACAACAATATTAAATTTATTTAATAAAAAAGCTAATTATTGAAAGTGAATACAATAAATATTTAAATAATAAAATACATGAATTATTAAATTAAAACTATTTACATATTAAGATTAATTAATTATTGGAATTATTTTATTTTTAAGGAATATTAAAAATGATCGAAAAAAATTTGGGCCTGCATAAACTTATAACCACAGGGTCAACTTAGTGTCTCAGTACACTCTTGAGTACGAGTAGTAGCCTGGCGACGGAATATAGAGAGGGAGTGCATGCACTTATTTAAGGTATTCCTATCTATTTTTACTTTCCTTTCATAATAAAGTACTAGGCTAGAATCAAGATTGTTAATCTGACAAATTTGTTGTTCTATATTTATGTACTTTCTCTACTTTTATGATAACCCACCCGTTCAGATAATGCCACTCGCAACGAATCAGATGCAAACAGTGGCTTCGCGACGAACACCTTGACTAACGTAATATTCAAGAATTTTGCTGGTAAAAAGAGTTAATGTGCTTATTAAAGTTGGTTGGTTGTTTTTAGATTATCTGGCGCCGTCAGCAACACGAGGGCTATAATACACCGAAACATTCGTCATTTGACAAGCCAACATACATTTACAAACACCCATGACTGACACGGGACTCGAAACCGCAACCTCGCGGTCTAGAGGTTAGCACGCTAACCACTATACCGTTTGGTAGGCTGCTCTTATTTAAGAATTCACTTCCTAGTTCTTTTTAAATATTGCTTTATAAACTGCACTAAAAAAATCCGTCGCTTTTATGAGAACTTTATAAAAAAAAATTGGGAACCATTTCAACTTAGATGCGTGAAGCTACGACCTAGTGTTCAGGTAGATTTATTATTCTCAGCGCAATGAAGATACTAACTTTTCATTTAATCAGGGACTGCGCGAACGCTGTCCCCACTACCAAAAATTGTGCACCCCAAGCAACCGCAATTTGCGGATGTGGCGAGCGTCAACCTCCCGAAGTGCAATGGAAGGCCTCTGCTCGGGGGATCCTCCTTCTTGATCAAGGACTTCCCCAGTGCCAGGTAAGTATGATTCCCAAGTTATTTTCAAATTATATAAAAAAAAAATTTATATTAAAAAACTGGTAGTAAATAATAATTGAAAAGCTAATTTCGTTTAATACATTAAATAATACATTAAGACCATTAAATACATAAAATTGTTTGAGTTTTATTTCCTTTTTATGTTTATGGGGGTTTTGGCATTATATCTATGAGGAAGGAAAGATTATTTTATGATTGGATGATTATGGTATTTTGGGCAAATGAAGAAGTTGCATGATTTTCAGTATCGATTATGATTTAAAGCCCATGAAAATAAAGTCGAATGGTACCATTTACACTCCAATAAAAATCAATTTTATGTCTAATTTAATAACTATGTGCTTATAATGCCACTTAATGTAAAAACACTCCTTAACTCATAATGTCAAAATATATTACTTTGATCAAAATAGTGTTCAGTGATACGGTATTGGATAACATTTTGGATTTCTAATTTGATTTCGGAATAGTAACACATTTAAGGTTTTAAAAGTTTATTATAAGAATTGTCAAGTAGCTAGAGAAAGGATTGATGAAAGTGAAATACTTGAAAAAGATATTTTAGGGTACTGTAGTATCAAGCCTTTTTAATAGGTAAAAAATGCTGTTCACTTTACTAATCACCGAGAGATGGCGCTCTATAAATTATATTCCCAATTAATTTACGTTAAAACACCAATTTTATTTTGTAGAAAGCATGAGATATTAATTTTCATTAAAGATAAATAGTAAGAAAAGGATTGGGTAGGATCTAGGTTTTATCCTGGTCCCACAACTATTTTGCAGACAAAGGATTCCTTCTGCGCTGTTAAGCTAACCTGTTAGTTAATTGTAATTTAATTTTTTCCCACCCTGCGCGGTTATGGATAATTTTAATTGTTACTTTGATGATAGAGTTAAAAGACCTGTTGACCAGGCATTTATTGATTTTGCTGCAACTATCAGCACATTAGATATTGAGAAACCATCTCTAGTTAAGCTTACTGACCTATTAAAGCAAATTGTATTCTTTTTAAGGTTAAAAGATAACCCCCCTGCTGAAAATAAAACACTCTTCCTAACTCAGAATGAAATGGCAAATTTGGATAATGATTCCACAACTGAATTGGATAGTGAAAATGAGGATTCCAGCATTAACAAACCCTCTACCACGAGGAATAACACCCAGTTTAGAAAAGAGGAAATAAACAGGGATGGTAATTCTAATAAAACCTCTAAGCGTAAAACACACAAACCAAATAAGCTAAAAACTGTTATAATCAACACAGAGCCTATTGATAAACAAAACATTGACACCCCCCCCTCATGACCCTTCTGAGCCTAGCTCTAGCTCCGCTCATACTGATCTAATTGAGGACACATGTATACCTCAAAATGCAAACAAAAATGGCACTGAAATTAGCTCTATTGAGGCAACCACACTGTGCCAAGTCTCAGAGCAATATAAACAAACTCAGTCCCAACCTGAATTTCAGGTGGAGGAGTTACACGACCAATCAGAAATGAGCTCCTCGGAGCCACTCCCTCCAACGCAGGACATTGCTGCAGACACAAACACTGACAATAACACAGGTGCTACGTTCCAGCAACCAAGGAAAACGACCTGTAGAACTCCTATTTATATAGACGATGATAAGATAAATTGGAAATATGTCAACCAACAGCTTGCCCTTAATAAAATCGAGGGTTTTACTGCTACTCACAAGGGTAAGAATAAGTTCCAAATTAAGGCAACTTCAGATGAACAACACAGACATATAACCAAACTCCTTACACTAAATAATATAGCTTACTATTCTTTTGTTTTGCCATCTGACAAAAAAGTCAAAGTTATAATTAGGTCACTCCCTGTTGACACAGACATTGACGATCTGAAAGACGCACTTTTAGTAAATTCATTTCCAGTAGAAAGTGTTAGCCAGCTCACTAGAAGGCGAGATGGTAATGTAACTAAGCTGCCTCTCTTCCTTGTTACACTCTCTCGAACAGACAAGGGTAGAGATATTCATAACCTCAAATGTATTATGAATCTCAAAATCACAGTAGAATCTTATAAAGGTAGAGGAGGGGTGACCATGTGTCACAATTGTCAACTGTACTTTCACAGTCAGATCGGCTGCAGAAAGCCTTCTAGATGCGTCAAATGCGCAGGGAACCACCACACTAAACAATGCACACATGTAGGAGATCCAAAATGTGCAAATTGCGGCGATAAACACACTGCAAACTGGATTGGGTGTCCCATGAGGCCATCAGAGCCTGCCAATAGAGGCAATCCTAGACCCTCCAATAACACTCAGACGATACCACAAGTAAACAACACACAGGGAAGGGTGTATACAAATTCCACTATTACTGACACCACTAATGCTTGGCATAAACCCCCAAACATTACTAATGTAATTAGACAAGACAGTTCGTCTTTTCAAACTGTAAACCAAGAGCTTCACATTCCCCAAATTGACAAACTGGAGGAAAATAACACAAAAAATGAAGCTAAGATCCTTCATGAGGAACTATCTGGCCTGGTCAAATGGATCAAAGAGTCCGGATTAATAGATTTACTTAGGGAGTTCAAAAACTCACAACCAAATAAGCCTACCTTTAACAATAATCATGTCCAGTAGAACACAAAGCTTTGCTCCAATTTCCATAGCGGTCTGGAACGCTAACAATCTTATTGGCAAGATTGAAGAACTAAAAGATTTCTTATTCTCACACAACATAGATATTTGTCTGGTTACAGAGACGCATGCTAAACCATGCAACTCTCTGAAAATTCCAAACTATAATACTTTCCGTACAGACAGACTGCACCACCGGGGCGGCGGTAGTGCAGTGTTTGCTAAAACCTCTCTTTCCACCTCTCTCTTTCGCTCGAATAATGCAGATAACATCGAGGAGACCAATGTCATTCTTGAGGTTAGAGGGAAAATTACCCACTTTTCTGCAATCTATAATTCACCTCGCAACACCCTTTCCAAGGAGCTGCTCGATTTCCTTATTCCTAAAAATGTTCCAACCATTGCTTGTGGCGATTTTAACGCTAAGAGCAAAAACTGGGGCTGCAGAGCTAGTAATAGGAATGGGCAAATTCTCAACAAAATCATAGGTGTCAACAATGTTAGAGTTCTGGCTCCCAACAGACCTACACACTACTCTGTTATGGGATACCTTCCAGATATACTAGACATCATAGTTACAAACACAGATCTGGTCTCTAGTCCTGAAGTTATCAACGATCTTTCATCAGATCACTTACCAGTCATTGCTAGAGTCGCCAAACATCCCAACCCAGATCCTGGTACAATCTCAAAAACAGACTGGAATCTATATTATAACACTTTAGCTACTAAAACTTTTACACAAACGGAACTCAATACCACTTCTGACATAGACACTGCTATTTTGGAACTCAATCAAAACCTCCACACTGCTCACAAAGATGCAACTACAGAAAAGCCTTTCATTAATAATTATATGAGTCTCCCCACTGAAATTAGAGATCTCATTAAGCATAGAAACAGGCTGCGTAAGAAATGGCAGAGGAACTTAGACCCAGTTCTCAAAAGGGAAATAAATGCCCTCAAAAGATGTATCAGTGTCTACACCAAAGCAAATAGGGAGTCCAGGTGGCAGGAAAGGCTGGCCACGCTGGAATTTGAAGACAACTCCATTTGGAGGATGACTAGAGCCCTCAAAAGGGAAAAGGCAATCCAGACCCCACTCCAAAGTATCAATGGCCTTGTTTTCACTGAATCAGACAAAGCTGAAACCTTCGCTAATTCTTTGGAACAGCAGTTCCAGAACAACACCTCCCCCAATGACCAAGGTTTTGAAAGTCATGTCATTAACACAATCAATATTTGGAGGCAATGGCCCTTCCTCCAATTCAATCCAACAAACTAATATTCAGGAAGTCACTGATACTATTGGGAAATTAAAAATTAGGAAGTCCCCTGGAATCGACAAAATTTCAAATCGTATGATTAAAGGCATCCCATCCAACTGTGTCCAGATTTTGACAAACACATACAATGCTAGTCTCAAATTCAGCTACTTTCCTCCTATTTGGAAAGAGGCTCTCATTGTACTGATACACAAACCTGGCAAAGATCCAGTTGATCCTACAAGTCACAGACCCATCAGCCTGCTGCCCTGTTTAGGGAAAATCTATGAGAGATTAATATCCAACAGACTTTTTCCCCTCTTAATTCACATCCCAGCTGAACAGTTCGGATTTATGCATAATCGATCGACTACTGGCCAGCTTGTCAGAATCTTAGAATTTATTGGATCTGCTAGACACAGAAAAGAGAGCTCAGCAATGCTTATGCTCGACGTCGCAAAAGCGTTCGATCGAGTGTATCATTGGGGGCTGCTGTATAAACTTATCACTTTGAAGTTTCCATATGATATTATTCACCTTATTTCTAGCTACCTGGAAAACAGACTGTTCAGGGTCAGGGTGGGTAAAGCTATTTCAAATCACAGAGTTATTAGGGCCGGTGTACCCCAGGGGAGTATCCTGGGCCCAACACTCTACAATCTTTATACATCAGATTTCCCTACTTTTCATGACGATAGACATTGCCTCACTGCATTTTATGCAGACGATACTGCAATTGTCACAACTTCTATCAGACCTCAGCAGACCTTGAATAATCTCCAAAACAAAACTGTTCACATTGAGGAATGGTGTGCCAGATGGAAAGTTTCCATCAATGCTAACAAATCCCAAATTCTCTGCATTAAGGCTAAAAATAAGCTTAAAGGTCTTAATAACTCAGTCACCCTTTTCGGAGAAACTATCCCCATCGTCCAAAGTGCTAAATACCTTGGTGTCACTATCAATAACACTCTCACTTGGTCTGACCATGTCAAGAAAGTAAACAACAAATCCTGTGCTGTTTTAAACAGACTTTGGCCTATTCTAGGAAAAAATTCTTCGCTTTCCCTCAATTACAAGAGGAGTATATACTTGAGTACCATCAGACCAATTCTCACTTACGCTGCACCTGCATGGAACACACACAATGCTAGAGATGCAGTTAAGCTGCAGAAAATACAAAACAAAGTTCTGAGAGGTATTGTAGACACCTCTAGATTTGTTAGGAACGACCTTATCCACAGGGATTTAAGAGTACCAACAGTGGCTGAACACTTAGCTAGTTTAAATATTACTTTCTTTAAGAAGGCTCTTAAAGCTGACCCTGTAATTAGCAACTGTTTCGACTATGTGATAGTAAAGGAAGATGCAGAGTACCGCCCGTACGCTGCATTCTGCTTGTCAGATGCCACTCTAGCCAAAAAATTCAATTAATTAGTTAGACTTTTCTAATTTGCTCTTGTACATAGTTATTCCCCAGTTACCTGGAGTTTAAAATATTTAACCTGCGCTGCGTATTTTATTGCCCTTTTTACTTATACAGCTTGTTTTCATAGCTTTTGACTCATTTTACTGTACATAGTTTTTCCCCAGTTTCGGAAGGAAAAAAAAAAAAGAAAAAAAAAAGAGAATAAATATATTTTTAACCGCTTCTTATTAAGTGCATTTTTTGTATTGTATGTTTGTTTTTGTCCCGTCCGTCCGCTTTTTTATTTAATTGTTTAATGTGCCATTCATATTTACCCCACTGAATTACCGCCCTTCGGGCTCCATTTCGATAGGTGGAACAGTGCCTCCGGGCTGGCTCCACCATAAAACCATTATTATAGTACAGTATAAATAGTAAGAGGTATATTATTCCTAATCCATTAAAAGAATTGGCCAAAATACAATCAGTAACTCCCAAAAAACAACAAGACGTAATTTAAAAAAAAAACTCTAGCCTGCCAAGTACTGATTATGGGGATTCCTCCTGATAATCCCAATTTAGTTCATTGTGTACAAAAATCCCAAAGAAACTAAACGCGGCCGCTTGGTGGCAAATTTTAGATTTCGCACGTTTTTCTGACTGATTGTTTACTTGGCGTTTTTTTTTTTTTATTTTTACAACGTCTAGTTGTTCTTTGGGAGATATCATTTCTTTTTGTTGTGTTTGTTATGTTCCAAATGAGTAAGATAAGACCAATGGATATTTTGCGTGATCATATCGTCGCTCTAAGAAGAAGAAATGCCGTAAGCGACAGCACCATTAGATTCACATACTACTCTTTGTATTGAGAGTGACTATCATGATTAAATATCGTAGAGAGATTTAGGTTTGCAATCCAAATCCTTTTCGTTTCTTTTAAGAAGAAATTTTCCTTACCACAAGAAAAAAAATTCTTAATAAAAAATATGCACCTATTAATATAGCTTGAGTGCAAAAACATGCAATTATATACTAAAAAATAAGTAATTTTACAAAATAAGTAAAACATATAAACAAAATACTTGCTTCTTATGCGAAATTGAGGATTACCAGCTTTTGCATACGAATAAATATGTAAAAAAAAAAAAAAAAAAAAAAAAATGTGTCTCAAAACAGCTTTTGCTTTAAGTTTGAAATATAAGATTTGTTATTATTTTAAGAGAAATTCATCAAGCTTTAGTCCTTGGAATCCTTAAGCTATTAGGCTAGTGATCATAAAGTACGTGGTTCAGATCCGACCAGACACCAAGAAAACTTTATTTTAAACTGAAAGTGGTTTCCTAAGTAAAAAGTTGACACACGTGTTTTCAGAGCTTTAATAAGCATACCATTTAATTAAAAAATAAGTAATTTAAATTTTTTTCGAATTATACCGTTTTAATAGTTTAACTTTAAGTATCAAATTCACTTCTTGAAATTGGAGGAGAAAAAAAAGATAAATATCCGAAACCCGCTGATCACTTTCACTCAGTCATTGCCCGGGCTAAAATACCAAACGTGTGGAATTATTTCTGGGGGTCTTACAGACCCTCTTACGCATTAATTCATAGAAAAGGCCTTTCCTCTAATTAATCCGAGAGGAATAAAATAAAAATAGTCTGAATATATTAAAGCGTTTAAGCTGTAGACCAGGCTTAAATTCCCAAGCATCGGGATCATTTCGGGAAGGTACAGACCCTCCTACCCATCAAATTATACAAAAGGCACTTCCTCTAATCAAGCTGAGAAGAATAAAAAAAGAATGGTGTAAAATCATCAAATAATTTTGGCTGTTAGGCCTGGCTAAAGTTTTGGTCACAACCAGAAGAAGGAGACAAAGAAGAACAACAAAACTCCAGTGACTTCGGCGATTTTCAAAGGATTTTTTTACCATGTTCCCTTGTTCAATGTTAACAATGATGTTGTCATTTTTCGTTTATTTACCCGGGGCAACACGATGCCAAAAAAAAAAAAAAAAAAAAAAAAAATCAAGGTTCTAGCAATCAATGAAGGTTCAAGGAAACTGAACTGTGAGGGGTCGAAAACGAGCCTAAGCTCTGTCAACATAATGTACACTTACATGTCTGCCGCTTTGACATCGGACTTGGCTGTGGAACACTGCCGCTTTCCTAGATAAGCTTTTCTGAAAGTTTTAGTGAATCACAGACGAAAAAAAATTTATTTTTAACCATTGAAATAGACTAAAAAATTCAAACGTTGTGAGTCTAAATTACTTGGTTGGTTGTTGTAACTTTACTTACTATAAAAAATTTATTCCGTCAATTTTGTTTCATGCCATAATTTAAGAATTTTTTGTATTTTTATTTCTTATACAACTAATTGCCATTAAAATTTAAAATATAGAATTCTAATTTAAAAATTGTAAAAGCAAACTCAAGATAATAAAAAATTCTAAAATGAAACGAAAATTTTAATGTTTTAATAAGTGTAATTCGTTTTTAATACATGAATTCGGTGATCCTTGCTCTGATAATCATTATTTTAGATAAATTTACCATTTAAAGAGGAAGTTAATCGTTTTTGGAACGTTTGTGCTAATATTTGGAAACTGCAACTGTTTGTTTTCCATAAAAATTTGAAATTGTGGCATTTCGAGTGAAAGTGCAACTTTTGCCCGCCTCTGTTTGCTACTTTACAGTACGCAAATAATTAAAAAAAAAAAAAAAAAAAAAAAAAAAAAACTCGATTCGGTTCTAATTATCGTAGAATCTTGCGGTTTGCACCAAAATGTTTTGCTTACGATTTTATATATGTTAAATGCATTTTTCTTTCTTGGGGGGGCCGTTTACTAAGTAAATGTAACGCTATCTACGAAAATTTCAATACGTACCCCTATTTTTTATCATTTCATTCTATATTTAGAATACATCATATACTCTATAATATGATGTATTCTAAATTCTCATATACTCTATAATATGATCTATCATTTCATTCTATACTTATACCACCATAAATCAAATTTCAATTCATTAAGTCACTTATGAGCAAAAATGTTTAGACCGATCTTTAGGGAGAATTTAATACTGAAGAACTAACGGATGGCGAGATTAAGATCTTCAAGAGTAAAGTTACGATTGTAGTACGCTTCATGATCGTCAGAAAGGTTCTAGGAGAATAAATTCCTGGATCGGATAAGTTTCGTATTGGCAAGCTAGAAGGTTAGCTTGTAATCCTTGATCGGAAATGGGGGAATTATTGGACAGAATAATATTCCGACTTTGGGCGGATTCATTTGATCTGTTGTCTATGATGGCTTTGATAATTCTATAAATGTTTTTGGAATTTCCGTAATCAGCACAAATATTATTTCAATAGCATTTCTTCCTAGTTTTGAGGACGTTTCTGAGTTGTGATGAAAATTTCTTGTATTGAATCCAATAGTTTTGGGAAGTATTTCGTCTGGCGAGGTGGAAAGATTTTCTCTTTTGGCCTAGCAGAGTTGCATTTGGTGTTCCACCAGGGGCTAAATTTTCGAGAATTAACAGTAGAAGGCTTGGTAGTGTTCTCATTTAGTGTAAGTACAAAAACCTTAAAACTCGTTGTAGTCATTGAACTACGTCTTCTCATTTTCTTTTAGAAAGAGAGAGACGTTTTGCCAATTAATTCTTTTACGATGAGTAATTGAGGCAGAGGAAGAAGAACTGATGTTGATTTCAACTGGGAAATGGTCGCTATCGTAGGAATCTGGGTGGAACAAGAAATTGATAAAAGGGAAGATATCGGCTGAAGCTATCGAAAGGTCTAATAGCGCTGAATTGGAGGGGCCAAAACGGATTGGGGTGTGGATGTTGAGAAGATTAAGATTATTTTCAATGATCCAAAATCAATAAACCTGTTTGCGTCAGAGGAGGTGGTAGACGAACCAAAAGCTGGATGTTTGATGTTGAAATTGCTTAGGATAAGGCAGAATTGGTAAATTGATTCGAGAGTTGGTTTAGCCAGGAAGAGCTAAACTTTCCTTTTGCAGAGTAGATGTTTACGAGAGTGATTGATCGATTGTGAAGGGAGATTTTGATGCATTGAAATTCAACGTCAGATGGAGAGAGATTGAGATTGAAGATGCTACTTGACATGTTGAGTCAGCTCCAATACGTAAACCTCCACCTCTGGAAGACGAGTTGGGACGATCAACCCGATAAATTATTTTGCCCGGAAGATATATATTGTCTGAGGAATTAATAAAGGTTTCTTGAAGAGCGAGAATGTTACAACACAAGAAAATACTGTTTTTGTACCAAAATTTTTTATTCTTAAGTAATCTGCAATTCCATTGAATAATCTTGAACATGAAAAATAAAAAGTTAGATTAAGACTTATTAGATGAACAGAACCATCAGACAAAAAAGAAAAACATTTTTTTTTGGTGAGCTAGAAAAAATGAGGAAATGCCTTTAGATTTAGGAGAGATTGATATTATTCTTTACTGGAGAAGATAGATTGGAGCTGTTTATACGACTGGAGAGGATTTACGGTTTGAGATTGGCTATATAGTCGGATTAAGATGATTGGTTGGTTGGTTGTTTTCAGATTATCTGGCGCCGTCAGCAACACGAGGGCTATAATGCGCCGAAATATTCGTCATTAGACAAGCCAACATACATTTACAAACACCCATGCCAACACGGGACTCGAAACCGCAACCTCGCGGTCTAGAAGCTAGCACGCTAACCACTATACCGTTTGGTCGGCGGATTAAGATAATTAATTTGCTCAGGCACGGCTAAACTTGATTCATCGCGGCTATGACAGTGCGGTAAAGATCAAAGGATTTCAAATACCACCTTAGTTTGACCGTTTACCACTAGATGGCGCTGGTCTAGTAGGATAGTTTTGAATAATTTCGCTTTGAATACCATGCTTCAATAGGATGTTGCTATCGTTTGGTAAGTGATTTTTGTAATTATTTACTCTTTTAATTCCCAAAACATTATAAAATGACGGTCTATTGCTGTGTACCTTTATCTAAGTCAAGTAGCACGGTCGATAAAATATATTTTCACGAATTCCCAGCTGATTTATTAGAACTAAAACGTGTTCCTTTAGATAAACTGATGCTTTTTGATACTGTTCAAGAAATAATATCCTTTAAAATCAATTCTTGTCATCTAAATTTATTCAGAATTGAAAATATAGGATTAGATAGTCTTTTCTATATTATTTCGATTTTCTTGTTTTAATTTTTTGAGTAAGATATCTATATCATCACACTATATTTTATGATGTTCCAATATTTTCATTAATTAAAATTGATTATATTTATTTTTACTTCCTTTTTTTAATTCATTTAATAGTTAATTTATGAATATTAGAGCATTTTATAAAAAAGTTTAACAATTAACTTTGAGTTTTATTCTGGAAAAGAAATGGTTAATTACTACTTGGTCAATTAATGGCAAAATTGCTTTTGATAAGAAATTCTGATGATATATGAAATTGTAAAAAGGACTGAAACATCATGTTAATTTATTTATTTATTTATTAATCAATTGATATTTTGGGAAGTTTTCATAGTATTCCGTTAATAATTTTTCAAGAAAAAAAATTAAATGTGTAGAAACTTTCACTAAATGGTCAATTACTGGTAGGTTCACCCTAGTATTAACAAACTAATGAATTAAATCATTTTACTATTTGCATAAAGTTATGTAAATATGCTATGTTTCGTTTTATGATTTGTTTGTTTTGGTTAATGGTTACGATTTTCGCCACTACCCCGGATTGGCGCTGTCCAAGTAGAAAATTTATCTCGTAGGTTGGTCGTCGCGAAATGAGCCATTGTCAGAGCCTTATTCCCCCTTGAATCGAGTTTAGCCTTGGCTCAGGAGGCAAAACAGGAGGTTGGTTCGACGTGGGGAGGACCTCATTGGAATTTGAAGGGATCATGTTGGTATTTGAGATAGAAGTAGTGAATTCCATGGGAATCAAAGGTGAATTTTGATAAGGTTTCTTCGAGACTCTTTTCCTTTCTGGAGAAGATGGAATACACTGTGGACTCGAGATATTAGATATTATTTTGGTTGACAAGTTTTCGATGACTTCATAAAACATTACAGCTTGATCCTTAATGGCTTTAGCAAAAAGGTTTTCGAGCTTACGAGCTTGATTATCCAAGAATTTGCTAAACTCGTTCAGCGTTAAGGAAGGTGATTGTTCAGAAGGAGATTCGGCTGTCCGAGCGAAGTTGGGGCCTACAGATTGTCTTCGATACAATCTTCTGGCTTCGGGAAAAGAGAGGCGATTGTTAAACTTGAACTGGAGAAAGTTAGATTCGTCTTTTGACACTGGGGATCACTTTTGCTTCATGCTTGAGGTCGCAGTTTGGACATTTGAAAATATTGGAAGTGCAGGAACGAGTCTCATGATCTAGACAGCAATTTAAGTTATTTTTGCAGGAGATACGATCTCGTACGATAGTTTTATTTTAGGTAGAAGGAAGGTACACAGGCTAGTTATTACAACAGTTTGGGTGGGATGTTGGATTCCATTTAGTTTTTTTTTTTTAAAGAAAAAAAAGGCAAAATTAAACTTAATTGACTGACTTGAGCTGCTTCAACGAAAAGAGGAAAAGGCACCGAAGTCAAGCGCAAGCTAGTAAGTATTCATTAATAAGTTTCACTTTCATAAAACGCTTAAAAAACCCAGCTGTGTTACAAATCCACACAAGACAAGTTCAACATGCAGAGGCCGATATGATACACACACACACAAAACCTGTCCTACCTTAAAGCCATTTCCAGGTCCTGTAGCCACTGTGTAAATTAGTGTTGCAGAGCAGACAGTGGCGGCTCGTGTCGGAAATGTTAGTGCAGCCTGAAACAAGCGACTTCCAGCAACTTAAACCACCACCCCAAACACACACACAGATGTTGAAACGAAAAAAGTTCAGTGCTATACAAAAATTAATTAACATTTAACTCATTATAATTACTCGAGTTTTATGGGGCTAAGAAAAGAAATTATGTTTGGAAATTGTTCGTAATATTCTTAATGTCATGAACCTCCCTCTAAGATATATAGTTTCTAGAATATATAGTTTTTTTAATAGAATTTTTTTTAACATTGAAAGTAGAAAAGAAAAAAAATTGCACTTTTTATAAAAATTTATGCATTTCAAAATCCATTTTCTATTCCAATCAATTTGACTGAGGTTCAGAACGTCTAATAGTTATCGCAGATTTTAATTCTCACATCACTTTTCAAAAAGATTATATCAAACTTCAGTCATCACTGTTTAAATGAAGTTTCACGTGCCGATTTTTTTAGTAATGAATTTAAAACTTTCAAATTTTTTTTCAAAACAAATAGTACTTCAATAGTTGACTGTCTCATTAAAAATTTCTTCAAGTGAAATTGATTCACAGAACTTCATTCACGTTTGAGATTTCTTTTCAAATTAGGTAAAAAAATATTTATTTTATTTACAAACAGAGTTGATTTCGTTTCTCGTCTTCCGAATGAAGGACGTACATTACAAACAAAAGGATACAAAAGTAAAAGCTTAAAAATATGACACCTCAAAAATAGCATTTTGTTGCTTCCCACCCCTCTTCCAGAAAAAAATGTTTTAGCTAAGATGACTCAATGTGCTTCCTTGTTTATTGTAATTCCCTTAATGTTCAGTTAGATATAAAATTTTTTTCGATATTAGGACTGTGAGTTACTTAATATATTGCAACAGAAATGAATATTTTAATATACTTAATAAATTATTTAAATTATGATTCAAGTTTTCAAAGTTATCTGAAAACATGAATTCTTCATTTATATTTTTGCACAAGTGCTTTGAGATTAAGTCCTTTTCAGAGTTATTTCTAGATACAGAACATCACTTTTTAAAAGTATGGTTCTATGTGCTAATAAATCCTTGTAAGCTGTACAACTATTCAGAAACTAGACAGATTATAAAAATAGATCCCAATAACCAAACCCCATTCCCAAACAAACTTTCAAAACAACAAAACACAGTAAAAAATATTTATTCATAACATTCATACCAAAAAGGTAAACAATTTGATTTTCTTAACAAAATAATTCATTGTTAAAACAAACTATCATACAAAGATAAAAAGAAAACTAAAATTAGAAATAATATCATGGCCACCAATGACATAATAAATAAAATTGATGCATATAAAAATGATATGTTGTAAAGGTGAACAAAGATAAGCTTTTTAACAATCACAGGTCAATGAGATAAAAAGCTGTACAATAGTTAGATTCCATACACTTTCTTCGTGTTCTGTCGCGTGTGGTGGATAATCTCCTTTAGAGACACACTCCTGAGTGCAGCAATTTGCGCTGCTACATGAATTGCCATACCTGGATGAGAATGCTTCGTGGTTTCAGTTCTGGGAACCTGAAAATAAACAAAACAGAAATTTTAGAATGAAATCACACTAAGTATAAAATTACCACTGCACTGTATTACTGTCTTATGAGTAGCACATGCCAATTCAGGGGTGTTGCTTGTCCTTAAGGGTTTTGGAACAGCAAAAATTGGAATAATATTAAAAATTTTTAGAGCATACGAAAAGACTGATTTTATTTGCCCAATAATAAGTTTCTAAATAGAATTTTCATTTGGGAAACAAAACATATAATATACCGAATTAATAATTATTCCTAAAAAGCTCATTTCATGCCATTTGAAATTTAGAAAGTAATTAAAATAACGAAGAATAATTAAGTCAAAGAATAAAATACACAAATTGTAGCCGATATGTTTGTTTCAAGTTACAGCTGAAGCAGTAAGCCTTTTCCAAAATTTATTCATTCTTAGGAAAAAGTTATTAAAATGGAGAGATTTGGCTAGAAAGATTTTGAAAAGGAAATTGAGTATTTTGCAACAGGCGCTAACCCCACAACATAATAATTAAGAGTTTTAAGTAATATTTTGTAATAAGAAAACCAAATTAATCACCTAAAATAAGCAAAAAATTACTTTTGTATAAATAAATATAACTGCGATATTTTGACAGCATTAAAATCCTTTAAATCCAATTAAAGTGAAACAGATAACTACAAATTAAATGATCTTCACCAAATTACAGCCTAACATTCTGAGTTCTTTAGGAAAAAAATTCATCCCATTTACTACATTTGCCAGATTGAATGGAATTTAAAAAGCATTTAGAATGTGAGAGTGAAAGGTAACAAGAAGGAAACTATTCAGTTTGGAAATAAAAGTTAAAACCCATTCTTTTAGAAATTTTTTACGATTCCATGGATCGAATATACAATAGGAACAATTCGGAGCATATATTAATAAACTATATCCTTTACCTTTCTGGGTAAAAAGTAAGGTGCATCTGTTTCTAACAACAGTCGGTCGAGGGGTATTCTCTTCGCAACATCGTGGGTCAAACCAGCTGAGGTGTAAGTCACAAGATTCGTGATTCCAATACATAAATTGGGAAACTCGTGTAGCCATTTCTGCGCCCAATCCCAACCATCAGTGAAACAGTGGAGGTGGATTGTGTAGTTCCTTGGTATAATCTGGAGAGAAAAAAAGGAAATAAGACATACTGAAATATGTAATAATAATTACAGAATAGTTAATATAACATGCAAAGATCCACTTTTACATTTAATACAACTGAAGCTTGGTTTTTGAGTGTATTTTAATAGGCTTTGTTATTAAAATTTTACAGATTGATACAGATGAACTTTACAATAGTATTTCTACTTATTCTTGATGCTACAAAAGATAAGTAAAAGCACCAACACAAATTAGCATTCAATGCAACCAAATAAAATACTTTATCCAATTACATAAAAACAGAACCAAGCGTTTCGAAGATTGCTAAATCAGGAAATAAAAATAAAGTAATTTTTTCCGTCAAATTCATCATGTCTTACAGCAAAATGAATGGATTTTTTTTTTAAATTGCAATATTAAACATCAAACTTAAGCTTTTTTTTGTTTTGTTAAATCAAACAAACATATTGTATCTACTTGTTGAAGGCAGGAAAGTACTGCCGAACAATTTAAATTAAAGATATAGACCTTATTTAAGTATAGGATAACTTACTTCTTTCAAAATGTGCATGGTGTCTTCATTGGCATCCCTGCAATGGATTACTAATGGAAGCTTTTCACGGAGGGCTATCTTTAATTGTCGACGGAAAACTCGGTGCTGGGTTTCTGATGAACAATTATTCCTACAAGAACAAATATTAAAATATGAGTACAATAAAAAGTGGAAGGGACTCAGACATACTCTGAAATGTTTTTTAATTAGACAATTAAGAGGAAAGTAGTTAAAATGTGTCAAATATCAGAAATTTTATGATGTATGTTTGCCATACACATTAAATACAAAACAAATTAAGATCTCATTACCTGCTAGAGTAATCCAGTCCGATTTCTCCTAGAGCACGCACTTTTGAATGCTGGATGGCTTGCGTGAGATGATGATCTGCAGCAGAGTCGTAAAACTTTGAGTGATGAGGGTGGCAGCCAAACGCACCCCAAACGCCATTCTCTCCTAAAAACTTCTGCCACATGTATATCTAAAAACAAAGATAAATTAATAACCATCAACAATAAGTACCAAGAAAAAATTTGATTAATTCAAAATCTTAGCGTTATTGTAGAAGTAGTGCTAATAAAGATTGGCAGTAAGTCCTCTGCTGTATGCAGCCAATGTCTTTTTTTCCCCAATTACAATAACATTTAAACTCAAAAACTTTTTTGATCGATACAACACTCAGTCCTATTAAACATTACTTTGATGGAAATTTGTAAAATTTTAAGGAGTTTTGAATCAAGTACTTGTTTCTTTAAATTTCATCTCTAAATGCAAGCAGCATTAATTGTTCAATACAACATTTGATGAAAATGAAGTCATGCAATCAGGTCTGTAAAACAGTTCTTATTTTTTAAAAATTGACATTGCACTTTCAGAGCCTAAAGTATTTGGAAAAAGATACCACAAGTGTATGAAAACACTCAAGTTGTAAATGAGAATAAAATCTAACATGCAAATTAAACATAGTTACCTTGTGAAAAATGCGAGGGTGGCAAAAGACTGCGACACATCCCTCGTACGATGCAGGATAAGTGCCTTTATGCTCCTCCATGTACTCTGTGTAAGTGCCTTTGTAGTCCTCTTGACCAAACAAAAAATCCAGGTGACAGTGACTGTCAATAAAGCCTGGCTTGCATCTGAGGGAAAGAAAATTTGTGCGTCCATAATCTGGGAGGGTCTTCCACTGCTTCTGTGCATCGTCGAAAGATACCCTTCTGGATAATGCTTCACAACCTCTGCATTCAGCGTATGAAGGTGAGGGGGAAAGATCTTCGTCCATAGAGACATCAGCACCAGAGTCTTCTGAACTGGAATACTGAACAACTGATTGAGGCAGATTTGCTCGATTGATGCGTAGGGTTGTGTGCCTCCTTCTACCACTAGTTATGCAGGTATTTTCTCCTTGAATACGAGGTACATTACGCCTAAAATAGGAAAAGCAAATACATTAAAAACTTAAAAGATAACATTTTGTTTGGGATTTGTAGGTTAGCACCCTGATTTTTAGTAGTATATGCTTTTTTGTTCTATAACTGAATTAACTAACACCTAATTATTCCACCATATAGAATAATTTGATTCTAACGATAGTTGAAACTTTTTTGCTGTCCTCATATTTTTCAATTTGAATGAACTATTTATGAAAACTAAAACCTCATTTGTGCAGCAACAATAACAACAACCAGGGGCGTACTGGCCATAGGGTTGTCCGGTGCAATCACCGGGCCGGTCAGTGTCTGTAAAAAATGGGCCGGTACGGTATGAAAGTTATTATTATTATTATTTTTTTCCAATATAAGTATACTTGTTTTAATTAATTTTTTTTTTTCCCAATGCGTTCAATTTCATATGTAGAAAATAGATACACTAAAATTTATATATTATAGTATAATTTATTTTAATTATTTTATAACTTTTAAGGTAAATTGTATATTGTCATTTCGGATGTAATTTTCTAATAACCTGGTTATTCTTTATTTTGCAATTTAGATTTCTTTTATTTAGTTTTTGTAACAAACAATAAATGGTTTATAAAAACCCAAGTTCACTCAAAGAAGTTATAAATAATCGAGACAATTTGATGTAATTAAACTAATCAATAAAACAGTTAAATTATTAAAACTAATGAAACTTTAAAAGTATTGAAAACTATAATAAAACTAATTATTGAAAATAATTATTAAATATAAATATTTAAATAATGAATATACTGTTAATTAAAATTAATTACTTTTTTGAATTGTTTTATTATTAACTATAACTACAAATATTTGATTACTGATTATATTGAAAATTTGGGCCGGCATAAATCTAAAATCACCGGGCCGATATTGCTTCCCAGTACGCCCCTGACAACAACAGACTATTCTTAAATTCCGCCTAGTATTGCTATTAAAAAGGTTTTTCAATACTTACAATTAGTAACATACACAAAAGAGGGAGTCGACTCAACTCAAACAATTCAGTATCCAATATGAAAAACCGAGAACCTTCAGGTGACATTTTTGAACATGAAGGCATTGAAATGTATAATAATAATAAATAAGTAAAATAATCTGAATTCTTTGCAAAGTTAGGTAGTTATTTTAGTAAATGTAATAGAATTCAAATAACGAATGAAAAAGAAAAAATACCAGTAAGGTACATTTTCTAGCACATCTTGTTTTTACCCAAAAAATACTTTCAGAAAATGGTATGTTACAAAAGGTTAAGGAACAAACAATGTTACCTATTTACCACGCCACTTATTAAAGTGGCTGGAGCTTGCTTAGGTTCTGGTCTCAACTCTGTTGGAAGAACTTCATTTGCAATTTGCTTTTCAGAAGAAGACAACTCAGGAGTGTTTGCCATGTGGTAGTACGACATACTACTAGGGAAAGGCTGTTCAATGGGAGAAGTTTCTGAAACAGTCAATGAAATCATACTTAACACCAGTATTCACATTTGGTGATCGGAAAACAAATTATAAATACAGTCATTATATATAATTATAGTACTACTTTTTTTAGGAATGGTTTCAACCTTATATTACAAATATTGTCTAAAGTTAGAAAAAATATGGGACAAAGCTTGCAGTAATAAGGCATCCAAAATAAAGTATTGACAAACTTAAAACTGAAAAAGATGATTCTTGTTCCGGTATATTAAATAAAAAACATTTTGAATCGCAACTATAACAAGTATTAAGCATCTTGAACAAATCTCAGTAAAGAAAGTACAGTACTAAAAAATAATAAGCAGTTAAGTAAAATGAACATATTGTTGAGATTAGAGAACTGTAGTAAAATATTTTCTGTAAAACCACACTTGAAAGATTAAAATTAATGGAAAAAGTCAGCATGTTTTATTTTGGGAAAAAAAAAATTGTACTACATTTGTACTACTAATAGTGTAAATAATAGTGTTATTTACACTAAAATTGTACCAAAGTAAAAAAGGATCGCTATTCAACTTACCACCTGAGTCGTTATCATCAGACAGAAACTGAACACCGGAATCTGGAGAATTCAAGGGCGAGGCACAGTCGGGCGTTGAATTAGGCATTTGTCCTGATATCTGGAGAGACAAGTCTGTGGCAGAGAGTGAATACATCGACTGTCGCCACTTTTCATGGGAACTCAAACTGGAAGGTGAGTTGAAATAAGGAGCATTACTCTGGTTACTCGGTGCAATGAGTTGAGGAATTACAAATTTGGGTAATATTGAAACATCAATATAATTCGTTGGAGTCAGGAAATGATCCCACAAATTGGAGGGATCTCCGGAACAGTTAGTCGGAACTTCTGCAGCGAAAATGGGGCTGTAGGAATCCATTGAATACCTCGTTGAAACACTTGAAGTATGAATGGGATAATTCAAAGGTTCAAATCCACTCAAAGGATCTTGAAATCCAGGCGGACATCTCTGTTGTCCTTTTAGTAGGGGAAACTCATCTTCTGTGGTTATAGCTGTCTGAAACAATCCTTCATTTGCTTTGCAAGTATCTCTAGTACTTGGCAAATTATGGGTATCTTCCAACGGCAGAGGTGACGACATAGGAACCTAGAGAGACAAATTAAAGTTATCATCAAATACATATTTCTTTAAATTAAAGTCTTGAGAAGGAGTCTAGAAAAATACTTCTTTCCTATGTACATTAAAGTCATGATAAAAAATGCCATGGGTCACTCTTTGCACTATAATTATATGCAAAAAATAAAAGATACACTTTGAGAATTTACAGCTGTTTAATTGAAAAGCTTCTTGACATCTTTTGTTTATAATATACTGCATTACAAAAATTATTGATACAAAGTAATTTTTAGGTTACTAAATGAGCTTGAAAATGAGTTCAGTTAAATGAAAGAAAATAATGCTACTTGCAGCATGTCTTCTTTCCGAATTATTTGCATATTTGGGCTTTCCATTTAAATGGGAAAAATCAATATGCACCGACAATATTTATTTGCATAAATGGCACAGTACTTTCTTTATCTAGCTAAGAAAGCTCTTGGTTATTTTCATGAACTTTTTTTTTCCTTCTTAAATTACAATGACAAACCAAAATTAATTTCACATCAAAAAGAAGAAGAAGAAAAGAAAAAAAAAACATTGAGTGCAAAATTGTAAAGGATGCATGTAGATTGAAAAAGAAAAACTAGAGTAAAAGACAAAGATAATGGGAAACTACATGTTTCTTCAGGTTCCAAATCCAAATGATGCAATAGGCATTGGAATAACCCTTCCCAGAAATCTTGAAATTTCTTCATCTTCGAAGGAACATTGTTATTAACAGGGTAGATTTAGAATTAAAATAGACAAAATATTTGCATATCTGTTCACCAATAGGTTCCGACAAGTATAAAGCTTGGCGCTCGGAAAATATTACGTTAGTATTTTTCTGAAAATTTGTCGTCAATGAGATATTTCTAAAACAACGAAATCGTACATTTTATCCTTGTCTCAAGTTGGAAAAACACAAAAACTTATCTTGCATCAAATGAATGTTCCACAATTTACAGTTTCGAAGATTTTAAAGGAATAGAGAAGAAAACAATAATGCAAATTAAAACGAACGGTCATAATAATTGCTTTAAAACTGTGTTTCACATCAATAAGTGTTGGAAAGAGTTACTGGAGTTTTCATGCTAAAGTCAAATACACGTAGGCGATTGCATAAATTTGAGTTTCGATCTCGGGTCCCCAAAATATAACCAAAGATGAACATGAAGCAGTTGCATGCCCGACTCTCCTGGTGCAAAGTTGGTTGTTTTCAGATTATCTGGCACCGTCAGCAACACGAGGGCTATAATGCGCTGAAACATTCGTCATTATACAAGCCAACATACATTTACAAACACCCATGCCTAATGCGGGACTCGAACCGGCAACTTCGCTGTTTAGAACCTAGCACGCTAACCATTATACCGTTTGGTCGGCCTCCTGATGCAAAGAGAAGCTCATCTTGGAGCAACAAGAGTGGGAAAGTGTTTTATTCAGAAATGAATCTTTATTTAAAATATCTGTTGACGACGGAAGTGTTTGGTATTGGAGTTAAAACGTGATGCCTTTGATAAATCTTGTTTAAGACTGCAAATGAGCTTCTCCACCACGAACTTCTCATGCACCAGAAGAGTTGTGCATGTCTCTGCTTTCTGATCATCTTTGTTCTTACTTTGGGGACCTACAGTGTAGTTGACTTTGACACAACTCCAGATTCTTTCCAAAACTTTGATGCTAAGAAACAGTTTTACAGCGATTATTTTGGACCATTCGTTATAATTTGCGTTCACAGTTGTTACAAGCTTTCTACAACATTTACTTTGGTTACCTCTTAGTTGACTGCTTCTTCTATATTCAAAACCGTAGATTGTGAAACATTCATTTGATCCAAGATAAATTGTTGTTTCTTTCAAACTTTAAATAATGATAAAATACATGATTTCGTTGCTTCAGAAATATCACATTGAGGATCCATTTTTAGCAAAAGACTAACGTAAGATTTCTGCGCGCCAAGTTATATATTTGTCGTTGCAAACTATCGGTTAACAGGTATGCAAATAATTTGCTTTTCAAATTGAATTCAAATCATATTGAAGGAATTGATTATTTTAATTTTTTGACCAATATAAAAAATCAACATAATTTTTAAATGTGTTAACGACCCTCAAATTGTTAAAATAATATCTGTACAGTTGTTGGAAATTGTTTTGCTGGTTCACGGGTAACATGCGTCACTTTTTTATTTTGCAGATGTTCATTTTACACAATGCCATAGCCAAGTTTTGGGTACTTGCGTATTATCGCAACCAGGTTGGAGCGATTTGACGGCATTCAATTTAACCAGTAAGCAAAATAATTTCTTTACGAAAACCACGTATAACACGTAGGGTTGCCGTAAGTAGTGTCGCCAAATTTGGCGATTTTTGTTTGCCGTTAGTAGGGTCGCAAAATTTGGCGATTTATGCGAATTTTGGCCTGGTTGCGTTAATACGTAAGTACCAAGTTTTGTTTAGAAAGTTGTGTTACTCTATTATTTTGAATTTGGGTTGTAGATATTGGATACAAGCACTGGTATCGATACCAAAGGTCCTGTTACGGAAAAAAACCCACATTTTTTTTACCTAACGTGTTTAAAAAATTCTTTCTTTATTATAATGATCATGCATGTGAGTATTAAGCATCAATACTTTCATGATATCATTTATACCTACAAGAAGACAGAATCCTATAAAAAACATTAGTTTTTACAATAAAAATATTTAAATTAATAACTGGAATTTTGATGAGAGATGTTTTATTATTTAGTCAATGAACTTTTATAGCTAAATTTCAAGAATTTTTTAAGTAGATTGAAAAATAAAACTGTACATTTTTCAGTAGTTTTGGAATTTAAATGGCCAAACAATAATTTATTTTAAAACGTGAAGCTTATAAAAATAAATTAAAAAATGTATGAAATCTCTAGCATCATAAGATGAAAGTATATCAATGAAATCTTAAATATTATGAGGTAAATAAAAATGAGATGCTAACAGATCTTGCAAAATTAAAAGAAGCATAAAAACTAATCATATAACTTACAGGTTCAGGTATTCTGGCATTCCTTGTTGAACATGGTGAAGCATCCAGACTAGTAGTTCCTATCGAGCAATAAGAAGAAAAAAAATCCTTATAAAATGATGAAATCAATTATTTATAAGCATTGTTCAGCAGAATAACTGCATTTTTATAATTGAACATGACATGTGTAAAAGGCTTCAAATTTGTAAGTTTTGATGTAAAAACTAAATTTGTGTTAAAGAAAACAATCCTTACACAACATTCAGAATTAAATAAAAAAATCATTTTCCATTTATTGCAATAAAAATTTAGCTATTATTAAATATACAAGTAAAATAATCAGTCTTCTTAATTTGGAATGACAGCCTTAAAACAGCAAAAAATTATATAAGTTTTAATTATATTAACTCTTTAATTCACATTCCTTGTCTGTGAATAGCTTTTATATATATATATATATATATATATATATATATATATATATATACTGAATCGTAATTTTTTTTTTAAAAAAAGTAATTAATCAAAAGTAACAAACTATATAAAAAATACTTTTTTTTTAAGTCCTCTTTTCAAATACATTAAATGTTAAAACCAAGTGATTTTTGTACAAAGTAACTTTTTTTTTCTTCTTCAAATGTTGTACTAATAAACGAACGTTTTAAGCTTCAAGATTTAAAACATAATTTTTTTAATTAATGTATTTACTTTTCAAATATATTTCTAACGACAATTATAGGAATAAAGCAAACTTTTGCTTATATCATAACTTACAAAAGATATTAAAAATATTTCATAAAATAACTAATTATACACAAGAAGAAAAAATTACCTGAGTGTTTAATTGATTTAAAACCTACAGGCCTAGGTTTTTCACATTTAGAAGGGTTGGTAATGTTTGCTAAAGCTGAAATAAAAGTAAATATTTTTTAATCTTTTATCATTATTCTCAAATGCAGTGGATGGTACAAAATCTGAAGTAAAAGGAACAACTTGCATACAGAGGGAGATAACGCTGGCAATAGTTTATGTGCATGTTAGATTTATAGTCATCAAACCTTAATTTAATTTAACTATAATTGTCAAGTTCAGCTTATATTTTATGCATAAATATTATTATAATTTAAAAAAATTTGTCAAGGAAGTCAAATGACATAAACTAAGAATCATTCTATTTAATAAATTTATTAAGTACTTCTACACTTATAATGAAAATGGTGATTTAAACACTTATTCCATTTGTACAATTTAAAGCCTTTTTAGTGTAGTTAGCACTAAAGGTCTGGCAAAGTTTTTAATACAATTTCGGTCGACAATACAAGTTCTTCTAATTAAAGCCAACGAAAAATAACTGCAATTCTCTTGTTGCAAATTAACTTAAATTTGTTATGATAGTAAAATAGCAGATGGTAAATTCCTAGTTCACGTTTATGGGTTGGCGCACTTTTGAAAAGTTGGCGTCAAAGCCAGAATGTCGCCGATTCGGAATTCCAATATGAAAAATTGAGAAACGAACCAGCTCCATGATTTGTGGTATAGAAAGGTTGAAGCCAAAGCATGTCAATAAAAAAAATGGGGTTGCCTACAAAACAGCGCCAAATCGGCTTGGCGATATTTTAACGTCAACTAGGAATAGACCTAGCAGATATTTAGCTTGGGAATAGAGACTGATTCTAGTTCTATTTTTTAAAAGCATATTACTTCTATACTGGGACTTCTTAAAAAACTACTTCAACTTTATTAAAAATCAATAGTGCGTTTCATGAATTTATTTTATTACATACACCAAGGAGTGTCCTATAGGCACCTAGCAGTTTACATAGTTATTGTATGTTTTTTTTTAAAGAAAGATATAGTAACATAAGTTTTTGAAAAGTTTCATAGCAATCATATATGATGCTTGGCTTTACTTTATAGTTCAGAATAAAATTACTAAAATCACCAATGCCTATTTGAGAGCATTTTTACCAACTACTAAATTGCAAGAAGTAATGTTTCAAAATCATGTATAAAGATATTTTGTTTACCTCATACGTACTTAATAACAATAAAAAGAAAGTGAATACTTTCCTCTAAGCATTTTCGTTCCTTAATTATACACAACGATCATATCTTTAATATTCAATTTATAGCAAAGGTTAAGAAAAATCAACAGTTCATCTCATTACAATAAAATCGTTTAAAAATATATGTGTTTTTAAGCAAGTACACGTGTTCGAGAGTGTTACATTTTGGAGTATCGCGAAAAATCTAGCAGAAGATTTCGCCGCATAAATTTTCAAGTCAGTAAGATATTAGAATTGAAAAAAAAAGAAAGTAATAAAACCTACCATTTCCAAAAATTCTTACACCAGGAGCTGTTTTTTCTCTAGTTTTGCTCATGTTGATATAAGCAGCAGCCTGTAAAGAAGATAACATTAAATGACACTAACGAACATTAAAAAAAATATATATGCTTACGCTTGAACTAAACTATTAATTGTTTGATTAACTATTTACCTGAAAGGAAAAGGGTGATCAGTAGTACAATACGAAACAGAAAACTTGGCTATTCTATACTATAACATACAAGAACAAACTACCTCTTTTGAAACTTTTCAAACAAGTGATAAAATAAACAAGATGCTTGCGCATGTGCAGTAGTATAATGCCAAATGATGCCAGATCGTTAAGCAAAACTTTTTGCTATCTTATGATGTCATATGGTTTCCAGATCCATGATCTATATAAAATATTTATATTCATTCCATAACAAAGTTAATAAAATATTTTTGTCTATAGTAAGGTTATAAAAGCAATTTATTAATTTTTTTTTATTGTTTTTGCTGGGATTGTAAATTAAATTATGAAAAACTAATCATAGATTTTTCCACATTTCATTTCAAACATCTTTAACTGTACACTGCGGCATTACTTGTTGATATTTAAACTAAAAACCAATTCGAGGGGCAAAACCGAAACTGTATTCATTGCATTGATGAAAAAAAGATTGCAAAAAAGGATGAAAAGATAACACGAAGGTTAATAAACCCCGGCGAAAACTGAAACCAGCTAAACATCCCTTCTTCTGAAATATCCGTAGAAACACGATAAAGGTGTAAAAAATGAGAAAATTAATGCATCTAACACTCAGTTCTATTCCCTTGACCATTGCACATCAGCTACTGTTTCTTCTCTGTTGAACCTACTGGAAAGGATTATGTATTATTTATCGGAAAACATATCGGCTGTTTGTAGCTTTTTTTTCTTCTTGCCAATGGAATAATTATCTCCAAGCTGGCCATTTTTTAAACAGGAATACGAAAACAGTAAATTACACCAATCCATAGCAAATTTAATTGCGGTGACCAGAATTAAATGTAATTGAAAGTTGTGTTATGCTCCACACCCATAGTTTTTGTTAAACATACAAATATTTTCCATCGAAGCCTTTTAAAAGCTCTAGTCCAAACATTCCTATTGTACTCTAAACCTTTGAAGGTTCTTCAGTGTTAAATTTGGATTTCCTTAAATTAAATTAAAGATATATATTAGATAATCAAGTTATACTTATTACTAAAATTTGCACTTCTAAAGATATGTATTTTTTAAATATTGTTCTAGGTCAGTGTTCCCCACTAAATTTTGTAAAAGGGAATCGATGTGCTTTTTGAGCTCAAATGCTTGCCTTGTTAATATAAGATTTCTTCATACAAGGCTAATTGCATTGAAATTTTTGGCTGGTAAATTATGCCCTATATATTTTCTTTAAACAAAAAGTCAGTTTTTAGGGATTTAACCCCTTGCCTGTGGAATATATTTGAAAAATCGTGCTAAAAATAGAATTTTTTGGAGGGGTTGGTTGAGATTTAACGACCTAAGGGTAACACGAGGACCATACTGAGTTCAGGCTTCACGGAATCAAAGTACTGCTTTTTCTCTTGCCCAAACTCGTGTCAGGCATTCCAAAATTGGCGCATTCGCGTTGCCTGAACTGATTTCGGGCGTCACAGACGAGGGTTTAAAGACTTGTCAGCGTATATTCCAAGTATTTCAATGTCCATGGATATTCTTCCTCGCATTCAAACTCTTCAATAGATCGAATAGACATGTATTGCCTAAGCAATTAATGTTCTTATTGTTAATTAAAACACACTTATTCAAGATGTGGCTAGCAAGTCAATTTTCATTGCTAAACCCTGTTATCTTTAGTAAACATTAAAATCTACTTTTCCAACTGGTCCTAGATAACAATTTAACCTTTACAACACTTGTTAACTTCTTAAATGGAAAGAATGCAAGTTTCAGATGACAAGGATAATATTTTTAAAAGCTTGAAAAAGGTCCATTGACAAGAATTTCACAACTACCGTTTGAACAGAATTTATTCTGTAAAGGGTATTTAAAACTTTTCTTAAGGTTGTTACAATGTGCATGTTACTGCTAGAGCTCGAAATCATTAATGTGCACATTACCTAGCTAATCTGCAGATTAACTAAGTATTTTTGCTTCACTTGTGTGCAGAATAAGAGTTTTCTGAATTTTACCTAGTCACATTGACGTCTTTCGTGTCGTAAAGTTCAAAATCGATATCGAAAAATAAATAAAAGAAAGATACCCAAAAATGAACAAAAGATATGGAAAAATAATTCAATAACATCTTGGTTTACTGAATTGTAATGCCTGTCCGATCGTTGTGGGATTAGAGCTCTGGCCTCGCATGCCAAAGGTTCCGACTTCAAATCCTGGGTTAGGTATGGATGTTCGTTGCGGTTCGGAATCCACGTTAAGCTGTAGGTCCCGGCCTGATTAGCTGTCATTGTGTATAAAGAGAGGTCATTGAACATACAAACCAACTAACCTTCATTGTAGTAATATTTTAAACTGTTTGATTCTTTGTATTATAGTTTTTTAATTGATTCTATCAACTAATTTGTTGATGGATTGTATAAACTTGATTCTTTAGATATTGAAAAATAAATAACTTATTTTAATTTACGAAAACGATGCTGTTTCAGAAAAGATCTTATTTTAACTTGAACGAGTGCTTAGTATAGGTAATGGGCCGATTATGTAGGTAATTCGAGAAAGGAAACAATTTTCTGCATTTTAATGGACTACCCTACTTAATTTACACATTATCGTTATAATCTGTAGAATAACTCAGAATAACTCTGCTCTTTTGCAGTAACATGCATACTGTAAATGTACCTATCTAGAATCTACTTTTTGTAATGTTGGGATCGTAAGCATTTTACCAAACGCTTGTCGTGGGAATTAACTCTGCAAACTTGTCACTGTAAGTCAAATGACAAAGATTTTCTAAGCCTGCATGCTATTTGGGAAGTAGCAATTATTAATATCTATTGTTGCTTTTGCTGGATGACTTTAAAGGTACAATTCCTTTTTAGTAATAAAGCTACTTATTTATTTATAACTTATGATCTCAAGATAGTTTGTCCCAGTCATAATATTTTTCCATATAAATTGGATGATTAGGTAGTTGACTGTCTCATTAAAAATTTCTTCATAGAACTACATCTAAGTTTTGAGATTTCTTTTCAAATTAGGTCAAAACATTAATTTTATTTACAGAGTTGATTTCGTTTCTCGTCTTCCGAATGAAGGAAGTACATAACATACAAAAGGATACAAAAGTAAAAGCTTAAAAATATAGCACTAGGGGACTTTGCCACCTGCTCGCCAACCCCCAAACGCCTCGCTGAGCTCGGATTGAACGGCTTTGCCGCTCGAATTTGTGGTTAAAACATCTTGCTGCGCTCGAATAAGTTCGCCAGCCATAAAAAATGTAACCACATTTTTATAAATTTAATGCAAGGCCTAATAGAGAAAACTCCCAAATTAATAGAAAGCTAAATATACTATCCGCTAACATTCTAAATTCATTAGCTATGCCCTTACATTGAAGTCCCAATATCTTTTATTTATTCTGATAAGTCGCCCAGTTAGAGAAAGACGTCCGATGCGAGGCATTTTCTGGATAGAAATACTTCAAAATAATAATTACTCTAATACAAAATGCTTCAGAAAAACAGTAAAAATCAGCTTTGAAACGAAGAGTTTAAAAAGAGCTTTAAAATTAGCAACGGGTATGTTGTTTACATAGGTAAGGATAGCTTTAAAATTAGCAACGGGTTTGTTGTTTACATACGTAAGGATGTTGCCATTCATCTATTCAAAATCATTAAGGCTTTGTAGTAGCTTAATGATGAAAAATATCGAAATTTAACTAATTAATAAAGTGTTAATAAATTATTTTGGCAAATCTACAGCTTATTTCCTTTAAAATGACACCTTGATCATTGAAATTGGTTGAGCAGTTAGGCGGACGGACTAACCCCAAAAAACGTATTGCCTATTAAATATATAGATCTCAAAAATAGTATTTTGTTGCTTCCCATCCTTCTCTTCCAGATAAAAATGTTTTAGCTAGGATGACTTAATGTGCTTCCTTGTTTATTGTAATTCCCTTAATGTTCAGTTAGATATCAACAAATTTTCGATATTAGGCATGTGAGTTACTCAATATATTGCAACAGAAATGAATATTTTACTATACTTAAATTATGATTCAAGTTTTCAAAGTCATCTGAAAAATTGAATTCTTCATTTATATTTTTGCACAAGTGATTCGAGATTAAGTCCTTTTCAGAGTTATTTCTAGATACAGAATATTACTTCTAAAAAAATATAGTTCTATGTGCTAATAAATCCTTGCAAGCTGTACAACTATTCAGAAACCAGACAGATTATAAAAATAGATCCCAATAACCAAACTCCATTCCCGAACAAACTTTCAAAACAACAAAACACAGTAAAAAATATTTATTCATAACATTCATACCAAAAAGGTAAATAATTTGATTTTCTTAACAAAATAATTCATTGTTAAAGCAATATCATACAAAGATAAAAAGAAAACTAAAATTAGAAGTAATATCATGGCCATCAATGACATGATAAATAAAACTGATGCATATAAAAATGATAAGTTGTAAAGGTGTATAAAGATAAGCTCTTTAACAATCACAGGTCAATGAGATAAAAAGCTGTACAATAGTTAGATTCCATACACTTTCTTCGTGTTCTGTCGCGTGTGGTGGATAATCTCCTTTAGAGACACACTCCTGAGTGCAGCAATTTGCGCTGCTACATGAATTGCCATACCTGGATGAGAATGCTTCATGGTTTTAGTCCTGGGAACCTGTAAATAAACAAAACAGCAATTTTAGAATGAAATCACACTGGAAGTATAAAATAGCCACTGCACTGTATTACTGTCTTATGAGTAGCACATGCCAATTCAACGGTGTTGCTTGTCCTTAAATGTTTTCGAACAGCAAAAATTGGAATAATATTAAAAAATTTTAGAGCATACGAAAAGACCGATTTGGATTTGCCTAATAATCGGTTTCTAGATAGAATTTTCATTTGGGAAACAAAACATATAATATACCGAATTAATAATTATTCCTAAAAAGCTCATTACATGCCATTTGAAATTTAGAAAGTAATTAAAATAATGAAGAATAATTAAGTCAAAGAATAAAATACACAAATTGTAGCCGATATGTTTGTTTAGTTACAGCTGAAGCAGTAAGCCTTTTCCAAAATTTATTCATTCTTAGGACACTGTTATTAAAATGGAGCGATTTGGCTACAAAGATTTTGAAACGGAAATTGAGTATTTTGCAACAGGCGCTAACCCCACAACATAATAATTAAGCGTTCTAAGTAATATTTTGTAATAAGAAAACCAAATTAATCACCTAAAACAAGCAAAAAATTACTTTTGTATATATAAATATACCTGCAACATTTTGACAGCATTAAAATATTTTAAATACAATTAAAGTGAAACAGATAACTACAAATTAAATGATCTTCAAGAAATTACAGCCTCACACATTGAGTTCTTTAGGAAACAAATTTATCAAATTTACTACACTGAATGGAATTTAAAAAGCATTTAGAATGTGAGAGTGAAAGTGATGTTATTTGAAAGGTAACAAGAAGGAAATTAAGCAGTTTGAAAATAAAAGTTAAAACCCATTCTTTTAGAAATTTTTACGATTCCATGGATAGAAAATATACAATCGGAACAACTCGGAGCATATATTAGTAAACTACATCCTTTACCTTTCTGGGTAAAAAGTAAGGTGCATCCGTTTCTAACAACAGTCGGTCGAGGGGTATTCGCTTCGCAACATCGTGGGTCGAACCAGCTGAGGCGTAAGTCACAAGATTCGTGATTCCAATACATAAATTAGGAAACTCGTGTAGCCATTTCTGCGCCCAATCCCAACCATCAGTGAAACAGTGGAGGTGGATTGTGTAGTTCCTTGGTATAATCTGGAGAGAAAAAAAGGAAATAAAACATATTGAAAAGTGTAATAATAATTACAGAATAGTTAATATAACATGCAAAGATCCACTTCTACATTTAATAGAGCTGAAGCTTCGGTTTTAAGTGTATTTTAATATACTTTTTTATTAAAATTTTACAAATGAACTTTACAATAGTATTTCTACTTATTCTTGATGCCACAAAAGATAAGTAAAAGCAATAACACAAATTAGCATTCAATGCAACCAAATAACATGCTTTATCCAATTACATAAAAACAGAACCAAGCATTTCGAAGATTGTTAAATTAGGAAATAAAAAGAACGCATTTTTTTTCGCCATATTGATCATGTCTTACAGGAAAATAAACGGATTTTTTTTCTTTAAATAGAAATATTAAAAATAAAACTTAAGCTTTTTTTGTTTTGTTAAATCAGACAAACATATTGTATCTACTTGTTGAAGGCAGGAAAGTACTACCTAACAATTTAAATTAAAGATATAGACCTTATTTAAGTATAGGATAACTTACTTCTTTCAAAATGCGCATGGTGTCTTCATTGGCATCCCTGCAATGGATTACTAATGGAAGCGTTTCGCGGAGGGCAATCTTTAATTGTCGACGGAAAACTCGGTGCTGGGTTTCTGATGAACAATTATTCCTACAAGAACAAAAATTAAAATATGAGTACAATAAAAAGTGGAAGGGATTCAGACATACTCTGAAATGTTTTTTAATTAGATAATTAAGAGGAAAGTAGTTAAAATGTGTCAAATATCAGAAATTTTATGATGTATGTTTGCCATACATGTTAAATACAAAACAAATTAAGATCTCATTACCTGCTAGAGTAATCCAGTCCGATTTCTCCTAGAGCACGCACTTTTGAATGCTGGATGGCTTGCGTGAGATGATGATCTGCAGCAGAGTCGTAAAACTTTGAGTGATGAGGGTGGCAGCCAAACGCACCCCAAACGCCATTCTCTCCTAAAAACTTCTGCCACATGTATATCTAAAAACAAAGATAAATTAATGACCATGAACAATAAGTACCAAGAAAAAATTTGATTAATTCAAAATCTGAGAGTTACTGCAAAAGTAATGCTAATAAAGATTGGCTACAGGTCCTCTGCTGTATGCAGCCAATGTCTTTTTTTCCCCAATTACAATAACATTCCAACTCAAAAACTTTTTTGATCGATACAACAATCAGTTCTATTAAACATTAATTTGATGGAAATTGGTAAAATTTTAAGGAGTTTTGAATCAAGTACTTGTTTCTTTAAATTTCATCTCTAAATGCAAGCAACATTAATTGTTCAATACAACATTTGATGATAATGAAGTCATGCAATCAGGTCTGTAAAACAGTTCTTATTTTTTAAAAATTGACATTGCACTTTCAAAGCACAAAGTATTTGGAAAAAGATACCACAAGTGTATGAAATCACTCAAGTTGTAAATGAGAATAAAATCCAAAATACCAATTAACATTCTTACCTTGTGAAAAATGCGAGGGTGGCAAAAGACTGCGACACATCCCTCGTACGATGCAGGATAAGTGCCTTTATGCTCCTCCATGTACTCTGTGTAAGTGCCTTTGTAGTCCTCTTGACCAAACAGAAAATCCAGGTGACAGTGACTGTCGATAAAGCCAGGCTTGCATCTGAGGGAAAGAAAATTTGTGCGTCCATAATCTGGGAGGGTCTTCCACTGCTTCTGTGCATCGTCCAAAGATACCCTTCTGGATAATGCTTCACAACCTCTGCATTCGGCGTATGAAGGTGAGGGGGAAAGATCTTCGTCCATAGAGAAATCAGCACCAGAGTCTTCTGAACTGGAATACTTAACAACTGATTGAGGCAGATTTGCTCGATTGATGCGTAGGGTTGTGTGCCTCCTTCTACCACTAGATATGCAGGTATTTTCTCCTTGAATACGAGGTACATTACGCCTAAAATAGGAAAAGCAAATACATTAAAAACTTAAAAGATAACATCTTGTTTGGGATTTGTAGGTTAGCACCCTGATTTTTAGTAGTATAGGATCTTTTGTTCTATAATTGAATTAACTAACACCTAATTATTCCAACATATAGAATAATTTTATTCTAATGATAGTTGAAACTTTTCTGCTGCCCTCATATTTTTCAATGTGAATGAACTATTTACGAAAACTAAAACCTCTCATTTGTGCAGCAGCAATAACAACAACATAGACTAATCTTAAATTCCGCCTAGTATTGCAATTAAAAATGTTTTTTAATACTTACAATTAGTAACATACACAAAAGAGGGAGTCGACTCAACTCAATAATTCAGTATCCAATATGAAAAACTGAGAACCTTCAGGTGACATTTTTAAACACGAAGGCATTGAAATGTACAATAATAATAAATAAGTAAAATAATCTGAATTCTTTGCAAAGGTAGGTAGTAATTTTAGTAAATGTAATAAAAAAATACCAGTAAGGTACATTTTCTAACACATCTTGTTTTACACCCAAAAATTACTTTCAGAAAATGGCACATTACAAAAGGTTAAGGAACAAACAATGTTACCTATTTACCACGCCACTTATTAAAGTGGCTGGAGGTTGCTTAGGTTCTGGTCTCGTCTCTGTTGGAAGAACTTCATTCACAACTTGCTTTTCAGAAGAAGACAACTCGGGAGTGTTTGCCATGTGGTAGTACGACATACTACTAGGGAAAGGCTGTTCAATAGGAGAAGTTTCTGAAACAGTCAATGAAATCATACTTAATACCAGTATTCACATTTGGTGATCGGAAAACAAATTAAAAATACAGTCATTATATATAATTATAGTACTACTTTTTTCAGGAATGGTTTCAACCTTATATTAAAAATATTGTCTTTAGTTAGAAAAAATACGTGACAAATCTTACAGTAATAAGGCATCCGAAATAAAGTATTGACAAACTTAAAACTGAATAAGATGATTCTTGTTCCGGTATATTAAATAAAAAACATTTTGAATCGCAACTATAACAAGAAGTATTAAGAATCTTGAATAAATCTCAGTAAAGAAAGTACACTACTAAAAAATAATAAGCAGTTAAGTAAAATGAACATATTGTTGAGATTAGAGAATTGTAGTAAAACATTTTTTGTAAAACCACACTTGTGAGTTTAAAATTAATGGAAAAAAATCGGCATGTTTTATTTTGACATAAAAAAGAATAAAAAATTATACTACATTTGTACTACTAATAGTGTTATTAACACTACAATTGTACCAAAGTAAAAAAAGATTGCGATTCAACTTACCACCTGAGTCGTTATCATCAGACAGAAACTGAACACCGGAATCTGGAGAATTCAAGGGCGAGGCACAGTTGGGCGCTGAATTAGGCATTTGTCCTGATATCTGGTGAGACAAGTCTGTGGCAGAGAGTGAATACATCGACTGTCGCCACTTTTCATGGGAACTCAAACTAGAAGGTGAGTTGAAATAAGGAGCATTACTCTGGTTACTCGGTGTACTGAGTTGAGGAATTACAAATTTGGGTAATATTGAAACATCAATATAATTCATTGGAGTCAGGAAATGATCCCACAAATTGGAGGGATCTCCGGAACAGTTAGTCGGAACTTCCGCAGCGAAAATGGGGCTGTAGGAATCCATTGAATACCTCGTTGAAACACTTGAAGTATGAATGGGATAATTCAAAGGTTCAAATCCACTCAAAGGATCTTGAAATCCAGGCGGACATCTCTGTTGTCCTTTTAGTAGGGGAAACTCATCTTCTGTGGTTATAGCTGTCTGAAACAATCCTTCATTTGCTTTGCAAGTATCTCTAGTACTTGGCAAATTATGGGTATCTTCCAACGGCAGAGGTGACGACATAGGAACCTAGAGAGACAAATTAAAGTTATCATCAAATACATATTTCTTTAAATTAAAGTCTTGAGAAGGAGTCTAGAAAAATACTTCTTTCCTATGTACATTAAAGTCATGATAAAAAATGCCATTGGTCACTCTGTGCACTATAATTATATGCAAAAAATAAAAGATACACTTTGAGAATTTACAGCTGTTTAATTGAAAAGCTTCTTGACATCTTTTGTTTATAATATACTGCATTACAAAAATTATTGATACAAAGTAATTTTTAGGTTACTAAATGAGCTTGAAAATGAGTTCAGTTAAATGAAAGAAAATAATGCTACTTGCAGCATGTCTTCTTTCCGAATTATTTGCATATTTGGGCTTTCCATTTAAATGGGAAAAATCAATATGCACCGACAATATTTATTTGCATAAATGGCACAGTACTTTCTTTGTCTAGCTAAGAAAGCTCTTGGTTATTTTCACGAACTTTTTTTTTCCTTCTTAAATTACAATGACAAACCAAAATTAATTTCACATCAAAAAGAAGAAGAAAAAAAAAAACATTGAGTGCAAAATTGTAAAGGATGCATGTAGATTGAAAAAGAAAAACTAGAGTAAAAGACAAAGATAATGGGAAACTACATGTTTCTTCAGGTTCCAAATCCAAATGATGCAATAGGCATTGGAATAACCCTTCCCAGAAATCTTGAAATTTCTTCATCTTCGAAGGAACATTGTTATTAACAGGGTAGATTTAGAATTAAAATAGACAAAATATTTGCATATCTGTTCACCAATAGGTTCCGACAAGTATAAAGCTTGGCGCTCGGAAAATATTACGTTAGTATTTTTCTGAAAATTTGTCGTCAATGAGATATTTCTAAAACAACGAAATCGTGCATTTTATCCTTGTCTCAAGCTGGAAAAACACAAAAACTTATCTTGCATCAAATGAATGTTCCACAATTTACAGTTTCGAAGATTTTAAAGGAATAGAGAAGAAAACAATAATGCAAATTAAAACGAACGGTCATAATAATTGCTTTAAAACTGTGTTTCACATCAATAAGTGTTGGAAAGAGTTACTGGAGTTTCCATGCTAAAGTCAAATACACGTAGGCGATTGCATAAATTTGAGTTTCGATCTCGGGTCCCCAAAATATAACCAAAGATGAACATGAAGCAGTTGCATGCACGACTCTCCTGGTGCAAAGTTGGTTGTTTTCAGATTATCTGGCACCGTCAGGAACACGAGGGCTATAATGCGCCGAAACATTCGTCATTATACAAGCCAACATACATTTACAAACACCCATGCCTAATGCGGGACTCGAACAACCTCGCTGTTTAGAAGCTAGCACGCTAACCATTATACCGTTTGGTCGGCCTCCTGATGCAAAGAGAAGCTCACCTTGGAGCAACAAGAGTGGGAAAGTGTTTTATTCAGAAATGAATCTTTATTTAAAATATCTGTTGACGACGGAAGTGTTTGGTATTGGAGTTAAAACGTGATGCCTTTGATAAATCTTGTTTAAGACTGCAAATGAGCTTCTCCACCACGAACTTCTCGTGCACCAGAAGAGTTGTGCATGTCTCTGCTTTCTGATCATCTTTGTTCTTACTTTGGGGACCTACAGTGTAGTTGACTTTGACACAACTCCAGATTCTTTCCAAAACTTTGATGCTAAGAAACAGTTTTACAGCGATTATTTTGGACCATTCGTTATAATTTGCGTTCACAGTTGTTACAAGCTTTCTACAACATTTACTTTGGTTACCTCTTAGTTGACTGCTTCTTCTATATTCAAAACCGTAGATTGTGAAACATTCATTTGATCCAAGATAAATTGTTGTTTCTTTCAAACTTTAAATAATGATAAAATACATGATTTCGTTGCTTCAGAAATATCACATTGAGGATCCATTTTTAGCAAAAGACTAACGTAAGATTTCTGCGCGCCAAGCTATATATTTGTCGTTGCAAACTATCGGTTAACAGGTATGCAAATAATTTGCTTTTCAAATTGAATTCAAATCATATTGAAGGAATTGATTATTTTAATTTTTTGACCAATATAAAAAATCAACATAATTTTTAAATGTGTTAACGACCCTCAAATTGTTAAAATAATATCTGTACAGTTGTTGGAAATTGTTTTGCTGGTTCCCGGGTAACATGCGTCACTTTTTTATTTTGCAGATGTTCATTTTACACAATGCCATAGCCAAGTTTTGGGTACTTGCGTATTATCGCAACCAGGTTGGAGCGATTTGACGGCATTCAATTTAACCAGTAAGCAAAATAATTTCTTTACGAAAACCACCTATAACACGTAGGGTTGCCGTAAGTAGTGTCGCCAAATTTGGCGATTTTTGTTTGCCGTTAGTAGGGTCGCAAAATTTGGCGATTTATGCGAATTTTGGCCTGGTTGCGTTAATACGTAAGTACCAAGTTTTGTTTAGAAAGTTGTGTTACTCTATTATTTTGAATTTGGGTTGTAGATATTGGATACAAGCACTGGTATCGATACCAAAGGTCCTGTTACGGAAAAAAACCCACATTTTTTTTACCTAACGTGTTTAAAAAATTCTTTCTTTATTATAATGATCATGCATGTGAGTATTAAGCATCAATACTTTCATGATATCATTTATACCTACAAGAAGACAGAATCCTATAAAAAACATTAGTTTTTACAATAAAAATATTTAAATTAATAACTGGAATTTTGATGAGAGATGTTTTATTATTTAGTCAATGAACTTTTATAGCTAAATTTCAAGAATTTTTTAAGTAGATTGAAAAATAAAACTGTACATTTTTCAGTAGTTTTGGAATTTAAATGGCCAAACAATAATTTATTTTAAAACGTGAAGCTTATAAAAATAAATTAAAAAATGTATGAAATCTCTAGCATCATAAGATGAAAGTATATCAATGAAATCTTAAATATTATGAGGTAAATAAAAATGAGATGCTAACAGATCTTGCAAAATTAAAAGAAGCATAAAAACTAATCATATAACTTACAGGTTCAGGTATTCTGGCATTCCTTGTTGAACATGGTGAAGCATCCAGACTAGTAGTTCCTATCGAGCAATAAGAAGAAAAAAAATCCTTATAAAATGATGAAATCAATAATTTATAAGCATTGTTCAGCAGAATAACTGCATTTTTATAATTGAACATGACATGTGTAAAAAGCTTCAAGTTTGTAAGTTTTGATGTAAAAACTAAATTTGTGTTAAAGAAAACAATCCTTACACAACATTCAGAATTAAATAAAAAAATCATTTTCCATTTATTGCAATAAAAATTTAGCTATTATTAAATATACAAGTAAAATAATCAGTCTTCTTAATTTGGAATGACAGCCTTAAAACAGCAAAAAATTATATAAGTTTTAATTATATTAACTCTTTAATTCACATTCCTTGTCTATACTGAATCGTAAATTTTTTTAAAAAAAAAAGTAATTAATCAAAAGTAACAAAGTATATAAAAAAAATACTTTTTTTTAAGTCCTCTTTTCAAATACATTAAATGTTAAAACCAAGTGATTTTTGTACAAAGTAACTTTTTTTTTTCTTCTTCAAATGTTGTACTAATAAACGAACGTTTTAAGCTTCAAGATTTAAAACATAATTTTTTTAATTAATGTAATTACTTTTCAAATATATTTCTAACGACAATTATATGAATAAAGCAAACTTTTGCTTATATCATAACTTACAAAAGATATTAAAAATATTTCATAAAATAACTAATTATACACAAGAAGAAAAAATTACCTGAGTGTTTAATTGATTTAAAACCTAAAGGCCTAGGTTTTTCACATTTAGAAGGGTTGGTAATGTTTGCTAAAGCTGAAATAAAAGTAAATATTTTTTAATCTTTTATCATTATTCTCAAATGCAGTGGATGGTACAATTTCTGAAGTAAAAGGAACAACTTGCATACAGAGGGAGATAACGCTGGCAATAGTTTATGTGCATGCTAGATTTATAGCCATCAAACCTTAATTTAATTTAACTATAATTGTCAAGTTCAGCTTATATTTTATGCACAAATATTATTATAATTTAAAAAAATTTGTCAAGGAAGTCAAATGACATAAACTAAGAATCATTCTATTTAATAAATTTATTAAGTACTTCTACACTTATAATGAAAATGGTGATTTAAACACTGGTTCCGTTTGTACAATTTAAAGCCATTTTAGTGTAGTTAGCACTAAAGGTCTGGCAATGTTTTTAATACAATTTCGGTCGGCAAGGCTATACAAGTTCTTCTAATTAAAGCCAACGAAAAATAACTGCAATTCTCTTGTTGCAGATTAACTTAAATTTGTTATGATAGTACAATAGCAGATTTTTAGCTTGAGAGTAGAGACTGATTCTGGTTCAATTTTTTAAAAGCATATTACTTCTATACTGGGACTTTTTAAAAAACTACTTTAACTTTATTAAAAATCAATAGTCAGTTTCATGAATTTATTTTATTACACACACCAAGGAGTGTCCTATAGGCACCTAGCAGTTTACATAGTTATTGTATGTTTTTTTTAAAGAAAGATATAGTAACATAAGTTTTTGAAAAGTGTCTTAGCAATCATATATGATGCTTGGCTTTACTTTATAGGGTAAAATCCTAGTATATGTTACACGCTTATTGCGATTTTGCAAAATGTCGCGTTGACGCTTGTCGCCAAACAGTTGTCAACGTCGAAATAACGTTTTTCCGATTGTTGCCAAGAATTAGCGTATGCAAAAACATAATATATTATGAAATCCAATATGCCAATGTCGCCAAATCCACCGTGTAACGTATACTAGGATTAAGCCGAATACTTTCCTCTAAGCATTTTCGTTCCTTAATTATACACAACGATCATATCTTTAATATTCAAATTTATAGCAAAGGTTAAGAAAAATCAACAGTTCATCTCATTACAATAAAATCGTTTAAAAATATATGTGTTTTTAAGCAAGTACACGTGTTCGAGCGTATTACATTTTGGAGTATCGCGAAAAATCTAGCAGAAGATTTCGCCGCATAAATTTTCAAGTCAGTAAGATATTAGAATTGAAAAAAAAAGAAAGTAATAAAACCTACCATTTCCAAAAATTCTTACACCAGGAGCTATTTTTTCTCTAGTTTTGCTCATGTTGATATAAGCAGCAGCCTGTAAAGAAGATGATAACATTAAATGACACTAACGAACATTAAAAAATATATATATGCTTACGCTTGAATTAAACTATTAATTGTTTAATTAACTATTTACCTGAAATGAAAAGGGTGATCAGTAGTACAATACGAAACAGAAAACTTGGCTATTCTATACTATAACATACAAGAACAAACTACCTCTTTTGAAACTTTTCAAACAAGTGATAAAATAAACAAGATGCTTGCGCATGTGCAGTAGTATAATGCCAAATGATGCCAGATCGTTAAGCAAAACTTTTTGCTTACTTATGGTGATGTCATATGGTTACCAGATGCATGCTCTATATAAAAATTTATATTCATTCCATAACAAAGTTAATAAAATATTTTTGTCTATAGCAAGGTTATAAAAGCAATTTATTTATCTTTTTTTTATTGTTTTTGCTGGGATTGTAAATTAAATTATGAAAAACTAATAATAGATTTTTCCACATTTCATTTCAAACATCTTAAACTGTACACTGCGGCATTACTTGTTGATATTTAACCTAAAAACTAATTCGATGGGCTAAACCGAAACTGTATTCATTGCATTGAAGAAAAAAAAGATCGCAAAAAAGGATGAAAAGATAACACGAAGGTTAATAAACCCCGGCGAAAACTGAAACCAGCTAAACATCCCTTCTTCTGAAATATCCGTAGAAAAACGATAAAGGTGTAAAAAATGAGAAAATTAATGCCTCTAACACTCAGTTCTATTCCCTTGACCATTGCACATCAGCTACTGTTTCTTCTCTGTTGAACCTACTGGAAAGGATTATGTATTATTTATCGGAAAACATATCGGCTGTTTGTAGCTTTTTTTTCTTCTTGCCAATGGAATAATTATCTCCAAGATGGCCATTTTTAAACATGAATACGAAAACAGTAAATTACACCAATCCATGGCAAATTTAATTTCGGTGACCAGAATTAAATGTAATTGAAAGTTGTGTTATGCTCCACACCCATAGTTTTTGTTAAACATACAAATATCTTCCATCGAAGCCTCTTAAAAGCTCTATTCCAAACATTCCTATTGTACTCTAAACCTTTGAAAGTTCTTCAGTGTTAAATTTGGATTTCCTTAAATTTAATTAAAGATATATATTAGATAATCAAGTTATACTTAATACTAAAATTTGCACTTCTAAAGATATGTATTTTTTAAATATTGTTCTAAGTCAGTGTTCCCCAGTAAAGTTTGTAAAAGGGAATCGATGTGCTTTTTGAGCTCAAAAATTTTCTCAAATGCTTGCCTTGTTAATATAAGATTTTTTCATACAAGGCTAATTGTATTGAAATTTTAGGCTGGTAAATTATGCCCAATATATTTTCTTTAAACAAAAAGTCAGTTTTTAGGGATTTAACCCCTTGCCTGTGGAATATATTTGAAAAATCGTGCTAAAAATAGAATTTTTTGGAGGGGTTGGTTGAGCTTTAACGACCCAAGGGCAACACGAGTGCCATACTGAGTTCAGGCTTCACGGAATCAAAGTACCGCTTTTTCTCTTGCCCGAACTCGTGTTAGGCATTCCAAAATTGGCGCATTCACGTTGCCGGAACTGAGTTCGGGCATCACAGACGAGGGTTTAAAGACTTGTCAGCGTATTTTCCAAGTATTTCAATGTCCATGGATATTCTTCCTCGCATTCAAACTCTTCAATAGATCAATTAGACATGTATTGCCCAAGCAATTAATGTGCTTCTTGTTAATTAAAACACACTTATTCAAGATGTGGCTTGCAAGTCAATTTTCATTGCTAAACCCTGTTATCTTTAGTAAACATTAAAATCTACTTTACCAACTGGTCCTAGATAACAATTTAACCTTTACAACACTTGTTAACTTCTTAAATGGAAAGAATGCAAGTTTCAGATGACAAGGATAATATTTTTAAAAGCTTGAAAAAGGTCCATTGACAAGAATTTCACAACTACCGTTTGAACAGAATTTATTCTGTAAAGGGTATTTAAAACTTTTCTTAAGGTTGTTACAATGTGCATGTTACTGCTAGAGCTCGAAATCATTAATGTGCACATTACCTAGCTAATCTGCAGATTAACTAAGTATTTTTGCTTCACTTGTGTGCAGAATAAGAGTTTTCTGAATTTTACCTAGTCACATTGACGTCTTTCGTGTCGTAAAGTTCAAAATCGATATCGAAAAATAAATAAAAGTAAGATATCCAAAAATGAACAAAAGATATTGAAAAATAATTCAATAACATCATGGTTTACTGAATTGTAATGCCTGTCCGATCGCTGTGGGATTAGCGCTCTGGCCTCGCATGCCAAAGGTTCCGACTTCAAATCCTGGGTTAGGTATGGATGTTCGTTGAGCTGTAGGTCCCGGCCTGATTAGCTGTCATTGTGCATAAAGATAAGTCATTGAACATACAAACCAACTAACCTTCATTGTAGGAATATTTTAAACTGTTTGATTCTTTGTATTATAGTTTTTTAATTGATTCTATCAACTAATTTGTTGATGGATTATATAAACTTGATTCTTTAGATATCGAAAAATAAATAACTTATTTTAGTGTACGGAAACGATGCCGTTTCAGAAAAGATCTTATTTTAACTTGAACGAGTGCTTAGGATAGGTAATGGGCCGATTATGTAGGTAATTCGAGAAAGGAAACAATTTTCTGCATTTTAATGGACTACCCTACTTAATTTACACATTATCGTTATAATCTGGAGAATAACTCTGCTCTTTTGCAGTAACATGCATACTGTAAATGTACCTATCTACAATCTACTTTTTGTAATGTTGCGATCGTAAGCATTTTACCAAACGCTTGTTGTGGGAATTACTCTGCAAACTTGTCACTGTAGGTCTAATGACAAAAGATTTTCTAAGCCTGCATGCTATTTGGGAAGTAGCAATTATTAATATCTATTGTTGCTTTTGCTGGATGACTTTAAATGTACAATTCCTTTTTAGTAATAAAGCTACTTATTTATTTATAACTTATGATCTCCAGATAGTTTGTCCCTGTCATAATATTTTTCCATATAAATTGGATGATTAGATAGTTGACTGTCTCATTAAAAATTTCTTCATAGAACTCCATCTACGTTTTGAGACTTTTCAAATTAGGTCAAAACATTCATTTTATTTATAGAGTTGATTTCGTTTCTTGTCTTCCGAATGAAGGAAGTACATTACAAACAAAAGGATACAAAAGTAAAAGCTTAAAAACATGACATCTCAAAAATAGTATTTTGTTGCTTCCCATCCTTCTTCCAGATAAAAATGTTTTAGCTAGGATGACTCAATGTGCTTCCTTTTTTATTGTAATTCCCTTAATGTTCAGTTAGATATCAAATTTTTTTCGTTATTAGGCCTGTGAGTTACTCAATATATTGCAACAGAAATTAATATTTTACTATACTTAAATAATTATTTATATTATGATTCAAGTTTTCAAAGTCATCTGAAAACATGAATTTTTCATTTATATTTTTGCACAAGTGCTTTGAGATTAAGTCTTTTTCAGAGTTATTTCTAAGTACAGAGCATTACTTCTAAAAAATATGGTTCTATGTGCTAATAATCCTTGTAAGCTGTACAACTATTCAGAAACTAGACAGATTATAAAAATAGATTCCAATAACAAAAACACAGTAAAAACAACAAAACACAGTAAAAAATATTTATTCATAACATTCATACCAAAAAGGTAAACAATTTGATTTTCTTAACAAAATAATTCATTGTTAAAACAAACTATCATACAAAGATAAAAAGAAAACTAAAATTAGAAATAATATCATGGCCACCAATGACATGATAAATAAAACTGATGCATATAAAAATGATAAGTTTCAAAAGTGTATAAAGATAAGTTCTTTAACAATCACAGGTCAATGAGATAAAAAGCTGTATAATAGTTAGATTCCATACACTTTCGTGTTCTGTCGCGTGTGGTGGATAATATCCTTTAGAGACACACTCCTGAGTGCAGCAATAAGCGCTGCTACGTGAATTGCCATACCTGGATGAGAATGCTTCGTGGTTTTAGTTCTGGGAACCTGAAAATAAGCAAAACAACAATTTTAGAATGAAATCACACTGTAAGTATAAAATTACCACTGCACTGTATTACTGTCTTATGAGTAGCACATGCCAATTCAGCAGTGTTGCTTGTCCTTAAGGGTTTTGGAGCAGCAAAAATTGAAATATAAAATTTTTTAGAGTATATGAAAAGACTGATTTGGATTTGCCTAATAATTGATTTCAAGATAGGATTGGCATTTGGGAAACAAAACATATAATATACCGGATTAAAAATTATTCCTGAAAAGATCATTTTATGCCATTTGAAATTTGGAAAGTAATTAAAAAAAATCAAAGAATAATTAAGTCAAAGAATAAAATACACAAATTGTAGCCAATATGTTTGTTTCAAGTTACAGCTGAAGCAGTAAGCCTTTTCCAAAATTTATTCATTCTTACTACAAAGTTATTAAAATGGAACGATTAAGCTACAATGATTTTGAAACGGAAATTGAGTATTTTGCAATAGGCACAAACCCCACAACATAATAATTAAGCGTTTTAAGTAATATTTTGTAATAAGGTAATAAGAAAACCAAATTAATCTCCTAAAATAAGCAAAAAATTACTTTTGTATAGATAAATATACCTGCAACATTTTGACAGCATTAAAATCTTTTAAATACAATTGAACTGAAACAGATAACTACAAATTAAATGATCTTCACCAAATTACAGCGTCGCACTTTGAGTTCTTTAGGAAGCAAATTCATCACATTTACTACACTGAATGGAATTTAAAAAGCATTTAGAATGTGAGAGTGAAAGTGATGTTATTTGAAAGGTAACAAGAAGGAAATTAGGCAGTTTGGAAATAAAAGTTAAAACACATTCTTTTAGAATTTTTTTTCAATTCCATGGATCGAAAATACAATCGGAACAACTCGGAGCATATATTAGTAAACTACATCCTTTACCTTTCTGTGTAAAAAGTAAGGTGCATCCGTTTCATACAACAGTCGGTCGAGGGGTATTCGCTTCGCAACATCGTGGGTCGAATCAGCTGAGGCGTAAGTCACAAGATTTGTGATTCCAATACATAAATTGGGAAACTCGTGTAGCCATTTCTGCGCCCAATCCCAACCATCGGTGAAACAGTGGAGGTGGATTGTGTAGTTCTTTGGTATAATCTGGAGAGAGAAAACTGAAATAAGACCTATTGAAATGTGTAATAATAATTAAAGAATAGTTAATATAACATGCAAAGATGCACTTTTACATTTAACAGAACTGAAGCTTGGATTTTAAAATACTTTATTATTAAAATTTTATAGATGAACTTTACAATAGTATTTCTACTTATTCTTGATGCCGCAAAAGATAAGTAAAAGCACCAACACAAATTAGCATTCAATGCAACCAAATAAAATACTTTATCCAATTGTATAAAAACAGAACCAAACATTTCGAAGATTGCTAAATCAGGAAATAAAAAGAAAGTAATTTTTTCCGTCAAATTCATCATGTCCTACAGCAAAATGAATGTATTTTTTTTTTAAATAGCAATATTAAAAATCAAACTTAAGCTTTTTTTGTTTTGTTAAATCAAACAAACATATTGTATCTACTTGTTGAAGGCAGGATAGTACTGCCGAACAATTTAAATTAAAGATATAGACCTTATTTAAGTATAGGATAACTTACTTCTTTCAAAATGCGCATGGTGTCTTCATTGGCATCCCTGCAATGGATTACTAATGGAAGCTTTTCACGGAGGGCAATCTTTAATTGTCGACGGAAAACTCGGTGCTGGGTTTCTGATGAACAATTATTCCTACAAGAACAAAAATTAAAATATGAGTACAATAAAAAGTGGAAGGGACTTGGACATACTCTGAAATGTTTTTTAATTAGACAATTAAGAGGTAAGTAGTTAAAATGTGTCAAATATCAGAAATTTTATGATGTATGTTTGCCATACACGTTAAATACAAAACAAATTAAGATCTCATTACCTACTAGAGTAATCTAGCCCGATTTCTCCTTTGAATGCCGGATGGCTTGCATGAGTTGAAGCTCTGCAGCAGAGTCGTAAAACTTTGAGTGATGAGGGTGGCAGCCAAACGCCATTCTCTTCTAAATGTTTCTGTCACATGTATCTCTATAAACAAAGAAAAGTTAATAACCATAAACAATAAGTATCAAGAAAAAATTTGATGAATTCAAAATCCGCAGAAGTAGAATACTGTAGAAGTAGTGCTAATAAAGATTGGCTGCAAGTCCTCTGCTTTTGCAGCCAATGTCTTTTTTTTTCCCACAATTACAATAACATTCCAACTCAAAAACTTTTTTGATCTATACAACACTCAGTCCTATTAAACATTAATTTGATGGAAATTGGTAACATTTTAAGGAGTTTTGAATCAAGTACTTGTTTCTTAAATTTCATCTCTAAATGTAAGCAACATTAATTGTTTAATACAACATTTGATGATAATGAAGTCATGCAATCAGGTCTGTAAAACAGTTATTTTTTAAAAATTGACATTGCACTTTCAAAGCACAAAGTATTTGGAAAAACAGGGTTCCCACTCATATCATAGAATGAAAATCAATGACTTTTAAACCCCTAAATAATGTGTTTAAGGACCGTTGAAAATTTGTTTTCAGCCCTCATGTCTACATATAAATTTTTAATAAAGTATATTCCACCAAAAATGTTACAAGTTGGTGGATTCGTAATGCAAATATGTCGGAGAATTCCGATACGGTGCAGATCAGTGACAGTTACGCGGGAATAGCAAGTCAGAGTTGTATTTTTATAAATTTTGCGGGTTAGGCACACAACATCCGCAAAAATTAAGGACTTTTAAGGACCACTAAGCATTTTCAGGGACTTTTAAGCACCTCTAAGCATTTTCAAGGCCTTGAAAACAAGTTCCAAAATATTAAGCACTTTTACTGACTTTCAATGACCGTGGGAACCCTGAAAAAGATACCACAAGTGTACGAAAACACTTAAGTTGTAAATGAGAACAAAATCTAAAATACAAATTAAACATCCTTACCTTGTGAAAAATGCGAGGGTGGCAAAGGACTGCGACACATCCCTTGTACGATGCAGGATAAGTGCCTTTATGCTCCTCCATGTACTCTGTGTAAGTGCCTTTGTAGTCCTCTTGACCAAACAGAAAATCCAGGTGACAGTGACTGTCAATAAAGCCTGGCTTGTATTTGAGGGAAAGAAAATTTGTGCATCCATAATCTGGGAGGGTCTTCCACTGCTTCTGTGCATCGTCGAAAGATACCCTTCTGGATAATGCTTCACAACCTCTGCATTCAGCGTATGAAGGTGAGGGGAAAAGATCTTCGTCCATAGAGACATCAGCACCAGAGTCTTCTGAACTGGAATACTTTACAACTGATTGAGGCAGATTTGCTCGATTGATGAGTAGGGTTGTGTGCCTCCTTCCACCACTAGATATGCAAGTATTTTCTCCTTGAATACGAGGTACATTACACCTAAAATATGAAAAGTAAATACATTAAAAACGTAAAAGATAACATTTTGTTTGGGATTTGTAGGTTAGCACCCTGATTTTTAGTAGTATATGCTTTTTTGTTCTATAACTGAATTAACTAACACTTAATTATTCTAACATATAGGATAATTTTATTCTAACGATAGTTGAAACTTTTCTGCTGTCCTCATATTTTTCGATTTGAATGAACTATTTACGAAAACTAAAACCTCTCATTTGTGCAGCAACAATAACAACACTATAGACTAATCTTAAATTCCGCCTAGTATTGCTAGTAAAAATGTCTTTCAATACTTACAATTAGTAACATACACAAAAGAGGGAGTTGACTCAACTCAAACTATTCAGTATCCAATATGAAAAACTGAGAACCTTCAAATAACATTTTTAAACATGACGGCATTGAAATGTACAATAATAATAAATAAGTAAAATAATCTAAATTCTTTGCAAAGGTTGGTAGTAATTTTAGTAAATGAAATAAAATTCAAATGACGAATGAAAAAGAAAAAATACCAGTAAGATACATTTTGTAACACATTTTGTATTCACCCAAAAATTACTTTCAGAAAATGGCACATTACAAATGGTTAAGGAACAAACAATGTTATCTATTTACCACGCCACTTATTAAAGTGACTGGAGTTTGCTTAGGTTCTGGTCTTGTCCCTGTCGGAAGAACTTCATTCACAACTTGCTTTTCAGCAGAAGACAACTCGGGAGTGTTTGCCATGTGGTAGTACGACATATTACTAGGGAAAAGCTGATCAATGGAAGAAGTTTCTGAAACAGTCAATGAAATCATACTTAACACTAGGGTGGTGATCTTAAAACAAATTATAAATACAGTCATTACATATAATTATAGTACTACTTTTTTAAGGAATGGTTTTAACCTTATATTACAAATATTGTCTTTAGTTTCGCAAATATAACAAGAAGTATTAAGCATCTTGAACAAATCGCAATAAAGAAAATACACTATTAAAAAATAATAAGCAGTTAAGTAAAATGAACATACTATTGAGATTAGAGAACTGTAGTAAAACATTTTTTTGTAAAAAACCACACTTGAGAGATTAAAATTAATGGAAAAAGTCAACATGTTTTATTTTGAAAAAAAAAAAAAAAAAAAAAATTAAACTACGTTTATACTACTAATAGTGTAAATAATAGCGTTATTTACACTACAATTGTACCAAAGTAAAAAAAGATCGCGATTCAACTTACCACCCAAGTCATTATCATCAGACAGAAACTGAAAACTGTAATTGGGAGAATTCAAGCACGAGGCACAATCGGGCGTTGAATTAGGCATTTGTCCTGATATCTGGCGAGACAAGTCTGTGGCAGAGAGTGAATACATCGACTGTCACCATTTTTCATGGGAACTCAAACTTTAAGGTGAGTTGAAATAAGAAGCATTACTCTGGTTACTTGGTGCACTGAGTTGGGAAATTACAAATTTGGATATTGAAACATCACTATAATTCATTGGAGTCGAGAGATGATACCTTAAATTGGAGGGATCTCCAGAACAGTTTCTGCAGCAAAAAAAAGGGCTGTAGGAATCCATTGAATACCTCGTTCAAACACTTGAAGTATGAATGGGATGATTTAAAGGTTCAAATCCACTTGAAGGGTCTTGAAATTTAGGCGGACGTCTCTGTTGTCCTTTTACTAAGGAAAACTCATCTTCTGTGGTTAATGGTGTCTGAAGTAATCCTTCATTTGCTACGCTAGTATTTCTAGTACTTGGCAAATTATGCGTATGTTCCAACAGCAGAGGTGGCAACATAGGAACCTAGAGAGACAAATTAAAGTTATCATTAAATACATATTTATTTTAATTATAGTCTTGAGTAGGAGTCTAGAAAAATACTTCTTTCCTGTGTACATTAAAGTCATGATCAAAAATTTCATGTGTCAGTCTGTGCACTTTAATTTTATGCAAAAAATAAAAGATACACTTTGAGAATTTACAGCTGTTTAATTTAAGAGCTTCTTGGACATCTTTTGTTTACAATATACTGTATGACAAATTATTGATAAAAAGTAATTTTTAGGTTTACATTTTGGAAAAAAAATTGCCTTTTTCAGCAATTGTTTGTTGGCGAATTTTTTGTCGATTTTTCTGAGGGAATTACCGAATTTTTCAGTTTTGCAATCGGCGTGAAAATTTCGTGACCTCCGCTCTGATTTCTTGACTTTTTCGTGACTTTTGTGACCGGTAGACACTCTGCTTCTGTGCATCGTCCAAGGATACCCTTCTGGATAATGCTTCACCACCTCTGCATTTAGTGCATGAAGGTGAGGGGGAAAGATCTTCGTCCATAGTGACATCAGCGCCAGAGTCTTTTGAACTGGAATACTTAACAACTGATTGAGGCAGATTTGCTCGATTGATGCGTAGGGTTGTGTGCCTCCTTCCACCACTAGATATGCAGGTATTTTCTCCTTGAATTCGATGTACATTACACCAAAAATATGAAAAGTAAATACATTAAAAACGTAAAAGATAACATTTTGTTTGGGATTTGGGTTAGCAGCCTGGTTTTTAGTAGTATATGCTCTTTTGTTCAAAAACTGAATTAAATAACACCTAATTATTCCAACATATAGAATAATTTTATTCTAACGATAGTTGAAACTTTTCTGCTACCCTCATATTTTTTTATTTGAATGAACTATTTATGAAAACTAAAACCTCTCATTTGTGCAGCAACAATAACAACATAAACTAATCTTAAATTCCGTCTAGTATTGCCATCAAAAATGTTTTTTAATACTTACAATTAGTAACATATACAAAAGAGGGAGTCGAATCAACTTAAACAATTCAGTATTCAATATGAAAAACCGAGAACCTTCAGGTGACATTTTTAAAAATGAAGGCATTGAAATGTACTATAATAATAAATAAGTAAAGTAATCTAAATTCTTTGCAAAGGTAGGTAGTAATTTTAATAAAATTCAAATAACGAATGAAAAAATACCAGTAAGATACATTTTCTAACACATCTTGTATTCATCCAAACATTATTTTCAGAAAATGGCACATTACAAATGGTTAAGGAACAAACAATGTTACCTATTTACCACGCCACTTATTAAAGTGGCTGGAGCTTGCTTAGGTTCTGGTCTCGTCCCTGTCGAAAGAACTTCATTCACAACTTGCTTTTCAGAAGAAGACAACTTGGGAGTGTTTGCCATGTGGTAGTATGACATACTACAAGGGAAAGGCTGATCAATGGAAGAAGTTTCTGAAACAGTCAATGAAATCATACTGAACACCAGTATTCACATTTGGTGATCGGAAAACAAATTATAAATACAGTCATTATATATAATTATAGTACTACTTTTTTAAGGAATGGTTTTAACCTTATATTAAAAATATTATCTTTAGTTTCACAACTATAACAAGAAGTATTAAGCATCTTGAACAAATCTCAATAAAGAAAGTACACTATTAAAAAATAATAAGCAGTTAAGTAAAATGAACATACTATTGAGATTAGAGAATTGTAGTAAAACATTATTTTGTAAAAAACCACACTTGAGAGATTAAAATTAATGGAATTTAATAAAAAAAATTATACTACATTTGTACTACTAATAGTGTAAATAATATTGTTATTTATACAAGGTTTCCACCAAAATAAAATGTTACAAATCCATGACTTTCCTAGACAGCAGCAAATAATTTTCCATGAAATTCAAGAAATCAAATCACATAAATAATAATAATAGTAATAATAATAACAACCTATATGAATTTTACCAACACGAACGTAGTAAGTAAATCAATGTATCATAAAATGATTTTTATAAAATTTAATTTTAAATTAAGTAAAAAATCACTTTCAATAACTTCCAAATAAGGAAAAAATAATTTTCCATTCTTTGATATTTCAGTGTTAAAAAAGCTAATTAAGCTTTAATAATAAAATATTTGAAGAAAGAATAAGTCATATCAACAAAAATCAAATGTTTTGATATTAACATACCTGCCAACATTGGCATTTTCAAATTAGTACAATTTTTACGGAACAAATATTTGCATTCCTATGACTCATGGAAAGTCAAATAGCGACAATATTTATGAATGTAATATAGAAATAATATAAATTCTATTACAAATGCAAAAAAAAAAATTGCATAGTATTAAATTGCTCTCAAATATAACAAATTGTTACATTTTAGCACAAAATGGAAATTATAAAATAAAAAACTAACTTGGATTTAAAAAATAAATCAAATTTAAACTTTACGATGAAATCTCTGATGAGGTTTACGATTTAGTCTACATTACACCTAAATAAAACATGCTTTATGACACAAAAACTCTAGTGAAACATACAATGAGTTGGTGGTATTCAAAGTGTTTAATCACACGCACAAATATATGCAGGCTTTCGAATTCGTATTATTACATTTGATGTTGTCACTGTGCTTTTTAGAATTGATATGAACTTCGACATCAGTAAATCCTCCATGAGAAATCTTAATATCAGATGCATAGATAGAGCAGAATGCAAAATTTGTTTCTTTGTTTGAATTTCTGATGATTAGAAGTAAACTGCTTGGTTTGAAGTAAACTCCAAAAGAACTTGATATTTTCTGGAATTTTACACCAGAATTGTTTAACTTGGATATTTTAAAATAAATAATTAAGACTAACAAAGAAGCTGAAAACCGAAAGTGCTTTAATTTCTAAAGTCCGAGAAAACGAAACAGTCGTTCGGTGAGTGCCGCCAAAACAATTGAAAACGGCGGCGTCGCGATTTAGTGCGCAGCGTTGGAGTACGGTCCAAAAGAAGAATAAAAAAAAAACTAAAGCACTTTCAGTTTTCTACTTTATTAATCTCTAAAGTTCGAGACAACGAAACAGTTGCTTGGTTCGCCAAATCCCGTCGCAACACAGATGAAAACAATGAATTTCCGGCGCCGCGCTTAAGTGCTTTTATTATATACGCGCAACATAATTGTACGGTCCAAACAGAAGGAAGAACCAAAATCTAAAGCATTTTTGGTTTTCAGATTCTTTGTTAATCTCTTAAGTCTGAGGCAAAGCAATAGTTGTTTGGTTCGCCAGGTCCCGTTGGCAACACAAATGAAAACGGTGCATCCCCGGCGCCGTGTTTAGTGCTATTATTTACGCGCAAGTCCAGTACTATTATTTACGTTTTGGAGTCCAGTCCAAAAGAAAGTAGAATTAAAAAACTAAAGCACTTTCGGTTTTCTGCTTCTTTATTAACCTGTACAGCCAGAAAAATCGAAGCAGTGGTTTGGTTTGCCAAATCTAGTCGGCAACAGAAAAGAAAACAATGCATCCTCGCCAACGCGCTTTAGTGCTGAACATATGCGCAATCTTGGAGTGTGAATAAATATTTTGACGGACGCGGCAGCTTTGAAAAATCGTTTCGGTTTCGTTGGTGACTTGAAAAAATTTATAAAAAATTTATATAAAAAAAAAAAAAAAAAAAAAAAAAAAAAAACGAAAAGTGCTGTGAAATCTGTACGATTTTTTTTAGCTGTTCGTACACCCGTACAAAATAGTAAAAATCCGTACATTGTACGGATGATTCGTACAAGTTGGCAGGTATGTATTAACAATACAAAACAGAAGGGGGGGGGGGGGGAAGTAAACACAAGCTTATCAAAAATGTTCATTTCAATTCTTATATTATGAATTTTTTCCACCTACGAGACCTTACTCATGTGATGTCACAAATTTGGAGTTCAGGAATGTTTTTATTGGCCGCGGTTTTCAACTGTGACCGTTGTTTCCACCAAAACGTAAATAAAAACATCGATAGCGTTTAGGACGTCACAGTCACGCGATTTTACTTAAAATGTTTAGAAATCCATGGTATTCATTGTATTTCCATGACTTATGGCTATTTTTTATATTAAAATCATGATTTTCCATGACAAAAATTACCTGTCCAAACTCGTGACTTTCTATGACCTTTCCATATGCGTGAAAACCCTGTTTATACTACAATTATACCAAAGTAAAAAAGATCGCGATTCAACTTACCACCCATGTCGTTATCATCAGACCGAAACTGAAATTGGGAGAATTCAAGGACGAGGCACGATCGGGAGTTGAATTAGGCATTTGTCCTCATATCTGGCGAGACAAGTCTGTGGCAGAGAGTGAATACATCGACTGTCACCATTTTTTATGGGAACTCAAACTATAAGGTGAGTTGAAATAAGAAGCATTACTCTGGTTACTCAGTGCACTGAGTTGGGGAATTACAAATTTGGATAATATTGAAACATCAATATAATTCATTGGAGTCAGGAGATGATCCCCCAAATTGGAGGGATCTCCGGAACAGTTAGTCAGAACTTCTGCAGCGAAAATGGGGCTGTAGGAATCCATTGAATACCTCGTTGAAACACTTGAAGTATGAATGGGATAATTCAAAGGTTCAAATCCACTCAAAGGGTCTTGAAAAGTGTCTGAAAGGGTCTGTTGTCCTTTTAGTAGAGAAAACTCATCTTCTGTTGTTAATGCTGTGAAGTAATTTTTCATTTGCTTTGTTCCAACAGCAGAGGTGGCGACATAGGAACCTAAAGAGACAAATTAAAGTTATCATCAAATACATATTTATTTTAATTATAGTCTTGAGTAGGAGTCTAGAAAAATACTTCTTTCCTGTGTACATTAAAGTCATGATCAAAAATTTCATGTGTCTGTCTGTGCTTTTTAATTATATGCAAAAAATAAAAGATACACTTTGAGAATTTACAGCTGTTTAATTTAAGAGCTTCTTGGACATCTTTTGTTTACAATATACTGTATGACAAATTATTGATAAAAAGTAATTTTTAGGTTATTGAATGAGCTTGAAAATGAGTTCAGTTAAATGAGCTTGAGAAATGAAAGAAAATAATGCTACTTGCAGCATGTCTTCTTTCCGAATTATTTGCATATTTAGGCTTTTCATTTAAATGGGAAGAATCAATTTGCACAGACAGTTTTGACCTTCTAATTTTGCTTTTACAAACATCACATGTTAAAATACTCTTAAAGGGGTGTTGTATTATAGCTATTAACAGGGAATTTTTTGATTGCTTCTCGACAAAGGAGGGGCTTCTAATATTAAGGCTTTACGTAGGAATTAGCTTTTAGAGTGTGAAGCGACCTTATGCTTATGCAGCAATGATCCTTTAATCGAGCAAAGTGAGCTCATGTTTGCATAGCAATGAACCTTTCAACAAGTTAAATAAGCTTGTGCTTATGTGGCAAAGACTTTTTCAGTGAGCGAAGCCAGCTCAACTTTGTGTTGCCATGAACCTTCCTGCGAAAAAAAGTGCCAAAAATTGGGGCTTATACACCATTGACGGATTACACGTTACGCAGGGCCTCACAGCTGGCTAAAATATTGCACATGGAAAAATTTCATGCCGAAGCACTGGTATTTAGCTAGTTTAACTATAATTGTCAAGTTCAGCTTATATGTTATGCACAAATATTATTATAATTTAAAACAATTTGTCAAGGGAAGTCAAATGACATAAACAGAAACTAACGATAATTCCATTTAATAATTTTATTTATGTACTTCTATACTTATAATTAAAATGGCGATTTAAACACCGGATCCGTTTGTACAATTTAAAGCCATTTTAGTGTAGTTAGCACTAAGTTCTTCTAAGTAAATCCCACGAAAAATAACTGCAATTCTCTTGTTGCAGATAAACTTAAATTTGTTATGATAGTATAGCAGATTTTTAGCTTGAGAGTAGATATTGATTCTGGTTCAATTTTTTAAAAGAACATTACTTCTATACTGGGACTTTATAAAAAAAAACTACTTTAACTTTATTAAAAATCAATAGTGAGTTTCATGAATTTATTTTACTACACACACAATCTTTACACATACCAAGGAGTGTCCTATAGGCATCTAGCAATTTACATAGTTATTGTATGTTTTTTTTTAACAAAGATATAGTAACATAAGTTTTCGAAAAGTTTCATAGCAATCATATATGATGCTTGGCTTTACTTTATAGTTCAGAATAAAATTTCTAAAATCACCAATGCCTATTTGAGTGCATTTTTACCAACTACTAAATTGCAAGAAGTAATGTTTCAAAATCATGTATAAAGATATTTTGTTTACCTCATACGTATTTAATAACAATAAAAAGAAAGTGAATACTTTCCTCTAAGCCAGTGATTCTCAACCACTGTGCCGCGGCACTTTTGTGTGCCGCCAAATTTTAGAAATGTATATTTGTAATTAATCCCTTAATAAACGTACTGTTGTTTTTGTAGTACATATTATATTATTTTATATTCCAAATTATTATCATAAACTATTTTACAGTGTATAATAGGTGTATTACAGTGTGTTATGGTTAGTATTATAGGTAGGTAAAGTAAACAACTTTTAAACTTATCTTTTTCTTTGTGTGCCGCCAAATTTTGAAATCGTTAAAAGTGTGCCGCGACAAAAAAAGGTTGAGAATCACTGCTCTAAGCATTTTCGTTCCTTAATTATACACAACGATCATAATTTTAATATTCAAATTTATAGCAAAGGTTAAGAAAAATCAACAGTTTATCTCATTACAATAAAATCGTTTAAAATTATACACGTGTTTTTTAAGCAAGTACACGTGTTCGGGCGTGTTACATTTTGGAGTATCGCGAAAAATCTAGCAGAAGATTTCGCCGCATAAATTTTCAAGTCAGTAAAATATTAGAATTGAAAGAAAAAGAAATAAAACCTACCATTTCCAACAGTTGGATAGAGTTCCGAATGAGGGCGATCCACCGATACGGAAAAGGCGCGCCAAGGGCGGGAGCGATAAATAGTTCAAAATGTTCCCACTCGAGTTATTGGGGCAACGGAATTCCTTGGAATCCCGCTGGATAAGGCCCAAGAGCCTTCAACAACTCTACCGACATTGTATTTATTTGCCCTAACCGAATTTAGACTCGTCGATCTCAACCACAGTACCCGGTCCTTGACTATTTCGGTTCTGCAATACATATTCTGCTACAATTACTGTACTGTAGAAATAGCAATCAGCTACAGTCTCTCTGGAGGTGACCTCACCCGTCTCCGAGAATGTCGTCTCTCGTAGGCACGTATCAAAATCAAAATTTGCTGAAAAGGAGTACGTAAGGTACATGACCTTTTCGGCGGACAACTTCGAGTTGAAAAACCAAGTGCCACGTGCCCTTGACACCTTCTCGTCACGTCTTCTACGCCTGTGGAGTTTGAAACACCGCACCGAAATACTCCTACCTGACCAGCATCTAGATAGAGGATCATGGGATAACCCTCCGGGTAACAAGCCTCCTTTCGCACCAGCGAAGACAACCGGTTCGATTGTCCGCCCCCTCCATTTCCACCGTCAATCTTCTCAAATTGTAATGTACCATGATTTTGTGAAAAATCAAAACTAGTAATGACTCGACCACCCGACCAGGGGTGTAGTGGGGCGGGAACGCGTGGGAACGGCGATCCTTTACCTTTTTAGTAGGAGGAACGGCGTTCCCACACATAAAAATTGATTATTTTTTTTTACATTTTTCTTTTCAGGAAACTGAACGCAAAACTATGCTTTCGTTTTCTATCCACAATTTCAGAGTTGAGCAGGCAAGTTCAAGTATTTGCAAAACACTTGAAAGAGGCGCGGCCACCCGCACATGGCCATTCCATCAACAATCCGACACATGCAATACTATGATTCATCCAATGGCAATTATCTTCTTCGACGAATGATCTGTAATTGTGGATGAATTCCAGAAGTGAAATTTATATGATTCGTCATGAATACGGACTAAAACTCACGTAAACAAGTTCACGCAAACTATCTCCATTTTTAAAAAACAAAATTGTGGTCTGGCGCACAACAGTTCTTTGCTCCCTTTCCTTGAAGTTTTCTGCTCCTCTAATTTTAATGGGAACGCTAACCGATTTATCAACAAAAGTGATATAACGTTTTATATATATATATATATATATATATATATATATATATATATATATATCATTCACTTTATGTGACATAGCGTTCCCACAACTTTTTATTTTACACTACACCACTGCACCCGACCCTCTGTACAAATCAGTGTTGCCACGTTGCCAGTCTGAAATTTACCAAATTACCCTCCAACCCATACAAAAATACCCTCAAATACCCACAAACTCACATTTTATAGTGACGCCACCTAGTGAGATTAATTAGCATTAAATATTTCAAGTATATAATATATTTCTTATGAAAGTAATAATATTAATTTAATAATTTTTAATTGATTTTTAAGGTTAATTATTAATGTAGTAATTGATGAATTATTTTTTACGTTAATTATTAATTAACTAATTATTACTTTAAACGTAAATTAATTGCCATTAATAAAATATTACTTGAATTTGTTTGAATAAAAAACAAAAAGAAACTAAAGCTTACTTTAAATCAAATGAGCCATTAGCAATTTCTTTAATATACACGATTCTTGTATTATAAGTCGAATTGTAGCAAAATAAAATTCAGAAAATCTTAAAAATATGTTATTTTATTAAAATATTTGTTACTTTTAATTTGTCTTCTGTCAGCTTTGTAAATTTATACAATTACAAACTTACACAGTTTTCGGTTTTTATTGAAACTATTAAATATGAAACAGAATTCGGTAAATATATGTGATGCGATAATGACAGAAGTTAGAAAAAAATTACAAATATAGTAAAGAAATTATTCGATTGCATCATGCTTCTTAAGTCGTTTCTGAAATAATAAAGGGAAATAATGTTCGCTTCCGAATCAAGTTATTAAAGCATTTTAAACGTCAATATGTAGTTTTCTTGCATTCTTAAGTTACAACTCTTTTTAAGAATAATAATCTTGCGATTAAAGCTGTATTATTTTTATATTTATCTACCATTTTCAACATCATTTCCAGATTGGTTGGTGCCCATCTGATGGCTGTGTGGTTAGCGCTCTGGTCATGCATGCCAAAGATGCGGGGCTCGAATTCCGGATTAAGCATGATTCATTGTGGTTCGGAATCCACGTTAAGTTGTAGGTTCCGGCCTGATTAGCCGTCATTGTGCATAAAAATAGGTCGTTGAGCGTATAAACCAACCAACCAAATTGGTTGCATTTCTTCTATTTGTACAGCTTCTTTTGAACAAAATCAATTTGAAAGTAAATAATAATTTGCAGTCTTTTATCATTCATATAGTTAAGTTTAAATGACAAACGTAAGCAAATAACCATTAACAGAATATCTAAGAAAAAATTTCAATATTTTTTAGAAAGCAACTAATAGTGTGTCGATGCATGTTTAAATAATTTTCTTGGCTATTTGTACATAATAATGAAAAAGTACATTTAATCTTACAATAATTTTATGAATAAAACAAGGTGACAAAAAGTGTTTGCATACTCTCTGTAAGTCAACAAAATCAAATAGAAAATAAATCATTATTTGCAGTAATTTATTATTCATTCTGTTAAGTTTTAAATGACAAGCGTTAGCAAATAATCAAAGAATGACTAAGGAAGAATTTCCAATATTATTTGAAAAGTTATCCCAATTATTCGATAAAAATGGAAAGGAAAAGAGCCGAACCTAACAAAGCATGTAAAAAAATAAAGAATCGGTTTCGGCTTAAGATCGGAATAAGGGAAAGGAATTGACACAACGCTTTTCATCCCCCCCCCCCCCCCTTCGACGACGCGACTAGTATTTTAACAAACGAAACAGTTGTGCAACCAAATACCCTCCAGTTGTTTTTTGTCCTGTCCCTCGAATTTTGCATGCGAGACAAAGAAAGAAAGGAGCGAGGGTCTAGGGGCCAGAAGCCAAACTGACCTAAAGGGATATTCGAGCTAAAGTGACCCCCTTACATTCAGCTCTTTGCGAAAAATCTCCAGAGGGTAAATAAGGAGGGAAAGGAAACGTAAAAATGGATGTAACCTAGCTAAAACGAATACTGCTGGGCAAGGCCTATTCTAAGAAAAATTTACGACTGCCCATTACGAAATTCCATCCTCTCTCCCCCCCCCCCCTCACATCTCCCCTCTTCCTTTAAAAAAAAAAATAGAGTCTAATAAAGTCCCCAGTGATATAAATAGGTTATGTTTTGAATTTAGCTAACCATTGAAGTGTTCACCAAGTAACTAAACCCCTGTCTCGTCAGAAAAAGTTTCTCTCGTGTTAAGAATGTAATAATCCGTCGAAAGTGTCAAAGATTTCTTCTGATCCTGATATTGACAAAAAACTTGTTTAAAAAATATCATAAATGTATATTAAATAGTTTACAATTAACGAATAAGTACTTTGAGTCATCCTCTCTAAAACATTTTATCGGGTAGAAAATAGAAGGACTATCGGTTGAAGGGAAAAAGGCATTTGCGTTTTTTTTTTTTTTCTCCTCTTATTTTTAACATACCTTCTTAATCAGTCAAAATACCAGTGGGTAAGTATTTTATAGAGCCAGAGTGAACCAAATGCATACTACATTCAGGTACTGTGAATCAAATCACCTTCATCAATCTAGACTTTGATTTTTTGAAGTCCAATTGGATTGCTTAGGATTAGAGGTCCCTATGTGTGATTTCATTAATAATTGACCAAAAAGTTTATTCTTTACGCCTTTTCTTACTTATAAGCGTTTTCCAATACTTGATTCCCAAGTTTAAAGAGTTATATTCCACAATTAATTAATGTTAAAGATTTACTCATCAAGATGTTAAGTATATGCTTTATATTTCAAAAAAGCTAGAAAAAAATTTAAAACTATTTTTTTAAGTATTTGTAAATGCAATTACTTTTCTTAAAAAGAACTCAAAATATCCATGTTGTGGACTTGTATCTCCACTAAAATGGATGCGTTAAAATGCTAAAAATTACTCTTCATTTCTATTAATAAATCTCTAGTTTCACAGTTGGTTAATTTGTACGCTCAATGAACTATTTTTTGCACAATAACGGCTAATCCTGATGGGACCTACTGATACTTAACGTAGATTCCGATCCACAACGTTCATTCATCCATAATACAGGATTCGAACCCGGTACCTTTGACATGCGATATCAGAGTACTAACCTCACAGCCATTAGGTGGCCCTCTAGTTCGCAGAATTAGATTTGTTAATTTCTTAAATAACCAAAAACTTTTATCTTAATAACTAAATACAATATCTACTGATAATTTATCTTTGAATATAATAATAAATTGATTTTTAATACTTTAATCTCGTATCCTGCTATATATTTCATATTTATTTAAAATTGTTACACACCTTTTCATTGTGACGTTTCAAGAGTCAATCGTACGCAGTTGTGAAATTAGATTATTTTATTATGAAAAAAACATTATAAAAGGTTACCAGTCGCCATTGCTGCTGAAAGCACACATTGTAACAGTTTCGTTCCGCAGAATAAACTGTTGTCAAGTCACTGGCCCTCTAAAAATATAGCGTAAAGATAAGAAACAAAAGTCCCCTTCCTTCAAACCACATTCCTGGGAGTTGAGTGTTGACCGGAAATAGGGGGAGCAGGATCGAGGGACACTAGATTTATTGAGGAAGTTGGAAGATAATATTCTGTAAAAGACCTTCACATTGTCCTTGTCCTGTAGTAATGCAAACAATTTTGTCACACTCTTTTCTTGTCGCCAGATTTTCTTAAATTAATTCTTTTTGTGTGCCAAAACTATCGTATCTTGGAGTTTGTGTGTTAAATTGGTCTGAACTATGAATCTTTGAACTCTTTACTATACACATATGCATGCTATGATGGCCTTACTAAGCTACAAGGCTCAAAAATATCCCAATGAAATAAAACGTCGTTAAATGAACAAACAAAAGAAATATAAAATCGAATGAAAAAGTCCTCATGCATATTAGCAAGGGAAAAGCATATTATTTTAAAATAAAAATAATAATAAAAAGCATTTGTCATCAAATTGGAAAAAGAATTACTTGCAGATTAATAATATTTTTCTGAATTAAAATAAAATGTACACCCGCAAAAGGAATTTTTCTTCACTTTTTAAGAAAAAGAACTTAAGGAAAATACATTCAAAGTAAAAATTTGAAAAAAATATTTGAATGTTGGGCTTGATAATGTAATGTCACCAAATCTATATTTATAAGTAAGAGTGTATTTGCCTAATTTAACGTATCCTTTGAGTTCGAAGAATAGGAATGAAAGTTGGTAGGACCATAATTTGAGATATTTTGAACCAATTTCAACTGTGTCATATTTCTAATACGTTTCTTGAGTAACTCACATTATTTGAAAAACAATTTCAGTAGTAGGAAAATGCCGGTTCAACAACAGTGGAGGGACGGAGGGACGGGACGGGACCGATGACGTCACCCGGAAGTGGGCGTGGCCATGACGTCACCGGATATGACGTCACCGGAAGTGGGCGTGGGTATGACGTCACCGGAAGTTGAGTTGAGTTGTTTTCTGCTGCTGAGTGGAGTTGAGTTGTTTCCCTCCTTCTGCAGTTTTAGTTTCGGTTTCATTATAAGCTTTTATTGTATGACGTCACAGTGGGTATATAGTGGGAGTTACGTCATAATTTAATATTTTTAAAGTTTACTTTAAGGCGGTGGCAACAGTAGAAATAAAATAACACGTGGAGGGACAGTTAGAGGACCGGTGACGTCATCGCAAGTGTGTTTTAGTTGTTTCCTTCCTTCTGCTGTTTTAGTTTTGGTTTCATTATGAGCTTTTATTGTGTGACGTCACAGTGGGTATAAGTGGGAGTGACGTCATAATTTAATATTTTTAAAGTTTACTTTAAGGCGGTGGCAACAGTAGAAATTAAGTAACACGTGGAGGGACAGTTAGAGGACCGGTGACGTCATCGCAATTGGGGTTTAGTTGTTTCCTTCCTTCTGCTGTTTTAGTTTCGGTTTCATTATGAGCTTTTAATACGTGACGTCACAGTGGGAATCGAGTGGGAATGACGTCATAATAAAGAAATATTTAATTTTACTTTAAGGTGATGGCAACAGGAGTAATTAGATAACACGTGGAGGGACAGGATGGAACCGATGACGTCATTGCATTTGGAGTTGAGATATATCCCTCCTGCTCCAAAATGAAAACATTAACTCTATAAGTAAATGAATCATGACGTCACAGTTACAGTGACGTCATACGATTGTAAATATCTTAACATTTAGCTTTTAGAGGATGGCAACAGTCTACAGTTCTGTTTCAAGTTGATTTTAAGGCAGAGGGGTTGAGTTGTGTAACTCCTTCTCCTCAATGAAAACAATAAAGTTATAGGCATTTTATGTGTGACGTCATAGTGGAAAATTCAATAAATTAAGCTTTTAAGAGATGGCAATATCCTAAGTCTCTCCTGATTGGTTGGAATATATCACATGATTAGAACAGGTGGCAGTATGAGTCATCCTGTTTGAACTTGTTGGAGCATGATATTGTGTGGTGATAAGATAAGAGGGAGAGATTAGTCGATCATGAACGGGTTGATGGTCACGTGGAGCATCTATGGAGCAGAAATGATATTTAAAATGAAATAAAATGTTCTATTTCCTAACTTTGGTTTTATTCTAAGCTTTAGATGTTGGTGGCGCCATCTATTATTGTGGAAAAAATTTAAATATTCTTTTCGCAAATAATTCTACATCCAGAGCCGGGATTCGAACCCACATGCTAAAATGTCTTGGTGGCTCAGTTGTCTGTCGATATGACAACTGAGCTACCAAGCCATACCCTCAACAGTGTATATTCGATATCTATCAATCTTAAGTCTAAAATTTAAATTCAACAACTGGTGGCGCCATCTATGGAACAGAAATGATATTTGAAGTGAAATTAAATGTTCAATGTCCTATCTTTGGTATTCTTCTAAGCTTTAGATGTAGGTGGCGCCATCTATTATTATGGAAAAAATTGAAATAATCTTTTCACAAATAATTCTACATCTGGAACCGGGATTCCAACCTGCATCACAAAATGACTTGGTGGTTCAGTTGTCTGTCGATCTGAATTTCTAATACATTTTTATAGAATATTAAAGTTAATAATCTGAAGGCCATTAGCTAAGGGTTAAAGAAACCCTAACCCCGAGTTATACGTGACATTTTCAATATTTTACCAAAAGGTAGAATGTTAAACTATCGGACGTTGCCTTCGTGATAACTCATCTACCCCTCCCCCCGTCCCTAACCAATTTTGAATAATAATTTTAAATTAAAAAAAAAAAAAATGAATGATTAAAATTTTTGTTAATTAAATTTTGAAAAAGATAAAATATTTCCTAAAAGTTTTAAAGTTAATAAATGTGATGAATTTAATTTTCAGGAATTTTAAAATGACCATATGCATACGAGTGTATTCCGTCCTCTAACAAGTAACGCTTGTCATCGAATGAAGACAATGCTACTTTTGATACATTAGTTGTATACATCTGATGGTTTTCGTTTAAAAACCGCACCTGTTTTTCTCTCGTGTAGCTGTTGTTCAGTAAACACTCCCTAAAGAAAAGAAAATATTCATTTTTAATACAGTTCATATATTAATTAATTGCAAAATTATTATTTAGAATAATATAAATATAACACTAATTCAACTTACTTATAATGTTGATGCTTAACTTTTTTCTTTACAACATGTCTACAAATCCCCTTCATCGTTTTCTTCTCTTCCTGGTCACCTGTAATCAGGCTGTACATTTTTGCGCGCAGTCCAATGAATTCAGCAATGGGTTTTGCATTTAATTCGTCTTTGAAACATCCAATCTTTTTTTTATTCTCTACGCTGAAGCAGGGATGATCTGAAGGATAGTCTGATGTATCAAACAAATGACTATCTTTTGCCATATCCGCGTAGAAGTCCTCTGTTTCAATTTCGTAGGTGAGAGAATCTGTATCAGTGAAAAGTAAATTAACTCTCTCCCCATATTCTTGCTTCATGTAGTTGTAATGGAAGTTAAACATAAGCAATTTGCTTAACTCCAAAACAACAAAGCCGGCATAAATTGGCTTATTGAGCAAAATTTTTGCTTTACACCGCTGAACTCCAACCAAATCATGATCAAAAATCTTAAAAGATTTAAAGGTTGGAGCAGCAACCAATTTTTCAGCCTTTTTCTGCGTGTTGACAAGCTGAACGTCAACATGACCACGGACGTTCTCTAATGTTTTCCCATACACAGCGTTATTTAATAATTTAAAGAAATTCTTTTCAAATGTAGATTTTGATTCCTTTCTTTTATCTGTGTTAAAGTTAATATATGATTGTAACCAGGGCTTTTGTGTAAATTTAACAATTCTGTGAACTTTCTCCAATTTTAATCCAAGATTTATGTATAATTGCAGATTTCTATGATAAATGACGTATTTTCGTTTATCTTTGAGATTAGGGACTAATTTTGTTGTTGGTGTAAATGCGTTTTTTAAAGCACTTTTGACATAAGCAGAAAGTTCATTATGTGAAATTGAAAGCTTTTCTGGAGCAAGTGGATAGTCGTTATGTGAACTATGTAGGGATTCGGGATAAACTAAATCAACTTCCAGAATATACCCTTTCTCTGATTCTTCGGGGAGAGAGAGAATTTCACTAATCACTTTATCAGAGGGTGTAACCCATTCAAAATTTCCACAAGGAAGTGGTTGTGACATAGCCCATCCTGAAATAAAAATATATGTATTATTTATACAAATCAAATTATAATTATCAAATGAAGATTTAGAATTTGATAATAGAAGAGAATTTATTGAAATTAATATTTTAAATTATTAATTGAAATTAATTTAAATTGAAATTAAATATTATAAATTTAGGAAATGAAAATTTATAATTACTTTGTTGAATAAGTAAATTAATTAATTTTAATTACCGTATAAATTGTTGGCATCGAGATACATAATATATGTGCTGGGCTTGCTGCTATCAAAGTTAGGTAAATATTTATTGTTCGCTTTAGCCATTCTCTTGCTGATCATAGAAACTCCCCCACGGATGCCTTTTTCAAACAAGAGATGCATTTCCAGATCTGTTAAAAGCTCCAAGGGTTCTGGAGACATTTTGAGTGAAGCCTGCCACGCTAAACCGGGGGATGTCATCATGTGTGCAGGATCCAACTCATAGTAATTTAAACAAAGCGAACGAAAATTTTGAAATACATCTGCAAGCTGCAGAACATCACTCTTTACATATAAATCATGGTATTCGCCTAAGTTTTGAATGTTAAAAGCATTCCATACATTCTGGGCATGTTTGTAGTCTTCAGAAGAAATGTTCTGTTCCGTTAATTTATTGTAAAATGCATCAGGTGGTGGAAGTGACGTTTCTTTAAATTTATCAAAACAGGATATATAATCGTAAGGATAAATTCCCTTTCGAAGTAATAAATGAAGATGTTGATGAGGCATATTCTCCTTTAAAATGTTGAAATCATCTTCTTCCAAATTTTCAACAAGTTTCTCCAAGGATGTGGGAAGAAACTGCAAAGAATCAATGAACTGCAATGTTATCCTTGTTCCACAGTGCTCCTTTTGAAGGCCGAAAGAAATGTAATTTTCCATATTGTTTGCTATAACAGAGAATTGATGATCTTTTACTTCACCAAGTTTCTTCATGATGTGGTGAGCATCATATTTCTTAAGGTTGTGAAAAACTACCGGAATCTTCTTTGAAAGTTTAAATTGAAGATTGCACTTGCTATGAGCTGCACCATGGAATTTTGATGTTAGGTGATCGTGATCACGAATTCTATCTTTTCCTAAGGGTTGTTTACAAATACTGCAATTTATTGCACTATGAAATAGTTTAAAATCTTGTGATGTCATCTTCATAGATTTATTAACAATAAGTTTACTGGCCAATTCTTCTTTTTCTTGAATGATGGCTTGTAGAAAGTGAGATATAGCATCACTACCCCGATAAACTTGAATTGGTTTTACACTTTTTCCCTTCTCATCTACAACAATATAGGAATAGCCACAAGGATCATGTCTTGAAATTTTTTCTGTAAATGAGTTGGTGCTATTAGGTTCACAAGTGATTATAGGTGTTATAATAGCTTCAAAATCAGCATAAATTATGAAAGGAACAGGATGTTGATAGTGAATGTTCTTAAAACTTAGCATTTTATCTTTTTCAGTGGGCATTTCAATGCGCTGAATGGCATGTTCGTTACATATTTCAGAATGAGCTGTTAATAAACGCGCTTCACTGAAACGATGCATGCATCTGAAACAGTAAAATGATGTGTGTTCATGTCTGGTAAGGTCACCCAATAGTCGACTGATACTGCGTATTAAACAGTAATGTCTCTGCTCTCCATTACTGATAAGCAAGAGATTGATACAGTCCTCATCAGTTCGTTTAGAGATGTATAAAGGGAATACCTCTTCCTCAAATCCAAATACGTTGATTCTAAGATTATTCAATTTCTCAACAGTAGAAATTTTTGAAATAGGTACTGGGAATTCAACATTTCCCATTTCAATATCACTTTCATTTGCAAAATAATGGCTAACACGATGTGGATTATTCAAATAATCTATTTGCATCTTATGGGCCAGAAGGCACCAAACAAGACATTTATTGTCATTATTTTGTATATTAAGCACTGCCTTTTTGTGAGCAAGTTTTGCTGGCAAAGGAAAGTAGCTGGAAGCAGCTAAAGGATGATACTTTGCTGATCGAACTTCAAGAATTTGAAGTTCATCTAATTCCCACCGAGAACCATTCTGAACAAATTCTTCGAATGATGTTAAAACTTTAGCAATAGCCGTTCCAATGTGTTCGTCAACAAAATCACTCGTCAGGTCAATTACACATTTTGATCGGAAATGAGTGGATAGAAACTCCTTTTCCCCATCTTCTCCAGCCCTGCTGAAAAGCAGTTGAATTGTGATATACCACTTTATTGCACCTTTATCGGAAATTTCAGTTATGAGACATTCTCTCATTTCGCCTCTTGATTCATTTAAAAAAGACAATACGCCATCGCTGGGGTTTGATGGCGAAATACTATATACAGTAAAGACTTCAAGAGCTTCTCGTGCAACCCTTTGTCGCTTGCTGGGTCTAGGTGTTGGTGAAGATTTCCGCTTCAGTGGTTTGGGGTGAATGTCCCTCACATGCTGATTTAAATTTTGCTTTGTGGAGAAAGTATCCTCACAATCAGAACAGGTGAAACTCTTTGAATGAACAGCTATGTGGCGTTGCATCACATCCTTCCTCTGAAACTGTTGATCACAGATAGGACAATTAAACATAGGTGAATCCTCCTTATGACTTTCCAAATGGCGTGAAAGGTTGGAATTAGTGGTGAAAGATTTCTGGCAAATTCCACATGAGAAATTCTTCACTCCTGAATGGGTTTTTAAATGTCGATTGAGATGATCGCTATGTTTAAAGGATCGGTCGCATATGGTACACACCTGTTAAAAAAAAAAAAAAAAAAAACACTTTAAGTAACATGTTTCTTAAATGAAAAAAAAGGATACTTTTCTGTGAAATATTACAAACAAAACATTTGGAAAACAATCTGAAATATCTATTTCGAGGATAAAGTTTTATTTTCACTTCATTTGAAGGATTGACATTAACTTTGAAACGGATATGCTTCTAAGTATAAATTTATGAAAAATTCGAGATATGACTAGAGTGGTTTAAAATTAATTATTTCATTTTAAAAACATTAAATCTTTAGTAAAAAAAAATCATACAGAGAAACAAATATTTTTCTTTTAACAATTCTATATTCAAGAAATATTTCCATAGTGTGGCATTCTTGAAGATATGAAACACCCCCTCTGATATACACATGAAAATACTTACATGATTTCCCCCAAAAGGTCCAACAACTAATTCATTTGAAGGTCCAGCAATCACTCTAGTCGAAGGTCCAGCAACTGATTCATTTGAAGGTCCAGCAATCACTCTAGTCGAAGGTCCTGCAACTGGTTCCTTTGAAGGTCCAGCAAACACTCTAATCGAAGGTTCATCAGTGTTTACAGTGAGAGACTGAAAAAAAAACTTTTAATAAGTAATTTCACCACTAATATTTTAAGGTTTCAATTTGCAACCTTATATAATATCTATCTATCCTTAGAATACAATACTTACATTTAATATGGGCTTTTTTTGGTGAATTTTCAAATGACGGTTGAAATGTCCCCTATGGTTAAATCGCCTTGAGCAGATTGAACAAGTCTAGTAAAAGAAGAAAAAAAAAGTTAATTAAAAAAAAAAACATTCTTCTATTTCCTCTTTACAAAAATTTAAGTTAAGTTCGTTAGATAACTTACATGGAATTCAGTATCTTTATGATTAATAGCTGCAATCGGAGCAGGTAAATTGGGGAAATCCTATAAATTTGAAAAAAAAAAAAAAAAAAATTAATTTTCTTCAAAATATTTGAAATACTTCGTATTATATTTCAAATGTTACTTACAGAAATTGATTCCAGAGCGAATGGTGCATTCATGATACGGCTTTCTACACGAAAGGATACCTGGCCGTCCTAAAATAGGCAATAATGATCCATTAAATTTTAATTATGAATAAAATATTTTATTTATTAATAAAGTATTAAAAAATTTGGCGTGGATTTGGTGCAACATTCGCTATTTTCTAAACATATTATTAGAAAGTACTTTTCAAGTATTAAAGAAAAATTTGGCGTGGATTTAGTGCAACATTCACTATTTTCTAAACATAACATTGCAAAGTAATTTTAAAGTATTAAAATTTCAACGTTTATTAAGTGTAACTTTGATTATTTTCTAAACCGAACATCGAAAATTAGTAAAGTGATCACTATTTAGCGATAACCCAGACATGACCTAACACGAAAATTACCTTAAATTCAATTCCTAACCTAACCTGCATAACCTATCCTTTTGTTGGATAGGAAACGGAAGACCAAAAAAAAAAAACTATTTTTCAGACAATTTGCAAGAATGGAAGTTAAACAGTTGCCATACTCCAGTCCTACTATAAGGTTGCCGGATCAGGTTTCTGAGTAACTAATGTTGATTGTAATGACTAAGGACAATCGATGCTGCCTGTAGGCCCGAAATCAACATTGGAAGCAAAAATGTCTGCAAATCCCTAAGTGGTCTTGTAAAATTAAAACATTAAATAGCAATCTACTCACTAATCCAGATGAATAGTCTGATGTATCCATTTTCTCAACAGCACTAACTCCTGCGACATTCGTATTACCAGACATTATTTCACAATTACTAAAATTAGATAAGGACAGTTATTACATTTAAAAATTAATTACAATTTAAAAAAAAAGGTCATTATAATAATTATGCTAACATTATTTTTAATAAAATTAACACATAAAAGAATGAAATACATTTCGACCTTTAAATTAAACAGATACATAATTTATTTAAATTATTAACATGCTCGTGCTTGCAATAATCTTATACCAGTTACTAAAACAATTTTTCAAAATTATTACTCTTCAAACAATATTAATTGAATTTACTTAAAGGAAACAAGTATTTCAGATTGCACTTTAAATTTAAACTATTAGTTATTTACATGTCGATGCTTGTTATAATCTCCTAACTATTGAATTTATATTATCAACATGTGCATGCTTGTCACACTAGTAAATAAAAATGTTCCAAAATGATTACTTTAAAAAATAATAGTTAACAAATCAAAATGAATACAGTAAATAATTAAAAAATTTACATAATATGCGAAACGACTTACCTAAGTAATTTAAAAGAATCTTCAATAAATCCGTAGCACGTGGTAAAGTTCCGATAAATGTGGTAAAGTACTGAAGACTAGTACGTACAGCAAATTTAAAAACTATAGCTCGAATGATTGCAATAGCTTTCAGAATGTCTGAGTAATGGAGTCTGATTAAGGCATCATGTGATTTCTATCAACCAATCAGGTTTCACGATAGAGGGCGATGCCGTTAATGGATCAATGCAAGGAGTACGAGAGTATAGAGTGAAGTCGAGTTGAGTTGTCGTGGGACTATAAGCAAAAGATCTTACTTAAAACATTCAAAGTAATAGATGTTTCTTCTGTGACGTCATCCCCACTGTATTTCAATTGCCAAAGATTAATAGTGGGTTTTAGTGGGACAACTTGTAAATGAATTATAAATCATGTATTGAATAATTGACGATAGAAATATTAATTAATAACTGATTAGTGACAATTATTAGATATCATTATTAATTTATTATTATTATTTTAATTCTTATTTACTATTTGAATTCTTATTTATTGTTTTAATTATTATTAATATTTAAATTATTATTCTTATTTTAATTCTTATTTACTATTTGAATTCTTATTTATTGTTTTAATTATTATTAATATTTAAATTATTATTATTTTAATTATATTATTATTTTAATTAATTTTATTATTATTTAAATAATAATAATAATTGTTATTAGGTTTTAAAAAAGTAACTTGTTGAAAACGTTTAAAGTTATATGATTTTATTATTAGTTAAATATTAAATTTTAGCATAGAAGATGGTCTTTCCTCTAAATCTTCAATAGTGACGCCCTCTAGTTATTTTTCAAACTAATTTTTTAGAACAGAAATCTTTATAAGGTAATGCATCTACACGTTTCCGTCAGTTGTAGAGATGGAAGTGGTGAGTGAAGTTACTATTGGATCTTTCTTATACTTCGGAATTCTTCTAATTTTTGCTTTTATTTACATTATGACAGATAGTGATCGATTGTCGATTGATTTTATTGTTCGGCAAAACAAAACAGGAAATTTTTCGATGTGAAAATGCTAAGATTTAGAATAGAGATACGGATTAATAAAATATCTTGTTGTAATGAATGCAACGTATCAAGATCCAGCTCACGTAGCAAGTTTCGGTGGTTTCCTTGTACCATGCTGCGAAAGGCAAAATTCCAAAGAAAACCATACAGAATTGGCTAAGGGGGGTGGATGCGTACACCCTACACAAGCCCATTCGTCATAAATTTCCTACCAATCGGGTGGTAGTTTATAATATAGATCAACAGTGGCAAGCGGATTTAGTAGACATTCCAAATTTAGTAAAGTTCAATGAAGGCTATCGATATATTTTGTGTGTTATTGATATACTGTCAAAACACGCATGGGCAATTCCTCTCAAGCATAAAAAAGGTACTGATATTATTAAAGCCTTCCAAATAATATTCAATGAACGTTCTCCGAAATCACTTCAAACTGATCAAGGAACAGAGTTTAAGAATAAGCTGTTTCAGAATTTTTTAAAAAAGAAGGGAATCCGATTTTTCACCACATACAATATGTCAAAAGCATCCATAGTGGAACGTTTCAACAGAACATTAAAGAAGAAAATGTGGAAATATTTTACTGCGAAAAATACATATAAATATATAGATGTATTACAAGATTTTATCAAGAGCTATAATCACAGCTATCATAGAAGTATCAAACGACCTCCTATCCAAGTGAATGCAGAAAACGAACACGATGTTTGGAATACATTGTATGGGGATATGGATAATTTACCTAAACCCACTTGTATATTTAATGTGGATGACGTCGTACGCATTTCAAAGAAAAAACTAACTTTTGAAAAAGGGTATGAAACGAATTGGACAGAAGAATTATTTATCATAACAGAATGCGTGAAGAGACAACCTGCAGTGTATAGAGTGAAAGATTTATTAGGAGAGTCAGTTCTAGGTACATTTTATACTCAAGAGCTACAAAAGGTGGCAATGAAAGATGAATTCAAAATTGAAAAAGTTTTAAAGAAACGTATACGGAAAAAGAAAATGGAATATTTTGTGAAATACCGTGGATATCCTAATAAGTTTAATCAGTGGATTCTTGCTTCTGACTTACTATCTCTATAAATACTGGTAACATGTATTCTGAGATTCATTAGTCATCATGAGTTTCTACATTACACTTATCTCGGATAGTTCCATGTCCTATTTCCCTGAAAATAAAATTTCTCATTTTATTACTCGCTTACCCATACCAGTTGAACTTCAAGGAGAATGGGAAGTTGGAATGGTAGAATTACTATATCCTCATACTTGGTACAATGTCAATGATCAAAATAATTTAATCGGATTTGAGACGAGTGGAAAGTTAGAGGTGGGGAGAAGATTACCTCCTGGATGTTATGAGACGGTTTCTGATATTTTGAAGGCTATTTATGTGAAAGAACATGATGATAAAATTCTTACAAGTTATAATGCTGTCACGAAGCGTGTTCAGATAACTGTGAAAAATAATGCGAAACTCATTTTGTATTCAGGACTAGCTGAAATGCTAGGATTTGAACCAATGGAAATAACTTCGTTTGACGCAAGTATAGAAACAACTGTTGTCAGTCCATTCGTTGCCGACCCTTCTGCCCACTATCGTGTTTTAATGATTTACACTGATATTGTAGAACAGCAAATTATAGGCGATGTTTTAGCACCTCTCCTTCGCGTGGTTAGAGTTAGAGGACAAGATGGTGAGATGATCAGTGAACAATATGATAGACCTCACTATTTACCTGTAAACCGGAAAATGATTGAGACTTTAGAAATCGTTATAAGGACTCACGCAGGCTGTTTAACGCCATTTGAACGTGGGCGCTCATACGTGAAGTTACACTTTCGGCAGAAGTCGCTCTCATAATGTATGTCCCATATCAGTGTTGTCAAAAATCTTTCGAAGATTATTATGTGCAGCAGACGGGCAAAGGATTGAACTATTATCAGGGTAGTCCTTATCAGAGAGGATATGGATTAGGTGGTCTTTTCAGATCATTTTTCCGTGCCGCAGCACCATTACTGAAATCGGGTGCTAAAGCTGTTGGGAAACAAATATTTCATAGTGGTGTCAACTTGATGAATGATGTTTCTCAAGGACAAAATTTTAAAATGGCAGCCAAACGAAGACTCAAAGAAGCTTGAAATGTATTAACAGATAAAGCCGCCAACAAAGTCAAGACTATGATTGGGAATGGAAAAAGACATAAAAAGCGTAAGCAGAAGAAAAAGTCTATCATTCCACGTTCAGCCAAGAAGAAGTGCACAACGCGCGATATTTTCTCCTAATGGCTTCCTTCATCTACAAAGACTCTGCTCCATGCGTCAAATCGGAATTGGATTTATTTTCAATTCCCCCAACCCAGACCGTTATTGAAAAAGGACAATTTGTCGAGTTTCACCCCCTTTCAAGTGCTCGAGATGGTGGACCAATTGAATTTTCAATATCAGGAAGTGGTGAAGAATATGTGGATCTAGCTGCATCTTATCTACACGTGAAAGTGAATGTCGCGAAATCGGACGGAACCAAACTATCGGAAAATGAACCAGTTGCTCCCATCAACCTTTTCCTTCACTCGCTCTTCAGTCAAGTGGATGTCAGCTTAAACGAAAGAAATATCTCCTCAGCAAGTAACACCTATCCTTACAGAGCCTATATCGAAACTTTGTTAAATTATGGAGAAGATGCTAAGAAAAGTTTACTCACCTGTGAAGGATTTTTTAAAGATACACAACCTGACATCGTGAATCCCTTAGATCCTGTATTAAAGAATCGTTTGTATCTTATCAAAAACAGTCGAACCGTGGACATGATTGGACAACTGCATTGCGATATTTTCCAGCAAAATCGACTGATGATTAACTTAGTGGATATCAAAATTAAATTTATACGCAGCAAACCATCATTTTGTTTAATTTCTACTGAAGAGAATGCTGATTATAAAATTGTTCTTGAACATGCATCTATATTTATTAGAAAAGTGAAGGTGAGCCCTGCTGTTGCTATCGCACATGTCAAGGCTTTGGAGAAGACATCGTGCAAGTATCCAATTAATCGTGTGATTTGCAAAACTTATAGCATTGCCAAGGGAAGTTGGTCCTTTTTACAAGATAATGTGTTTCTTGGACTCATGCCCAAACGCGTCATTCTCACCTGTTTGGGAAATGCGGCAATGAATGGACAATACTCAAAGAATCCATTTCTGTTTTCCCACCATAGTGCAAATTTTGTATCTATTTACGTGGATGGACAACCGGTTCCCAGCAAGCCATTAGAACTGAATTTTGATTCTAACAACTACGTTCGTGCTTATTACAGTTTATTCTCCGGATTTAATCGTGATAAGGGAATTTACTTATCTCAAGAAGAATACTCTAAAGGTCACGTACTTTATGCATTTGATTTAACCCCTGATCTTTGTGACGGAGAACATTTTAATCTTCAACATCAAGGCAATTTACGTGTGGAAATTAAATTTTCTGAAGCCATTCAAGAAACATTATCGGTACTCATCTATGCAGAATTTCAAAACGTGATTGAAATATCGAAATCACGTCACGTGGTGTGTGACTTTCCGAATTAATGAATACTTCTCAAATAATTCGAATTCTCTCTGGGAATGCAAAAACTAAGAATGCATTTTTGGGTGTTTTCTCAAGTGATCAATTACCAACATCCATTCAAAACTTTCCAACTTGTTTCGTTGCCAACACTGACAAGTCCAACCAAGAAGGCAGCCATTGGCTGGCTTTCTATATTGAATCACCTACAGAAATATGTTTCTTTGATTCGTTTGGAAACCCACCATCCTATTTTGCAGGAGGAATAGCAGGTTATGTTAAGCCTTATCGACATGTAGAGTTTAATCCTATGATACTTCAATCCAATGTGAGTTCTGTGTGTGGACAATACTGTATTTTTTATTTATATTCTAAATGTAGTGGGCGTTCTTTGAATGATATTCTACTATCCTTTGTATCCAACCAACACTGTAATGATATCAAAGTGCACCACTTTGTAACCAAGCACTTTAGAATTGTAACACCATTTTATCAATAAAAAAAAAGTATTTAAACAGTAACACTTTGTCTCGTCTCTCATTCAACATGGAGTTTCCAAAGTTACAACATCCTTTTACGATGGTAATTGCCGGTCCAACAGGATGCGGAAAAAGTTATTTTGTGCGGGATTTGATAAACGAAAAGCAGGAGATGTTTTCAAAAGTTCCCGATAAGATTGTTTGGTTTTACGGAATATATCAATCCTTATACGATGAAATTGAAAATGTGACATTTGTAGAAGGTTTTCCGACTGCATTTAAAGATTTTTTGGGAGAGAATACACTATTTGTAATTGATGATTTGATGTCAAATGCTAACAGTCGGCTAACTGACCTTTTTACAAAAGGTAGCCATCATTTCAACCTGAGTGTTATTTTCATAACGCAAAATTTTTTCTACAAGGGGAAAGAAATGCGCGATATCACATTGAAAGCACATTATTTAGTACTATGTAAAAATAGACGAGACTTGAGTCAAATCTCACACCTTGGAAGACAATTATTTCCTCGTCATGTTAAACTGTTTCAAGAAGTCTTTGAAGATGCTACGAAAAACGCCTATTCCTATCTATTTATAGATTTACGTTCTGAAACACCTGAAGAGTTACGATTGCGCACACAAATTTTACCAACTCAAACGCAGATAGTATACCAATTTAAATAATATAAAAGTGAATAACTTTGAAGAAAAATATCATTTAGCAAGATGACGCTTAAGAAGGAGCAACTCAATCAATTACGACTGTTGCAAATTTGTCCGTTAAGGTTAAGGAAAACCCTATTGAGTAAACTCAATAAGAACTGTATAAAAGCCATTTGCGAATGTTGCATTAACACATTGAATGGAAATATCCCATTGACTACACAACAGAAGAAAGCGCTCTCTAAACATAAGAAGATATTACGAAATTTAAGTAATCGTAAAGTAGCTTTATCGAAAAAGCGTAAAACTATTTTACAGAAAGGAGGTTTCCTCAACGTACTTATTCCCGCTGCCTTGAGTTTGCTAACTACATTATTTCATGGCTCAAATTAAGAAATTTGCTCTGATACCCGAAGAATTAGTGACGAAACATACTGTTTCCAGTAAAAGACTTAGTGAGCTTGATAAGGCAATGATGAAGATTTTACATAGTGACTTACCTGATCATGAAAAATTAGTTCTCTATCATGAGCTGTTGAAGAAAAGTTTAAATCTACAAGAATTTAATAATTCACGTTTGAACGAGCAGAGGAAGATAATCGAAGAGAAGAAGAATGAAGAAGTTGAGAAAATTGAAGAATCAATCATAAAAGCTGAAAATAAAGACAATTTTCAAGATCTCATTTTATCTTCAATACCTAAGACTAATCAGAGAAAAGCTGAGAATGTTTTCTCCCTTATCAAGATTCAACCTAATATCTTATCGTGGAATTCCAATGGTGAAATGTCGCTGCATGGAAAAAAATTACCAAACTCTAACATTGTCGACTTTTTCAATTATATGTATAGAAGTAATGCTTCACGAAAAAGTTCATTTGATACTGTTTTAAAAGAATTAAATGTTCCGAAGCAATTTATCGGAAACAAGAAATTATTTACTCCACCTGTAAAAATTATTCAAAGAAAGTTAAGACAGAATGTAAAACCACCCTTAAAGTGGGAAGACTTATGATTCAATAAAGTACTCTTATTCAAACATGTTTAATTTATTTTATAAAAAGAAAATCACACAAACACAAAATTTTCAATTCAACAATTTTTATTTAAAATTTTAAATGATCTTTCAAAGCACTCCAAGAAATGACTTTGAAAAAATCCTCGTTAAAGTACTGTATGACATTTTTACATCTCAAAGTTTCAATGACATTTTTTACATTGAATACAAATATAGCATCGTCTCCAACAGACCAAGATTGATCATGAAATGAAACAGTCATACACGAATGATTTCCTTGCGAAAGATCACTGATAGCGCATCCATTACAGCGAAACAAGTTTAAAACATTAGATTCAATTTCACATCTTAAAGCTGATACATATTCATGAAATAAGTCAACATTGGATGGTATATTTACATTTTGTACACAATGCTCAAGAATTTTAGTTTTTAAAATAGATAAGTGACATTCTTTAATTGTTTCACATATTTCAGGAATCAACTCATTAATTTTAATGAGATTATTAAAGTCGACCTTTAGAAAAGATTCTTTAAGTTTAAACTGATAAAGTTGCTTTAAAACAAGCTCACCTTTACAGGATAAGACCATGAGTTGATTGTTACAAATGACACTCGATGTCGCATATTTGGTATCCACATGATGAATTTTATTCTGAAAGTCAGTGAACGTCTCCATGTTCATCACAATTTTTTGGTTTGTGGGGTGAAAGTTCTGTCCTTGTGCACTATATTGATCCATATGAATGAAGACGCGAGAGTCATATTGATGAAGAGACACTACAAATCCGAACCCAAGGTTCCACTCTTTGAGGCACTCACTAAATTTCTTTGCGGGGGCGTACAAACGGGTCATCCAATCGTCATCTGGAATGGTGTCGTCAAAGGGTCGCTTACGGGAAGTCTTTACAATTTTCCGGAAAGTAACGCTGATTCTAGGAGTCGTCACACTAACTTCAGCAGGAATCTCGTGGGACCAGAAGTGATTGGTGGGTGGTTTCATCAGGAGGAGTGACCCACTGCTCAAGGGAACTTTATGAGGCTGCAATTCTGATCGGGCAAACTGCATGGTTCTCGTAGCTCCAAGGGATAGCGTGGGAATGGTAGAGGCTGGGTCCAGGTCTTTTTCGTCATCCTTATGAGCTGAGATCTTAGCGTGACCATCAGGGTAGAAGTTAAGAAGAGCATAGTTATACTGTTGTCCAGTTTTTGCTTCCACGTCCTTCTTCATATCCAGCAATGTTGGGGTCCATGGTTTTGCGAAGACACTCGTCCCGGAGAAGGAATACGAAACGCCATTGTCCCCAAAACCAAGAACTTTTCTTCTTGGTGTGAAGCTTTTACCATTGAAGTTCAATTGAAGACTCTCGTACTCGTACTTCAATAACTCGTTAAATAACTGCTGTGATTTAGTTGCATCGTAAAAGCTTTCAACGAGTTGAATATTCAAATCAGACGACATCTTTAAGCACAACTTAGAAGAAACAGCAACTTCACTTAGCAAAATCAGGGGGAGAAATGGCGTTATCGTTAGCTATCAAACCCGTGAGTGACGCAGTTCATGCATTCTGATTGGCTAAAAGAAGTCACGTGACCATCAACCCGTTCATGATCGACTAATCTCTCCCTCTTATCTTATCACCACACAATATCATGCTCCAACAAGTTCAAACAGGATGACTCATACTGCCACCTGTTCTAATCATGTGATATATTCCAACCAATCAGGAGAGACTTAGGATATTGCCATCTCTTAAAAGCTTAATTTATTGAATTTTCCACTATGACGTCGCACATAAAATGCCTATAACTTTATTGTTTTCATTGAGGAGAAGGAGTTACACAACTCAACCCCTCTGCCTTAAAATCAACTTGAAACAGAACTGTAGACTGTTGCCATCCGCTAAAAGCTAAATGTTAAGATATTTACAATCGTATGACGTCACTGTAACTGTGACGTCATGATTCATTTACTTATAGAGTTAATGTTTTCATTTTGGAGCAGGAGGGATATATCTCAACTCCAAATACAATGACGTCATCGGTTCCATCCTGTCCCTCCACGTGTTATCTAATTACCCCTGTTGCCATCACCTTAAAGTAAAATTAAATATTTCTTTATTATGACGTCATTCCCACTCGATTCCCACTGTGACGTTACGTATTAAAAGTTCATAATGAAACCGAAACTAAAACAGCAGAAGGAAGGAAACAACTAAACCACACTTGCGATGACGTCACCGGTCCTCTAACTGTCCCTCCACGTGTTATTTTATTTCTACTGTTGCCACCGCCTTAAAGTAAACTTTAAAAATATTAAATTATGACGTCACTCCCACTATATACCCACTGTGACGTCATACAATAAAAGCTTATAATGAAACCGAAACTAAAACTGCAGAAGGAGGGAAACAACTCAACTCCACTCAGCAGCAGCAGAAAACAACTCAACTCAACTTCCGGTGACGGCATGGCCACGCCCACTTCCGGTGACGTCATATCCGGTGACGTCATGGCCACGCCCACTTCCGGGTGACGTCATCGGTCCCGTCCCCGTCCCTCCGTCCCTCCACTGTTGTTGAACCGGCATTTTCCTACTACTAATTTCATTCCAATGTTTTTCTTCTGATAATAAGTAATTAAGGAGATAATGCTCATAGCTCGCAATCGGCTGTACATTTTGAACGGGTATCTCTGAAGCTTTAATAAGTTGATAAAAGAAAGCAAAGAATACGGAAAATTTAGGGAGGGGAAGAAAGGAAAAATTATTGGCTTGCGGTGTTTTTTCCTGTACTTTTTACTACTGCCCAATTTTAGATTTACGACTGCCCATTTTCAATTTATGACTGCCCAAATGAGCCACGACTGCCCGTTAGAATAGGCCCTGCGTAGGGGGTAAATTGAATTGATCGCGTGTTTCGTCGCCTGCTGGTGTTGTAATGAATTTTGTCTCTTCAACACAAGTTTCACACTATCAAATTACCCGGAAAAATACTTCTCCATAGTAAAAAAAAAAAAAAAAAAAAAAAAAAAAAAAATACACCTTTTTTGAAAAAACCCTCAAATACCCTCATTTTCAAATTACCCGCCAACCTTTAAAATACCCGGTTTGCGGGTAATTACCCGCCAATTGCCAACACCGATACAAATACTCTTCTATTTATAGGAACCTGGGTTGCCAGATGAAAAAAAGTAAAATAATGCCAAATTGCTGTTAAAATAAGGCCAAAAAAGGCCAAACTGTGACGTCATCGCTAAATTGATGCCAAATGGGAAAAAATGCATGATTGTTCATGCATGTTCTGTATGACTAATCTAACCGAATTGCTTGGATTTAGATGGGTGGCAGATGGCATTCGCAATGCTTAAGCATTTTGAGGTTCGTTGGCAAGACAGAACAAGAATTTCACCATCCCTTTTGGGGCAAGATTCTTGGAAACCCAGTACCCAGTCCCTCTATCACTTATCTTAATTGATGTCGCCCTTTCCCCAAGAAGAAGTGAAAGGTCTACCGAAATCTATGCAATTTTAAGGGATAATTGAACGATTCTCCTGACTTTAATTTTCAACATTTTTGCTGGCGATTTTTTGCATTATGCAATCTAAAAGGTTTTCTACAACTTTAGAATATTATATTTTGATTTTACTTAGACAGTTTTTTTAGAAAAGTAATTAAAAAACGACCAAAGTTTACTAGATATTAAAAAAATATATATAAGAGAAATTAACTAAATTCTATTATATATAAACTTGAAATACTATTTTTTATAGTTTAAAACAAAAAATATCTCAAAAACTTTATTTGGAACCAAGAAATAACAAAATAATTCAAGAGAGATATTTCATTGATTGCCGGTTTATTCCGAAGATATTTCGCTCTGGAAAAACGCCATCTACATTTCTTCCCTTTCAGAGGGAAAATTCGACCAGTTAATTATAGAGCACTTCCCTTCAGTCACCATTGAATAGGGACCCCCCGCTATTATAGGAATGGTCCCCGTTTGCGGTTAGCATCCCCCTCCCCCCAAAAGAAACTCTCCAAAAACTGTTCTTCGTCTACAATTTCAACTGTGGAGTGTTTTGGATTATTTCAGTAATTTTGCAGCTATTTACTTCACAGCGTTTTAAATCTAATGTCAGTGTTTGTTATTGGAATTGACTCTTTATTTGTTCCTGAATTATTTTTTATTTTTCAAAACCTATTTAAAATTTTACTTAGCAGGAAGTTCTTTTGCCCGTAAATTTTGCAATTAAGAGGGAGGGGAAGTAAGAAGTCAGATATTTTCCATCATTTTCTTTGAACATTTAAACAAAAGTATAATAAGACACTTATATCACTGCTTATATACTGTCATATTTTTGATAGGCTGTCATCAGTTGCTTTCATTTCATACCGAACAGAATGTTATTTTATTGATTTTTTCATATTTGAGTTTTCTACAGACAGGCGTCGAAATAATTTTATGTGCTCCGTTTTGTACATTGACATACGAAACAATCGATTTATATAAGGAATGCAGGGTTCTGATCGGTTTAGAAGAATGAAAAAAGAATGATCAAAATTCATCGAACCGTCTTAAGAGTAGCTATAAATATCTTAAAAATGAACATAAATAATGGCATTATGTGTATATTAATACATTAATAAAATACACTCCTGCCACATTGATTCACATCAATTAGTAGAAAACAAAATACCGAACAAGGAACAACTTTTTTTTGCAATACAAAGAGACTGGTAATTTTTAAACAGCACACATTTCTTATAGTCCTCCAATTGGAATCCCCCCCCCCCCAAAAAAAGAGCATATTTTATGTCAATATTTCATGTTATTGTGATAAAAGTTTCACAAACGTACGCTTCAGTAAAATTAAGGTCATTCGAAATGTCGTCAAATATACATCCATCTAAACAATTCTGACAAAAGATTTATTTTTATTACAGATTGCTTTGTATGTATTTTTTAATTTGAGTCTCGTGTAAAATCGAAATTTTGTCATTGCATCATTTTCATTTCGTGATTTTTAAGTTAAATTACCGTTTCTTTCGTATTATCTAGTCCAACCATTATCTTATATATTTTTGGCATTGGATTTAAAATGGATCTGTGGTCGGCTAAAAGAGATCAGGAAACCTGGTCCTCTCCTTCTTTTTCTAAGAACTGAAGGAAATGTTTAGGGGGCCTTTTAGGGGTGTATTGATGGACAATTTGCCCTCCACTGGACATGTGAACCCCTGTTGAGAGGGGTGGGAAAGGAAGATAACATCTCACACGACCCCCTTTGCCACCCCTAAGAAAGATAAGGGAAAAGATATGGGAAAGTTTCCCTTACTGGTGGATTTTCCCCATTAATTAATCCCTCACTCAATCAGCTCGCACTGCCATCTATTGGATTACTTTCAAGAATTTTTCTGCTTTGATAGTTTGTTAAAAAGAACCTGCGGTTATTCTGCCTAGAGCCACCTTACATCCTGTATTCGGACAATCATTCGACCCCCTATCCCGCTTCTTGTCAACTTGCGGTCGTCACTGCTCAGCTCCTGAGGCCAAAAAACGAGTTTAAAAAAGGTATCGCACTTAACTTCAGGCGAAAAGCGTACCTTCTCACTCAAAAAGTTTGAAAAAATGGGGAAAGTTTATTTTAATTGGGATATTTTTTTCTGACTTCGAAAGTTGTGGAGAAAAAAGGCCGAATTAAAGAAAAGGCCAAACATAAATTCTTAAGGCCAGGCCCTTCTAAAAAAGGCAAAATTTCCCAAATTTGACCTTAAGAAGGCCAATATGGCAACCCTGATAGGAACTCTTAATAAAAACACACAACCGAAACGAAAACCAATGAAACTGATAAAATTTTGTTACAAAGATTTTAAACGATCTCATTGATCGAACTTCTTTTCTTTAGGCCCCGCCTTAACCTTTTGGAGAAGGGAGAATTATTTCAACAGATTTCTTAAAAGACGAGCGTTTTTAAATTTTTTTATAATGCTATAACTTTTAAGAATAAACTAATGATTACCAATGTGTTGAAATGGATTCTTCCATAAGTCATATTTAAACAATTTGTTTATGTCTTATCGCAGCGTTTACCACTAACTTTTAGAGACGGGCCGTATGACTTATGTTGGAGCTTTCGCGGGCCGAATACACCAAAATTTGGATCTTTATCATCGATTTAACAATATACAGCATTTCTGAAAACTGAAAAAAAAATAAAAAAATATCATAATAAAATTACAATTTGTAATTATTTAAAAATTTTAATTTAACGACAAACGATAGATACACAATGATTTGATCTAAGAAACCGACTAGAATTAAAAATTTAACTGTAATATTTTTTACATAATTTTGTTTTGAAAGTATTTAAAATTACTGACTTATAAAAACATCAAGATTCAAAATTTAATTATTGCATATATGAGTTGGATACCGGTAGGTTTTTGTCCCGTATTGTACACTTTAAATTACAAATAAAAATTTAATTAGTTAATTCAAACTGGAGTTATCGATGGAAATTGCGGAGATATACCGACTTTTGCGGGTCCGCACGAAGGTTTTAACCTTTGTGCGGGCCCGCAAAATGCTCTCTGCACCGTGTGAAATGCTCCATTAAAAATACATTGGTAAAACTTTTTGACGGCCCGCACTCGCATCCTCACCGTGTTATGAGGGTTATGAACTATTCATCATTTCGCTTTAATTCTGATCTTTAAACCCCTCATTACTTAGGAAACACGAAAAAAATTGGCGAATGTGCTTTTTTTTCTGGAGGTTTGTATAGAATTAAAAACGGGCTTATTGCACAAGGAAGTAAAATTTTTTGCACATTCAATCCATCGTTTTATGCAGAAAAGCAAAAATCTAAATACTGCCCATTTCATTAATGCTCCTAAAGCTAGTTTTGTGCTCCATGAAAATTAGAGAAAAAATATGTAAGCATGTATTATTTAATGTGTACCTATGTAGGTTTATTAGTTTTTTAATCTTTTATATCAATATTGATTTTGCTTCTGTGTGTGTGGCTGCCGGGAAAATCTGCGGAAGCCTAATAAATACACTTGTTGTCATGCAATGGGGTTGAAACTTGGCAGATAGATTCGATGACAACGCGTTCTACCAAGTTTTGGCGGCTGTCACTATCACTAAAAGATTGCTTTTACACACTTTTTTATAACCGTTTTGGAATATTAATAAATCCCATTTAATCTATTATTGTTGAAACTCTTTATTTTGCCAAATTAATTTTAATCAGAATAAATTAAAGGTAATTGGGTACGAATGCATACATTTGTTAAAGAGTGAAGTCCAATGAACTCAACATTTAACCAATCATTTTTTAAATTCTTTCCTGGTACAAAAATTATTTTAATCAGAATAAATAAAATATATTTAAACGGTGAATGCATAAATTCACATTCAATTTTAATCAATAAATTTTGAAACCTATAGTTTGCCGCATATTTTTCCTTATAGAAATGTTTTCAATATTTAATATTAGATGCAAACACCAAGAACACTCTGACAATATTGTATTAATGAATACAAAAACTGGCATTGCATATAAAAGATTTATATTAAAAACTTTGCTTTAATGGGTTATATTTTTATTTATAAATACTTCCTAATACAACTTCGTATTTTAAGACCATTTTTTAAAAGGAAAAACAATTTCAAGGATATTTGCTAAATACTGTGCAGTTACTAATTGGTTTGTAAATGTGAAATACTCTGCAAGTTAAATTTTTAAAAACTAATAACAAAAAGGTACAAATTAAATTATTAATTTTGTCAAATTTGAAAATTGGTTACTGAGCACAAAAAATCCTTTATAAAATTTTAAATACTCCGGGAATGTAAGGTAAATATTTTGCCTCAGAAAAGAAACGAAAGCAATTGCAATGGCTTATAATAAAAATGTCTGTAAAGTTTAATTTTTAGGTTTTGGCCTTGCATGCCGAAGTTGCCGGGTTCGAATCACAGGTTAGACGCATATGCTGTTTGTGGCTCGGACTCCACGTTAAGCTGTAGCTCTCGCTTGATGAGCCGTCATTGTGCATAAAAATAGGTCATCAAGCGTGCAAACCAACCTCCTATTTTTTTTCCTTTCTCTTCCCTCAGATTACACTAACACTAAATTAATATCAGCAGGGGCGTACTGGCCATAGGGTTGTCCGGTGCAATCACCGGGCCGGTCATCGTCTTTAATAAATGGGCCGGTCCATAAGTTTTTTTTTTTTTTCCCGTTTCTTTACGTTTTTGGAACATCCTGAGTTAAACTAGAAGTGTAGAACATCGCACAACTTTCAGTTATACTAAAATATTGACGAGGATTTGTATCATTTACCGATTTTATATTTTCATCATTCATTTAGCAAAAATGATCAGTTTGACGATATTTGTTGCCATAATTTTTGTATAGGTCTTAAAAAAAAACTGTCAAAATTATGATTTTGACGATGTACTTTTCGATAGTTTTTATACCTAGAGTCCACGCATATTGGAAGTTACCTACTATAACTCCATGTATGATATATTACCATTTTAGATTTAATTTTTCTAATAAACATACTAGTTGTATACCAGAACATTCTTTATTTTGCAATTTAGATTTTTTCTTTTTTTCAACAAACTATCAATGACGAATTATGGAAATCAAGTTAACTTAAGGGAACTATAAATAGTAGGGACAGAGAACATTTGATATAATTAAACCAATTATCAGAACAATTCCTTTATTATAATTAATGAATAAAATGTATTAATTATTGAAATTAATAACATAATTATTGGCATTATTTTATTATTAACAATAATTATTAAAATTTGATTATTAGTTATATTGAAAATTAGGGCCGGCATAAATCTAAAATCACCGGGCCGATTTTATGTCCCACTACGCCCCTGAATATCAGTAGTTAAGTACTCAATCAATATTAACTGCAAAGATACATTTCCTTTTTTTTCTTTCTAACTGTTGGTTTCTTGAAATATAAATAACTGTTCTATGGAACGCTATAAAAGCTATTTCTAAACCTTTAGTCACTGGCACATACTTTTCAGAAAGTCGATCTTTCATGACTCCTAAACCGACATTTTGAACTTTTAATGTTACTGCAATATACTTGACAGTAGTATCGTCAAAAGTTATAACCCACTCCTCACTCATATTTTTCCTGTTTATGTTACCCAATCGCCACTATCGACTTGCCTGCCAGAGAATGAACTTTTTTAATAATAATCCAAAATATTATATTCAATAACTTAAGGCCGACCAAACGGTATAGTGGTTAGCGTGCTAGCTTCTAGACCGCGAGGTTGCGGGTTCGAGTCCCGTGTTGGCATGGGTGTTTGTAAATGTATGTTGGCTTGTCTAATGACGAATGTTTCGGCGCGTTATAGCCCTCGTGTTGCTGACGGCGCCAGATAATCTGAATACAACCAACAACAACCAATAACTTAAGAAATTATATTTTACAGTTTGTTATGAGACAAACGTATTACAAAATGACGAATCAAAAATTTAATTTTAAAACCTATTAACTATAGAAAATGGAAAAGAATTGAACGATTAACTTTTTGCTGATCAGGATTTTTATGCTTGAGGAAGATAACATATTAGAGCTATACGATAGATCAGTTAAAGCTCAATCCTTTTTTCCTCTTTTGGATCAAAAAGTAGATTACTTGATTAAACCATAAACTTTGAATTTCTTTAAAAGGTTCCGGTTTTCAACTCATATTTTACATTCAGATCTTAATATTTAGAATGAGCGCACATATATTTTGAAAGGACAAACGCTTCAGGATTGTAAGCAATACAATCGAAAGGGGTGCAAAATTAATTCAAGGCTATAATGTAAGCATACCAAAATATAAAGATATTTCGCAAGTAGTTATTGAATGTGGAATTTATTACCAGACACAGTGAAACCTGCCCTCTCTAAACCTCCACAACCTACTTGGAGGTTGTGAGAGGACTGGTGACTCAATTTACAAATCTACCTATCTATTTCATTGTTGCTAAAATTTAGGCATAAAACTTATCCTGATGTTACTACTTGTTATTTGTGAAGATTGGGCTCAAGTATGTTTGTATCAATTTGCATCAAGTATGTCAAACAAGTAACAATGTTTGAAATTCCATCCTGGATTGTTAAGTAATTGATTCGTATACAATATTTTCTTTCATCTTCTCTAGTCACACTCCTTCTATAACCCCTATCTTATCTGAATATTTATTTTATCTTTAACAGATTAAAATAATTTTTTTAAACGCATCTTACTTGATGTTAAATTTCTCAATATTAATTAAAAAAGTATTAAAAAAAAATGTAATTCTAGGCAAATTTTCTATTTTAATAAAAGTCATTTTTTTCGGCCCGATCCATTAAAAATGAACACCAATGCACAGAAAATACGGTTTTCTTTTCTCGGGTAAAAAACTAATTTTAAGAAGATTATTTGTCTGGTGCCGAGATGTATCTTCATTCAGCACAAATACATCAGTGCACAAAAGCCATTCTCACGTGTTTTTGCACATGTCCACCAACTTAACCCAAGGATACAAAATAGTTGTGGCTACCTCTCTTTTGTAGAGAGTCCCGGAAGATGATCTTCAGGGACTCTTGTATTTCCCCCTACTCCATTTACCTGCAAGCACATACAATTTGAAATTGTATTCAAAAGCCCTTGTGTGAAAAAGAATGACCCCTTTCATTCGCGATAGTCCATCAATTAACACAATGGGGACTGGCACCAGATGGTTGATCTACCTTTTCGCTTACAGCTGAAAGGATTTATTCAAGAGGCTGTACAAGATGGATAATGTGAAAATAAAGAATAAGAAGAAAAAAAAAAAGAAATAAAAAAAATACACCGGATATTATTTTTTATAAACTGACACTTGGAATCTTTAAAAATAATGCATAATTAAATGCTAAAAAAGTTAATGAAAGTAATTTCTATTACTTGTAAAAAACATTTAGACTGCAAAGGGAAACTCCAAACCCTCTTTTCAATTTCCATGATAATGAAAACGCACAAGATCTATCTAGTGAGGGTAAAATATTTCTTAAATTAGGAAAAATAAATATTTTATGTTGTGAAAAATGGCAATTTTTGGATGCGCGAAGTATATTATTTTTTAAAATATAATTTTAAATGCATATTAGGTAAAAGAAATGATCAATTGTTTGAAATAGAGAGTTTATTTGCATTTGGTGAAATTTTTATATAAATTTATTGCATGTTTACTCTGAAAAGTGTATCTAACCAAAGATTGCCTTTTAGAACAATTTTAAAATTCAAAGTCTCAAATATAGACATGATACATAAAGTATAAATAAAATTTAAAAAAATTATCAGAGTAATAATCATAATAAATATGTTATTATTAACTATGGACAGGGGACGAGATGTCCGGGGTCGAGTTGTCCGGATCCCAATTCAAGTGTACCTCTCCTGATGGTGGCGCCCATGTTGTACAATTAACTATTATTTCAGTTACTAATATTAAATAATTAAACAGTAAATATTGTAAAATTTATATTTCTGACTAAGCCATTGAATAAATTACCAAAATTGTATAAATTATCAATCTTTACTAATTTAGAGTTTAGACTGTAAGGGAAATTACTATTATGGTGACCATTTTAACATTCCAAAAGGGACTTCAAAAGCCAAGCGTTGATGTAGTTTCATCTCTATGATATACCATTACCTAGAGAAATAGGCCGTAAATAAGAACAAAATAACTAGTGAGATAATAATTTGTCAAAAATTATTGTTTAAAACAAATTACAACAGTAAAATCAGGCTTAGTTAAGCTGCTGAGCAGGCATGGGCGCTGACAGGATTATTTGCAAGAGGGTGCAAGACTTCTAAAAATTTGCTTAAATCGTAAACTTTTCAGCAATGTTGATTGCAAATTCTCAAGGAAATGTTAATTAACTATTATGCATTAGTTTTTTTCTTTGATAATAAAATATAAAAAAATTTACGGTGTATAATTTTGAAATCCCCTCCTCTGTAGATTTTATTTGATATCCAACACAACCATGTCAAAAAATACTTGTACGGGGGCCGTTCAAATATTACGTAAGCACGTAAGGGGGGGGGGGGTTAGCGATTTGCTTATTTTTGCTGACAAGGGGGGGGGGGAGGGGGTATGAGTGATGCTTACGTAAGCATTTAATAATCCCTTTATTTCTAAAAAAAATTTGAAACTTACAAAAAATTTCACTTTTGTACACCGAGTTCTAGGATAGGCGACTTTCCATTCAAATCGATCTAAGGGATTTAAAATTACGTCACATAAGAGTGACGTAATCTGCCTTCAGCCAATTACAATCAAACATTGATGATGCAAAATACTGCAGTTTCAAAATGAATAAAGGGGATTCCCCTCTTTTGGGTGTTTGGAGACATGAATCCTACATTAAAACTAACTTATGTGACAGACAATTTTTGTTTTTGTTTCGCTTGGCGACTGGCGGGCGCCTAAGATGGAACAGTAGTTGGTTTAAGGTTCAAGATTCCGAATTGAGTTGTGTTTTGAACAAGTTTCTTTTTCCACTGCAATCCTTCTTGAACTTTTTGAAGATTAAGCAAATATAGTTGCTCTGCTTTCTGTTTGCTTTAAAAAAAAAAAAAAAAAAAAAAAAAAAAAAAACCATATGTCTTCATTTCGTGAAATTTTATATAAAAAGCTGTTTGAAGCTTTTGAAAAGTCTACATCAAACAAACCCTTGAAAGATATTCAGGATATAAATAATGAGGTATGGCGTCATTTTAAAAATGCCTCTAAAAATGACGAAGAACTAGAAGTGTTGGTGTTAAAAAGAGTCGAAGAAGAGTTGCGAAAGGCAACTAGAAAAAAATCCCTTCTCCTTGATTATTTTATAAAGGTAATTATAAACAATTTATTCATAATATGTTAAGATAAATTTATGTTAAGTATATTTTATCAGAACTTTTTATATTTCTTATATTCACCTTGGTTTTGACTATTTACATATTTTGAAAAATGTAGCGAAAACTAAAATAAGTATAGTATACTAGATTTGGTAATACGTAATTGTGTTAAAATTGACATCTTCTTTCTTTAATTATACAGATAATTTATCTTTACTTGTGCAATCTTTTTGGAAGTATTATTCAACTTTCGTCAATTAAGTAATATAATTCAAGAAATGAACTCGTTTTTTATTAAATATTAAAGAGCATTACTAAGATCAAAGTACATCATGAAATATGAATCATTCGCTAATACAGCCGACCAGTTTTAATAACCTAGTATCTGACAAAATCGTCAAATGGAGTATTTTTAATTCGTATCATAAGCTCTTTTAGCAACTGCTGCATGCACTCAGATACAAACTAATATATAGTTTTGAATATTTAATTCTTTAACGTAGAAACGTATCTTTTTTCTTATTGAACTCACTGTGTTTTTTGCTCTCTTCAACTGCAAAATCATCTGTAATCCAGATAACTAGATTGCTGAATTAAACCGCAGAATATAAAAGATACAATTTGTTCCACTCAAATAACCCTATATGAATTAAAAAAATTAAAACTAAATTTCTTTCTAAGATATTGTGTACTAAGGGCAATTTTTAGAATTTCTGTTAAGAAATTGTATTAAAACTTTCAATTTCAATGCAACCCCTTAAAATATAGTATATTTTCTCTTGTTGCTTTGTAATAGTATTTTTTTTATGAAAGTATTTTTTTTATGAAAGTATTTTTTTTATGAAAGTATTTTTTTATGAAAGAAGTATTTCTCTACTTTGATAATATACTCGAACTTAATTTTGTAATTATTTAAATGTTAATAAAATTTACTTTTTAAAATTGTCGTAATGCATGTAGTGTGAGTCGCAATTTTATAACATTTCTTGTAGGTTTAATGTTAAATATAAAATTAACAATAATGTAATGAAATTTCATTTGATTACTAAGGTATAATAAGTGATTAATAATTATTAAAATATTTTCATTTAATTGCTGCATATTCTGTTTTATAATAAAAAAACCCACTTGTGTGAGTTACGCAATGGTAAATATTGTTACCTTTCAAATTTGTGTAAATAGTGTAATTGTCTCATCTGACCGGAACATCTGCTGTATGGCACTCCGATGCCTACGGTCACGAAAGCTGGTTTGGGCACAGCAGGCCTTGGCCCTCCACGGGCTGTCGCGCCACTGAGTTTAGTTTAGTGTAATTGGCACTTGCATAACTGTTTTGAGCTCAATTGGGCAAAGAAAATTTTCGCTTACTTTTATATAACTTACGTTTATGATAGTACTATGTTTGTGATCAATAGAGATAACTAAAAGTTTAGTCCTTTGTCATTTTGCTTAAAAAGCATAGAGAAAACTTTGAAAAATTAAAATTTATTATTTTATAAATGACTTATGAGAAATAATGTTTTTTTTTTGCTTCATAGAAGCAATTCCAGGTAATTTAAAATTATTTCTTTGTCAAATGTTCCGGTAATTAAAATTATTGTTGTGCGTCAAACATTTATTTTAAGTCGTGAAGGAGAAGCATCATTTCAAACTTTACCACAGAATATAAAAGATAATCATAATTTTTTTTAACAAATTTATATAATGAAGCTAAACTCAATTTCTCGCAAACATAAAGCTAAATATTTTTTTTTTTACATAATTCAGGCTGGTTCCTCAAAAAAGGTTGATGTGTCGAATGAAGTTGATAGCATTAAACCAACACCAGAAGAATCTCTATGTGATAAAATACAAAACGAAGAAAGCGAAGAAAATGAACATGAATCTCGAATAGATGCTAAGCATAAAACGCCATCTCTGCTGGCTTCCGAAAAAAAAAATTTCGGAGCAGGAAAAAAGTTTGAACGCATTGTATGCTGCTAAAGATTCCATTCCTAGTATGGAAATTAAGAAGCAAATCACTAAGCTTTCCGATGACCTAAAGAAGGAAAAACAGTTCTTAAAAAGGAAACTACAAAATGCAGAATACCAAAGAAAACACCGAACCTTCAAACGAACCAATTTTGAAGAAATCTGCCACGACAATCCAGAAATTGGAAGAAAATTGGCCTTGAGGGATTCAGTTGGAAGACCAAGTTTAAATGTGGATCAACCATTATTGCTTAAGACAATAGCAGACATAGCCATTATTGGCAGCGCAGCAGATGCAAAAAGAAGAAGTGAGGCGATACGGAGTGTTAAAACTCTCGATGTCTTGACTGCAGAACTAAAAAAAGTTGGATTTACAATAAGCCAGAGTGGAACCTGCCTTCGTTTGCTTCCAAGAAATGCCTCAACCATCGAGGGTCGAAGACATGTCACCACAGTTCCTGTAAAACTGTCCCGAGCTCAGGCAGACAACCACCGATCCCACATTGATACCCAGTTTGTAGCTACATCTATCCGCTATTTAGAAACTTTAGCTTCAATTCTTGGACCCACACAAGTGTTTTTTCTGTCACAGGATGATAAAGCTCGTGTACCTTTGGGAATTACAGCAGCCAATAAACAGGCATCGATACTGATGCATATGGAGTATCGGGTCAGTTTACCCGACCACGATTGGGTTATTGCTGAACGCCACAAACTTTTCCCTGTTTATGCTGGAGTGATTAGTCCAAAAATGCCAGGACAAAGTAAGGCCGTTGGTTATTCTGGCCCAACATTTATCGCCATACGCAGTGGAAAACACAGTTCATCCTCAGCAAATAGCCATGCACAAGATTTTGAGACCCTTTTAACTCTCAAAGAATTTGAAAACTTAACTAAAACAGAAGAAGGTTTCATTAAACCTGTTGTTATAATCACGGTTGATGGAGGTCCCGACGAGAATCCCCACTACCAAAAAGTGATATCTTTTGCAATAAATAATTTTAAAAAGCATGATTTGGATGCAATTTTCATTGCGTGCAATGCTCCGGGCAGAAGTGCATACAATCGAGTTGAAAGAAGAATGGCACCACTCAGTAGAGAATTGTCTGGAGTTATACTCCCACACGACCAGTATGGCTCTCATCTCAACGTGAGTGGTCGCACCATTGATGAGGATATGGAGAAACACAATTTCGAATATGCTGGGAAAACACTAGCAGAATCTGGAACTCTATGTGCATAGACAGTTATCCTGTTGCGGCCAAATATGTTGATTCAGGAGAGCCAGATAATATGGACTGTGATATGAACTGGTATTCGAAGCACGTGCAAGAGAGTCAATACTTTCTACAAATTGTAAAATGCGAAGAAAAACAGTGTTGCTCTCCTGCTCGTAGTGGATTATTTCGCATTTTAAAAGAATGCTTTATACCTCCACCTATCAAAATGGCCCAAACACCACACGATTTAATAACAAGTGAGGAAGGGGAATTCCTGGAATTAAGTCTCCGGCTAAGCTTGAACCTGCATGTCCCCATGGGGGGATTTTTAAAAATGCCATATGACTATTTTTGTCCGTCCATCAAATTACAATTGTCTGCAAGGACTTGTGGGAAATGTGGTTTGTACCACGCTTCACTAAAATCGACAATTCGTCATAAGAAAATTGTTCATGGCGAAAATAGCCAGAGAGCCTGCCTAGTTCAGCCTATGAGAATTGCGGCTCTTCGAGCAAATGAACTGATGTGCGTCATCAATTATGTAGAAGGCATGGAAGATACCGAGTGGATAAGCGAAGAGGAAGTTTGCCCAGATTCCTTGTGCGAAAAAAAAGAGGTCGCTATTCTGTTCTCGATTAACCAACTTTAAGAGGTCAAAAAGAGGTTAAACGTTCCAAACGAGTGATATATTTGAATGTCCTACTTCTCATATTTTCACAACTCTGAAAACTGGTGTGAATATCAATAAAGACAAACGCAAAAGAGCTATTCCGATCTCGGGTGGATCAAGGGGTGGAAAAGGGGTTAAACGTTCCAAACGAGGAATGTTCGAATGTACCACTTCCCATATGGTCACAACTCTAAAAATTCTTAAAAATATCAACAAAGACAAACATTGAAAAGTTAAGCTATTCCGAGCTTGATTAACCCACTTTAAGGGGTGGAAAAGGGGTTAAACATTCCAAACTCGAATATCCCACTTCCCATACAGTCACAACTCTGAAAATTCGTAGGAATGTCAATAAAGATAAACTTAGAAAAAGTAAACCATTCCGATCTCGATTAACCCACTTAAGGTTTGCAAAAAGCGTTAAACGTTCCAAACTAGGGATATTCGAATGTCCCACTTCCCATATGGTCACAACTCGGAAATTTGGTACAAATGTCAAAAAAGATTAAACATAGATACAGTAAGCTTTTCTGTTCTCGATTAACCAACTTTAAGGGGTCGAAAAGAGGTTAAATGTTCCAAACGAGGGATATCCGAATGTTCCTCTTCCAATGTAGTCATATTTCTGATATTTGGTGCAAATGTTAAAAAAATAAGTCATTCCAATATCAATTAACGAATTTTTAAGGGATGAAAAGTCGACGCAACATTGAAACTATACTAGGATTAACTTAATGTCTCAATTCCAATACAGCTACTACTTTGAAATTTAGAACTAAGAGCAAACATAAACACAATAAACTATTCTAATTTACTATTCACAATTATAAATTTCGTTTAAAATGTCAACAAAGGAAAGCTCCTATTTTGATAAATCAATTTTTCGGGATCGAAATGGGAGCAAACGTCTGAAGTGTAAAATACATGAATGTCTTGATCGCTAAAATGCTAATGGTAAAATTTCGTAGCTCAGCACGGGTATTCAGCTAGTGTCCTTTATATTTTCAGGTTAGTTATGGTGGTTGGTTGTATTCAGATTATCTGGCACCGTCAGCAACACGAGGGCTATAATGCGCCGAAACATTCGTCATTAGACAAGCCAACATACATTTACAAACATCCATGCCAACACGGGACTCGAACCCGCAACCTCGCTGTCTAGAAGCAAGCACGCTAACCACTATACCGTTTGGTCGGCCAAGTTAGTTATGTGCTTGTTAAGATTCATCGATGATCTCTACTTAAATGATACAAAACCGATAAGCACTAAGTTAACAATTTCAATACTTAAAAAGTGGTGTGTAATAAATAATCGGAAAAATAGGGAAAAGTCTTACTTTTACTTTTAAGAAAGCGTTTTTAAATTTTTTTTATAATGCTATAACTTTTGAGAACAAACTACTGATTATCAATGTGTTGAAATTGATTCTTCCATTAATCATATTTAAAAAATTAGTCATTGTCTTATAGCAGCGTTCGCCACTAACTTTTAGAGGCGGGCTGTATGACTTATGATGGAGCTTTTCGCGGGCTGAATACACCAAAATATCTATCTTTATAATCCATTTAACAATATACAGCATTTCTGAAAACTGAAGAAAAAAAATTATCTTAATTACAATTGATATTTGAATAAATTGAATAAATGATATAAAAATAAATAATAATTTTTATTATTAGTAAATTCAAGTCTAAAAAAGAAGTGAATCTCTTGTTCCAACATAACAATTTAACTTGACCTAGTTTTTAATAAAAAAATTTAAACTGTACTTCCAGATTACTTTTGTTTTAGTCGATATCGATTGTGAAACGATGGTTGTCGAAATCGTTCAGTTTATTTTGTGATAGAGTCGATGTCTGTCGCAGTATTTGTTGCAGCCAATCATAATAAATTCTCCAAATGAGATTTAGTTCAATTATTCTTGTATTTATACTTGATGAAAACCATCTTACTGAAAGCTTCTTCATGTTGTTTCTTCGGACAAGTAGTGAAAAAACTCTGTTCTACATAGTCAACAAATACTACTTCGGATAAATTACAGCTATGTAAAGAAAAAAGTCCAAATCGTGAAATTTGATTTTTTTTTATCTTGTGTGTTGCCGGCGGGCGGCATAAAAATCAGTCGCGGGCCGAATCTGGCCCGCTGGCCGCGTAGTGGCTAACGCTGTCTTACAGGGTTATGAACTAATCACCATTTCGCTTTAATTCTGTTCTTTAAACTCTTCATTACTTGGGAAACACGAAAAAAAATAGCGAACGTGCTTTTTTTTCTGAGCGTGGAGGTTTGTATAGAATTAAAAACGGACTTTTTGCACAAGGAAGTAAAATATTTTACACATTCAATCCATTGTTTTATGCAGAAAAGCAAAAATTTAAATACTGATATTTTATTAATGCTGCTAAAGCTAGTTTTGTGCTCCATGAAGAATTAGAAAGAAAATATGTAATAACGTATTATTTAATGTGTACCTATGTAGTAGGGTGGTTCGAAAAAAAAAAAAAATTATTTTTGAAACGCATGAGGTGAAAAAAGTTGATACACATCGAGATAAGAAAAACTGTAAAAAAAATTTTGAAAAAAAAATATCTTCCGATCGCGCATTCACCTCAAAGTTTGAAGAAAATACAAAAAATAACTATTTTTCCTAAATTTTTAAAAATTTCTAAACGTTATATATTTGAAAGGCAATAGTTTGCAATGTGTACTGAAAGGGTGGTATAACACAGGAAAACACTATTTTATGCATTTTTAAAACATATATTAATAATAAAAAATACTCAAAAGTTACATTATTTGTAAGAAATAATGATTTTTCTGTAAAATGGGTACTAATGTTATTCCTTACATTTTTAATTTTTTTTTAATTTTAAACATGCTATTATTCATTTGGTTCTCTTTTTTCTCGAGCTTTCTATCCCAGTGATGCATTTTGAAGGAAATTTTTGTTGAAAAGTCGGGCATTATGGATCTTTAAAAAAAAAGTGCTGTCCTAACGTCTTTTGCGTCAGCGCCACCTACTTTTGTCTTGTTTCTCTACATTAGCGTTCCACAGCTTGTGAGTGACAAGGAAACGAGTTGAAGTCTGATTTCAATGGTCCATAGTAACATAGATACGATGACCAATTTCCCCAGACATAGGCCAATCCCGATGTGAAACGATGTGAATCGGTCGTTGGAAACAATATTAGCCAATCTCGCCCAATTCTGGATAAAATATAGAAGAGGTTTTGATAAGCCGATGTACAGTTTTAAACTTGGGATATTTTATTTATGAGAAACAAAACTATGTGGTGGTTTTTACTTGTTTGTTAAAAAATCGTGTATTTTGGAATTATGCTCGGTCAGACTAGTCAATCTTATACTCTCGCCCTGTTTCCACCAATACAGCTGTGCTACCTCGGATGCGCCAGTCTTTGCTAACTAATGTCCGTTTGTTTTTCTTAACAAAGGAGGGGTCCTATTTCGAGCATTCCAATTAATTATGCCCACTCAATGCAGTCAGGATACTTACAATAAAGTTAAGTTTAGTTATCTTGAAATGCCTGATTGTCTTTCTCTAGGAAAGTTCTCGCGATTTCAGAACCTGATGCCTCAGTTTTCTTACATCTCTCCTTGCGTACAAAATCATTGACGAAATCAAATTTTTTGAGTGAGGGAAGGAAGCATTTCGTCCAATAACTGAGTTTAAAACTTGCAGTAAATATTCAGGGAGGTATCGAGACAATCGAATTGCCACATATATGTTCTTAGGTCCTTCAGAAAATTAATTTTTTTAATTTAATAATATCAAGAAGAAATAACTGAGTTGTGTTCAGTTTCATCTCAAGTTGAGGAATTAAACATTCAACACGTAAAAAATCAGTCAGAGGAAATTTTTCAAGGTTCTTCAATTTTTTTTATCTCACTGAAAGATGTTGTCCAGTTGTAGTACTATCTACGTGTTTAAATATGTCTCTGAATGATAGTTCATTGGAGTATAGGAGGCATATATCCCAATGTAGTGGTCTCCCAGCATGCAATTTGGTCTGTCAGATTATTTCCAGCCAGTTATTATGGCTGACCCAATCAGAGCCACGTGCGTTATGATCCAATGACTAAGTTAGGATGCGTTTTGATCCAAGTAAGTTTATGAGCTTCAAAGGAAGAGAAGGCACCACGAGAAAGGCCACCCAGACTGAAACCCGCCAAAACACAATTTTTATCAATGTTTAAAAGGTTATGCACGAATAATTATTATTAAATAATTACTAATTTGATTTTTTTCCATGTTCTATCTATTTCATTCCACACAATACAAACTAATGTACCTCGATAATTTAGTGATTAGCGTATTCTACGAATTGATGGTTAAAGGGTGTTTTTTGTATTTATTCCAAACTTTGAAGTGAGTGCTTGAAGTAAATAAAACAATTTTAACAAAAATATGTAAAAAGTAACGTTAGTATTCATTTTATAGAAAAATCATTTTTTTAATAAAAAAATGTATTTCTGAATATTTTTAATTATTAATATACGTTTTAAAAATGCATGAAATAGTGTTTCCCTGTGTTATATCACTCTTTCACTATACACTGCAAACTATTGCCTTTCAAATATATAACGTTAAGAATTATAAAAAAATTTAGGAAAAATAGTTATTTTTTGTATTTTCTTCAAACTTTGAGGTGAATGCGCGATCGGAAGATATTATTTTTTTTTTAAATTTTTTTTACAGTTTTTCTTATCAAGATGTGTATCAACTTTTTTCACCTCATGCGTTTCAAAAATAATTTTTTTTTCGAACAACCTACTATGTAGGTCTATTAGTTTTTTCAATCTTTTATATCAATTTTGATTTTGCTACTGTGTGTGTGCATCTGCCGAAGCCTAATTAATCCACTTGTCGTCATCCAATGGGGTTGAAACTTGGCTGATAGATTCGATGTCGATGGCAACGAGTTCTTCCAAGTTTTGGCTCTGTCACTAACGCTAAAAGATTGCTTTTACACACGTTTTTATAACAGTTTTGGAATATTAATAAATCCCATTTAACCTATTATTGTTGAAACTCTTTCCTGTTGCCAAAATAATTTTAATCAGAATAAATTAAAGGTAATTGGGTACGAATGCATAAATTTATTACGGAGTGAAGTCCAATGAACTCAACATTGCATTGCTTAGTAACGCTATAATTAAAAGAATTTTAGCCAATCATTTTTTTAAACTCTTTCCTGGTACCAAAATTATTTTTATCAGAATAAATAAAAGATATTTAAACGGTGAATGCATAAATTCACATTAAATTTTAATCAATACATTTTGAAACCTAGTTTGCCGCATATTTTTGTGAAAGAAATGTTTTCAATATTTAAAATTAGATGCAAACACCAAGAACACTCTGACAATAGAATCGGTGTTGTGTTAATGCTATTTATGTTTGGCAATTTACAAACAATCCTTTGAAAAAAAAAAAAAAAAAAAAAAAAAAAAAAATACTGAAATATATTAATTACTAGCTAAATACCCGTGCTTCGTTACGAAATTTTAACATGTGCAATATTTTAGCTAGCTGTGAGGCCTCTCATTGCGGAAATATGTCATTCGTGTATAGGACCCAGTTTTTGGCGCTTCGTTCGCAGGAAGGCTCATTGCTAAGCAAAATCGAGCTAGCTTCGTTCGCTGAAAAGTTCATGGACACATAAACACAGGCTTATTTCACTCGTTAAAAGGTTCATTGCTATGCAAGTATAGGCTCGTTTCGCTCTCTGAAAGGTTCATTGCTGGTAAGCATAAGCTCGTGTCATTCATTAAAATCTAATTGCTACGTAAAGACTTAATATTGGAAGCCTCTCCCTTGTCAAGAAAAAAAAATATTCCCCGTTAATACAATAATACAACACCCCTTTAAGATTATTTTAAAACTTGTTTGTGGAAAGCAAAATTAGAGGCTAAAACTACTTATGTTGAAACTTTCAGAGATCAAGGCCTATTCGAAGTCGCTTTTTGTGAAAAAATTAATTGAAAAACAAATTAAAATTTTAAGATTCTTTTTGTCAGTCCAATTAGAATGCCAAAACTACTTGTGTTAAAAATTTCAGAAATGTAGCCCAATTACAAATAATTTTGTAAAATATTTGTTAATTAAAAAAAACTTAAAAAAAAAAAAACTTGTTAAATTCTGTTTTTCAAAAATCTAATTAGAAGGCCACAACTATATATGCTGAAAATTTCAAAGCTGTAGCCCTATTTGAAATCTTTTTGTAATATATATATTAATTAATTAAAAAAATTAATTAATAACGAACTAAACAAAAATTTAAAATTCTGTTTTTCTAAAGTCCAATTAGAAGGCCAAAACTATTTATGTTGAAAATTTTAGAGTTGTAGCCCTATTAGAAATCGTTTTGTAAAATATTAATTAATTAATTCTAAAAATGAATTAAAAAGAATCTAAATGAAAATTTTAAATTCTGTTTTTCAAAAGTCTAATTAGAAAGCTATAACTACTTATGTTGAAAATTTCAGAGCTGTAGCCCAATTAGTAGTCGTTTTGTAAAATGTTTATAATTAATTAAAAAATTAATTAAAAAAGAACAAAATACAAATTTAAAATTCTGTTTTTTAAAAGCCGAATTAAAAGGCCAAAACTACTTATGTTGAAAATTTCAGAGCTGTAGCCCTATTAGTAATCGTTTTATAAAAAGTTTATTAATTAATTAAAAAAGAACAAAATACAAATTTAAAATTCTGTTTTTTAAAAGTCCGATTAAAAGGCCAAAACTACTTATGTTGAAAATTTCAGAGCTGTAGCCCTATTAGATATCATTTTGTAACACATTTATTAATTAATTAAAAAAGAACTAATTAAAATTTTAAAATTCTGTTTGTGATGCCAAAAATTAGAAGGTTAAAACTACTTATGCCGAAAATTTCAGAGCTCTACTAAAATTTTAAGTAGGTTTCTATAGATCCACAGAGCCACAGACAGAGAGATAGACAGACAGACAGACAGATAGTCAGACAGACAGACACACAGCTTGTTTTATTATTACAGATAAAAAAATTAATTAAAAAAGAACAAAATAGAAATTTAAAATTCTGTTTTTTAAAAGCCGAATTAAAAGGCCAAAACTACTTATGTTGAAAATTTCAGAGGTGTAGCCCGATTAGTAATCGTTTTATAAAAAGTTTATTAATTAATTAAAAAAATTAATTAATAAAGAACAAAATACAAATTTAAAATTCTATTTTTTAAAAGCCGAATTAAAAGGCCAAAACTACTTATGTTGAAAATTTCAGAGCTGTAGCCCTATTAGTAATCGTTTATAAAAAGTTTATTAATTAATTAAAAAAGAACAAAACTAAAATTTAAAATTCTGTTTTTTAAAAGTCCGATTAAAAAGCCAAAACTACTTATGTTGAAAATTTCAGATCTGTAGCCCTATTAGATATCATTTTGTAACACATTTATTAATTAATTAAAAAAATTAATTAAAAAAGAACTAATAAAAATTTTAAAATTCTGTTTGTGATGCATAAAATTAGAAGGTTAAAACTACTTATGCCGAAAATTTCAGAGCTCTACTAAAATTTTAAGTAGGTTTCTATAGAGCCACAGACAGATAGATAGAGAGACAGACAGACAGACAGATAGACAGACACACAGCTTGTTTTATTATTAAAGATTTAAGTATTTATGACTAAGAAACCAACTTTTTTATTTAACATTAATTTATCATTTTCTTTTTATCATTTAAATTACAAACCATTCCTTAGAAAATTACGAATTTTTGTATTTCGACATTTTTTTGGATGCTGAATCCAAATATAGGATAATATTATAAGGTTGCTATTGAACTTTTTAAAGTTTGGTTCTGTTTTAATATGTAGATGACCCTTCATGACAAAAAAAAATTAAAAAAAAAAAAAAAAAAAAAAAAAATTACAGGCAATTATTAAAAACCTTCCACGATTTACAACGGTACCTTTTGTTTGTTATTTCAACGATTAGAGCACAAGATATAGACATCGTTCTGATTTTTTTTTTGGGTATTGTACAAGAAGAAAATGGAAAAATACAAACAAATATTTTGTAAAGATTTTCTTATTTTGTTATGTTTTTTATCTAATGACTCAATAAATAACCCACAAAAAAGAAGGTTTTCAATACATTTTTCCTGTGCAATTACAACTTTTTGAACTCGGATTGTTTTCATAGTGTTTGACCTTTACGAAAAAACCTTCCACTCTTAACATTCTTTTGCCCCCAAAATTTGATTGAATAGATTGTTATCCAAGACGAGTCTATCTGACAAGTTTCAGTCTGTTTGGATGATGTAAAGTGGATTAAAGATTTTGTTCAAAGATTCTCCTCAAAGATTTCTCTCAAAGATTTCGCCTTTCATAGGGGAAGGTTTCAGTCATTAAACATTGCCAAATTGTACATGTTTGAATTAAGCTTGGTATCTGAATAATAGAACGCGAGTAAAAACTGATAATGACAGTCTTTTAATTACTTTGAGACTTTTAATGACAGTCTCTAAACTCGATAGTAAGCATTGTCAATTGTCATCAACATTGAGTGTATCAGCCAAACTTCACAGTTTCTTCTCAATTGGATAACGAGAAGAGGGTTTATTGTTGTAAAAACTTGATAGAATGTATTGATATGGACAACAAATGTATGTATAAAAATCCAGCGTGATAGAATGACGGTAAGTGAGTTTATTCGAATACCAAACCAACAATAATAGCGTGTGTAAAAGAGACATTTTAGTGATAGTGACAGTTCCCAAAACTTGATCGAATGCATTGTCATTGACATCAAATCAATCGGACAAGATTCAGTTCAATGATATGACGGAAATTGGGTTAATTAGCCCTCCTTAGATTTGAGCGACACACGCAGAATCGTATTTTAGGAAGAAAAAAAATGTTTAACATTTTCAAAACATAGTAGCGCTGCTGGATATTTCAACAGATATTTTTTTTTTATGTACATGCAATTATATTTATTTTGTTTCTTTATATTAGACCTAAGCAGATCAAATGTATACAACTAGCTGAATACCCGTGCTACGCTACGTAATATTAAAATGTGCAATATTTTAATGGATACAGATGAACTTTACAATAGTATTTCTACTTATTCTTTTCAAGCTATTTTTTTTCAGTCAAATTCATCATGTCTTACAGCAAAATGAACGCAATAGCAACTAAAAAAAATCAAGTGAGATTTTTTTTTTTGTATACGGAGGTTAGAGTTTGGCGATATATCGATACGACGATATTTTATCAATACTTAAAAAAAAAATATATCGATTATAAAAATATTGATACAATTTACCGATATATCGATATTTTCAAAAATTTTTAATATTTTGATGATCGTTTTGTAGTTCCACGTGTTTTTACGATTTTCTTTATTCCCTTTTCAAAAACTTCAAAGTAAAGTTTGGACTTAGGTGAGAGATAGTTACAATGGTACCCTAACCAAAAAAAAAAAAAACATAACGTAATGGAAAGATAAGATCATGTATTAGTAGTCATTAACATAGCGCCGTTTCTGTTACCAACGTGTGCCTGTATTTTCCATTTAATTTTAAAAATTAAAAACATTTCTATCAGCAAAATACTCGATAAACTACTTTTCAAACTTTCTTCTTTAAAAATAAATGTGAATTTATGCATTGAAATCCAAATGTATTTTATTCATTCTGATTGATAATATACAGGGTGGAAAGGAAATAACTTTCCCTGTTTGGCGGCATCTACAGCTAAAACTAATGAATGAAATGAAACCATATTTTATGTACAGACTATTGAAGGCATGGGGAGATGAATTCCAACAACAAAAAAAAAGTTAGTTCCAAAAGTTGCCACTAGGTGAGATTTTGGCGCTACTTGTACGTACTTTTGAGGTATTTTACATATCGAGATAGCAATTATGCAAAATTCTAATGCGTACATGACAGCAGCGCAACGCATTCCCTTTAAAAAGAAAAGAGCGAACGTCCAAACAGCGATTCTTTCATTGACTGTTGGTGATATGCGACCTACCTTACCTCAACGTGCTCTGCTAGTGAAACTGTACTACACTAGACAGTGCAATGCTGTGGTGGCTCTGCGGGAATTTCGAAGACTTCATAACCTACGTAAAGGTCCAATGTCTGCTGCAGCAGTAAGAGCGATGATTAAAAAATTCGAGGAAACTGGATCGCTTAGACATAGAGCTGGCAGAGGACGAAAAGCAGTATCAGAAGATGCAGTAACAGATGTTGCTACAGCTGTGTTCGACAACACAGGAATCAGCAGTGGTCCAATTGCTCGTCAAACTGATATGCCTTATTCTACTGTATGGAAAAAACTACTGTATGAGTAAAATGCTGCATTTCTATCCGTATAAAATCAGTTGTGTGCAAGAATTAAAAACAACAGATTACGATAAGCGCCTAACTTTTGCGTTAACGTTTCTTACCCGAATGGAGATCGACAATGATTGGACTTGGAAAATATTGTGGGGAGATGAGGCTCATTTTCATCTGAATGGATCTGTTAATAATCAGAACTGCCGTATTTGGGCATGTGAGCGACCCACAGTGATGCTAGAAATGCCATTGCATTCCCCAAAGGTAACCGTGTGGTGCGGTTTCACGGCTAATTTTATAATAGGACCATACTTTTTTGAGAACATAACTCAGGCAAGACCTATTACCTGCTCCATCAACGGCGAAAAATATGGGGAAATGCTCCAAAATTTCGTTATTCCGCATTTGCAGCAAAGACAATGCTTAAACTCAATCATTTTTATGCAAGATGGAGCTCGGCCACATATTCATCGTTCAGTGCAGCGCCTTTTACGCCAGAATTTTGGTAATGACAGAGTCATTAGTCAATATTTTCAGACGGAATGGCCACCCCGTTCCCCGGACATCACCCCATGTGACTTTTGCTATGGGGGTACCTTAAATCCGTTTTGTATGCTGGTGGCATTTCAAACTTGCATGTCTTGAAGCAGAGCATAAGACGGGCCGTTGCGAACATCCAAACAGACAATTTGCACACAGCTGTAGAGAACGTTATTCACCGGATGCAATATGTTGTACACCGGGAAGGTCAGCATATTGAAAATGTTACCCGGCGTCATGGGAACCCAAATGTTAATGACTAAAATCTTATTTTATGTGTTCCAATAATTTATTCATAACTGTATAGTATTGACATTCTGAAAAATCAAATTTCCATGCTTTCATTGTAGTTATTCACGTGTTTCGGTTCCGAAAGCGCCACATTTCCCCCTATCGGCAATTTTTGGAACTAAATTTTTTTTTGGTGGAATCCATCTCCCCATGCCTTCGTTAACCTGCATATAAAATATGGTTTCATTTCGTTCATTAGTTTTAGCTGCAGATGCCGCCAAACAGGGAAAGTTATTTCCTGGCCACCCTGTAGTTTTTTTTTTTTTTTTTTTTTTTTTTTACTATTCAATTATTAAAACAAATTTTATAATTTATTTACTAATACAATTTTGGCATAAATTCACGAAGAGTAGAAATTTGCCCCGAAAAACTTCGTTTTTGGCAAAATTAAAAAGCAAATTAAAAAAAAAAGAAAAAAGTATCGATATTTTATCAATATTTTTTTTTTATGCTACGATGTAGTATCGATATTTATTTTGATCGATATTTTCGACCTCTAACGGAGGTTCTTGACAATTTTGCGCATGCTCAGAAAGCAGGATACGATGACTTAACCTTTACCACCAGTAATATTACTAAAGTGCTGGATGTCTATCAACGGACAAGCATCAGTTGGCATTGAAAAAATAAATGATGGTATCCCAGTAACGAACCGCGAGTGTGCCATTGATGGCATTACGTTACCATCACCCATCTATTACTGCCAGCATCTAGCCATGAAGCGGCCATCGTTAGTGTTTTTACTGAGTAGTGATAAAAAGGATATTTATATTTGCGTATTTTTGGATTCTATAAACTTTGTCAGCTTGCATTATGAATTATATTTTTCCGGTATGATTGTCAAACACTGTATCAACTAATTACATTGTATTGTATTATTATGTATGATCCTGTAATTTGTATGTATAATCCTGTATATTGTATGTATAATCCTGTAAATAGTGTATATTGCATTGATGATCCTGTAAATTTTTTAATTATAATTTGTTAAAACTAATTATCTTAGCACATTATGTAATATGCAATTTTGGTGACTGTATTGTAATTCTACAATTTCTGTATTTTCTATTACGTTACTCATCAATTTCTGTATTTTGTGTTATACAAATTCTGTATTTTCTATTATGTTACTCATCAATTTCTGTATTTTGTGTTATGCAAATTCTATTTATATATACGTATATATGTTTTTTTACTTGACCAACCCTGTTGGGCCATGAGCCAGTTGTTGGTCTTAAAATTTGTATTTGCTTTTGTATTTATATTGTTAATTGATTTTAGTTTTGAATTGTTATAAAAACGCCAATGTTGAAAGCATTTCTCATCTTCCCTGTAAGCATACATGGTTTTTGTATTTGTATTAATATGTATATAACTTTTTATAGTGTACTGAATTTTCTTGTACATTTTAGTTGTTGCTTCTGGAATAAGTTGTTACCTGATGAATTTTAATAAAGTAAACTTAAAGGTGTTCTTAACAATAGAATTTGTTGCGTTTTATTTCTTTTATTTAAATCTGTTTATATATAGTATAAAAATATACATCCTTCTATAAAATAAAATATTGGGTTTATTTCTAAAACTAATAATACTTTAAAAGGAATTCTGAAATTTAGCTTGTGACTTAAGATAAAAAAAACAACTTTGAATTAAAACCATTTCGAATTTAAGCTTAATAAAAATAAAGCTGAACAAATCGTTCTAGAAAAAGGACCGAGAATGTCGCGATTAAGCATAACTAATTACTGCTCAGATGACTATTAGGGGGATGTTAATATTAAGGCATTAAATTACTGCATTATATCGTCATTTATGACGTTGAAATGATTCCCTCTTTGCGTTGCATAATGACATGAGCTTCATTAAATCACTTTATCTTAACGTCATTAATAACGTTTCCAAATTGGACGAAGGGACCAATTTAATAACGTGATTTTATGACCTTCCGATGTCATCTTTTATATCATGCTTCTACTTGGGAAGTAACCATAGTTCCTAATACCTTTAAGAGAAAAAACTAGCTCATAGCAAATTAAAATTATTCGTTGAAAAGGGCACAGGGCACACATATCTCAACGTTAAAAAATTCTATTATTACTTTAAACATTTAGAAAAGTTTGTCCCTGACATCATAGCATCAGTACGAGCCGATTTAGTTACCTGGTTAACTTTCTTTCTCTCATCGACTTGATGAACAATTAATCTTCCCTTCAATTCACTGATAGCAGTACCAAAATGAAATACACAACTCAAGTAAAAGTCGAAATTTTTTGTTGGATTTCCATCTTCGCTGAAATTTCCCTTTATAGGTATTAATGCAAGATTTCCCTAAATATCCCGCTTTGCAGAAAAGCCTAAAGTCAAAAGCATATGGTTGAAAACAACTGGACTTCCAATACATTTAAAAGCCAATTTATTTTAATTAGAAAAGTTGGTCATCGCAAAAAAGAAATTCCAATCCATAGAACATAAAGCAGTTATCACTCCTTTTGGTTTATTGAATTTATGTTCAGAAGTTTTGGTTTGTGCAACGTTACTCAGTCGTTTCATATGTACTTAATATTATAAGAGCTTTACTTTTGTATGGCATATATTGACCTCATTCCATAAAAAAATAAAGATATACAGAAGAGACATTTTCGAATAACTTTTCAAAGATTTAATTCGAAGATTATCGATAATGGTATTCACATCAAACATTCCAAATGTAATTTTAGAAGCTCAAAAGTACATATTATCGGTTACAAGATTACAGAAACATTACAACTTTTGAAGTATTAGGTTTTATAACTATCAACTATCATCATCTATTTGAAACCCAACAACTTTCATTGGATATTAAGCTATGATAAACTTTTATAGATCTTCAAATTCTAAAAGGCACATTCTTTTAAACTAAAATTACATAATTTTTTTAAAAAGGTGAATGTATAATATATAACAGTAAATATTTCAGGGAGAGGGGGTAGTTTTAACTCTATCATCCCCCGGGAAACTTTCCCTGCAGCTTACCAAAAAAAAACAATTTGTCTCTTCCTTCTGTCTCTTATTGTTCTGATTTTGTCGTGGCAATATTACTATGTACCATATTTTAATTTCATGTCCGAAATTTCGTTCACAACGTCTTAAGTTTCTTAAAATCGAGTTTTTACATCACATCTAGTGTTTTTCATCATATCTATTTTTAAACTTTGATAAATCTTTTCATAATTTTGAAAATGAGTTTTTAATATATTTTAATTCTTTTATATCGCATCTCATCATATTCCCCCCCCCCCCATACATATTTATAATTCATCTTCTATCATTGTTTCTCTTATCGTTTGTTTTCCGCAGCATTGCCCTGGTGTTACCGTTGCGCCATAGAACCTCAAACAAAAAAACAAACAAACAAACAAACGAATGAACGAACGAACCTACGAACGCACGCATGCACGCACGAACAAACGAACCAAAGAACTCATTGTTCCACAGTTTCGCACTCATAATTAAGGGAATTCAAACTATATTTTGAATATTCCGTGAATTTTTTTTTAATTGTTTTTATTCATTGGGCTGATATTGCGGTGTCGTGGCACTAGCCGACGTGTCATGAGCGCATCGTACCAAGAGCGCACAAACACCTGCAGTATTTGGGGGGGAAGAGAGTTGCCTCTCATTTATCAAGCGAATGGTATCATGAGCGCACAAACTGCTAGTTTATGTGCAGAGGGTAAGATCTCCATTCTTTAATTTTTATGTTATAATTTCAAACTTCTTAACAGTACATCAAAATTAAAAATGATGCATTTTTAAACGTAAACTTTATTCTTCCGTTAATTTTTTAATTAGCTAATTGCAATTAAAATGACTAATTAGGATGTTATTAGAACGGACATGCGGATGTGCGAGACATGAAGAATTGTGAATCTGGCTTCAATATTTATTTAATTATAAGTTTTTAAATAAAAAGTTTGAAAAAATACACAGTTTATAACAAATGCGCTTATAAGGTGTTTTATAATGTGTTGTTATCTATAATAATAAAACAAGCTGTGTGTCTGTCTGTGGATCTATAGAAACCTACTTAAAATTGGAGTAGAGCTCTGAAATTTTAAACATAAGAAGTTTAGGCCTCCTAATTTTACTTATGTCAAACAGAATGTTAAAATTTATTAGCTCTTTTTGAATAAATTTTTTTTACAAAGTGACTTAAAATAGAGATACAGCTCTGAAATTTTCAACATAAGTAGCTTTAGCCTTCTAAATTGGACTTTTGAAAATCAGAATGTTAAAATTTTAATTAGTTATTTTTAAATTAATTTTTTTAATTAATTAATATACATTTTACAAAACGATTTCTAATAGAGCTACCAGCTCTGAAAATTTCCTCATAAGTAATTTTGACTTTCTAATTGGACTTTTGAAAAAAAGAATTTCAAATTTTTATTTAGTTCTTTTTTAGTTAATTTTTTTAATTAATTAATAAATGTTTTACAAAACAATTTCTAATTGGGCTACAGCTCTGAAATTTTCAAAATAAGTAGTTTTGGTCTTCTAATTAGACTATCGAAAAACAGAATTTTAAATTTTATTTAGTTCTTTTTTTAACTAATTTTTTGTAATTAATTAATAAATATTTTACAAAACGATTTCTAATAGAGCTACCAGCTCTGAAATTTTCCTCATAAGTAATTTTGGCCTTCTAATTAGATTTTTGAAAAACAGAACTTTAAAATTTTATTTGTTTTTTAATTATTTTTTTAACTTTAACATATATTTCACAAAACTATTTCGATATGGGTTACAGTTCTGAAATTTTCAATACCAGTTGTTTTGGCCTTCTAATTGGACTTTTGATAAAAAGGAGGTTAACATTTTAATTTGTTTTTTAATTAATATTTTCACAAAAAGCAACTTTTAATAGGCCTAAAGATCTGAAAGTTTCTAAATAAGTACTTTTGGCCTTCCAATTTTGCTTTCCACAAACAAGTGTTAAAATAATCTTAAAGGGGTATTGTATTAACGGGATATTAACGGGGATTTTTTGTTTCTTTATTAAGGCTTTACGTAGCAATTAGATTTTAATGTGTGAAGCGAGCTTATGCTTAACGCAACAATGAACCTCTAAGCGAGCGAAGCGAGCCTATGCTTGCATAGCAATGAACTTTTCAACGTGTAAAATAAGCCTGTGCTTATGTGTTAATGAACTTTTCAGTGAACGAAGCGAGCTCGATTTTGTGCAACGATGAATCTTCTAGCGAGCGAAGCGCCAAACACCGGGACCTATACACCAATGACAGATTTCCGCTACGCGAGGTCTCACAGCTAGCTAAAATATTGCACATTTTACGGGTATTCATCTAGTCTATAATAACAAAACAAGCTGTGTGTCTATAGAAACCTACTTAAAAATGCAATAGAGCTCTGAGATTTTCGACATAAGAAGTTTTGACCCTCTAATTTTATATATGTCAAACAGAATGTTAAAATTTCAATTAGTTCTTTTTTAATTATTTTTTATAATTAATTTGTTTTGTACAAAGGGACTTCAAATAGAGATACAGCTCACAAATTTTCAACATAAGTAGTTTTAGCCATCTAATTGAACTTTTGAAAAACATAATTTTAAATTTTTATTTAGTTATTTTTTTAATTAATTTAATTATATATAATTATTTAATATAGATTTAACAAAACGATATCTAATAGGGCTACAGCTCTTAAATTTTTGACGGATTTCCGCAATGCGAGGCTTCACTGCTAGCTAAAATATTGCACATATTAAAATTTCGTAGCGAAGCACGGGTATTCAGCTAGTAAAAATATATATTACACTTCATAAAACGCGTTTAAAGTTTACTACACTAATTAATATGATACAAAACAAGTTCACAAAATCCGTTGTAATTTAAGAAGTAATTTTAGACTCAGAAATGAAATGGTATCATTCAAATGGTAAATCAAATGAAGAAGTGAGCCCCTAAGTAACTAGAGTTTGTGCGCTTCTGGTACCTTGTAGCGGATTTCCTTCCCCTTATAAACAGGTGTTAGTGCGCTAGTGGTACCATTTTACTCTGTTGGCTCGATACACGTCGGCTAGTGCCACGCAACCGATATTGCAGTATGAAAGAAAAAAAACTCCATGGATGCTTGAAATAGAAAATAATGTGTTTTGGAATGAAATTTTTGGTTAAATTTAATAAATACATTGAATGAAATGATGTTGGGCTAGAAATGCGACAGTGAAATAGTTCAACCATTATGAAAGTTTTTTTTTCATCCTAGTTAGCTCCATCATATTATATTTTATAAAATACTTATAAGAATGTTTGTCGAAGAGCCTTTTTAGTGTAATGGCTGTCTGTGAGAAATCTGTTCCAATTTTTTTTTTTAACATTAGAAAGTGATGTATTTTCAAACTTGTGATCTGCTCCTTAATTGAATTATACCTACAGTATACCGAAACATTGCCACTTTTTGGAAGGACAGTTTAAGATAGTACTTATAGTTTTTCTTATGGTTGGTTGTATTCAGATTATCTGGCGCCGTCAGCAACACGAGGGCTATAATGCGCCGAAACATTCGTCATTAGACAAGCCAACATACATTTACAAACACCCATGCCTACACGGGACTCGAACCCGCAACCTCGCGGTCTAGAAGCCAGCACGCTAACCACTATACCGTTTGGTCGGCTAGTTTTTCTTATGAGAGGTATTATAAAATGTATTGTAGATCATCTTTGTGTTTGGAGAAAATCAACGAAATTCCCTATCAAAATAGGTTTTGAATGAAACATATCACAAAAGATGGATTTCAAAGTACCTCTGCACATAATTTTAGTATTATAAGTTGTTTTATTTCCTTATATAGCATGCACTTTTACTATTTGATTCATGAGGTTTAAAAGGAAGTCTGAGGATTGAATGCTGGCATGTTACATTTATGCACTTTTAAAAACAATACACTTCCTCTTGTATTTGAATAGTTGAAAGATAAAGTGGTATAAAGGGAATTTTCATATATATAAGTGTTTTTATAAATTTTACTGCCTACACCAAATACGTTTCCAGCCCGGTTTTATGGTTTACATTTTTTTGCCTTAAAAAAAGTCAAAGACTTCAACCTTTCCCTTTATTTTTTATTCTGAGGGTGAGGGGAGGGGGTATATTCCAAGCATTTAAAGCGTACTTTCAATATTTTAGTTTTTTTTCGGGTTACCCAACATTAAAATTTTGGATTCAATCGATTTTGAAGCTTTCCCGTTATATTTGATGGTGTTATAAATTGAATTTACTCTCAATTTATTTGATCGATATCTCACTCTCTTTGTTTACTTTTTTCAAGAGAAAAAAAAAAAAAAAGTTGGATATGAAAGAACAACGAACGTCAACAACAGCTAGATGCAACTGCGTACTCCTATTGGGCATTCTGATTCTTTCGAATTTCGAGCCGACCAAATGGTATAGTGGTTAGCGTACTAGCTTCTAGACCTCGAGGTTGCGGGTTCGAGTCCCGTGTTAGGCATGAGTGTTTGTAAATGTATGTTGGCTTGTCTAATGACGAATGTTTCGGCGCATTATAGCCCTCGTGTTGCTGACGGCGCAAGATAATCTGAATACAACCAACTTTCGTATTTCGACTTACAAGATGCCAGGAGGCTCTGCAAACTCTGATTTGAAGTTGGTATTTCAGAACAATGTTAGCAGTCTACATCTATTTGTGTTTCGTCTACTCATCTATTTGTGTTTCGTCACGTTTTCCTTATTTCTCGGGTTTTAAATTCGACAGTAAGTTTATAAGTGCAGTAGAAAGACACGTCTGTGTCCCGTGCGTCGGTGGCTTATAAATGTATATTTGACCTAGTTAAAATAATTATTTTCCATGTAACTTTTCCCAAAGTAATTTCAAATAAAATAAAAGCATAATTGCTAAATTTATCTGAATGTTATGATTCTTATCTGTTTACAAGTAGAATAAAGACCCAAAATGTCCTGTGTGTACACTAGAGCATTACTCAGGAATTTCTTCTGACCATGTAAGTAAAATCATTAATAAAGATTTGAAGCTAAGAATAGAGGTTGAAACCTTCATCTGATTTTGCCAAAATATATTGCTTAGAAGAAAACAAAATTATAGAGCATCAAATTAAAACACCTAGTTGCTAAAAAATAGAAATTTGTAGAAACTAACACAGGATAATGCATGGGTATATTTAAAAGTAATCTATTTTCTATGTTAAAAAAATTAAAAAAGATCTGAAGTTCCCAAAGGGATACAAGAAAATTTTTATATGTACAAACGAAAATCAAATGGTGAAAGAATTAGAAATTTAAAATATAATAGTACAAGTCCACATTGGCGCAAAAGCAGCTCAATTGTAGAACTTACAATCAGTAAAATACACAAAGTAAAGTATTAAATACTGAACTGGAGGCTCCGACTGGTTTCTCATCAGGGGGTTCAACCAGTCGGAAACCCCCTGATGAAAAACATGATGAACCCTCAGTCAGAACCTCCAGTTTAATATTTAATACTTTGTGTAGTTCCCAAGGGGATGTATGATAGTTGCAGGATATTGTTACAACTACAAAATAAAAATTAAAAAAGTCTCACGTAAAGGCAAAATCAATTCATTCTACTATCAGCAAAATGATTCAGAACCACTTTTTGAAGAAGAAATTCTAGTCTTATATGGAAAGGACATTGATAAAGTTGAGTTTCTTATGGACAAAAGCCTCTAGTCACATGTTTAAATCAAGTGCTGTTTATTTAGCAAAGAAAGAAACTAGAATATAGTGTATCCCACTTAATGAAATACTCGTTAAATCACGTGACGCTTTTCCAATGGACTTTTGCGCTTTTGTTTTATTAAACGAGCGTTAGGAAAACAGTACCCAAGAACACTGAAGGAACTTTGGAAAACATCCCACAAGGAATGGTATAAAATTAGCATGATAACGCAAAGAAAATAATTACTTTCATAAGAACATTCAAGCTAGAGCTGTTTTCAAGAGACATGTCTATCAGATAGAACAAAATTTCCGCAAATAATACGGCATTTATACATACAACTTAACTATCAAAATCATTTCCATAAGATCTTCTATACATATAGGAGAATTGAAAGTGAAAAGGAGCGAAAATATATTTTGTCATTTAAATTATTTACACATTTGCATTATATGTGTATTGATTTGAAATAATTAGTTCATAAAATAATATGAATCGTGTTCGTCTTTTATCGACAAAGAGATTGATACATGAACCAATATAATTTAATCAATGTTTCCAGAAGCCGTCTAAAATTAGAAATTGTGATATACACCACTTTCAATTTCAATGATTCATTCTGCCATAGAATTCCATGAGAGCAGCCAGCTATCATTTCCTCAACCCATTCAAATATTATTCAATAAGAATATTTATTAATGACGGAAATGAGTGACATGAACAAATAAAATACGCTTTTTTACTTAAACTATTGTCTCATATATATGCAAAAAGGGAAATGCGAGACCTCTTTTGACGTACTGAATTAGCAGAGGAAATATCTTTCTCAAAGTGTTTTAGGTCATTTGGTTTTGCAAATAAATATCAGGTACGTAATTTGAAGAATTTAATTCACAATTTTTTCGATATGAAACCATTGTATATACACTGCGAATACATTGATAAATTATTAACATACATTGTAGCTTTAGTTTGAAAACTGTCAGCATTGAAAAAGATTTTATTTTTGGCATATAACCCAACAGTTAAAGTTGAAATTAACCGATGATTACATGGTCCTTTTACCTCTATTTCTCCCATTTTATTATTCATGGTACGTCACACTGTAAAATATTTTCGTTAAATGAATATCTGAAATTACATGAAGTTTAATTTATAAATTGAATTTATTCGCACGATCAGCATCAAAATAGTAATTTTTTCTTCTCTCATGGCTAAACAGGAACCCGAATTTATTTGAATATTAGTTTAGAACTTTTATGCGCATTAACTATCAACATCTGGCAACTATGTATAATTGCCATAGAACAGAATAGCTATAGAACAACATTTACGGGGTGATCCGTTTCTTCCGTTATTAGTTCAGTGTCTTGATGAAAAACTGCAGCGAATCTGGATGACACTAAGTTTTGGAACCATGTAGAATCTGATACAACGCCCCGTCGCATACGAGCTGTATTTCGAGCCAAAGGTTATTTAATAGAGGTCGGAAATATCGATCAAAATAAATATCGATACTATATCGTAGCATAGAAAAAATATCGATACTATATCGTAGCATAGAAAAAAATATCGATAAAATATCGATACATGATTCCCCCCCCCCCCCCCCCCCGAGTTTTTCGGGGCCAATTTCTACTTTTCATGAATTCATGCCAAAATTGTTTAAATAAATAAATTATAAAATTTTTTTTAGTAAATAAATTATATTATCAATCAGAATAAATAAAATATATTTGGATGTCAATGCTTAAATTCACATTTATTTTTAAAGAAGAAATTTTGAAAAGTAGTTTACCGTGTATTTTGCTGATAGAGATGTTTTTAATATTTAAAATTAGATGCAAATTCCAGGCACAAGCTGGCAATAGAAACAGAGCTAAGTTAATGACTACTAATAAATGAGCTTATCTTTCTACTACATCATGTTTTCGTTTTTGTTAGGATGCCATTTTTACTGTCTCTCAGCCAAGTCCAAACCTTAGTTTTGAATATCGTCGTTTCGATATATCGCCGACCTCTATTATCCAACCAAATAATAAGTCAAGCGACTTGTTAGTTGTATTTTTTTTTTGGCCCATTAGTGCATATAGAGAAAGACAACAACTCACATTTAATTAATTATTAAATTGATTTCTGTACTTTTTATTTGATTTTATGGTTTTATTTAATTTTAATTTTTTTTTATTTATTTCCCCCCTTTCAATATATGTGCAAAGCAAACACTAATATTGACAAGTAAAAAAACGAACAAATATGTATAATAGAAAAAGTAAGTACAAAACATAATTTAAAGGGGTACAAACTTGCAGGGAAAATGCATTGTTCATTAAACTGCTGTTGAATTTTTATACGTAATGAATGCTTGAATTAATTCATAAATTGCAATTTTTGTTTTTATATTTGATACTATTGTTGAAATTTAGATGAAACTTTAGATTGAAATGCTGAGTTTATGATTATTTATTTTTAGCTCATGTTTAAGAACGTTTTCATCATTCTCCTTCTTGGTTTAACCGCCAGTAAGTAATTCTAAATTAGTTTATTGGTTATTTATTTGATTACTTTATGAAAGGGAACAATTTTACTTCGACTAAAAAGAGAATATTAGTTTGTCTCTGCCCTAATAGATATAATGCTTTATTTTTTCAGCTACAATGGACAATTCCCGCATTTTTTAAAAACGAGTGAAATTAGTTTGCATTTATGAAGAATTTTTTTCTGATTCCAAATATTCAAACAGAAGTTCTTTAAAAAAAATTAGTTATTTTGATATTAAGAAAAGAAAATGCCCGGTTTGTTTGAGCAGATATATATAACGTGTTATGCTTGCTTTCAATTCAGGCAGAGTCCGTATGCTCCCTCTATACACATTGATCGAGAAACCCTTCGCGCTAATGTTGTACACGCTATAACACGCTTCGAGCATGTGGTTGACGTAACTGGAATGCACACTGAGCATATGATGTAATTAAATAAAAATTTGTGTTTTCAATTTGTGATTTTCATGAAGTTCTTTATGTGCCACTTTTTCACCTGGTGGTCAAAATTTGAACTACAATTTTTTTTATTGTAGATTTCTTTTCCCCATGGTCCATATAGTGTATATTCCAAATTTCATCAAAATCTGCTCATTAGAACGGACTCTACGTGGCTCTAAACAGGGTAACTTTAATTATAACCACCCTGTATATATTATTGCATAAAATTAAGTTATATATATTCAAGAAGGACATAGGAGAAATTTCATACTTCTAGGGAACTGCAAACATTCAATTTTTAAACTTTTACATATCGATTTACTATGTAGTTGTTGACAATTTTTTATTTTTAAGTACATTTTTTTCGAAATCTAGAATTGGTGATTTTGGCTGTCTTTAAAATGCTAAGACTTTGAGAAAAATTTACTTAGATTTAAACTGTTTATATTTTTGAAATCTTAAATATCTGTTTTAAAAATGTAGTTGAGTTTTTTAGTAAATTGTATTAACTTTTTTAAAAATTAAAAAAATAAGAGTTTTTTGTGAAAATTTAGAAATTTCTTGCGAAAAAAACAAAACATCTTTTTAAATTCACCTGTCAAACTAATTAAAAAAATTCTCTCCCTACATCTTTCGAGTATACATTAGCATAATTAATTAGTTTATAAATTAATAAAAATATTAAAATTAGAAGTAGGAGTTGTCTTTTTAAAAAGGCGTATATTTCGGCCAAATAACACTAAAAAACAAAAATATCCATAAATATTAAATTTCAAAAACAAATAGTTGTATTAATAATTGTTTAAAAATAGATGTTTTATTAATATAAAAAATTGGTGGTGCTAAATTCATTGATTAAAAATTTTAGGTTTTTGCTTACTGGTCTCTCTTAAAAGTTACGTTAGGTTACGTTACGTTACATTGCAACAAAGACCTCTCACATTATTATATCATCAGGATATTTTTGGGGAAAGAAACATATTGCTTTACTGTTGATAATTTCATTGTTTTCGTGCTATCCATTTAATACATGCATAAAGTGATTTTTTTTTCAGTTTTTAAATGTTTAAAAACATTTAATTGATTTTTTTTTTTTTTCAGATCTAGGTGAAGCCAACGAATTATCAAAAAGCATGATGAAGTATTTTGATTTGGTTGAACCGTTTGCCAACATTTTTGAACAGGCTGTGGAAATCACAAAAGAAGTAGCAACAAAAAGCATGTATTTTTCTACAATCTTTTATATATATATATATATATATATATATATATATATATATATATATATATATATATATATATATATATATATATATATATACATCTATATTTGGATATACATAATTTATTAAAAAAGCAGGGTTTATTAGTTTTGAAGTTTTGTTCACAATTTTTTTTTTCTTTGGAATGAAGAATTTTCTTGGTAGGAAGAGTATATTTTGAATAAAACAATAATTTGACAATTTCGGAATGAATGTTTTAATTTGATGTGTTGAATTTAATACAAATTACAAACAATTTAAAATTTCATTAAAATTTAAAAGAAAATGAAGACAGTTTCAATACTTAATAAAATATAATAAAATGTTAAAAATAAAAATACTCCAAAATCTGTACTTTAAAAAGATTTTTTAAGAAGTCATCATTTTTTAAAAATAATTTTTCTAGCACTTTTAAATATTTTTTTTTAGCATTAACTAAGATTTTTGTAAATTATTGTTGGTTTGGATAGCAGTTTTCTCCCTAATAATTTTACTTTAGATTTTACATATTTATTACCTTATATTTTAAATATTTTCACTTTAGAAGTTGTTTATCTTTACATGTAGCCTGAAATTAAGAGAAACAACATTTAAGGTAAATTGTTTAAATGTCATGTAGAGCTCTCTTTTACTGGTCGATATTATACATTTTCATTGAAAGACAGTAAAAAGTATTAAAAAAAAAAAAAAAAAAAAAAGTCTAGAGCTATTTAAAAATTAAATACAAGAAAAAATTTATACTTCAAATTAAATTAAATTAAGTTAAATTTAATTAAATTACCAAAGTTTCCCTGATTCTTATATGACCTTTTATATATGTTCTTTTAGGTTTTAATGACCCTAGATTTGCAGCAGTCGTTACAGAGTGGCAACTACTTGCTCCACAAATGTCTCTATTTATGAAACCAATGGCTGCTTTTGGGCAGCAGGCCGCAAGTGCTTGTGGAGGAATTTATAAGGACGGTAAGTATTCTTGTTTTCGTTTTTACAAACTGTAATATTCCAACAACATTTTAGCAAAAAGATTTACTGGGAAATGGGTATCGATTCTTCCGTATTTTGCTTCTTTCATATTGTTCTTAATTTTTTACAGAAAAAGTGTATTTTTACTTTCAATTACCCATATGTATGCATAGGGTAATGAAACTATAGTATTCGTTAAATTTTTTTTTTCTTTTTTTTTTTTTCTTTTGCATTCTCCACGTTTTGGAACACCCTGATTTCAAAAAAGTGATCTAGAAAAAATGTATGTCTATGTGTCTATGGTCAGCATCCGAAAAAAATTACCTACGATATTAAAATTTGGTGTGTGAGTTGGTGGTAGCCATGGGACCTGCCTTTAAGGTTTTCATGAAAATCGTGCATGCGCATAAGGTAGCTGCCATTGAAAAAATCATGTTTTTCAGTAATTGCTAATAAACGGCTCTACCGAATTTGTCAAAATCGTTGTGGTAATGCCTCTTAAGGTGTTCTAAACATACCCACATAATAGTTCTAAAAATAAAGTGTTCTAAAGGTGTTCTGAACATAAGGTGTTCTAAAAATTCCCTTAAAAATGCTTTAATGGTGTAAAAAGTTGAAAAACGAATGGCTTTAACACACAGTTCTTTTTCCTTGGGCATACCTCATCAACTATCGTTTTTTCTTCTCTTCCTAGTTTCGCTTATAAGAAAGGATAGTATAAGAATTATAGGAAAGTATATCGCTAAAATAATCATTTTGGCTGAGTTTTTTTCTTTTAAAAACCCATAGAAGAATTATTGCAAAAAATATCGCCAAACTGGGGTTTTTATTAATATAAGCGATTGATGAAAATATAAAAACGGTAAATGACACAAATCCTCGTCAGTATTATAGTGTAATTGAAAATTGTGCGATGTTCCTCACCCCTAGTTTTCCTTGGTAGTAGACAAAAGATTTATAATTTTTTTGGAACTAAAATTCCGTAAGCTAGATCATTAAGGTTTAAATAACATTTTTACTTTCCGACACTTCATCGGACATGCTTCAGCACTCCTACATGTTCCGAGTGTTTTTCCATTTTTGCTTTCTTTATAGTCCGATAGGCGACTGCCATTTTTGGACCCCATCGAACATCATTCTGAATTTTTTATAGAAATTGGAGAAAAGTGAGTAGATTACGAATCCTTTTGTCTGCCGTGGCAAAAATGGCCGAAACTGATCAAAAATCGACTTGGAATGAGTTGAACTAAAATCCGATTACCAAATATGTCATAACTTGCCAAAAAGAGAACAAACTTTTTCGTCTGTTAATCCTTTGTATTTTGATTTTCAATGAAAAAAACACAAACGATTTCTGATCTCTGGCTCAGAAAACTTGGGTCTTTTAAAAGTAAGCCAAATTGGTGACATCAGTTACATAATGTTTATTGCCACTTTGGCTCCCTTTTAATAGATGCAAGGAGACCGTCGCCAGATATCTGAATCGTCTGCAACCTTCTTAATTGAAAATTAAAGAGTGAGGGTTACCAAATAAAAAAAAAGGCTTATTATTTGACAAGTTATTGCGCATTTGGATTTAGTTCAACTTATTAAAAGTTGATTTTTGACCAGTTTCGGTCATTTTCACCAGGGCAGACCAGTGGATTCGTAATCTACTCACTTTTCTTCCATTTCTATAAAGAATTCAGAATGATGTTCGATGGGGTCCAAAAATTGCAGTCGCCTCTCAGTCTACTACTGATAAAGCAATACTGTAATAGCCTTCTCGGTTTCCGCAGAAACAAGCTTTCTTTTCTGCTCAGGGTACAACAATAACAAACCTATGGCTTTAAACTTTTCTATAATCTTCTTCAAACTTCAGCTCAGTTGTCATTTAATAATAGCTAAAGTTCAATATTTATTTTAGTTTGCAGCCAAAGCTTTATATTAGTTTTTAGTAAAAGCTTTATCTAATGTGCAAATGCTTGTGTATTTCAGCCGTGAATGATATGGATTTTTCGGAGATACGCCAGAAGATGGCGCCACTTCAGAATGCCGTAGGGCCGATGTCAGATGCGATGAAAAATGCCTTCAGCTCTCACCCCATGTTCAATATGATGCAACCAATAATGAGTAAGCAAATAAAATTATAAATTAGACCAGCGTTTCCCAAACTGTAGATCGCGTCACGACCCATTGGTGGGTCGCGAGCCAATTTTTGGTGCGTCGGGAATTGTTTTTGATTGTGTGAAGTTTTCATATGAAAATCGGAAGGCATAAAAAGTGCTAAAATGAGAGAGAAATAGAAAGTTCCCTGAAGGTCATTTCGTGAAACATAAATGTTACAATATTAAATGGCGTTTTCACAGGTTTTTGAAATTGTTAAACTAAAAAGCAGTTTAAAAAGTGGCCATGGATTGTACATGATTCTCTCAAACCCTATGTTATTACTCAAATAATAGTTCGTAGCAGGGGCGGCCTGGTTCACCTTTGAGGGCGGTGGACCAACATTCGAGAGGGCGCCTTACCCCGCCTCACACCAAGCTCGTAGCCAGGTTTTTTTTTGGGGGGGGGGGGAGGGTTATGGTCGAAGATTTGATTAAATACACATAACAAGTAAAAAGGGTGGGGGGGGGGGAGGTGTCCCGGGGATCCCCCTGTCTACTGCCCTGTTTCACACCAATGAATAAACTCACTCATTTTGCATGAGCCACTGCGGCATCACGCTTAATTAGGACTACCCGTGATACCGCAATGTGGCACATCCCCAGACGTATAGAAATGAACAGAATAGAGTGAAAGCAGTTATTTTTATGTATAAAATTTCAAGTTACAATGCCAAACACAAATTGCTGACTAATAAAGATACAAAAAACGATTAAATGTTCCCTATTACTAGGCTATTTTAAAAAGCATGATACCGCCTAATTTCAGACCTGTTTTCACACAACCTTTTTATGATAACTTCGCTATCAACTAAATTAGACTCCTGGTTTGACGCGCGACCTTTTGTTTTGCAGTTAGTCGCGTGGGTGACAAATGTCCCCCAAATTCAAATTTTCATGCATACCATTAAATTCGTGACCAAATATCAAAGTAAGTGGGTATTTCAATTAAAAACACAACATTATTGAACAGAATAAAGTAAGAATTAAAAAATATTTGTGAAGTAACTTGAAAAAAACTGTGCGAATCATTTGATCATGGGCTGCCCTACAATCAATTTATCAATAAATTGATTGTAGGGGACATTTGTCAACCGCGCAAACTAACTAAGGGTTAAAACACGATATATTTATTATTTACAATTTTTGCAGATTTTCAATGATCATTTAACTTTTTATGTAGAATACATTTATCGTTATGAAATGAAAGAGCTTTATGAACAGTTGAGGATGTCTTAAAATAGTGTGTACCACAGACTTTAATTAATAACTCAAAAGAGAAAAATATAGCAAAAGGTTATTACTGATTTTAATACTGATGAAGAAATTAATGTATTACAAAAAAAAAAAAAATCACAGAGCGAAGTGAACAGTCATTTTCAGTGACTATAACCTCCCCGAAATGAAATAACTACAAGTTTAAATATGAATCTTATTATTTTTAATAATAACTGAAATTAATTGAGGGATTTTTTTTTATCGTTGTCTTATGAAACTGAGAAAATTAAAATTTCTTAACTGTCTCATGAATTGGTCAGAAAATATATGGAATATGTATAAATAATTAAAAATTTAAATGTCCTTAAATGTTTTCAATTGTATGACAATGTATTTTTTAGTAATTTCAATAGTAATGTAAGAAATTCCTTTAATTGCTTTTATTAATAGTTTATAATATTCATGTTAACTAAAATGTGATCAAGTTTGCTTAGTGAACTATCAAGTTTATAAAAAAAGAGCTAAGAGTTTAAAAATTATTTAAAACACATTGTTAACAAAATCACTAATGTGACATTCAAGTGCAAAGGTAAAAAATGGTTTTACTACCGATAGAGTTAATATGGTCTTCCATACACTATTTTTTATCCCAGCGTCTACTTAATCCGAAAAATATACATTTTGTCAATTTTTGTCTGCAATTTCCAATTTCTTGCTACATTTCCCGCGAAAAGCAAGTATTGCTTGAGAGAGAAAAATTATGTAATCATTTGATAAAAAAAAGTATTAATTTACATTTGCGTAAAGTAACATTACGCATTTCCTCATTTTTTAAATTTTTTGGTTCTTTTTCTTTTATTTTTTTATTATATATATAATAAAAAAATAAAAATATTACTCCATACCTCCTTAATTTTATATAAAAAAATGTAGCTGGAAATTACGGTACACATTCAGTTTCATTTCATCGAGAAAAGAAAAACTAAATCGATTAATCAATATATGTTGTGTTCTGTTCCAATAGTAATACATGAAACTTGACTAAAATTCTAAGTGTACATATCAGTTTTATTCCATCTTCAAAGATACAGATAAACTCACTTTAAAATCAAAAAAATTAATTATTTAAATTTAAAATCTTTATTTATATGAAATTTTTTCCACTGTTCTCGGAGGGCGCCGTGCCAAGGTTTTGGAGAGGGCGCACCGGGATATGTCCCGGTATCCCGGTGGGCCAGGCAGAGCCTGGTTCGTAGTCACTGGTAGATAGTTTATGGACGACGACCCTCAAACACTTAACTACACCTACACACACAGGACATATTTCGTACATCTTGAGTAACTTAAAAGTAAAATAATCGTATATTAATTATCTTTTAGAATAAACGTAATCCAAAGACAAAACCAAAGCTAATCCCAAAATGATCTGTTCTGTTGCCAGATTCACCAAACATAAATACAATACAAAGCGGAAGTGCAAAATGTTAAACGAGTGGCAACACCTTATACTAATGCCTGATTTACACGCTACCAGTAACTACCGCGACAGCCGGCCAATTGACTGGAAGATCATTGGAACCAGTTGGCTGGAATTCTAGTTTACTGGTGTTTCATGTTTACACGGTGCCAACCGACTGGAAGAATACGGGAATTGCGCGAGCATAATTTGCTGACGATTTGGTTTTCTTCTTTGACTAGCGGCAGCTGTTGATTTTTTTAAATAAAGTAAAATCTAAAATATATAAAATCTAATCTTAAAATGTTTAAATATACAATTTTTCTCAATCATGCCCATTTTTAAGGCTGTTATAGACTCTTTGCACATTTTTTTTTTATATTTCCCATTGAATATCTGTAACAAAATCGTAATTTTACTAGTTTGGCGACAACGGGTTACCAGATACTTGTAAAATTGCCTTTTTTGGGTATATTGTAATAGAATTTCGTTGTTTTGTAATTGACTCTAGTATTTGAACATTTTACAGTCACTGATCTCTAATTAGAACTTCTGAGTTATCATTGTGTTTCATAAATGTTTTAAATAACTTAGTACAATTTTCTACTCCCTTGCACTTCCTAAAATCTTCATATACATAAAATTTGGAATAAAACTTATGTTTTTTTTGTTATTAAAACAATTCTCTATTTTGTTTATAATATTGAGTTAAATGTAAATTTGCAGGACAAAAGGTGGAAATCTTAAAAAATGCTTTTATACGAAATACATATTACCTAAAAAAAAAGCCTGTCCAACAAAGGAAGTTAAATGTAATCTCCCTCCCCCCCCTTAACTTATTTTAATGTTGAATTAAAAACTAAATATTCGTTTTTCTGTGGACTAGGGTTTTGATACATATTCTTTCTTTGATTGATAATTCTTTAAGATTAAAATTTCATCTTAAAAATGTTAGCAAATTAAATATCATTAGTTAAGCAATTTGTAAGCATACTGGAACTAAAGAATTTGGATTTAAAAAAAATGACTAAATTTATCTTTTCATTAAAAAAGATTTTGTACTTTTATCAAGTTCATAATTTGCACTTGAATCTTCTTTGGAATTCTATTCATATAAATGAAATAACACCAGTGAATGAGTCAGACAAATAAATTTCATATAGATGTTTTATTCTTACAATAAAATTGGAAAAGTCTAAAAATCAATAGCTAAAAACATTTAAATTTGTAATTAAATACCACCAGTATAAGTTTTTACAAAAAAAAAAAAAAAAAAAGAATGGTGAGTGTATATTTAAATAAAATAACCCATTTTTTTAAATTTTGAAAAGAATCATCCCAGATCCTTATTGCAGTTGAAGGTTTATGAACAAGGAAGAGGAGCGATTCACGACAGGTCCGAGTTGGTCAAGATTCAGAAGCCGATTTTAAAAGTATTGCTAATAATAGAATTCATTGGAAACAAACGCCTGTGATTAAAGCAATTCCCATCTCGATTCTGGTCTCGCCTATCAAAAGTGCCATGTTTGAACCCTGTATTAGGCGACAATGTTCTTTGGGGTTCAGAATCCATGTCAAGTTGTATATCCTGGAATGAGAAACCGTTATCAGGCACAAAAATAGGTTGTTAAACGTACAAACCAAAAATACAAAGATTGCAGGAACTTTAAACAGGCGTGCAACCAGGGGAAAGGTTTTTATTGTTAGAACACCCCCCTAGAATCCCCAACATTCCCAGTGTTTTGTTATGAATGAATAAGAAACAATTGGCAACCGAAAATAATTTCAAAGTATACATTTTTAATCTACCGTCATTCAGACAGAGTAAGTTAATGTATCGCACTAAAGTAGGTATTAGACTCCAAAACTGAAATAAATGACATATTTGTAAATCTCATACTATCAAAAAATCATTGTAGATTGCCTTTTGACTTTTTGGGTCCAATAAAAAATATTGTTTAAAAATTTTATAAACATGGATGTCTATTTTCCAAATGTTGTTCTTGTGTTTCAGTGCTTCATGCCTTTTATTTCAAACACTATTAAGGTATCCGACTAGGTTCGGAGACTTTTTTTTTAAAATTTCCTTTTAGTTGGCATAATTTTTGCATTTTAAGGTAAAACATATCTTAGAATAAAGGTATGGACTAAAAAAATATTTTTAAATATTGAATATTTTTCAAAATTTGAAACATTTTTAGACTAATTTTTATATAAACGTTAACAACGTAAAAAAAAATTCCACTTACATTTTATGAAATTTTCTTTGACTAACATGTTGTTTGAACTATACTTTAGGGCCTTGAACTATGAAATAGGTATATTCCAAATTTTAACTGAGGTATGGGTGTTGGTGTACATAACCTTACTTTCTTCGAGAAAACAACAAGTGTCATTACATAAAATCCTCCAAAAAAACACATTTAAAATAAAAATATCTCAAAATGGTAGTTCAGTACACTACGAAATGCACTGAAGTTGATGTAAAAAAAAATATCAAACAGATATGTAAAATGATTCTGATATTGGTGTTTGTGTCCATTCACCTAAAAATATTGCTCCTTCTCTAATTAAATAAACAAGAAAATTTGTGCATCGATTACATGGATAATACAGGATATAGAAAAAAAATGCCATATTAGGTTTTCATGTATAACTTGAATACTGGACAAAAACCATTTTAATATTTTGGCATATGTGACACATTAAGAAACTGCAAAAATATTGCTTTGTGAAAAATATAAGATGAAGAATTTTTATGTAGAATTTGTTTTTGTAACAGAAATACAGAAGTTAACTTGATGGAAAGACCCCTCCCACAGAAATTTTCTGGTTGCACCCCTGACGTTAAAACTAGTTCCATGATGCAATAGTGAATACTAAATGGTTTGCAATTCTGGGAAGGTTTAAAAAAGTGCTGACTAATGCTGTACCATGAAAATAATTACATGAAGCTGACTAGAAAATAAAAATGGGAAAAGTGTCAGAGGGGATTTCAGTCGAGATGCATTTAAAGACTTGATGTTGCTGGTAATTTTAAATAAAAGCATATTGTTACATATTAAAATATTTGAGAAGCATAACAAATTAACTATAACACATTATGCAGTATTAGTGAGAAGTTGCAGTTTGCATGTTTCAATTTTTATTATTTTCATATAATTAATTTCACAGAAACAAAAAAGTTGGATGTAAACACAAATAGAAATTTTTAAAGGTCAGCCAGTAAGAAAAAGCAACTTTTTTCTATAATAGTTTAAATGCGTTGGATGAAAATCTTGGTTTGCAGTCTAAGCCATTGCACAATATTCGAGTGGCAGACAAATCAGGAAAATCCAATTCGAAAACATCTCTTGCATACTTGTACACTCTTGTAGAGGAGTAAAATTTAAATGCTTTTATACCTTTTCTTGTTATTCATCAGCACTCTTTTTGTCAGTTCCCAAAATACATTCAAAAATACAAAAATTTCGGAAACATTTCCACAAATAAAGTTGTTTCCTTAGCGTTAATAATTTCACCCAAAATAACAACGTTGATAATTTCAGCCAAGTGTTTAAAAAAAAAAAAAAAATTCCCCATTCACCTTATACTTTGCTGCAAGTTTTTTTTACAACATATTTCTACTAACTTTCATTACATTTTAACTCTCTGCTTTAAGTGGTTCAATGTTTTATTGTAATTGTGATAACATCCAGCAGCCAATTACTTCAAGTCAAACAGCTGATAAAGACAAGTTGCACTCTGCTTGTTAGCTTTCTTTCACAATCTAGAAAAGAAATTTTAATTGGATTAGCATTGTTTTCAAAGAATTTTTTGACTTACTATCCTATCTCTGATTCAGACTAAAAAACATTTGTTATTGATGGCATAAATTTTCCATTAAATGACATTCAAAAACAAACAATTTTTAGTTACGAATTAGTTTCTTTCACAATCAGAGTAAAACTTTCCGATGCAATTAACCTATTCAAATTTCGCACAAGCAGTAGAACTTAATTTACAAAAACACTCAACATGCATTCAGAGACAAAAGGAGTCAATTGTGATAACATTCGACAGCCAATTACTTCAAGTCTAACAGTTGATGAAGACAAGTGGCACTCTGCTTGTTAGTTTTCTTTCACAACCTAGAAGAGCAAACAAATATTGAAATTAAAATGTTAATCTTTAAACAAAATACACATATCTACAAAATTTGCTGATAAAAAAAACTGCATAAATTATCCATCTGTGAAATCCATCTCATGTTGGGTCCTCCTTATGTTTTGTAATAACTGAGTAAATTTGTGACTGAAATTTGTACCAAAACATTTAAGCTTAAAGCATAATTCCAACTATAACAGCTTTAAAACTACCATTATTTGACTCTATATATTCACAAGAATTTTAACTAAATTCAAATACCCAAATGTAAACAAACATCTTATTGTTGACATTCTTAACGTTGGCACACATAATTCATCCTAGTAGCCATTATTTAAGACATACTACTTTTGAATATAATATAATACACTAGATATACGTATAATTTATAAGTATTTTAATTCAATTAGAACACATAAATGTAAACAACCGCTAATGTTCAACTGCTTTTGATTATCAGATTATCGCAGAAGTACTTCAAAAGTAATTAAGGAACTATTTCTGGAAATTATATGAATGCCAAATGTCACAGATGCTTCCCTCAGACACAATCAATATGGGATTATATAATTCTTATCTTTTATTAAAAGTTACATTATAATTTAAAATATTTTAAAAATCAATAAGTAAAAAGGAAGAGTTAGGCTTACATACGAGTGGTTTTAACAGGTATTATTTTCCTACTATCTCTATAAGTACAACCAAAAACATTGTAGTTAGGCATATTATAATATGATTGTGCAACACAGTGCCGTTTCAATTCAGCGAAGGATTTCATCTGCCGTCGCCAAGCTTACTAGGGTTGCCTTTCAAAATATGACGAAAATTACTTAAAAATATATTTGTATGTTTTAACACAATAAAAAATACTACTAATTGTACTAACCCAAAGCTAGATGTTAGGAGAATGACAGTTTGCCTTGACAGTTGTTGTTTTCATTAAATAATCCTTATCATTCCAACGATTTGGCATCGTTTCAAGTTTCAATAATCATTCAACTTACAGAAAAATAAAACTATTGCAGGTGTTTTACACGGTGCACGAGAGTATGAGGGTAGGAAGAGTGGTGGGGGAGGGGAGTTGACGCTCCAGTAAATAGAAAATGTTTTATCTACTGGAATCACCAGCCAGAGGCGATCACGTGACAAACTGGCTTATACTGAGACTGGAATGATGCGTTTACACGCTGCCAGCGGTGACGTCACACGACTAGGGATCTCAACTGGAACGCCAACTGGTAGCGTGTAAATTGGGTTTAAGTATAAAATACTTTTTTGAACTAGAGATACATTTAGTAATTATTTAGATACATTTTGTAACTTTTTAATTCTGATGTGAACTAAATTTTTTATGGTTAATCTAAAGTAACGTTGTAAATAATTCAAAATATTTGTTTAATGATGGAGGAGGTGGTGTTATAGAAAGAGTTGACCAACTTTCTAAGCAAAGGGGTCTCGACCATTGAAAGTTTGGGAACCTCTGAATTAGACTCTATTGTACAGAATCATCAAAATAGCTGGACACGATTTCATAAATGTATGACGGTGAAGCTGTTAAACGTTTTCATTTGATTTTAGTGAAGGAACGTGTTTTAATTATGAACGTCCCCATTTTTCGCTATTTAATAATACAAATATAATAATATAATTTACAACGCACTAATAACCGATGATTTGAGGAAAAAAAAAAAAAAAAACGGAAGACGTTAGAAATATGCGGTTTACTGCATTATGCTTAAATTACCAGGGAATTTATTCTCACTAATTTTCAAAATTGATTACAAAAGTTGCCAAAAGATGGCGCTGATGACTAGGAAAAACTACAAAACAATATTTTTAAAATAAGCACTATTTTCAGCAACAACATGGCGCAGTCAGAGGACAAAATTCGCAGACTCCCGTACGAACATTTCAGTTAGAATGTTCTGACAAGTGGCAAAAATGCATCTTTCATAATCATCAGCGCCATCTGTTGGCAAATTTTGTAACTATTTTTGAAAATTGGTGAGAATAAATTCCCTGGTAATTCAAGCATAATACAGCAAACCGCATACTTCTATCGCCTTCTTTTTTTTTAATTGATTTTTCAAATTGTCGGTCATTTGTGGGACACCCTGTAAATCAACCTTAATGTTCAACGTAAATCAACCACTATTCATGGTCAGTAAAAGTGATGCTGCTGCTAGGTGATATCATTGCTTTGAGGAGCATGGGGCTCGCAGTCCAGTCTTTGAGTAGGGGAGCGTGATATTTAAAGGTTTGTATACTGAGTGGCGGTTTCAAGTTTAGATAATCCATCGAGCCTAATTCTGAATTTTTTTAATAGAATGTAGAGAAATGTTACAAGATTATGAATAAATTGGTTTGCCTGCCGAAAAATGGTCGAAATTGCTCAAACATTTTCTTTGAATGAGTTGAACTAAATCGGATCGTCAAATATGTCGTCACATAACTTGTCAAAAGAATTAGCATTATTTTTTTTATTTACTTATTAATTTTCAGTGAGACTCACTTTTAAAAGATGCAAGTATTTGGCACCAGATATCCAAAATCGATAACTAGCTTTTATTTGATGTGGGTGTTTCACATAGGACCCCCTAATTCTTTAGAATTAAATTATTCGAAATGGAAATTGATGGAAGAATAGGAATAAGTTGAGTGTTTATTGAGAGAGCACCGTGACGATTTGATATTGTTACAAAAATTGTCTGTATATAATTGTAAATAGTGACTTATTTATTTCAAAGTTCTATTTTATCTTATTTTATTCTGTATACAATTGTAAATAGTGACCAATTACTTCTAAAATTCTATTTTATTTTATTTAATTTGTTAACAGTGATAATACAGGTTATAAAAAGGTGGAAACATCTAAATCAATCAGGAAATTTCGAGATATTTCCATCAGGTGATTGGTTGGCTGGATTTTGCTAGAAATTTCCACCGCGAGCCTATAAAAAGAGGCGAAAAAAGCTTAGGATGTTTTGTTTATTTTCCAGGTGCCTGAATTATCGCTGTGTTCGAAGTTGTATGTACCGAAGGTTGTATTGAAGCTTGATAGTAATTTTTCTGTTGTTCGGAGAAGTTTTGTGAGCCTTTGAAGGAAGGATAAATTATTGTTTTTATTTAGTAAAAACTGCCTTATCATTTCCTCTGAGAAAAATTCATAACAATATCAAACTTTCCAATAGTTACATATTTTACCAACAGATGGTGCTATACACTGAGGTCCTAGTATGTACCTCTATATAGAGTTCTCGGAATTAGTTTACACTGTGAAAGGATGTTCAATGTCTTGAACGTTTCACGTTTTTACAGAGTAATACATAGGTTACTTGGATTATAGCGTATAGTGCCACCTGTTGGCATAATTTGAAGCTAATTTAAAATTTGTATTTTTACGGTTTTTCTTTATAACAATACATTTAGTTCCGTTTATCAGTTACCGTTTTCAAGATATTTCATTTCAAAGTCAGTGAGTACTTTGTGAAAAACACTGTATTAATACAATATTTGAACTTGGCAATATTTGGTTTAAACAAGATATTCCAAAGGACGACACATTTTATCTTTAATTATGTTATTGTCTAGTTGCAAATATAGCCTCTTCAATATCTTTCACCCTTTTTGAACATGGGGGTATTTTCAACTTAGCTAGGTATGTGTGCAGCAAATTTTGTTATCTAGTAGCATTTGTATTCTTTTATACATTTATTGGTTATTTTTTTTTTGTGTTTCAGATTCTCCACTTCACCCAAAGAATATTTTTAAATTAGGGAAAAAGTAATTGGAAATTTTCTTGGACATCGTTGATTTACTTGAACTGAAATAAGAATATTTTGAAATTTTGTAAAATGACATTATCTGCTATATTAAAAATTTTGTATTATAGTGGTGCTAGTGTAGCATTCATTGAGCACAATTTATCGTGCATTTTGATTACTTCTAATATTAAAGCTTATGACACATATGTTGAGTGTAAAATGAATGTAAAATGCTAACTGAATTGGAAATGAACGATAGATGGCGATATTTGTATTGTATATATCTTTGGAACATAGGTTTGTATGTAATAGACTTGACGGGCAACAAGTAACCTGGAGCAGAGTTGGTGTTGAGAAGAAAATAAAGCCACATTTGAAAGAGAATACCAATTTGAAGAACCGCCCTTTGTAATTTGAACAGCAGATTTATTTCACTAGACTAACTAAACAAGTCTTTGATTCAGCATGAAGAAGTAAAAATTATTCTAGATGGCTTTTTATTGGCTAGTAGAAATAGAAAAATGTTCATGTGGGAGAACTATATTGATGTTAAGGTTGATTTACATGTTACCAGTAGATTTACCAGTGGAGATCGTCAGTCATTATGCGTCTGCATTAGCACATATAAACTCTTCATTCCATTAACTATAGAGAGTTTGTTACTTAATCGTCTATAGTTTATAGTTCCAGTACTTCTTAAAAGCTATATTTGCTGGCTCATTAACTCCCATCACCTATTTACCTGTGCTCTCCCTTGACCACCGCCAGATGGCCTAAAGCACTCTCAACAGCTGATTGTTCCTGTTGCTGAGACCATAGGCGTAACGAGGGTACCCAATAACCTGTACTCCAATTTTGAACATCGTAGGTCAAATCGTTCAGGAGTTGTGCTGACCACAGACACACCGGCAGACATTTTTCTATACCATTTTTTTTTTTCAGTTGGATGTTCCAAAACATGGAGAAATGCAAAAAAAATTCGAATTTTTTTTGGATCGAAAACAACACTTTCATCACCCTATGTTAACAAATGGGTAATCGAAAGTAATTAAAATGAGTAGAAAACGCAAAACTGAAATCAAAGTGAGACACTATTTTTATTTTGCAAAAGAAGCAAAATATGGTGAAATTACTGTTCAAATTGAAAAAGAATCGCCAGATAGCGTTTGAAAGAATCGCCAGATGGAGACGAAAAAAAAAAATAACAATTTTATCCGCAGATTTACAAACTTGGACGGTGTTCGTATCATTATGTATATAAAAACCATAATGCAAAATAAATATTAAGAGACACAGCTATTTATGAAAAAATATATATTTAAATGTTTATTGAAGTTTCTTTAATGCTTATTTTTGGCAGTGTATGTTTGAAATATTTCGAGGGGATCCCACGCCACTGAAATTGATCTTATCTTGTCTGCTACGCCCGAAAAGTTCCTCCGAAAATATTGCATCCATATATTTTACAATTAAATCAGACCCTTTCAATTTCCATGTGTATAAGAACATTTTCCTACTCCTTTTTTTTTTTTTTTTTTTTTTTAATAGAATTCTTAAGAAATTTTTCTTATCCTGTAGATTTGGACATTTGGACAATGATTTGAAAACTTTTTCATTAAGATGATCTTTTTTTTTTGTCCTTTCCCCGCCCGCCTTTTTTTTTACTCTCTTCTCCTCCTCCTCCCCCCCTCTTCCCTCTTCTTTTTTTTTTCTCGATGTAGCGAGTCTGAATTTTTCGAACCCCCCCCCCCCATTCAACAACTCTAGTTACGCCTATGGCTGAGACTGAGTGAAAAAAAATTTGGAATTCCAATTAACATGTGACAAAAACCTATCGTTCAACTTACCAGCTGGCGTTCCAGCCACTGGATCAACAAGTTCAATGTTTCGAATTTGAATGTAATGTTCTAGGGAGTTTTACTTTGACTCCTTTTCCACTCTCGATTCATGTCAGTGATGGTAATGCCATTTCAATACAGAGTCCGACTCTACTTCATTTAGGATGGTTTGGAAAGAATATCTACTTCGGGAAAGTCCTCTTAACAGCTGATTTTCAGTGACGATGCTTTTATATCATTAAACTAATTCAATAGACGAGGATTATCGTTGTCACTCATCTGATTTCAACAAATGGCCATCAGTAAGTGCTTGTCTCACAAGACCTAATGCCTTACGCATTTTTGTTTTAAAACATATTTATAGCATGTATAAAAGTAGAAATTAAAGTTCATTAACAAGATTTGAAGGAAAATTAACAAGAATATTTTTTATTTATTAATTAAAAAAAGAAATTAAAAGGTAATTTATAAAAAAATTACGTGCAATAAAAAATACCAAGTAATATCTCTTACAAATCTTTTTAATGATCTTTTATTATAGTCGTTGTATATCGAATAAAAATGCTATTGTTGGAACAGGCTGATGACCCTGAAAGCATATTTCCTACCGTACGAAATATGTTTTAAACATAAAATTCCTTTAAAGTTCTATATTTAATTTTATTAGCTTAACTAGTGAAAACTTCAAAACATTTAAAATTTCTCATTTCATTTCGATTATTTTTAATTATATATTCATTATTCTGGTGTTGAAACTGATTCCAATGACCAGGGAGCGATTAAACAAATGTTTAAAAACTAGTATAAGCAATCCAAGTGTTTTTTTTTTTGTTTTTTTTTTTTTTCTTTTTTTTTTTTTTATCTTAGACTTTTTTTTTCCTTTCTTTCTTTTTCTTTTTTTTAGCTTTCCTTATCATGCCGTAAATGAGCTTTTCCTCAATTATTATAAAAATTGTCAAAAGAAAAAATAAGTACAATACCATAAGGTTGATGCATTGAGCATATTTGCACTACAACCCGATGATAAGCTAAGGGTCTGGAGGGAACAAGGCACACTTAATTGGTGAACATCACACATTCCATGGTGAGAGCATCATGGTCTGGGCAGGGATTTTATTGTATGGAACAATGCATGGAAATCAGAGAATACAAACAAACCAACCACTTCATCCATGTTTTTGAAAATGACCTATAAGTTTGAAGTTTTCCATGCATCAACCTAGTATTATTGTATAGTATTGTTACTCAATTTTCCTGTAAATAATAGCTATTACTAACAAAATAATAACTATTTTATTAAAGTTATTTGTCAACAGCGATAAAACAATAGGAAAAAGTTAACAGCAAGCTGATTAATCAAGAACTTTCGTGATTGCTCACCTCGCTCTGATTGCAAAATTGTTTGCCTTGATTTTTTGGGAAAGTTTGCCATCTAGAATAAAAACGACGCCATTGCGCGGAATGAGCATTTATCCTAGTATTTTATTTTGTCATTTACCGATTTAATTGTTCATCCAGTTCTGTCCAGTCAATCCTTGTTTATTTACTCTATTGTATTTTTGTGTTGGTCAGATTTACCAAGTTGAATTCTCATCCTTCGGTCTCTACTTTGACCGTGCTTTCGGGGTGGAACTATTCAAAAGCATACATAGATAGGAATGAGTTAGTTGCATTTTGATTGCTGTTCTGAAAGAAGCCTAGCGCTTGTTTACTTTTGTGAGGCCTGAATTATCGCTGAACCTGAAGTTGTGTGCACTTATTCTGTTGTTAAAACTTGATAACAAGGTCACTGTTGTTTATGGAAGCTTTGTGTGCCTCTAAATGAAGAATAAATTATAGCTTTTATTTTGTAAAAGTTGTGACACCATTACATATGAGAAAATTTGTAACAGTGTGTATACTTTTATATACAGGGTGGTTATAATTAAAGTTACCCTGTTTAGAGCCACGTAGAGTCCGTTCTAATGAGCAGATTTTGATGAAACTTGGAATATACACTATATGGACCATGGGGAAAAGAAATCTGCAATAAAAAAAAAAAAAAAAAAAAATTGTAGTTCAAATTTTGACCACCAGGGGAAAAAGTGGCGCCTAAAGAACAAAAATCACAAATTGAAAACACAAATTTTTATTTAATTACAGCATATGTTCAATGGGCATTCCATTTACGTCAACCACATGCTCGAAGCGTGTTATAGCGTGTTCAACAGTAGCACGAAGGGTTTCTCGATCAATTGCAGCAACATGACGTGTTATGCTTGCTTTCAATTCAGGCAGAGTCCGTATGCTCACTCCATACATACGATCTTTCAGAAATCCCACAACAAGATGATCGGGTAATTTCGAGAAGTTTTTCGATTGCCTGGCCTCCTCGTTTTCCGGACTTAAATCCCTGTGATTTCTGGTTGTGGGGATTTCTGAAAGATCGTGTGTATGGAGTGAGCATACGGACTCTGCCTGAATTGAAAGCAAGCATAACATGTCATGTTGCTGCAATTGATCAAGAAACCCTTCGCGCAACTGTTGAACACGCTATAACACGCTTCGAGCACGTGGTTGACGTAAATGGAATGCACATTGAACATATGCTGCAATTAAATAAAAAATTGTGTTTTCAATTTGTAATTTTTGGTCTTTATGCGCCACTTTTTCACCTGGTGGTCAAAATTTTAACTACAATTTTTTATTGCAGATTTCTTTTCCCCATGGTCCATATAGTGAATATTCCAAGTTTCATCAAAATTTGCTCATTAGAACGGACTCTACGTGGCTCTAAACAGTGTAACTTTAATTATAACCACCCTGTATATATATATATATATATATATATATATATATATATATATATATATATATATATATATATATATATATATATATATATATATCACTAGCTGCGTGGCCCGTCGTTGACGGATAAACTCAGTTTTTGGTACTAAATAAAAGTAATATAAAAGTTTATCACCCCATTGTAAATTCATTCTTTGTTCGTTTAGTTCGGCATGTCTTAGCCGATCGGCTTCTAAACGAACGGCACGCCTCTCTGATGTTTCTCTACTCCTTACAGACTCCTGGCGTCGCCGTTGCGACGCTAATCTGTCCTCTGGGGAAATGTCCGGCTGCCGCGAAGTAGAAGCTTCTTGGTTGTCATTTTGTAATTCGTTCCTCTTTAAACGTTTTTGAAAAACTTTTTTGTCGATTTTGCTTAATGATGGGCGTTTTTTTCTAGGCATTGTGAATGTAGAATATCATTTGCGATTTTCAAAACAAACCAAACGAAGATTGTCATTCAATTGCCATTCAGGAAATACTAAATTGTGTCTGCTTAAAAACACCAAAAAAAATTAGCGATATACCAAATTTCATCCTAATCCGTTAGGTAGTTTTTACGTGAAACGGTCCCCACGATTTTCAAAACAAACCAAACGAAGATTGTCATTCAGTTGCCATTCAGGAAATACTAAATTGTGTCTGCTTAAAAACACCAAAAAAAAAAAAATTATTTCGGAAATTTTAAAACTCATTTAAAATTAAAAATATATCGCCTATTTTACTCCTGGTCGTTTAATTAAGCGATATACCAAATTTTATCCTAATCCGTTAGGTAGTTTTTACGTGAAACGGTCCCCAAATCCGTGTGACAGAAAGTCAGTTTTATTTATATAGATAATAAAGAGACTCATCATTTCAGCAAGGAGCGCAATCAGCCGTAATATCAAGACAAAAAGTCTTTTCTTTGGAGACAAAGCGCTTTCCATCGTTTTCCTCGAAAGCTCTTTGAAAAGGAAGGACATTAATTAAAAAAAAAAAAAAAAAATTGAAATAAAGGTGCAGCAAAGACGAGATAACGTATCTTATGCATATGAAATTCTCTTCTATCTGGAATTAATTAAAAATTAAGAATAAAGAATTACTATATGTAAACGTGATGTTATAGCACTGATGCACGTGTGGAAATAGGGAGTATGACGGAGAAAATTACGACATCATATCCGATTGTTTAACATTAATGTATTTCTTAATAAAGTGTATAGGAAATTGATTGCTATTTAAAATTTTGAAAAGGCATAGATTATTCTTTTTGTAAGTATTATTGCAAATGTTTTGAATTCAGTTAAGTTGATTGATAATAGTATTACGGTAAATTTTGATGGAGAGGTTAGAAGACCAAGGAATTAGTTTAACTACATTAAAAGGTAAATCATTTTGTTTATCAAAAATGGTTATGGAAATTTTTCCAGAATAATTAATTTCTATGTCAAGGAACTGAGCGGAAATGGAGGAAGTATTGGTCTTTTTGAGAACAATATCTTTAGGATATATTTATAGCCAAAGTTTGGTAAAGTCAACGCTATTGAAAACAATTAGGTCTTCTATATAACGGAAAGCAGAGATGTTTTGAACAGTGTAGTTTTTTTCAAACCAGTGCAGAAAGAGATTTTCTAAAATGCTAGAATATATGCTCCCTTGTGGAATACCTGTGACCTGAAGAAACAGTTGTTCGTCATCGTAGATGTAATTATTAAAGATGCAGAAATTAATTAGTTTCTTCCAAAATTTCCACTGGGTTTCTTTCATTTGGTGGTTGCTTTTCTTCTTTATTTTTCTTCCCTATTTTTCTTTTATATTTTTGTTGTATTTTTACTAATTGGTTTTGTGCTCAAATGGAGGCTTAAACATCGATATAAATAAACAACTGGATAGACTACTTAACGCTGGGAAAATGAAGCCGTTGCCAGATGCCGTTAGTGGGATAAAAAATACGAATCTCCGAGGATTGAAAGTAAAATTTTGGGTTGTACACAGCAGAAATGTCAATAGTAGACCTTAATTAGTAATAATGTGCAAAAAAAATATATACTCTATCACTTTACAAGGTTTTTCGCATTTCCATCCAACTATAAAAGTGAACTGTGATTGGTTAATCTTCCCACCAGCTTCGCAATCCCCGGCGCGTTTTTCTCTTTGCATTGACAATGGGGCAGTCTATCCAGTTGTTTATCTATATCGATGGGCTTAAAGCGCCCTTGAGCATTATCTCAATATGTCTTAGTTGTGTTTTTATGTTATTTGTGCTATTTTATATGTATTTGTATTGCGTTGTAATTATTTTTCACTGTATTTATATTATCATAAAAAAAACTCGTCAACTTTTTATAGATATTTATCAGCAAAAATTGAACTTGGGTTGTAGGGAATAGTGATACCTATTGATGCAATATGGTATCAGTGCTTTTATTCGATACTACGTATTTTGGTATTGATGCCAGGTATTGGATACGAGTTCTGGTAGCGAAACCTAGGTATTGGTACTGATATTGATACCAGAGGTCCTTCATATGAAAACATACTAAAAAAACTCTTTTAAATTTTTAATAATAAATTTTTACTTTTTCATTTTTAATAATTATTTTTGTTAATGACCATTTAATTTAATAAAGTGTTAAATGCTTAATTGCTTATGTTTCCTTATTTTGTACTTCTTTTTTCGAGAAATAAACTAAAAATAGTACAATATCATCATTTGCTAATAATAGTATATTATTGGATTTAGTGAAAGTGATTATTTTTAAAACCCTAAATACTTTTTAATCGATTTAGTGAATGTAAGTATCAATACTTTCATAATATTGTTTATTCCTATCGATTTGCTTGTATTCTACAGCCCTCATACATTTTAAGACTGTAGATAAGAAAATTAAAGTATATTTTCTAACTCTTTCTTTCGTAAAGCATTTTTTTCTTACTTTTAATTACCCATATGTTACCCCAATGAAAGTATAGCATTAGGTAAAAAATTTTGTTGTTGATTTTTTTGCATTTCTCCACGTTTTGGAACATCTTGATTTCAAAAAAGTGATCTAGAAAAAATATCTCTCTGTGTGTGTATGTGGTTAGCATAACTCCCGAACAAATTGACCTACGATATTCAAATTTGGTGTGCGAGTTGGTGGTAGCCATGGGACTTACCGTTAAGGTTTTCGACAAAATTGCGCATGAGCGTAAGGTAGCTGCCATCGAAAAAAATCATGTTTTTCAGTAATTGCTAACAAACGGCTCTAATGATTTTGCTCAAAATAGCTGCGGTAATGCCTGTTAAGATGTTTTAAACATCCCCACCACCAAAATTAAAATAAAATTTTGCTTAAATGGCGTAAAAAGTTGAAAAACGAATGCCTTTAACACAGAGTTCTCTTTCTTTGAGCATACCTCATTAACGATCATGTTTTTTTTTTTTTTTTTTTTTTTTTTAAATCTCTGATCAGTTTCTTTTACAAGAAAGGATAATATAAGAATTACCGATAAGCATATCACCAAAATTCCCACTTTTTCGATTAATTTCTTCTTCAAAAGACCCATATAAGAATTTATCACAAAAAATATCGCCAAACTGGCAATTTTTTCTAAGCCACTAATGAAAATATAAAAATGATAAATTACACAAATCTACAGCAGCGATATAGTGTAATTGAAAGCTGTGTGATGTTCCACACCCTTAGTTTTAGATTATTCATGTTTCGATTTTTTGCTTTCATAAATTGGTTTCCAAGTTCTGAATGTCATGACATAATCATATTGTTACGAATTTTTGTATATTGTAAATACTTCGTAGTGTTAATTTTGTAAATAGCAACATTTATGTACATTTTGCATAAGGCAGTGCAATAGTTCGTCTTAAGTTGGCTTCCCTGCAATATGGGTCTTAATGCTTGATTACGAGTTTTACAGAGTTAACGCTGGGAAGCGAGTTTTACAAGGAGCAGGGCATTTAACATTATGGTAATGACAATCTCGCCAAATTGGCGAGATAGAGCCAAGTTGGTGACGGTTTCGGCGACTAATTTTTGTCGCCAAATTTGGCAAGAAATCGCCAAATGTCGCCAAACTTGGCGACCATTTGGCGACATTTTTGGTCCCCATGTACATTTAAATTACTTTTCGACTACGATCTGGAAAGTTCTCCAAATATCTACCTCTAGAAGTCTCCAGAAGTATTGACTCCTATATAAGACCGGACGTGAGTGGAGTTGGTAGGTTAATCAGTTAGTTGACTGAGTTGAGGGAGTAAGTTGAGCTGAAATTACTGAGTCTCAGTGAACATTCCTAGTAGTTCTAAAGCGAACTGTATTGCATTGTCTTTTGCCGCGATTTAACAGTTGTTGTCAAGTTTTTAACTGCTGTTTTGTGTTCTATTGTTGTGTATAGAGCTGTATTAAGTCTACTAGAACGAGAAGTTCTGGAGTTAAAAGAGTGTCTGCGAAGAGTTATTTCGGAATAAATTTCTGCAAGTTTTGATCTGCTTTGGCTTCAAATCTTTCGAACCCATCAACGCAACAATATTAATGAAACAAAAATACTGGACACGAATCTATGTACAATGATTTTATTTTAAAAAACAAATTAACATTTGTACAATTGCATCTGTAACGACAAAAGAGTAACATCTATACAGTTCATTTCACTACATTATCGCAGCAAGACATTTGTTTTGTTGGTGTGTGATTTTAAACAACAAATCCAATTACACTTGTATTAGATATTCCAGAGATTAAAAGTCCTTTGTTATGTATTTAAATAAGAGCGTTTGTTGCTAAACATTTTGAATGGCAGGTGATTTTAATTCAATGAATTCACCGAATTTTATTTCACTCGCGGGACTGAATGAGTTCCATTAGATGAACTTTCTAAGAAACGAAAGTTTTCTTTGGAGAGTGTGTCAGTCTTGGGTAAAACCTACAAATAAAAAACCATAATATCATAAAATTATTTTTCATCATCACATTATGAAGGGGATTTGAGGTAATAATCAAATACCGTACAACAAAAATTACATTATGTAGTTATTTTAACAAAATTGGAAATTGATTGGTTGTAAATCATTTTCACATAAATATGTATTATCCGAAGAAGTAGAATTATTAAATAATTGCACTAAAAAAAAAAAATATCAAATGATACTATATAGTCTTTTGAAAAGGAAGAGGCAATTGCTCATTATTATATTCTAAAGAGAATAGTAGGAAATCATGAAATAATTGCACTTCAAGAAAATCTTATGATATAAAATTATTTGATCAAAATTTGGTAATTGATAGGCTCTAAAGATATGTTACAACCAAACCCGTAGAGCGACCCATTGCAAGCAATTAACTACTCAATCTTCCTTTGGGGTCGTTCAAATATTACGCAAGCATGTTTTTGGTAATTTTTGACCCCCCTCCCCCCCCCTTGTCAGCAAAAATAAGCAAATCGCATACCGCCCATCTATAATTACGTAAGTATACGGTAACCCCCCCCCCTGCTCCTGATTTTTTTTTTTTTTGTAATGTTAATAATCTAAAAAAAGTTAGGATTCAATGCAAATAATGAACTTTAACTTAATTTTTTCTAGTTGCCTTTCGCAACTCTTCTTCGACTCTTTTTAACACCAACACTTCTAGTTCTTCGTCATTTTTAGAGGCATTTTTAAAATGACGCCATACCTCATTATTTATATCCTGAATATCTTTCAAGGGTTTGTTTGATGTAGACTTTTTAAAAGCTTCAAACAGCAAGCTTCAAACAGCAACTATATTTGCTTAATCTTCAAAAAGTTCAAGAAGGATTGCAGTGGAAAAAGAAACTTGTTCAAAACACAACTCAATTCGGAATCTTGAACCTTAAACCAACTACTGTTCCATCTTAGGCGCCCGAAAGTCGCCAAGCGAAACAAAAACAAAAATTGTCTGTCACATAAGTTAGGTTTAATGTAGGATTCACGTCTCCAAACACCCAAAAGAGGGTAATCCCCTTTATTCATTTTGAAACTGCAGTATTTTGCATCATCAATGTTTGATTGTAATTTGCTGAAGGCAGAGTACGTCACTCTTATGTGACGTAAGTTTAAATCCCTTAGATAGATTTGAATGGAAAGTCACCTATCCTAGAAGTCGGTGTACAAAAGTGAAATTTTTTGTAAGTTTCAATTTTTTTTCAGAAATAAAGGGATTATTAAATGCTTAAGTAAGCATCACTCATACCCCCTCCGCCCCCTTGTCAGCAAAAATAAGCAAATCGCTACCCCCCCCCCAGGTGCTTACGTAATATTTGAACGGCCCCTTTGCAGATACAAGTATGTATATATTTACTCAAATAAAATAGACAATTCCAGCATTTTTAAATTTTTTATTTTTTTATTCTGTTTTAAATGTTTTGAAAAGGCCATAAACATAAAAATTTCTACCCAATGCGCTTTTTAAAAAAAAAAAAAAAAAAAAAAAAAAAAAAAAAAAAAATTGCGATCAAAATTACTTTGTTAGAGGTTGGCTTGAAAACTATTCATTCCGTTGGCATTGAATGTTACGTCACGGCTTCGCAAACATCTTGGCTTGAAATGCAGCAGCGGAAACCAGATTTGCAAGTTTCTCGCAAATCACGCCAACCTGTACGGAATGTGGTAAAGGTCTACCAACGCCAACTTTTTTAACGCCAACTATTTGGCAGAAACCTCACGATAACCATAGAAATGATAGGGATTCTTTACGTCACGGATTTTGTTGACTGTTTTGATCGGATTGGTTTTGGCTCGGTTTTAGGACATTTTTTTTCTTAATATTTAAATAACTAATTTTTTTAAAGAACTTTTGTTTAAATATTTGGAATCAGAAAGAAATTCTTCATAAATATAAACTAATTTCACTCGTTTTTAAAAAATGCGGGAATCGACCATTGTCGATGACGTCTGACAGATTGTTACATTTATCAACCACTCTATTGTAAAAGAAATGATTTCACTTCTTTAAAATACGATTTAAATATTATTGGCCGGGTCATATTGCATAAAGTCTTAATTTTTTTTTTTTTTAAATTACCTAAACTAATAATATAGAATACTCATAATGAAGGTCGACCAAAAGCTATAAATAAAATAAACAAGGTGCCGCGAGAGTGTAAGTTCTGCAATAAAAAAAAAATGATATGCATGTCAGATGAGAGTATTTTAAAATAATTTATTTCATAATTTTAAATATAGGTGCTGCTGCCATTTTAAGTAATTTTAATTTTGTTTTGTTTTTTAAAGAGTTTTTTTCGTAATTATGGACGGCATTAGATTATAAAGCATGGAAATAAAAGAAAAAATGTTGTACATTATTACAATCATTATCAGAATTGTTCATGTGATAGAAAATTAGGTAAAACCATTTATAATTCGAAACAACTTATCTGAAATTACATGAAAAGTTTTGAAAAGAGTCCACTTTACATAAAGTGGACTCTTTTTAATATATAGTCAGTGCTACCACGAGGTTTTCGCCGAGTAAGAAGTATAAATTTCGACAATTTTTTCTAAAGAGCTATAAAAATATAGCTATAAATAAAACTATAAATAGAATAAAGAAGGTGCTATAGCTAAACTATATATAAAAACTTGTAAATTTTTCCGTCATAAAAACCATTCCAATTCGCACATGCAACTCCTGAGCTATTATTGGGCATTCAGGAAGAAAAGCAAGCAGAAGAAAACTTTTTACTCGGCGAAATCCACGAATTAAAAAGTGTGGAAAATATATGCGGTCCAATAGTATACAAAATGCTCATACTTATAATGCTTAGGAGAGACTGCAAGATTATCTCTGCCCTATCGATATTATGACAACAATTCATACATGTAAGAGCAAAGTTATTGACTTAATTAATTTGACAACAATATCTGGCAAAGTTTTGCTCTAATACATGTATCGATTTTTATTCCAGTATAACGTTATTAAAAGTTCGTTAACAAAAACGCAAAATAATTTTTTTTTTTTTATCACGTTTTAATATTTATTATGAGCAATTCTTATTGAAATTTTGGTACTCTTCCGTTATCCGGGCGCAAATGTCGCCAACCAAACGTGAGGCGTCGCCAAGCGAAGCGAATGGAAGGAAAACGTGCTTTGTTTTGAAAATGAATTCAAAGAATAGAGCACTTTCACCCAAACAAACTTTCCCCTTATGGTTGTAAGAAGAAATTTTTGCGAAATTCTACATTATTTGGCAATTTATCGCTTGCGCCTGGAAAACGGAAGAGTACCGAAATTTTAAAGAAAATTAATAATAAATAAAGGTACAGTTATTTTCCCTTCATTTACTTTTATTATTTGTTATGAAACCGGGGATAAAATTGCCATGTTTAAAAAACAGAAGCTATTGTGGCCAAAGTTAGGAAACATGTCTGTGAGGACAGGAACAGGCTGACGAGTGGTGTTAAGTCAGTTAATCTTCATTTTGGGGATACAAAAGGTTTTACTTTTATCAAACCGCCTGTTTTGAAACGTGCTGCCTGCATTCTGATACAGCCTGGTGGTGAACTATTGAGGCTGGGACTCAATGGACAATTGCCGCATTTTTTTAAATAATTTTTTTAATTCAATTTTAAATGTTTCGAAAAGGCCATAAATAAATTTTTTTTTGCTCAATGCTCTTTTTCTTTTTTTCAATTGCTAGACGTTGCAGACTAGATATTGCTAGACGTTGGCGAGAAAACGATTCATTCCGTTGGCATTGAATGTGACGTCACGGCTTCACAAACATCGTGGCTTGAAATGCTGCAGCGGAAACCAGATTTGTAAGTTTCTCGCAAATCACGGAATACAATGTACGGAATGTGGCAATGGTCTACCAACGCCAACTATTTCAATGCCAACTATTTGGCAGAAACCTCACTATAACCATAGAAACTGTAGAAATCCTTAACGTCACGTATTTTGCTGAGTGTTTTCATCGTAATGGTTTTGTTTCGATTTTGAGGCAATTTCTTTTCTTAATATATAAATAACTAATGTTTTCAAAGAACTTTTGTTTAAATATTTGGAATAAGAAAGAAATTTTTCCTAAATATAAACTAATATCACTCGTTTATAAAAAATGCGGAAATTGTCCATTCAGTTTAGCTTAAAACAGTTTAGCCCTTCTACATTGTGTTTCTAGACACAAACCAGAAAATGTGACTTACACCACTCTGCATTTAAACCTTGAAGAAACTTACTAACTTAAAGTAATTGGAAATCATTATACCATCTCCTCTGCTCATCAACTAATTCAATAAAGTTAAGTGACTACAAACTTAAAAATCGAATTAATTTAATGCGAATACGATGGCAGACAACACTAGTCACACGTCTTCATCTTAGAGGTTACATAACTTGAGATAAAATAATGCAAAAAAAAAAAAAAAAAATTCTTCTGACAATCGGATCAGGTTGGTTGTATTCAGGTTATCTGGCGCCGTCAGCAACACGAGGGCTATAATGCGCCGAAACATTCGTCATTAGACAAGCCAACATACATTTACAAACACCCATGCCAACACGGGAATCGAACCCGCAACCTCGCGGTCAAGAAGCTAGCACGCTAACCACTATACCGTTTGGTCGGCACAATCGGATCAGGCTTTAACTTTCTAGCAAACCCCTCTCTCTTAGATTTTAGTCTATAATTTAAGCTTCTAAATTTCAACTACGATTATTAACCCTTTGCACTCGTAATTATGCTTTAGAAAGTTAGCAAATAACTCGGAAGAGAGAGAGAGAGAAGAGAGAGAGAGAGAGAGAGAGAGAGAGAGAGAGAGAGAGAGAGAGAGAGAGAGAGAGAGAGAGAGAGAGAGAGTATATTGTTGTGAAATAAATTATATTGAGTATTTATCTCCTCTTAAGTGTTCAAAAATGTCATTCACCTACAAGCAAGAACATTATACAGTTTTAGAACTTTTACAAGCTATATTGCTAGATACAAAACATTTAAGGGCCTGAGAAGCAAATGGGGTCCAAGTGACTTTTCTTAACTTTTGAGAAAATATATTTCAAAGTTTCTCATTTATATTAAATTTGTATGAAAATTATTTGCTTTTCAAATTCTAACCTCTGCATTGAAGATATCACTAGTTTTCGTAAAATTTAGTATGAATATGAAACTTTAACGTGTGTTTTCTCAAAGTTAAGGAAAGTCACTTAAACCCCTTTGCTTCTCAGGAACTTATTTTTTATAGTTAAATTTTAATTGGAAACATTATTAACTAGATGGTATTAAGTCTAAGCAGCTCTAGCTTAAACTTTTGGAATTCAATTTCAACTAAGACAAAGCTGGAAAAAACTTGAGAAATTATAGATTTCTAGCCATTTCTTGTGCATCTATTGATATCACTAATATTTACTTACAAATGAATACTTCACTTACATTCACCATCAGTCATTTGACCATTTTCTGTTTTTTAAGTGATTCACCATATCTGTTTTTTATGAAAGAAACCCGCCATATCGCACTCTTACTTCAAAAGTGGCACAGTTCAAAATTCTACATTTTTGAGTTTAAGTTTGTGCAGAATGACTGTGGCTATATGAACTTGAAACTGAAAGAACGGCACAAATCAGTCTCAATTTGAATTCAAACTGGCAACAATTTTATGCCATTCAACCAGCTTCAAATACTTGCCGTCAGTGACTCAATACACACTTTTAACTCAACTTCGGCACTTTTGAGCATTTTCAATACTGAGCAAGGCTGCTAAATGAAAATACTGAGTAACTTTATCACTACTGAATAAGAGATTTTGGACTTTAAGTATGCTTTGGCGGGTAACTTTTAGTCAGTCACATTCAATACACAACTTTTTTGTGTGAACTGAACGGCAATGCCATTACCTCAACTCGAGACAATTGTGTTTGTGGCTAAACTATTAGAATTAAATGCGTTATTTAATACAGGTTTAAAAAAAAAAAAAAAGCTTCTTAACAGTTTAGCAACTGATGAGACTTATAAGTCCCTTAATCTTTTCTCATGGAGCTGTATTAATTTAAAAGCTTTGAGACCTATTGGGACTTAGAAAAACTACTTTTATGATGGCAGAACATGCTTATTTATTTGAATATGCAAACTCATGGATGATTTTCAATCTCTCAGCATCAATCTTGTCTTTGTATACACTTGTCTCTAGCAAGCTTCCAAACAGAAAAAAGTTTGTGCTGCCATCCAACAATTAAAGAACGATCCTTATAGAAGTGGATTTTAAAGTCCAAATAGGTCTCAAAGCTTTTTATTTATTACAAGTACTATGAGGAAGCTGACTGGAGTTAGAAATTAGTAAATAAAGGGTTAACAAATTCTTTCGATTTTAATATATGTTAATGAACCATAAATGTGTTTCCGTATACTATTTATGAATTTTCTTCGCTCCAAATGTTTTTTAAGTTTGGTTAGTTAGTTAATAAATTGTAGAATTGATAAGGGGGTGGGGGCCTTGTTAGTCTGACTTTTATTTACATATAAGAAATTGTTTGCGAACCAAATCAAAAGAAATGCATAAGAATTTTACTATGTTGTCTGAGAACCAACACTTGACTGTTTTTCACAATTGCAGGCGTTTCTACTTAACTTTAAAATAGTGATCGCAGAGTACCATCCGAGGCCTTGATATCAAGAGGACTCAGTTGAGCATTATGTTTTTAAGCCGTGAGTCCGGAAGCTCTATAATTGAATCATAATGGTAAGACACTTATGTTACAAATTATGAATTAATATGATTATTTGCACTTTATTATTATACTTAAAAACCCATTAAAATTTGTTCTGCAGTCTTGATCTTCTGGAATTATTTGTATTTTAAATATTGCCTATAGAATTTTATTTTGGGTAATAATGGCTAGAGGGTTCTGCAGTCTTGATCTTCTGGAATTATTTGTAAGTTAAATACTGCCTATAGAATTTTATTTTGGATAATAATGGCTAGAGGAAGACAATAAAGTTACTAGTTCAATTTAATTATTAAAAAGTTTTCAGTTGAATGATATATTAATAAATATTTATATTTCGACGTGCTTGTTATAAAATACACAAAGTAGCCATTTAATAAACTTCATGCAACTTCTCTATACAGAATGATTTTATAAATAAAATGTACCTACCTCTTCTTTATTTTTACTTCTTTTAGTAACCTATGTAAAAAAAAAAAAGGTACAAAAGATAATTAGCAGTAAAATAAAATCTTAAACATAAAGATGAATTGATTGTCGTAGTGGTGTCTTGATTAATATTTATGAAAAAGTATGTTCAAAACAGAGTCTAGGAAAAAAAAGCATTTATATTATAAAATTTTATATTTGATTCAGATAAGCTAATGTTATGTTGTCCAAAAATACTTCCTGTCTCTCACGAATATAGCACCCGCCGAATCGTCTAGCGTTGTCTGTTGGATTGAAAACAAGATTGAACCTAATTTCGATGAGGGATTTCAAAATTAAGCAGTGCTAGACACGGAATGACGCTCACTTTTCAAGAAAATACCAATGAGTCCCACCACTTCTAAAACCGACGATAAATGTACTTCATAATCTTTTAACGATAAATAGATATTAATGAATTTTTGAAATTTCGATGTTTAGCTACGTCCTCCAAATTTTCTTTTTAGCTAGTCCTTAACAAAGGTACGAGGGTGACAACAGTGTAGATTCATTCTTTTACATTTTAATGCTATAGTAAATTTTATGTCATAAGGAAAATTCAGAGAATATTACAGAGATAATGAATTAATAAAAGATAGCGTGGTTTTCATGAGTAATTAATTTTTTCTGTTACAGAATTGTAATTTTTAAACAGTTTTGATGGGGGGAAAAAGCCTATTACAAAAGTATTACTGAGGTTAAAACATCTTAAGGGGAAAAAATTCATGTTTTGTAACTTTATAAATGATTGAATAAGTTTAAAATGTAGCGACCCTTATCTTTATTCAGGAAAAAAATTCGCACTTTGATATTAGAAATATTATACAATCTGTTTTAAACGCTAAATAAAACTTTCGATTGAATGCAGATTTTGTTGACATGCATGATTTCTTAGATGCAGATCGTAATCCTTAGAATACCTACTATTGTAAAATAAAATAACTAATTTGGTTACAGTCCATTCTTTACTCGTCACATGCTCTTCTGAAAAGGTGTGAATCCCCTTTTTAACCATTAAATACTGAAATTTTTATTTTTAATAATTAAAAATTGAAATCAACCCGGAAATGGGTGTAGCTAATGAGAAAAATACAAAAAACATTTTGCATATCAATGTATTTTTATATCACAAAAAAAGCTACATAAATTTCTTGATTAAATTTATCAGTGTTTGCAAAAATATAAATATTATTCGTTACTCTTACCTTGTATCTATCCGATACAATTTTTCCTGTGTGTTTTTATTACTTTTTATAAAAATAATCGTAATTCGTAACATCAGTCGAAATGAAATTGTACTCAGCCAACAGCGCCCCCAACGATAAAAATTGTCATACATAAAGAAATAAAGTATCAGAGATTCTAGTTGCGTTCCGAAACTATAAAATAGTTTGGGTAAAAAAAAAAAAAAAACTATGCAAAGGTTGCTACATAAAGAGACATAACAATATGCATTTAAGGGTTAAATGCGTTACATTTGAGCAATGTTAAACATAGAGTGTTAATTTTTTATATTTATATGATTTTACCTCAGAACACTTTAGTAATTTACTTTTCTCCTCAAACTAACTGTGAGTAAAACACAAAATTCTCTGATGCTGTTAAAATATTCTACACATAAAAATCGCAATATCTTTTTATAATTTCATATCTTATTTTGTGTATTTTTACAATTTACACTAATGACCTACTTTTAAATGGCAAATAAATAAATAAATAAATAAATAAATAAATAAATAAATAAATAAATAAATAAATAAATAAATAAATAAATAAATAAATAAATAAATAAATAAATAAATAAATAAATAAATAAATAAATAAATAAATAAATAAATAAATAAATAAATAAATATCGCATCATCTTTTTCTTGGCAACTTTTTAATATAGTATATACAGTAGACTTTTTGTAAAGAACAACATAAGTGAATTAATTTAAAGGTATTTGTTGTCACTAAGGGAAATTTATTTAATTTTTTATTAAAGATTTAAAGCTACAGAACAAAACCTTTACAACCAATTTACATTAAGGAACACCATCAGTCTTACCAAATGCTTTTATTTTTTGGTCTTAATTTATGTCGAAGAAATGAATATTTAAATCATGAAAAACATCAGTTAATAAAATTTCTCATTATTGATGTTATAAAAACTTGAAAACTAACACAAGATGTCCCAAAAGTCATCGACACTTTTTAAAATTTCAATAAAAATCAAGTAATCGGCGTAAGAGATTGAGTTTTGCATTAAAATAATTCTCACGGTGAAAAGTATTTTTTTGAACAAATAAAAAAAAAGTTCCTTTAGTTACAAGTAGATGGCGATGTACCTTAAACACACAAATATGTATAGAACAATAAGTTACAATTAGACAATCTCAAGACTGTCAGTTACAATAGTAAACCCTTGTAAATGTGTAAGAATTCAGTATTTGAATCTATTGGCAATCAAACATAAGAGTGTCTTTAGTCTGTGATGCATCATTTTTTTTTTAAAGATGCAGCGCCATCTGTGTGCAAATTTTGAAATATTCTTTTTATTTACAATAAAAATGAGAGAAACATTTTACCGGAAGCCGATTACTTGATTTTTCATTGAAATTTAAAATTTGTCGGGGACATTTGGGATAACTTTTATAATAATAGTTTTATACTTGGTGAAAAAATTCATGCGTTCTAGTGTGATGATCCCTTTTTCCATGTTTAAAGTTACGTCAAATGTGGGATACAACATATATAAAGTTTGAAATATCATGCTGTAATTGTACTTACCATACCGTCCTCCTTGCACTAAACAAAAAAATAATTTTGTTAGAAATACTTTTGGAGAAAGTTAACTTATTCTGTATTTTCCTAATAAACTGAAGTGATATGGGTTCTCACAACTTTCACAATAACCCATACATTTGATTAATAATTAAATTAATTTTAACCCAATTTTTATTGATTACCCAATTATTGATTACCCATAACCCAATTATACATTTGATTAATAATTAAATTAATTTTAACCCAATTTTCAAATACCTAGTGTCATCTAAACAAACAAGAGTGGTTGATTAAGTAAAACGTTTTTGAGAGTATCCATTTGAATTGCTAGCAACGCTGTTTGATGATGGAATCTTGAAATCAATACCCGCAATTAGTTCTGCCACTCATTGAGTTTTACAGAAAGCATGGAAATTCTGATACTTACCCTGTGTCTATTCATTGTTGCTTCTTTTTGATCCTGTAATTGCCACCAACAAAGTTAGTGGATCGCTTTTGTGTGTAGAATATGAACTTTAGAACGGCCTCAGATACGATGGGATGTATGGTTTTTCATTATCTTTAGGCGTACCCAGATAGAATTTTCTTGAATATCTACCTATCTCGCTACTGCTATTGCATCGTTGGAAGAGTTGTTGAACACGTCAGTTGTTTCCTGTATTTTAGTATGCTTCTTAAACCATATTAAAACACATATAATTCTTTTTTTGAAATACTTTCCGGAAATGTATCAAACTCGTGACTATGGTTGACATTGGAGGTCTCTGCAATCAGAAACCTCCAGTGTCAACCATAGTCACTAGTTTGATGCCTTTCCAACAAGTATTTCAGAAAAGAAACTATGTGTTTTAATGTTTAGGAAGCATACTTATATGCTTCAAGCTGTTTATTATTACACCCCCCCCCCCTCCTTCTCCCCACAAATTAATCATTGTAACTCCTACTATATCTCGATGAGTTCAGCAAGTAGTTAATAATTTATAGCGGCAAAGAAGCACATAATGGTATATAATAAAATTCTGTCTGCTTCTCTGCCTGTGACTTCATTTCATGCTAAATCGACAAAGCTTTGCCCTTGTGCAATTGCCTTTTCCCCTCTCAAATCTTGTGTCTTTACTGTCACAGTAAAACATCACTAGGGGTGCTGCAATCGTTCTTATATGATGGCGCATACTCGTTTTACTGTAGGTAGAGACTTGTCTCAGAGCTCTAGCTTTGTTTTTCTGCAAGTCACCTAAGTGTTACCAAACTTTAGTTTGCATCCTGAATATATTTCAGAACTAATTATTTCAATATTTTCTTTCAATCGAATCTTTCTCTCATCTATTAATAGTCAGAGAGAAATTATCTTATTTGTGAACTAGTATTAGGTCAAATGAAATAGTGCATCTATTGGATAGCAAAATGATACGTCATTGCAAAAACTTGCTTCAAAGCAGACTGGTACAATATGAACCATCACATACGAAAATTTTAACTTCAAATATAAAGTAAATCTAAAAATATCTTACTTTGCTGTCCTTGCATTCCTCCTCCGTAGCCTCCATAACCTAATAATACATTATCCTTTCAATGCTCATAACGAAAAGTTATAAATAAGGTTGAACATATAAATAAATTTATATGTTAAATAAATAAATAAATAAATAAATAAATAAATAAATAAATAAATAAATAAATAAATAAATAAATAAATAAATAAATAAATAAATAAATAAATAAATAAATAAATAAATAAATAAATAAATAAATAAATAAATTTTATGTTACGCATATGTCAACATGATGAATCGGTTATTTAAGCATGCTTTTAATAAAGGTCTTTAATAAAGAGCCATTCATTCAGAGAACCATGTAATATAGAGAAATATGTACAGTTAACTTATTTTTGCTTGCAATTATTTAACAAAACTTTTATTATGATAGTTTCTGAAAGAAAAACATGAAAATCCTATTTTTGCTTTAGTGGACTTACCACCGGTCCCTTGCACTGCAAAAAAGAACGTATCGTATTAAAGATATAGCAGCTTCTAATATTAAAGAATACTGTTTACATTTATTAATTTAACTCAAAATTTGAATGATTTAAAGCCCTTAAAACTAAAACTATCTATCAATCTGTGAAGATTTATTTTTTGTAAAAAAAAACAAACTATTTTCTGAATTACATTTAAAATAATTAAAAAAAAAATTATTATGGAGGGTAATATGTTATATTTGGGTAATATGGAATAGAAGTTTCAAATTAAAAAAAATTCTCGAACTGAATTTGAAATTAACAGATTTAATAAATTTTTGTACCTTCGATAATTTAAAAAAAAAAAATCATAAATATGATATACTTTCTCTCCATCGGTACAATCTAAGGTCCACACAGAACAAGTCATGTAGTATTAGGGTGGCCCAAATGAAAAGTGAACATGCGCAGCGCCACCTCTACCTCTACTACGAACAGTGTTCCTGGTAGAGGTAGTGGTGGCGCTGCACGGTGTCCACTTTTCATTTGGGCCATCCTAATATTTTAGTGTTAAAGATAACTAAACATTTAAAATTAGAAAAACTCCATCAGTTGAAAAGTGAACATTAAATGAAAAACTGACACTTTCTGTATGAACACTGTCATTAGTTTCAAAGTGGAAGGCACATCTAATAAATACACCAGATATTTGAAGCCTTACTTGCTAAAACTCAGCAAAAGTAGTGTCATAGGTAAATGAACAACTTAGGACATCGCAGCAGAGTATTTAGAAGTGTTTTATGATATTCCCATTTGGCAGTAGTAGCACTTAACGGAGAAGAAACTTTAGCACAGATGCCAACTCTTCACTTTTGCCACGGGGGCGAAACTTGGTGGAAAAACTCAACAAGGAGGAGTGGAGAGGGTTGGCCCAAGATTTCCGGGCACCACTTTTTCTATGATTTACCTACTTGATTATATTGAACATGAAGCAATTCATAAGTGCATTTCATGTCTTCTAAGTCATTTCGGCCAATGACGTCATTTCATGCTAAATCGACAAAGCTTTACCTCTGTGCAATTGACTTTTCCTCTCTCAAATCTTGTGTCTGTACTGTCTCAGTAAAGCATCACTAGGGGGTGTTGCAATCGTTCTTATATGATAGCGTCTACTCGTTTTACTGTAGGTAGAGACTTGTCTTCAGAGCTCTACCTCTGTCTTCCTGAAAGTCACCTGAGTTTACCAAACTTTAGTTTGCATCCTGAATATATTTCAGAACTAATTATTTCAACATTTTCTTTTAATAGAATCTTTCTCTCATCCAATAATAGTCAGAAGAGAAATGATCTTATTTGTGAACTAGTATTAGGTAAAACGAAATATTGCATCTATTGGATAGTCAAATGATGCGTCATTACATAAACCTGCTTCAATGCGGACTGGTACAATATGAATCTTCACATACGAAAATTTTAACTTCAAATTTTAAGTAAATCTAAGAATATCTTACTTTGCTGTCCTTGTGTTCCTCCATAACCTCCTCCGTAGCCTCCATAACCTAATAATATATTATCCTTTCAATGCTCATAACGAAAAGTTATAAATAAATAAATAAATAAATAAATAAATAAATAAATAAATAAATAAATAAATAAATAAATAAATAAATAAATAAATAAATAAATAAATAAATAAATAAATAAATAAATAAATAAATAAATAAATAAATAAATAAATAAATAAATAAATAAATAAATAAATAAATAAATAAATAAATAAATAAATAAATAAATAAATAAATAAATAAATAAATAAATAAATAAATAAATAAAATAAATAAATAAATAAATAAATAAATAAATAGATAAATAAAGTTATATGTTATGCATATGTCAACATGATGAATCGGTTATTTAAGCATGCTTTTAATTAAGGTCTCTTATAAAGAGCCATTCATTCAGAGCACCATGTAATATAGAGAAATATATACAGTTAACTTATTTTTGCTTGCCATTATTTAACAAAACTTTTATTATGATAGTTTCTGAAAGAAAACATGAAAATCCTATTTTTGCTTTAGTGGACTTACCAGCGGACCCTTGCACTGCAAAAAAGAACGTATCGTATTAAAGATATAGCAGCTTCTAATATTAAAGAATGCTGTTTACATTTATTAATTTAACTCAAAATTTGAATGATTTAAAGCCCTTAAAACTAAAACTATCTATCAATCTGTGAAGATTTATTTTTTGGAGGGTAATATGTTGTATTTGGGTAATATGGAAGAGAAGTTTCAAATTAAAAAAATTACACGAACTGAATTTGAAATTAACAGATTTAATAAATTTTTGTACCTTTGATTATTTAAAAAAAAAATCATAAATATGATATACTTTCTCCACCGGTATAATCAAGTTAGGTCCTCACAGAACAAGTCATGTAGTATTAGGGTGAGCCAAATGAAAAGCCAAACCATTGACCTTTACTAAATAAAAGTTGTGTTTTATTGTGATTGAAATTTTTTATTATTTCTTTTATATATTAAGATATGATTAATAACTTCTAGAAATAAGCACTAGTTGAGCTGTAATCCTTTTCATTTGACAGCGCTTTCTTTGTATTATATAGCTGAACACGTGCCATACCCTTTATAGGTACCTAAGTTATTTCAGTGATTTCAGTTATGAGACTTAATAGGTTCAAAGTTTTATAAGAGGAATTTCTAGTAAGGATCATTCCTTATACTCGCTTAGTAATTATCTTCTAGCCCAGTATATTTAGAAACTACTTTGTACAAAAAAAAAAAAAAATTAAATTTGATGAACAGGTACGAAAATTATCACTTAATGAAATGACATAAATTAAAAACTCGAAAATAGAGTCTAATGTATGTAACAGTAAAATAGTGTTTACACTCTTGGGATATAAAAAAGAAGCCGAGATTAAACGAATGTAAAAGTTTACTGTCAGAGGGGCTCGGAGCGAAGGGTTGACGCAATCACTAGTGTCAAGATTTGATATTCTAAAAGGCGGAGTCAAAAACGGATTACGTAGCTTATATGAGTTTGAGGGGCGTTCTACAATATTTCAAGTGGTTCTCGCTAACTGGAGAACTTACGAGAGCAATCTAACAGTTACATTGACGATTCCAATGCGAATACATTACATATTGTTGCTTGGATGGGTTAGAAAGATTTGAAGCCGAAGCAGATCAAAACTTGCAGAAATTTATTCCGATATAACTCTTCGCAGATTCTCTTACAACTTCAGAACTTCTCGTTCTAGTAGACTCAATACAGCTCTTTACACAACAATAGAGCACAAAACAGCAGTTAAAAACTTGACAGCACAACTGCTACAAATCGCCGCAAAAGACAATCCAATACAGTTCACTTTCGGAACTCTCTCTGAATGCTCGCTGAGAGACAGCTAACTCATTAACTCCAGTCATCTAACTGACTCAACTAACTCTTGGACGGACTTATATAGGAAAGGTGAATCTTCTCAAAACTTCCAGAGATAGAAATTTGGAGAACTTTCCAGATCATAGTCGAAAAGCCCTATACTTGTACATGGGGACAGAAAATGTCGCCTAATGGTCGCCAAGTTTGGCGACAAAAATTAGTCGCCAAAACCGGCGCCAACTTGGCTCTATCTCGCCAATTTGGCGAGATCTCCATTACCATAATAATAAATGGTCTTCTCTTGTTAAAACTCGCTTCCCAGCATTATCTCTGTAAAACACGTTTTCAAGCATTAAGACACATATTGCAGGAAAGCGAACTCTTGCACTGCCTTATGCGAAATGTACATAAATTTTCCTATTTTCATAACCAATACTACGGAATATTTACAAATATACAGAAATTTGTAACGATATATCTTATTTTATATTTGAATTCCTTACGTCAATTCCTATGCAGTGGCTCCACCTGCAACGGTCTTTTGCTTTTTAATTTTCGGTTATAATAGATCTTATTTTCGAGTTTTTAATTTATGTCATTTAATGAAGTGATCATTTCCGTACCTACTCACCCAAATGTCATGGTTTTATACAAAATAGTATCTAAATGAACGGGGCTATACTAAACTTCAACTTAACTAGACATCACTTAGACGGTAGATCGTCACAGTGCTCATAGGTATTTAATCCATTTTGGTGGCATGAAAGCATAATGTTCGCCAAACCACAATCCTGTAGAGAACAAAAGGCTATAAGGTTTGGCGAGAATTATGTCTTCACTCCGCCAAAATGGATTAAATACCTATGAGCACTGTGACGATCTATCGTCTAAGTGATGTCTAGTTAAGTTGAAGTTTAGTATAAAAGATTGTAACATAGCGAGTATGTTATTAGCAGTTGCTCTTTAAATAACCTAAAAATGAAGCTTCTTCAAAACTTGAATTTTTATTTAGAAATTATTATTTTGTAGTTTCAAGTACAGTACGGGAAAAAAAAAAAAAAAAAAAAAAAAAAAAAAAAAAAAAAAAAAAAAAAAAAAACGATGGCTATATTTTCGGTTCTAATTATAGTAGAATCTTGCGGTTTGCACCAAAATATTTTGTTTATGATTTTCTATATGTCTGATGCCAATTTTTTTCTTAGGGGGCTGTAAGCTAAGTAAATTGAACTCTATCTTTAAAAAATTGGGATACGGACCCCTATTTTTTTATGTTTTCTTTCGATTTAGAATTCTTCGTTTACCCATGATACCAAATTTCAGTTCATTATGTTGAGAAACATGTCACTTATGTACAAAAATGTACTGGACTATCTTGAGGGCAAATTTCTCTACCGCGGGGCAGAATCGAACGTTTTGCATGCTTCAAGACGTAATCTATTACACGGTTCCTTCAAGTAAGCTTTTTTACACTCTTCCTAAAATATCGAGAGTCAATAGTCAAAATGGAATGAAAAAAATTTCTGGAGGGGTTTTCGACTATATATATATATATATATATATATATATATATATATATATATATATATATATATATATATATATATATATATATATATAAATATTAAATATATATATATGTTTTTTTTTTAATTTAAAACTTGTTTTATTAATTAATAATTAAAAACTTTTTAATACAAAAGTTGCATGTTAATTTTAATTTTTGTTTGGCCTTAAATAAACTGTCCTTTGAAATAAAAATTGCTAAAATATATTAAGTATATAAGAGTTAATGGCCAGAAAAAAAAAATATTTTTAACATTAATTTATAATTTTTTTTATATCATTTAAATTACTAACTACTCATTGGAAAATTATGGAATTTGTTATCTAAACATTTTTTTTTTTTTGGATTCTAAATATAAATATGGTATAATATTATGGGGTTGCCATTAAACTTTTTAAAGTTTGGTTTAGTTTTAATATGTAGAAAACTCCTCATAATAATAAAATATATATATATATATATATATATATATATATATATATATATATATATATATATATATATATATATACAATTATAAAGACCTTCCACAATTTTTCAACGGTACCTGACTTTTGTTATTTCATCAATTAGAATACAAGATATAGCCATCGTTCGGATTTTTTTTTTTGCTTACTCTACCTTGTAATGAGTAGAGTTTTGCAGTTTTTCAGCTTTTTATTCAAAATTAATGTAATGTAGACAATTCGTCAAATACTATTCTTCAAACACTATTCCGTTATGAATAGGATAGTTATAAACACTGCTTCATAAAAAAGTTAAATGCAAAACTTTTTACAGAATGCTTTGGTATATACAAATATCTTTTAGTGATTATTATTAAAAATGTTAATTCGAAATTTGTCATTTCTCTTACATTGTTGTCCTTGCATTCCTGCCGCACTTCCGTAAGCTAAATTCATGAAGAGAAATATGTTAATTCAAAAAGGAACTGAAAATCTAAATGCAGAAATATAATGAAAAATGTACAAATATTGTAATTTTGCTAGGAATTTTTTTCGACAGGGGCCATTTTTTAAAAAAAATAGAATATATTTTTTTCTGCCTTAATTCTAAACTCTCCCCCCCAATTTTTTTTTTATTTACATCTACAATATTTAAAGAATTCACGATGAAAAATTAATTGATCACGAGGGATTTGGTGGCAAGGTACCTGATTGCAAAAATAAAAGAGCCACTTTTATAAATAGAAGTAGGGATGTGAAATCTCGAAAAACTTTCTATCACATCCAATAATGGTCACTACTTTTAAATTTTTCATGGACTGGAGTAATTTACCGCTATCGTTTCATATTTTTATTATTTAAAAAAAAAAAAAATTTTTTTTTGACCAGTTCGGTTTTTTTTTTAACTATAATTATTGCAAATGCAAAAGCCAAAAAAAAAAAAAAAAAAAAAAAAAAAAAAAAAAAAAAAAACCACCGACGAATTATTGAAATTGGCGATATGTTTTTTTTTCGATAAATGTTGCATCATCTTTTCTTGTAGTTGAAACTACTCAAGGAAAGAGAGCTTTGTGTTAAAGACATAAGCTTTTTAACTTTTTACGACTTTAGCTATCACGATTCTATGGAAATTTCTGAGGTAGGGATGCTTAGAGAATTTTAAAAGGCATTAAAACAGCGATTTTGACTAACGTCGTTAGAATAGTTTTTTGGCAATTGCTGAAATACATATATTTTTAAAAGCAGCTATACCTTAGGCGTATGCGCAATTTTGAAGAAAACTATTTCGGTTGCAAGCACACACCCACGTATGCATGCATGTGCATTATTCCAGACCACTTTTTTTTTTTTTAATTCAGCATGTTCCACAACGTGTAGAAATGAAAAAAAAAAAAAAAAAAAAAAAAGAAAGAAAAAAAAAATATATATCCTCAATTTTTTTTTTTTACCGAATGCAATTATTATTTGAGAAATTGGAAGTAAAAAGTTTTGAGATTTTGTTGAGGTTAAATAAAAAACAGGTAGAGGTATTAAGCCAATCTTTATGGTAAGGAATAACAATGCAGGAAGCGCTTATAGGTAAGCTTCATTTACATTATTTATAAGTAAATTTGGATGGTTGTTTTCAGATTATCTGGTCAGCAACGCGAGGGCTATAATGCGCCGAAACATTCGTCATTAGACAAGCCAACATACACTTACGAACACCCATGCCTAACACGGGACTCGAACCCGCAACCTCGCTGTCTAGAAGCTAGCACGCTAACCACTATACCGTTTGGTCGGAAGAAGTAATGCTGATGGTCTTATGTATAGTATACAATAGTGGCGATGCTGCAGACTCTTGTTTCCCTTAAATGGTGTGAAATGAGAGAAAGTGAGCATTGTTCACTCAAAAAGTAAATAATTAGAAAAGTAGTAAGACGAACAGCTAAATATTTTTTGAAAATAGAAAATACATCGGGTTCTGAAGGTATCCTTGACAAATTAACCCTTTTTGACTTTAGTCAATATAATTCATATTATTATAATATTAAATTATAATATTAAATTGTAAGGCAAATAATTCCTTGCAAGCATTTTCATTTCATCCCATTACACTTGTAGTTTAGAAAACAGAACATAATGGATTAAAATTGTGTCGATGTTTTCAATTTTCGAAGTCAATAACTCATTTATTCAAAATATTCAAAAAGTATAAAAATGCAAATTAACTTACCACCTCCTCCTTGTGCGCCGGCCACTGAAAGCAAAAAAAACCCCAACATATTGTTGAAAAAACTTCTCCTTAAAATGTAATTTTTTTGCAACTAAATGCTTTTTTTTTATATCATATTAAACAAAGAACACTGCGAAAAGAAATTGTTACTATAAGTGCAATGCGTCAATTAATTAGTTTTTGTCGATAATTTAACTGCGTTATGCTCAATTTAAAACTTAAAAGACATAATTTTGAAGAACAAAAGAATGTCAAACTTAATTCAACGTATTTTTTTTATGACATAATCGTTGTTTTTAGAAAATGTGTAAGTGGAGACAAAAACTCTGACACTTTGCTTTTGAAAATATCCTCAATTTTTTTTTTTTAATGAAAAAGGTTTGAAATGGGCATTTGAGTACGTACAGGGTGATTATAATTAAAGTTTCAAAATGCTGTAAAAAAAGAACCACTGGTCAGAATGACGTCAAATTTGATTGGAATATTATTTAAGACGTATCTCAGAAAAAAAAGGAAAAAATAGTTCACAATTTCAGCAATAGATGACGCTGTAATCCTCTTAACTTAAAAGGATTCGAATACAAATGACAAATGAATCGCAAAACAACGGCTAAAGTGGAAGTTACACGTTAAACCAACTCTACTGTTACACCTTAACCATTGTTTTATGATTTATTTGTCATTTGTAGTTGAACCCTTTTAAGTTATGATGCTTACAGCGCTATCTATTGCTAAAATGTTAAAGTTTCAAAACTCTGTAAAAAAAAAAAAAAAAAAAAACACTGGTCAGAACGGTTATTTGTTTCTGCCATACGTCTTCCCTCTTCTTCGATGATGTTCCATTTAAATTTGACGTCATTCTGACCAGTGGTTTTTTTACAGAGTTTTGAAAATTTAATTTTAATTATAATCACCCTGTATAATTCGAGAACACATCCAAGTTCCATTCCAAATGGTCTCGAGTAACACACATCCGCTGTCCAATATCGGCTCGACACTGGTTAATCACTTTGTGAACCGATATATACTGGCCGTTGCTACAGACCTTGACCAATCTCGCCTAGTGCTGGGTGAAATATACTGGAAGTTTTGAAAAGTTGATACAGATATTTAAAATTGAAACATGGTGTTATAAATAGGAATGGAGGGGTAAAAAATAATATGTTTTGTAATGGTTTTAACTTGTTTATTTTTAAAAAATTCTTTTATTTTGGAACGATGCTCGCAATTTGTCATTGACTGACATAGAACTCCTGTTTCCAACATTGGAGAATATCGCTTAGCTACAAGTGGTAATTTGGTTAAATTATATTGGTTAATTAATTGTTAAACTGTATTTTTTTATGTAAATACTTCTTTTTAATATGTATTTTGTGCTCAGTTCCTGTTTTTTTTTACTTTTTTTTATTTTTTAAATTTTTTCTTTTATTTTATAAGGGTAAATTACACATACAAAAAAATAAAATATTCCCGATACTTTTTTATTATTTCTCTTTACATTTCATGCTTCAGGTAAGGAAAATGAGGTTTCAGGAATATTATTACAATTTCTTCGGACTTTAAGCAGGTGTATATTTAAACTTTGTAAAAGTCAGGTCTTCTATTTTGAAAATTGTAGGCGTTCCCTTTGTAAATAGTTCATGCTGTAAATATATCATGTAAGTGTCTAAATTTCATCTTACAATTAATTTAAGTACTTTAGCCATCATGAAATGTTTTTACTGTCTTCGTTATCAATTACCTTAAAGCAATAACTTTTTCTCTATCCACCTTTTACTCTTAGTTTCGCTGAAACAAAACACTGCAGTTAAAAATGTTTATTGGTTTATATTTACTTTGTTGTGCTTGCTGTCCAGAATAACCAGCGGCACCTAAATTTAAAAAGACGATTTAAGTTATAACATAGAATATTTTGTGAAAATATATGAAAGGAGAAATAAATACGACATTTAAACAAGTAGAAAATTTTCACTTTATTCAAAAAATATTTTGACATCCTTCCCAAAGATCTCTAAAAATGGAAAATACAGGGTGGCCAGGAACTTTCCCTGTTTGGCGGCATCTGCAGCTAAAACTAATGAATGAAATGAAACCATATTTTATGTACAGACTATTGAAGGCATAGGGAGATGAATTCCAAAAAAAAGTAAAAAAAAAAAGTTAGTTCCAAAAGTTGCCGCTAGGTGAGATTTTTGCGCTACTTGTACGAACGTTTGAGGAAATTTACATATCGAGATCGCAATTATGCAAAATTCTAATGCGCATATGACATCAGTGCAACGCATTCCCTTTAAAAAGAAAAGAGCGAACGTCCAAACAGCGATTCTTTCATTGACTATTGGTGATATGCAACCTACCTTACCTCAATGTGCTTTGCTAGTGAAACTGTACTACACTAGACAGTGTAATGCTATGATGGCTCTGCGGGAATTTAGAAGACTTCATAACCTGCGTAAAGATCCAATGTCTACTGCATCAGTAAGAGCGATGATTAAAAAATTCAAGGAAACTGGATAGCTTGGACTTAGAGCTGGCAGGGGACGAAAAGCAGTAACAGAAGATGCAGTAGCAGATGTTGCTACAGCGGTGTTCGACGACACAGGAACCAGAAGTGGTCCAATACTTGTGCAATTGCTTGTCAAACCGATATGCCTTATTCTACTGTATGGAAAATCTTGCGTAAAATGCTGCATTTCTATCCGTATAAGATCGGTCGTGTGCAAGAATTAAAAATAACAGATTACGATAAGTGCCTAACTTTTGCTAACGTTTCTTGCCCGAAAGGAGATCGACAATGGTTGGCCTTGGAAAATATTGTGGGGTGATGTGACTCATTTTCATCTAAATGGATCTGTTAATACTCAGAACTGCCGCATTTGGGCATGTGAGCGACCCACAGTGATGCTAGAAATGTCAATGCATTCCCCAAAGGTGACCGTGTGGTGCGGTTTCACGGCTAATTTTATAACAGGACCATACTTTTTTGAGAACATAACTCAGGCAGGACCTATTACCTGCACCACCAACGGCGAAAAATATGGAAAAATGCTACAAACTTTCGCCATTCCTCAATTGCAGCAAAGACAATGCTCAAACTCAATCATTTTTATGCAAGATGGAGCTCGGCCACATATTCATTGTTCAGTGCAGCGCCTTTTACGCCAGAATTTTGGTAATGACAGAGTCATTAGTCAATATTTTCAGACGGAATGGCCGCCCCGTTCCCCGGACATCACCCCATGTGACTTTTGGCTATGGGGGTACCTTAAATCCGTTGTGTATGCTGGTGGCATTCCAAACTTGCATGTCTTGAAGCATAGCATAAGACGGGCCGTTGCGAACATCCAAACAGACAGTTTGCATGCAGCTGTAGAGAACGTTATTCACCTGATGCAATATGTTGTACACCGGGAAGGTCAGCCTATTGAAAATGTTACGCGGCGTCCAAGGGACCCAAATGTTAATGACTAAAATCTTATTTTATGTGTTCCAATAATTTATTTATAACTGTATAGTATTGACATTGTGAACAATAAAATTTCCATGCTTTCATTGTAGTTATTCACGTGTTTCGGTTCCGATAGCGCCACATTTCCCCCTATCGGCAACTTTCGGAACTAAATTATTTTTGACGGAATTCATCTCCCCATTCCTTCATTAGCCAGCATATAAAATATGGTTTCATTTCGTTCATTAGTTTTAGCTGCAGATGCCGCCAAACAGGGAAAGTTATTTCCTGGCCACCCTGTACATTAAGATTTCCTGTTATCAGTGATAACTTGCCCTATCGATTTTCTAGTGAATGTTTTATGAAACAATTCCATTTAAACATTAGAATGTTCGACTATTCTATAGTTAATTTTGAAATCAGGGCACAATGAGCTCAAATTGAGTCGAAGATGCTTACATTCAGTAAAGTCAGTAAATAACAATCTCATAAACCTGGAATAATTTCCCACAAATCTGGAAGCATTAAACGTACCCCTGAGGATTTTATTTGCAATTCTTTGAAGTCTTAAACACATAACGTATAACTGTATACACAATATATTACTTATATACTCAAATATTATACTTAAAAGTTAGAGAAAAAGAAAATTACTTACCTCCTCCTGCCGCTGCTCCTTGCACTGTAAAACAAAAAAAGCAAAATTATTGAAAAAGTTTTATTTTCAAATTTTATTAATTGTTTTGTAAAGAGTAAAAATTCAGATTTCAGTCAATATTATGTTAAATTGAAGCTATTTGCTCAAGAAAACTAGAAGCACAATATGGGAATGCGTCTTGTATTATAATTTGAAGCGTAAGTCTGGGACAAACTATTAAGTCCATAAATTTAATATTTCAGGTATGATGTAATTTTTTGTGGATAAAATTTCACAATTTTATCATTGCGCAGCTTAGAATTTTAGCATCGTTCAAACAAAACTACTTTTAGAAGAACACGAAATTAAGAGGTAAATTAAAGTCTTAAACTTTAAATAAGGTTTTTAACTAAAAAACAGTGTGTTTCTTAGTAAGTAGTGTAAAAACTTAGTTTTTTTTTAACTTAACCAATCGCGCACGCCAACCTTTCCTACTTACAATTTAAAAAATATCTATTAAGGGACAATGGAGATGGTTGGTTGTTTTCAGATTATCTTGCGCCGTCAGCAACACGAAGGCTATAATGCGCCGAAACATTCGTCATTAGACAAACCAACTTACATTTACAAATACCCATGCCTTACACGGGACTCGAACCCGCAACCTGGACAATGGAGATAATTTTTGATAGAAAAACAGTGACTAAATTTGCAGTTAAAGATAATTATTATTATTTTTTTAATTTGCATGATTAATGTTAAAACGTTTTGTACACGTAGTCTAGAATTGTTTAGATTTGCTAAGAAGGGTGGCGTCATTTATAAATACCAACATCCATAGTAAAAAAATACTTAATTGTTTGAAATGCTTAACCTTCTGTAAGATTATAATTTGAAAGATTTTTTATCTGTATACAGGGTGGTTATAATTAAAGTTACCCTGTTTAGAGCCACGTAGAGTCCGTTCTAATGAGCAGATTTTAATGAAACTTAAAATTTACACTACATGGACCATGGGGAAAAGTAATCTGCAATAAAAAATTGTAATTCAAAGTTTTACCACCAGGTGAAAAAGTGGTGCACAAAGAACAAAAACCACAGATTAAAAACACAAATTTTTATTTAATTACAGCATATGTTCAATGTGCATTCCATTTATCTCAACCACATGCTCGAAGCGTGTTATAGCATGTTCAACAGTAGTGCAAAGGGTTTCTCGAACATTTGCAGCAACATAAAGTGTTATGCTTGCTTTCATTTCCGGAAGAGTCCGTATGTCCCTCCATACACACGATCTTTCAGAAATACCCAAAACCAGAAACCATAGGGATTTGAGTCCGGAGAACGAGGAGGCCAGGCAATCGAAAAACTACTCGAAATTACCCGATCATCTCCAAAGTGGGCACGAAGTAGTGCTGTCATTGGTCGTGTAGTGTGAGGTGGTGCACCATCTTGCATAAATACAGTAGTCTCTAAACATTATCGTTCTTGTAGGGCAGAAAGGACTTGCTGCCGAAGAAGCTCGCAGTAGCGGGTCCCCTTAATGGAACACGAAGCGTGCTCCCCTCAAAGAAAAAGTGACCAAGAGTAAATTCAGCCGTAAAGCCACACCATACAGTAATGTAATCAGGATGCAGAGACTGTTAATGCATAACATTCAATTTTGCCGCACCCTATGTTCGACAGTTCTGAGTATTCACGGCTCCATCTAGTGTAAAATACGCCTCGTCCGACCATAAAATGTTCCAAGGCCATGCATTATCAACGATTATTCTGGCCAAAAAAATTTTACAAAATTGAATGCGCTCACCAGAGTCAGCAGGTTTCAGTTGTTGCACAACATGGATCTTATATGGAAACCATTTTACAATTGATCGAAGAATCTTTCTAACTGTATACCAAGGGATAGACAAATCACGTGACACCGCTCGAGCACTTGTAGAAGAACTTGAACACGCTATAACACGCTTCGAGCATGTGGTTGACATAAATGGAATGCACATTGAACATATGCTGTAATTAAATAAAAATTTGGGTTTTCAATTTGTGGTTTTTGTTCGTTACGAGCCACTTTTTCACCTGGTGGTAAAAATTGGAACTACAATTTTTTATTGCAGATTTTTTTCCCCCAATGTCCATATAGTGTATATGACAAGTTTCATCAAAATCTGCTCATTAGAACGGAGTCTACGTGGCTCTAAACAGGGTAACTTTAATTATAACCACCCTGTAGATCAAAACATTACATACGGGATCTTAAAAATAGCCAACCGATTTTTGAAAATTTAACTATAATATTATTTAAAAAAAAAAAAAAAAAGGAAAAAAGTAGGAGAGCGATAAAAATGTACTTGAGAAATTTCACAATTTTATACCTTTAATTTTCAAAATACGTATAAAGTATAGTAGCATATTGCACTGTTAACTAAAAAAAAAAAAATGTTTCTAGAAATGGTAGTTTTTTTGAAAACATCCTGGTCCCAATAAGTTCACACCACTTTTTTTTTTTGTAGTTTTTTCATTCAACAGTGTCATACATATGTCATCACGCAAAAAAAAAAAGGCACCATTCATAGTAATCGTCGTGAAGTCCTTACACGGCAATCAACTCGTGATGCTGTCGATTCATCGTTCCCGGCTGCTATTCAACTTAATTTCCTACTGGTGCTGTTTAAGATAGGTTAAGTTAGCCCATACCTGAAATCCACGGATTCCGGCAGTTGTGTTGAACTCTAAAGCGCGGCATCGTCCGTAGCTTAAGTTAGGCAACTGCCATCCTCCCATTTCCCTTGAAAAAGGATTGGGTAGGATCTAGGTTTTATCCTGGTCCCACAACTTTTTTACAGGCCAAGGATTCCTTCTGCGCTGTTAGGCTAATCTGTTAGTTAATTGTAATTTAATTTTTTCCCACCCTACGCGGTTATGGATAATTTTAATTGTTACTTTGATGAAAGAGTTAAAAGACCTGTTGATCAGGCATTTATTGATTTTGCTGCAACTATCAGCACATTAGATATTGAGAAACCATCTCTAGTTAAGCTTACTGACCTATTAAAGCAAATTGTATTCTTGTTAAGGTTAAAAGATAACTCCCCCTGCTGAGGTAATTGTAGTTGATAAAATTGATACTATTGAGGATCCCCTGTTAGGAAAACTATGGGTAAACCCAATTGAGGATACAAATTCGGGAAACAGCTCCCCTATTGACACTGATAGTGAACATGAAGATACACTTGTTAGTAAACCATCCACTACACGAAACAACACTCAATTTCGTAAGGACGATTCTAATAATGAAGTTGTACTTAAAACAATAAAACGCAAAAAGCGTAATCAGAATGCTAAAAGCCACGTGGTCACTAGTACTATAAAATTTAGTAATCAAACCACTGAGTCCAACCTTGACTCCCCTACTAAGGATAGTTGTGTTAGATAATACACAGATTTAATATAATATTGAAAACAACAACTCAGAAAATAATTCTCTTACCATTTTAAACAATTCTGACACTGACTTAAACAGAGATCAAAATGTTGACCAGGGAGCGCCGCAGGCGGTCCAATCAGAAACGAGCTCCACTGAGCCACTCCTACAAGAGGAGGTCTCTGCTGAAGACACTATTCCCATTGATACTACCCCTACTCTCGGGCTAAGAAAACAACTTGCAGGACTCCTATTTATATAGATGATTCTAAGGTAAATTGGAAATACATTAATGAAATTCTGGCACACAATCACATTAAGGGATTCACCTCTACTGTTAAAGGGGAACATAAATTCCAGATAAAGCCTAAAACTGATGAACAACACAGACAAATTACCACTCTTCTAAACAAACAAAACATAGCCTATTACTCTTTTGTCCTGCCAGATGACAAAAAGATTGAAGTAGTAATCAAATCCCTTCCGGTTGATACTGACGTAGATGAGTTACATACTGTTCTTACAGAAGAGGGTTACCCTATTGAAAATATTAATCAACTTACTAGAAGGAGAGATGGGACAATCACTAAGCTCCCTCTCTTTATGGTTACACTACCACGCACTGACATTGCTAGAAACATACACAACCTAAATGGTATTATGAACTTAAAAGTAAAGGTTGAGTCCTATAAAGGCAGAGGAGGAGTGACAATGTGTTTTAATTGTCAAGGCTTCTGGCATAGTGAAAATGGCTGCGCCAAACTACCCAAATGCATTCGTTGTGCTGGTGACCATCACACTAAATTTTGCACACTAGATCCAAACACCACAAAACCCAAATGTGCAAATTGCCAACTTGAGCACACTGCTAATTATGTTGGTTGCCTCATGAGGCCAACAGAGCCACCTAAAAAAGCAAACACTAGGACTGCAGCTAACTACCAGGTAGCTACCACACTAGCCAACAATGCACAGAGTAGGGTATTTACCAATTCCAAATTAAATAACACTCCAAATGCTTAGAATAAACCTCCAAATCTTACAAATGCAGTGAGGCAGGACATTCCGTCCACATCTGGTTCAGCTCCACAAGTAGCTGTCACCAACACTTCCAATAACACTGATAACAATAGCACTATGGAAGATGCTAAGATATTATTCGGGGAACTCTCTGGCCTAATTAAATGGGTTAAGGAGGCAGGCCTCATAGAATTACTTAAAGAGTGTAAAAACTCAGCTATCGAAAAACCCTCTTTCATTGTCAATCATGAATAGACGCACTCTTAGTTTTTGTCCAATTTCTATTGTCGTATGGAATGCTAATAACATAATTGGAAAGATGGAGGAGCTCAAGGATTTTCTATTTTCCAATAATATTGATATCTGCTTGGTAACGGAAACACATGCAAAGCCATGTAATTCCCTCAAAATACCCAACTATCGTACATATCGTACAGATAGGCTGCACCACCGAGGCGGCGGTAGTGCAGTTTTTGCCAAAAACTCTCGCTCCACCTCTCTTTTTCGCTCTCATAATGGAGACAATATTGAAGAAACAAATATTATTTTAGAGGTTAGGGGCAGAATCACCCATTTCTCAGCGATCTATAACCCACCACAAAACAAGCTTACCAAAGAAATTATTGAGTTTCTCATTCCAAAAGACGTCCCCACCATTGCTGGTGGCGACTTTAATGCCAAACATAAAAACTGGGGTTGCAGAGCAAACAATATTAATGGCTACACACTGAACAAACTCATAGGGGTTAATAATATTACGATTCTAGCTCCTAACAATCCAACTCCCTACCCAGTACAGGGACATCTTCCTGATATTTTGAATATTTTTATTACGAACACGAACCTTGTTTCTAACCCTGAACTCATAAATGACCTCTCGTCGGATCACCTTCCAATCTTGGCAAGTGTTGACAAACACACAAACTCTGATCCAGGTACTATCTCAAAGACTGACTGGAAATTGTTCCATAACATTCTTGCTACTAAACAGTATACACCCACACAATACAACACGACCTCCCAAATTGATCAGGCCATCTTAGAATTCAATTCGAGTATTCAAACTGCTCATAGGGACTCAACCACTGAGAAACCCTTTATTAGCAATTGCATGAAACTTCCAAGTGACATAAGGGAGCTAATCAAATGCAGAAATAGAATGAGGAAAGAATGGCAAAGAACGCTTGATCCTGTTCTCAAAAGAGAAATTAATGCACTCAAGAAATGCATCTCCAAACATACCAAAGCCAATAGAGAAGCCAGGTGGCAGGAAAGGCTGTCCACTCTGGAATTCTAAGACAATTCAATTTGGCGCATGACAAAGGCCCTTAAGAGGGATAAAACAACACAAACGCCTCTTATGAGCAACAATGGTTTAGTCTTTACTGAGGCTGACAAAGCTGAAACTTTTGCTGACTCTCTTGAACAACAGTTTCAAAATAATATCTCCCCTAATAACACTGAGTTTGAAAACCACATTGAAAACACTGTAGCTCTCTGGAGACAATGGCCATTCATTAACTCCATTCAACATGGATCTACTCAAGAAGTAATGGACACCATTACCAAACTTAAAGTTAGAAAATCTCCTGGTGTTTATAACATATCTAATCGAATGATTAAGAACATTCCAAACACTACCATCCAAATTTTAACTGACATTTTTAATGCTAGCCTGGGGCTTAGTTATTTCCCAAGAATTTGGAAGGAGGGTTTGATAATCTTGATTCATAAACATGGCAAGGACCCCTCTGACCCTACCAGCCATAGATCGATTAGTCTATTGCTTTGCTTGGGTAAGATTTTTGAAAGGATCATTTCTAATCTCATCTTTCCACTTTTGAACAGAATCCCCGAAGAACAATTCTGGTTTATGAAGAATAGGTCTACCACTGGGCAGCTACTTCAAATTCTTGAGTTTGCTGGCTCAGCTATGCATAGGAAGGAAAGCTCCGCAATGCTTATGCTCGATGTCGCTAAGGCGTTTGATCGGGTATTTCATTCGGGGCTTATTTTCAAACTTATCAAATTCAAATTTCCACATGACTTGGTACACCTCATCTTTAGTTACCTTGCAAATAGACATTTTAGAGTGAGGGTTGGAAAGGCTATCTCTGAACACAGAAACATAAAGGCCGGGGTCCCCCAGGGGAGTATCGTGGGTCCTACACTTTATAACCTTTACACAGCAGACTCTCCCACATTTAGGGATGATAGACACTGCCTCACCGCCTTATACGCAGATGATACTGCGATTATCACAAAATCCATCAATCCACAAACAGCTTTATACAAACTCCAATAGAAATCCCCCCAAATCGAGGAATGGTGCTCCAAATGGAAAGTATCAATAAATGCTGGAAAATCGCAGATCATCTGTGTTAGAGCAAAGAACAAACTTAAAAGCTTAAACAACAACGTTAAACTTTTCGATATAAATATTCCAATGGTCAGGAAGGCTAAATACCTCGGAGTTACCCTGAATAGCAAATTAAACTGGAAAGACCACATCAAAAAGGTCACCAGTAAATCATACATGATTATTAACAAGCTCTGGCCACTTCTAGGTAAAAACTCCAGTCTCCCTCTGAATTACAAGAAAAGGGTCTATCTGTCTACCATCCGCCCCATTTTCTCATATGCAGCCCCTGCGTGGTGCACCCATGATGCACAAGATGCAATTAAACTTCACAAAATCCAGAACAGGGTTCTTAGGGGGATGGTAGATGCATCGAGGTATGTGAGAAACGACCTCATTCACAAAGATTTAAAAATCAACACAGTCTCACAACACTTGTCAAATCTGAACATTACTTTTTTCAAAAAGGCTCTAAAACCTGACCCTATTGTTAGAAATTGTTTTAACTACGAAATTGTCAGAGAGGATGCAAAATACCGCCCGTATGCTGCATTTAGCCTCTCTGACGCCACTCTGGCTAAGAATTTTAGCAAATAGTCCTGTAGATTAAAAGCTTCACTGTACATTACTTATCCCCCAGCTTGCTGGGATTAAGAATTATTTAACCTGCGCTTGCGATTTAAACCTTTTTAGATCATATATTTGTACATAGTTTATTCCCCAACCCAATGGGATTTAAAAATATTTAACCTGCGCTTGCGATTTTTTCATTAATTTCTATTTTAATACTCATTTTGTGAATTATTTTATAACATGAGTATGAGCATTCCCATTTAATCATATTGTCCGTCTAGTTTTGTCCCGTCAGTCCCCTTTTTTAGTTTTGGTGTTTTGAATTTTTTTTTATAGTGCAAATTAGATCTTACCACTGAATTTACGCCCTTCGGGCTAATTTAGACATGTGGAACAGTGCCCTTCGGGCTGGATCCACAATAATTCCATGTTATAGTATAGTATTTCCTCTGCACTCCAGGCTTTTTTCGCTCAGGGATACCAGCAATTTCAGGCATTTAACCGGATTTTTGGTTCGATCCGCGGTTATCAATTCGCTTCTTAGAAACTAATGACAGTCATTGGCCTTACATCGAATTTCCACATCAAACCTAGTGGTCTTCTCGAGTTGCGGCATCCAATCATGTGGCACTCGAGTGGAAAGGGTTAATTTTTCTAATTGCATTTGACAATTGAGGACTAGAAATGGAAAATGACCTAAGTCCAAAAATAAAGTTTTCTACGAGAGTCGAAAAATGATCGTATCTGGTACTTAAGGCAATGGTTAAGAACATACTTCAGATTGAATTTGAACTATTGCTACTGGAGTTCGCACTTGGGGAGTTCTCCACTTGGTACATTAGGACATTTATCCGTAAAAAAAAAAAAAAGATTATCGATTTTTTTTGATACTCAGGTCATTTTCCATTTCTAGTCCCCTATTGTTGGGATAAAAATCTCTCTTTTCCCAATACAATGTATAAAATGGTAAATATCTATCGTCTGTTTTTAATTCATTGTTCTAATGTGTAGTGTCATTTTTGGGCCACCCTGTAATTTAAAACCAACATTTTGAACTATATCATGTTAAAGAACTAATGACTATAAGATGGTAAGCTTTGACGAAGTATAATTGGCGTCTCCTCCTTCCAGTTAATTCTATAAAGCCGGATTTACATCGGCTGGTTCCAGTTTAAATCACCAGTTCTGTGACGTCAGCTAAGCGACCGCTGCTCTACCTGTTGGTGGTCACGGGAAAGCACACGTGATTGGATGATGGGAGACGCCGGCGCTAATAAATAGAAAATGTTTGATCCACTGGAGCCAGTAGTCAAGTGATGTCAAAGACTGGAGAAACCCTTTTTAAAAAGCGTTTTTGAAGACGGGAGTTTTATATTAATTATGTTATATCTAGTTCAAGTTTTTAGAGTGAAAGTTTCGTTTCTTTGAGTTTTGAATGGTTTGTTTTTTAACTGCTCATATCTGATAGATAAATGATTACTTAGCGACAACTTTCAACCATATACTTTCCTAGTATAGTGTAGATTTTTCTTAATAGGAAAATAGCTGTGTTATAGAACAGTGTCTTTTATAGTAATTATTATTATTCAAATTTTTTTCAAAAATTCTCTTACTTTGCTGGCCTTGCATTCCAGAGTATCCTGCAGCAGCTAAATTGGCAAAGAAAAACTAGTAATCATGTGAAATTTTAGGTTAAGGTATCTGATTTCAGAAATAAACAAAAAATTATATAAATTGAAAATTGCAACTTTTTTATACAAATATTTTCAGATACCTCCGTAAAAGTATAAAGAATAGAAAATACATTACATTATTAAATAGTATAAATTTTATTTTTTACTTTAATGCACATAATTTTGTTGTAAAGAAAAATAAACAATTTCTTTTAAACATCACCTTTTTTTTTAAACTTTGAATTTGCTCTTTTTAAAAATGAGTTGGAGATGCCTTCATTTTGTAGTCAGTAACTCATTTATTCAAAATTTAAAGATGGTAACAATCGAAATTAACATACCACCTCCTGCAGATGCTGATCCTTGCACTGAAAGTAAAAAAAAATAACACCCCACAAATTATTGAAAAAGTTTTCTTTTGAATATTTGAACTTATATTTGTAAACAAATAGTATTTAAAACTGTTTTTGTCAGATGTACAGGTACTCTCAAGTTGAAGTGGGAAAAGAAAAGTGGGGGGATGCCCAAAAGTTGATGACAAGTATGACCCCCCCCCCCCCATATCCCAACGATAAATTTTGATATTTTTATTATAAGATATGAAATTATAACTAGTAATTGTGAGGCACGCCGGCGAGCGCCCTCTATCGTCCTCTTTAAGATGTAAGCCGATATTATCTCTCATTCTACGCTGAGAGCTGCAACGATACGAACCTCTAAAATAAAAGCTCTATCCTAGTCACACGGACTAAATGTTTTATAATACGAAATCTTTTGATGCTAAGTCAATACGTCCCTACGATAGGAGGCTCCAAATAGGACAAGCCTATGTGCCAGCCTCCTTACAGTAATAAAATTATTTATACAGGGTGGCTATAATTAAAGTTACCGTTTAGAGCCACTTAGAGTCGGTTCTAATGAGCAGATTTTGATGAAATTTGGAATATACACTATATGGACCATGGGGAAAAGAAATCTGATATAAAAAAAAAAAAAAAATGTAGTTCAAATTTTGACCACCAGGTGAAAAAGTGGCACATAAAGAACAAAAATAACAAATTGAAAACACAGATTTTTATTTAATTACATACATCATATGCTCAATGTGCATTCCAGTTACGTCAACCACATGCTCGAAGCGTGTTATAGCGTGTTCAACAGTAACGCGAAGGGTTTCTCGATCAATGTGTATGGAGGGAGCATACGGACTCTGCCTGAATTGAAAGCAAGCATAACATGTTATGTTGCTGCAATTGATCGAAAAACCCTTCGCGCTACTGTTGAACACGCTGTATCACGCTTCGAGCATGTGGTTGACGTAACTGGAATGCACATTGAGCATATGATGTAATTAAATAAAAATTTGTGTTTTCAATTTGTGATTTTTGGTCTCTATGTGCCACTTTTTCACCTGGTGGTCAAAATTTGAACTACATTGCAGATTTCTTTTCCCTATGGTCCATATAGTGTATATTCCAAATTTAATCAAAATCTGCTCATTAGAACGGACTCTACGTTACTCTAAACAGGGTAACTTTAATTATAACCACCCTGTACTTTTTAACCTTAATTTTTCACAAAGATTCAAAATGTATTGTTATTTTAATGAATATTCTGTGACTTAGTTTTCCTTGGAAGTAAGATATAAAATGAAGTAATAATTCAATATTTTTTACTTAACTGGTTATTTAGATTTAAAAAGTGCTTTCAAATGTGCATATTCTCATGAAATTAAATTAATAGAGAATAAAAATAATAATAATAATAAAAAAAAAAAAAGTTTGTTTTCATGTGAGATAAAATAGAAATTGAACTTAAAAGAAAGTTTCTTCAAAGTTAAAGTTGACCAAGAGTAACACTATTTGTTAATAAAAATACTTATATTCTTATACCAAATAGTATAATACATTTTTATAACAGTTTGATAGACATATACAACATAAATACTTTTTTTTTTACATTTCCTAAATTTTAAATCACTTCTCAGTGTCACTACATTTAAAGATTAATATTATTTTTCTTTAGTAGTTTTTAGGCGGATTGAGAGTTTTTAAAAGTAAGGGGGATGGATTTCAGTATTTTTAGAAATGAGGGGACGCATGGGTATTTTCCTGAAAAGAGGGGGACATGTGACCCCGCGTCTACCCACACTTCCAGCACTGGGTACGCTAATGGCTGCAAGGTTACTGTTCTGTTTAACTGATTTTTTTAAAATTATCTTTCTCGATTTACAGGGCGGTAATAAAAAAAATTCCCCGATATATGAGCCCCTAGCGGCTTATCCTCTCAACCAATCGAAAGGAAATTTTAGATATTGTTATTTGAAGGCATGCGTTCGAGATTGGGTTAAAATTACGTTGACTCTCAATGTTATTTGAGACAATTATTGCAGTGAGGAACTTTCGAATGACAACATCCACTTTTTCTTTCCAGCAAATTGAGCAAAGCATTGAAAAATTGCAAATGGTGTTGGAACAATACAAGACGAAAATTGGCGTCGTAAAACATTTGCAGAGAAGAGCATTGTAAAAGACCGATGATAACACAAGTGAGGCGAGGGGAAAAATCTTTTATTGCAGTTACAAGTTTTCAACTTGCCCACTTTCGCAGACGTGACCTATGCAGACATGAGCTGTGAATTGTGCAAAGTGCGTCAAAGCATCTTCTCTTTGTGTGGTCATAGGTCCTTTACAATTATCTTCCTTCAACTTGTCCACTTTCGCAGACGTGACCTATGCAGACATGAGCTGTGAATTGTGCAAAGTGCGTCAAAGCATCATCTCTTTGTGTGGTCATAGGTCCTTTACAATTCTCTTCCTTCAACTTGTCCACTTTCGCAGACGTGACCTATGCAGACATGAGCTTTGAATTGTGCAAAGTGCGTCAAAGCATCTTCTCTTTGTGTGGTCATAGGTCCTTTACAATTATCTTCCTTCAACTTGTCCACTTTCGCAGACGTGACCTATGCAGACATGAGCTTTGAATTGTGAAAAGTGCGTCAAAGCATCTTCTCTTTGTGTGGTCATAGGTCCTTTACAATTCTCTTCCTTCAACTTGTCCAGTTTCGCAGACGTGACCTATGCAGACATGAGCTTTGAATTGTGCAAAGTACGTCAAAGCATCTTCTCTTTGTGTGGTCATAGGTCCTTTACAATTATCTTCCTTCAACTTGTCCACTTTCGCAGACGTGACCTATGCAGACATGAGCTTTGAATTGTGCAAAGTGCGTCATAGGTCCTTTACAATTCTCTTCCTTGCAAATGTTTAATGTTGTAAATTTTCATCATACGTGCATTGTTGCATCAAAATTTAAGGTTTTTCCAATAAACTGATCAATTGGAGAAAAAAATTTTGAAAACGTCGATTTTTTTTCAGTGTAACTGCAACCGTTAGAGTTCTATTGCTTGAAATTATCACGATCTGGAATGCATATCTTCAAAAAATAATATCTGAAATTTCTTTTCGGTTGGTTGTGCCGCTAAGCCGCTAGGGGTTCATACATCGAGGAATTTTTGTATGGCTACCCTTTATATATTTTTAATGGTTTGAAAATATCTCAATTTGTATGTTGTGTTATTGCAAATATATTATCAAATATCAACAACATTTCCTCATGACTCGTTTTTTTTTTTTAAATTTATTCTTTTTCATGGTTTGATCTTTTAAATCTTTTTTTTTAATGATGTGCTTTTATTCGATATTAATTTGGTGAGACCATTTGCAAGTTTTATTATTATTTTCAATTACCCTTACGTTAATATAGAATAATAAGATTATTGCATTCGATCCAAAAAATGTCGATTTTTTATTTATTTCTACACATTTTGGAACGTGCTGAGTTTCAAAAAGTGGTCTAGAAAAAATGTTTGTGTGTCTGTGTGTACGTTGGTCAGCATAACTCCCGAACGGATTTGCCTGCGAAGTTTAACTTTTGCATACGAATTAGTGGTGGCAATGGGATCTGTCATTAATATTCTCGCTTCGAAAATTGAGCATGCATGTAAGGCCATTGAAAAATTAATGTTTTTATGCATTGCCAAAGAAGACTTGACTGATTTTGATCGAAATTGCTGTGGTAATGCCTTTTAAGGTGTTCTAAACATTGCCCCTTCCGAAATTCCTATACAAAATCGATATAAGCGTAAAAATTTGAAAAACGTATGTCTATAAAAAGGAGCTCTCTTTCCTCGAGCATCGGCCATCAATGACTTTTTATCCACTGTCTCACTTACAAGAAAGAATAATGTAATATTTATCGAAAGGTATATAGCCAGTTTTCCAATTTTGGCGGAGTTTGTTTTTCCAATGAAAAAATTATTGCCAAAAATATATCGCCAAACCGCCCAATTTCTTAAATTAATGAAAATATGAAAACGGTAATAATTTTGATCTGAATTTAAATCTGCCGTTGATTTAAATGCAGTGACCAGCACTAACAAGGGGACCTTACGGTCTCGGAAATTCAGATCGGGATGAGACTAGGCAAATTAGTAGTATACGTTAAGGGTATCCACACAGTAAAGCAATAAAGTGCACTAGCCAGAAGATTCCGAGAAAACAGGCTCTAAAGTGTTATGCGCAGCTTATATACTAGTAGAGATTTTTGCTCTGCAACTCCCGGTGGCTAAGTGGTCAGCGTGCTGGTCTCCCGGACGGGCGATCTGGGTTCGATACCTCGTGAGATTTTTTTTTTATCCACTTATAAAGTAACTGTTACAGCTAACTGAAATTTGAAGTAAAGATAATATTTTATTTTTTAAATACGTAATGTGTTTTAATTAAGGTACATTAAAACTCTATTTACTATTCACACAAACAAGTGAATATAAATTTTGAAATATTATAAGCTGTTGAGAAATAAATGATTTTCGCAATAAACATGATGAACTAGTTTCTATATGGAAGAGTAGGAATGTTGTCCTATTATACATAAGCAAGAAGTCAGAAATTTTCAAAACCCTAACCGTACTTATCGAGCAATTGTTCTACCCCTGAACCAACCCCCTTTCTAAATTGACTTTTTAAATTTAAAAATATACATATATATATACAACACGAGGCATTGAACCCAGATCGCCCGTACGGGAACCAAGCACGCTGACCACTTAGCCACCGGGCAGTTGCAAAGCAAAACTCTCTACTATTATATAAGCTGTGCGTAACACTTTAGAGCCTGTTTTCTCGGAATCTTCTGGCTAGTGCGCTTTATTGCTTTACTGCGTTGATACCCTTAAGGTATACTACTAATATGCCGAGTCTCATCCCGATCTGAATTTCCGAGACCGTATGGTCCCATTGTAAGTGTAATTGAAAGTTGGGTGATATTCCACACACCTAATAGGATTTTGGAAGAGAGTTTAAAAGTGTATAATAAGCCCTAATTATTAGTTAAATGTAAGGAACTGCACCATTACAGAAGGATTATCCATTTTAATTTTAATTTTGGACCGGTTAGATAATTTTTTCTTTTTCTTTTACAAAATGAAACAGAACGAAATAGTGAAACAAGATTGACTTTTTATGTTTGAAATTAACAGGATGATAGAATTTCGAAATTTTAAAATTCGTACTTCACATACAGTCAAACCCCGTTCATGCGAAATCGATGGGGCCGCTGAAATTGTTCACGGAAATCGAATTTCAGGTTAAACGAGTAAATTAACGATAAGTTTTAAGTACGGCTAACTGCTTTTACTTCGCGTTAAACGGTATTTCATGTTAAGCGATTTCGCGTTAATAGGGTTTGACTGTACTAATTTTTGAAATTTTTTATTAAAGTATTTGAATCAACATCGATTAAATTTTGTGGGACGATATGTTTCATTTTTATCGTTTTTTGTCTACTATGACGAATAGAGGAATTGTTCGAATTAGATGACCCTATTCTTTCATTCATTTTCTTGAAACATCTAACTGATTTTGAATAGAAAAATAACAATTGGCCATCCACGTCCAATTGTCAGTAAAATGTAATCACACATGGACAGCTGAATTCTAATTAAAATGTTCATAAGAATATATTTTCCTTACTTTGTTGACCTTGCATTGAACCTCCAGCTGCATGACCTAAATAAAGCAATGGAAATTAATTTATGAATGAAATTATAGGTAAAAGTATGTGAATTCGGAAATAAATGAAAAAGTTATTTACATAGAAAAAAATGGATTTTTAAGAAAAACATGTTAAAAATCCGTGGAAAAATAATAAAAAATTGAATATCCATTGAGTTCCCTAGGTATTAACGACCAATTTAAAATTACTTATTTTTGTCTGTATATTTTGTAGAAAATGATCTTTCTATTGTAAACACGTTGCTTTAAAAAAACCCATTTTTTTCTATCTTTGAACGAATGATATTTGGAAAAAAAGAATATTTATTTTAAAATGAGCTACCATTTAGAAGTTAGTAGCTTTTAACTTACCCGTTGAATGTTGCCCTAAAGACCCTGAAAACGAAATATCAAATTATTAAAAATAGCTTTCTTGTCAATTTCTGTAAAATTTTTATAACCAATAATATTCTATTAACAAACACCTGGCAATGAATTAAAAAGAATATTTATGTAAATATTATAAATGAACATTGTAAGACAAGAATCTTGTCTGATTGCGGGTGGATACTTGATTTGACACACACACAACACACACACGCTCGCGCGCATCACGTGTCATCAAAAAAAGATATGGATATATCTTCAGGGCACATTTCAATACTAAGAAGTTAATGTCCAGCATTAAAACAAAGGGAAACGAACTGACGTGTGTTTTAGAATTATTGGTCTGAAATTACTCAGAATCTACTTAAATGTATTGTATAATATTTACTAAGATGATATTACAAAACAAGAAGTGTAGCTCTCTCTGAAATGAATTTTAATGCAAGGTAATTTATTAGCAAAGTAGACGCTGTGCCAACCTCACACGCAGCTAAATTAAGGTCGAAAAGATAAAAATTACAGAAGTAAAACGTACACTAGTGGGAATGATAAAATTGACAAATATAAAAATGTTTGGTTAAGGTAATAAACTGACATTGATAAAATTCTTTTTGTTAAAAGGCCACATTTCTTTATTATGTTTTTCACTAATATACAGAAATAGGATTAAAAACTATAATTGAATTTATAAATTTTTTAATTGTTTTTGTGTACAATGTTTGACGTAAGGAAAGTTGCATAAGAAAACAGTTAATTCTCTATATTATCTGACATTTTTTTTTTATATATATATTTTATATTTTATTTATATATATTATACAATACATTTATATATATATTTTATATTTTATATATATATATTATACAATACATTTATATATATATTTTATATTTTATATATATATATATATATATATATATATATATATATATATATATATATATATATATATATATATATATATATATATATATATATTATACAATACATTTATATATATATATACACAGGGTGGTTTATAATTAAAGTTACCCTGTTTAGAGCCACGTAGAGTCCGTTCTAATGAACAGATTTTAATGAAACTTGGAATATACACTATATGGACCATGGGGAAAAGAAATCTGCAATAAAAAAAAATTATAGTTCAAATTTTTACCACCAGGTGAAAAAGTGGCGCATAAAGAGCAAAAATCACAAATTGAAAACACAAATTTTTATTTAATTGCAACATATGCTCAATGTGCATTCCACTTACGTCAACCACATGCTCGAAGCGTGTTATAGCGTGTTCAACAATAGCGCGAAGGGTTTCTCGATCAATGTGTATGGAGGGAGTATACGGACTCTGCCTGAATTGAAAGCAAGCATAACACGTTATGTTGCTGCAATTGATCGAGAAACCCTTCGCGCTACTGTTGAACACGCTATAACAAGCTTTGAGCATGTGGTTGACGTAGCTGGAATGCACATTGAGCATATGATGTAATTAAATAAAAATTTGTGTTTTCAATTTGTGATTTTTGTTCTTTATGCGCCACTTTTTCACCTGGTGGTCAAAATTTGAATTACATTTTTTTTATTGTAGATTTCTTTTCCCCATGGTCCATATAGTGTATATTCCAAATTTCATCAAAATTTGCTAATTAGAACGGACTCTACGTGGCTCTAAACAGGGTAACTTAATTATAACCACCCTGTATATATATATATATTCTTAATTTGTTTGGGTTCTTTTGCAGTTGTGAAGGATTGCGACACATGTGAAGTACGTTGCTGTCATCATATCTTTGCTGTAATGTGAACGCTGTACTCTTGGACAAGAAGAGGGGGAGGGGGGGGGGGTAGACCGTGATGGATTATCCGGTATTGTTTTTTTAAAGAGATTTCATTATTTTCAACTGTATGCACCGATTGTTAAATCCCCATCAATTTCAATATAATTCAAGCAATTTGATATCGATGACTTGGAGATGGTGAAACGATATCCCTGGTCTTCTTCTAAGGGATCAATATGAGACCAGTAGTGGGCCAGAGGGATCAATATTACATCGTACAGGGCCTAGTCGGGGGATAATCTTTCTATTTAAGAGTTAAATGCCTTCTTTTGGTAAAAAAAAAGAAATATGGGTTGAATATTGTTCATAAGGACAATTATCAGCCGCTTGGAATGAATTACTTAGAAAAAGAAAGAACTGCCGGTTCTGCAATAATTTTTTTTTTAAAACCTGAGTGAACTACAAGGTTTTGTTTAAATGAGTCTGATAGGGAAAGTTTTGCTGCACAATCCACAAGGACAACAAGCTTAACTAGTGTGTGTGTTTTTTTTTTTAATTGTATTCTACCAGCTAAATGTTTTACTTAACAAGTGCAGGTCCGTTTTTAATTTAATACATATGAAATCTCGATAAGCTTTAGTCACGAGTCTTTGGGATCGTAGGTAAAGCTAAACGGGCATTCAAAATAAGTATTTTTTTGATGTTGAAATAAAATTCAAAACAAAATATGCCAATATTTTGATTACGTGTCAAAAAAGTCAATTTAAACATTCTTCTAACAACTTCTGCTATCAACATTTGTATAAATATCCACAAGTTTCGAAGTCATTGACCGGTTCTGACCGGAATATATAGTTAAAAGGAAATCAGTAACTAACGATATTATTCATGGATCAATGTGATATTTTTTTTAATGTAATGCTAATACATTTCATCTACTACAATAATCTTATGTATATAATTTAAGCAACATAAATGTATATACAGGGTGTCCGAAAAAGAATGTCCCAGTTTCAAAGGTGTATTATAACAGTTGAATTTTGACTATTTACAACAAATCATACATCAAATTGAAGGTAAACTAACCTAGTTTTTCTTACAAATGTTCAATATGTGAACCTTTAGTTGCCCGTCACACATCCAACCTATAGTCCAATTCGTCCCACACTTTGGTGAACAAGTCCGGTGTAATGGAAGCAATAGCCGAATTCTGTGTCTCAAATCCGTCAAATCATTAAGTAACGGCGGAACGTAGAAATGATCTTTTTTAAAAACCAAGGGGGAAAAAAATCGCAAAGCGTTATATCAAGAGAATGTAGAGGCCAACGACAAAGAACTCTGTCGCCTCGACCATTACGACCAGTCTATCGGTCAGGGACTTTGACGTTCAACCACTCTCGTACAAAGAGACTCCAATGGGGAGGGGCTCACTCCTTTTGCTAAATAAAGTTTATAGGTTCACCCTCTACTAATTTAGGAGAGAGCCATTTTTTCAACATATCCAAGAGTCGCTATTTTGCGTAGGTGGCGCTGGAAGCGAGAAAACAATAAAGCTTGTACTCGCGCATTCGCATATCTAAAACTGTTTGAGTTATTCTTTAGTTGTGACCTTGAATCAACACTATACAACGCTAATAGTTGACACTCTTAGAATTTATAACTGGGACATTTTTTACGGACACCCTGTGTATTTTTTCTATTTGTATTTTTTTCCTCTTCGAAACAGGAAATCAATAACGATATTAAGGGGGTATGGTACCGAAATTTCTTCAAAAATCCCAATTTTTTTTTCTGATTTTAAAAAATAGTTCATACATTCCTGAAGAGAATGATGTTTTTATCTTATTCCTCCGGTGATTAGAACGCCACAAAATTACCTGTGATTTAAACATCACTATGGGCGTAACACCTTGAAGCGTCTGCTTAAAGTGCGTTTTTCGAGCACTAGTCTATTTTACAGATGTTTCATATTCAAATCGATATATCTCCAGAACCATTAACAATTGGCTATTCAAATTTTTGGAGCATTTAATTTATATAGTTTTAAATATTTTGTCTTCACAGAATTTTATTTTTTTAATTCTGTTTTAAAATATAATTTTTAGCGTAAAAGATAACATAAAAAAAAGCAAAAATTTCAATATTTAAACTTTGAGAATTTTTTTAATTTTTTTTAGTTCACCTATCAAAATTCTGTGAAGATAAAATTTTCTTTATACAATTATGTATTACAGAAAGCTTTCACTTTGAATTTTTTTTTATTTTTTCTGGACTTATGTCAAAATACGCAAACATCAATTATTATGGATTTTTCTTGGTTTTTAAATTTTTTTTTAAATAACAAAACACAATATTTAAAAAAACATTTTCTCAAAGATATATAAATAGTATCTCATACATAAAATAAATTTTTGACGTAAAAATGTACCTAAATAAAGTTTTTTTTATTTTCGGTACCGCACCCCCCTAAAAGACGTTAGAGGTAGACAAGTCAAATTGGTGGATTGGAATTAATATTATTTTACTTGAACATGTCTATGTTCTGCAACACTTAACTCGATATCTGTTACAAAAATTGCACTTATCGATCCCCCCCCCCAAAAAAAAAAATAACAATGTAACGTTTTTGTGCAATATTTTTTTATCTTTTCGATACTTTCTACTCCCTCTGTATATGCATAAAATGCTCTTAGAGAAGTTGCATGCATAAACTTAATTTCCACTTAATAAGAATCCATTTATTCTCACCTCTGATAAACAACCTTGTAAAAGTGTTGTTTTCCCCACACTTATAATTTGACATAGTGCTTTCTTTAATACATTTTAAAGTGCAGGAAGTCTTAGTTTTTGTAGTATTGATATTTCAATAGAAAAAAATATTATTAAATATACTAAGTTCAAAATGCCCTTGTGAAAAATTGTCTACCTAAGAATTTTAAGTACGAAGTCTGGCAACACTGCGTAAACGTGTGGAATGAATGTCTAAAAGCATTTCATTCTAAGCGTAAATATCTTCTTCTCCGATAAGAAACTATGGCCCTGATCTATTTACTCAACTGTATCGAGTACATTTCAATCTGTTAGTAGCGATGAGCTGGTATTGCGGTAGAACAATGCGAAGCACACTACTGCATGCGACCTGAAGGAGATTTCCTTAAGAATTCGCGTGGCGCTCAACGTGTTAAATGCCATATCCTGTAATGTAGAATATTTTTGCGATCCTTAAATTCAGGTATTTCACCTTTTGTTTTAGACTTTGTATCCTGGTGAACAGTTTTTCTGTTGTTGCTGATTTATGTTTAGTTATACAATATTCTTGACGACATTTTGCAGTTACGTTTTCTGTTGAATTGAAGAACCCGTAAATGGCAACTTATAATTTAGAATGTTTTTGCTATCCGTAAATTCACGTATTTTACCTTTTTTTTTAGATTTTGTGAAAAGGTTTTTTTTTTTTTTTTTTAAATCCTATACTGTATATTCATACTGTTACGAATTTTGGTATATTTGTAAATATTTCGTAGTGTTAATTTTGTAAATAGGAAAATTTATGTACATTTTGCATAAGGCAGTGCAATAGTTCGTCGTTAAGTTGGCTTTCCTGCAATGTGTGTCTTAATGCTTGATAACAAGTTTTACAGAGATAACGCCGGGAAGCGAGTTTTACAAGAAGCAGGGCATTTAACATTATGGTAATGGCGATCTCGCCAAATTGGCGAGATAGAGCCAAGTTGGTGACGGTTTTGGCGACTAACTTTTGTCGCCAAACTTGGCGACCATTTGGCTACATTTTCGGTCCCCATGTACATGTATAGGACTTTTCGACTACGATCTGGAAAGTTCTCCAAGTATCTACCTCTAGAAGTTTCAAGAAGGTTTGACTCCTATATAAGGCCGGCCGTGAGTTGAGTCAGTTAGTTGACTAGAGTCACTGAGTTAGCTGTCTCTCAGCGAGTATTCAGAGAGTCCCGGAAGTGAACTGTATTGCATTGTCTTTTGTATCGATTCTTAGCAGTTGTGTTGTCAGTTTTTAACTGCTGTTTTGTGCTCTATTGTTGTGTAAAGAGCTGTATTGAGTCTACTAGAACGAGAAGTTCTGGAGTTGTAAGAGAATCTGCGAACAGTTATATCGGAATAAATTTCTGCAAATTTTGATCTGCTTTGGCTTCAAATCTTTCGAACCCATCCATGCAACAATACTTATAGAAACTCTAGAACGGCTCTTGCAACTAAATCTGCAGCTGCCCCTTTCTTAAAAGACAAGAGTGAAGCAAAACAAACTTCGGCATTACGTTTTATTTACTACTTGAAGTTTTTAATTATCATTTCATCTTATTATATCTTCGACATTTAATTATTCATTTATTTGTCGTTCACTTTTATATGGTTATAAATACAATGGTACCAAAAGCGAATATTAAATCACAACAAGAAAATATATAGATTTTATAGGTTTAGAGCCCCTAGAACCTATTCTAAAGAATAAACTTTCGTAAAATTTTAGTGTATATACCATTGAGATTAGAACTCCGGAAAAAAAGAGTCAACTCAAATTTGCTACACTTAAATGGCAATGCGACTTCTTTAAGATATAAATAAAAATAAACTTCAAATGTGGAATTATGTAGAAAATTGTATTGCATTTGTAAGTGTTCCAATGAATATCTTTTCATTAAATTTGACAAACGTACCAATGAGGCTACGAGGAAATAATACCGAAAAAAAGTCAACTCAAATTTGATACACATAATAACAATGCGACACTTTTAGCTCTTAAATAAAAATAAACTTGTGCATGTTCCAATGAGTATATCTTCATTAAATTTGACAAACGTAACCAATGAAGCCTCATTCCTACAAGGAAATGACATCGGGAAAAAGTCAGTTTATATTTTAGCCACCAGATGGCAATGTGAAATCTTTAGGGCTTAAATACAAGTTAACTTTAAAATTTTTAAATGTATTGAATATGGCTGTTCTAATAAATATATCTTCATAACTATTGAGGTACGTACTATTGAAGCCATTAAGAAAGGAAATCGTAAAAGAGAGGGATGAAAGTTTAGGTCAGGCTTTGACCATGGGCTGCTATCTACTGAGAATTAGACAAAACAATTTTTTGAGGGAACATTTGTCAATCGCGCTGCTAACTCAAGGTTAAACTGATGAAGTTTAGTTATAGTCCGAGAGGCGACTTCAATTTTTGAACCCCATCGAACATCATTCTGAATTTTTTATAGAAATTAGAGTAAAGTGAGTAGATTAGGAATCCACTGGTCTGCCGTGGCAAAAATGGCCGAAATTGATCAATAATCGACTTGGAATGAGTTGAACTAAAATCCTATTTCCAAATATGTCGTAACTTGCCAAAAATAGAACAAACTTATTCGTCTGGCAACCCACTTCATTTTTATTTTCCATGAGAAAAAGCGCAAACGATTTCTGATCTTTGGGTCGGAAAACTTATATCTTTTAAAAGTAAGCCAAATTGGCGACATCAGTTACGTCATAAGTGACGTAATATTTTTTGCCAACTTGACTCCCTTTTAATAGATTCAAGTAGACCGTCGCCAGATATCTGAATCGTCTGCAACCTTTTTAATTGAAAATTAAAGAGTGAGGGTTACCAAATAAAAAAAATAAAAAAATGCTCATTATTTGGCAAGTTATGGCGCATTTGGTAATTGGATTTAGTTCAACTTATTAAAAGTCGATTTTTGACCAGTTTCGGCCATTTTTGCCACGGCAGACCAGTGGATTTGTAATCTACTCACTTTTCTCTAATTTCAATAAAAATTCAGAATGATGCTCGATGGGGTCCAAAAATTGCAGTCGCCTCTCAGTCTATTAAAATCACCTTATGCATGATTATTGCTAACATGTTAAACTCAAAATTTCATTTCTTACCCATAGATCCTTGTTGCCCGGCACCATATGCACCTATATGCATAATGAAAATCAAGTGACCTTGTTAGTTTATAAGTAATGTAACCATATAAGCATCTGAATATGTTATAGTGAAATGAGAAATTATTTTTTGCAAGGTAAATTTTATGTCTTAAAATACGATTGGTAAAGTGCGTGTAGCTACCAGTGTCTATACCAATCCTTTTGGGGCTTGAGCCGGTTGTTTGTCTTCGCATTTTTATTTATTTCAGTTTTTTGAACATGAGAATATTGTGTGAGTAAGTACACGCATTTCAACAATTAAGTAACTTAGTCAGTTAGTAGAAAAGTAAGTTGTTTAAAATAGGTAGTTTTGTCATTAGTATTGATTTACTTACTGATATTATTAGGACAAAAATAGTAGCTCATTTTTGAAATGCGAAAATTGACAAAATACGTCTAGTAGCTGATTTTGAAATGCAAAAATTTTCAAAATATGTATTTTTTACCCATTTAGATAGAAGTGTATTTCAAAAACTAAACGATATTAAAACTTAATAATTATATTGAGTACTTTTTCTTTTCTCGGCAAATAAAACTTGACCTAATATCATTAAATTATGAAGGGAACGGTTTGAAATGCTCCATTATTTTTGTTGATTTGAAATAGACTAACCCAAATCAGTCAAAATAACTTTCTTTTTTATCTTTTCTACTTTTGGCATAGAATAATATTTTCATAATTTATCTTATTAAATAATTTATCTTATTTAGAAAATGTAATAAGTAGAATACTTATTGGAAGCATACTCACCAGAACCTCCAGAATGCACTGAAAACATATTTTTAGGGTAAAAAAAGACGTTGAAAGAAATTTTTTATAATCATTTTCAATACTAGATTCATTATGTCTTTTTTTTTTTTAATTAATAAAGATAATCGAAGAACATTAATTTGTAACAAGTTAATTAAAAGCGAAATATTTTTTTTTACCAACAATATCAAACGATGACCTTTAAAGTGTAATAAGTTAATTGAAAGCAAAACATTTTTACCAATAATGACAAACGGAAATTATTAACTAGCAACAAGGTAATTAGAGTCGACCTTTCATGAATAATGACAATGTTAATGAAAATATGACAAAGTAATTTCTTTAAATTCTTTATTTTTATCATTAAAGTGGTGTTTTAAAGCGAATTGTTTTATTACCAATGGGGAAGTTGCACTATACCCAAAATGCCGTAATTTATATTTTTCCAAGAGAAAAATTGATACAGTTTCTGAATATTCAATCAAAATGTTCCAAAAAGTTTCATTAAATATGAAAACTTCAATTAAATATGAGCGAAAACGTCAACAACATCACGTTACCGAAAACAGCCCTGTTGACCGGTGACGTCAGGATGCACGAAGGCTCCGCATTCCTAGCTAACTTCACCTCGTCTGTAGTATATTGAAAGAAGCGATTGCTTGGATAATCTGTAACTCCTCACGTTAAAATTTAAAATATTCATTACGAATTTTTTAATCTGATCTTCATTTTTTTAATAGTCCTTACAAATTTATCATGCCGTTAGATCAAGGATTTAAAAAAGTACAATCGGATAACCTTTCCAAGAATAGATTCTATCAGTATATCATTTTCGGCAAGAAATCCAACCTTTGTGGAGGCCGAAATAAGAGGAGTTAAAATTCAAAGATTAGTTATTTTTAAATTACAGAATTTCCTTTAATTTTTGTTATCATTCATATGTTTTTCTGAGTTCTAATAAAGTTTTGTCGGACTTAAGGTTACCACGTTGTATAAGTTTTTTCTTTAATTTTTTTTTTCGCACTTAAAAAATATATATATTTTTGGACACTTGTTTAAGTTTTTCCATTTGATATTTAATCAATTAAAATGTAGTTACTTAATTAGAGTCTAATTGCATCGGCCATAACTTAATTTGTAATTTTTTTTTTTAACTTTAATTTCAATTGAAAACGAAAAAAGGATTATCACTACAGTGAATCTACTAGAATTCTAAATAGAACTTAAATACAACTTTTCTTTTTCATAGTTTTGTTTTGAAAGTATTTGAAATAGCCCATTTTTTTTAAGCCATCAAGACTCACAAGTAATTTCCTCAATTACCAATGTGTAGTACTACCTAACATTCAATACGTTTGTATAAGTTATTTTCACAGAAAAGGACTAAATTTTAAACTGCCTCTGTTTAAACATATTGTGGAGACAATAATATTCCTTTTTTTTTTAAAGAGCAGGGCGTGAAAGTTATGGCGATAATGCCATAGGATATATTCAAGATTTGAAAATCGCAAACAACTGTTTTTCAATCTTCAAAGAAAGAAAAGATTAATAATATTAATAAATACTCTTAAAAGACCCAACTGAAATATCTCGCATAATTCGTTTGTTAATTTAAGGGAAAATATTTGTCGAGAGGCTATAGTTAGTGTATGTAATTATAAATATTAAATAAGCAACACGTGTTGCACGTTACTTAATGAAGTCTATTATTTAAGGAAAAACTTTACAGGCATTTTACGTTATTGTAAGCAGTACAACAGCGAGGTTTCATTAGCACGCTATCAAAAAAAGAAGCTAGTAAAATAGGTAGATTATTCGAATCCGAAGTAGTATTAATCCAACCGCACTGTAGTAGAAGTTATAGTTATTACGACGTCGCATAGTGTCTGTTCATCATGACGTCATGTCCACTGCACACTCCTTCCCCAGTATCAAACGTATGACACGAGATGCCTTGGGAAATGCACTCGTCGACCTGATTGAGTTGTCACAGACTTGCTCAATAGAACCCTGGAGCTTTCTAGATCACTTGGAGAGGCTGAAGTATTGTGCGTTGCTGGTGCATTGACCGTGGCTGGAGAACTGGGCGTTGCTGGCGCATTGACCGTGCTGTCACGCTCTTGTGAAACGAACGCTGGTTTCAGCCTGTCTAAGGATATGGTTCGTCTGCTACCCTTGATGTCGATGTCAAACGTCTTATTCGACCTGTGCAGGACTTTGTACAGTCCCTTGTAGGGGGCCTGCAGAGGTCCTTGGACAAAGTCCTGGCGAATAAAAACGTGTGTGCAGTCTTTCAAGTGTGGATGGACGAAGACTGATTTCCTTCCATGGCTTGATGTTGGCACCGGTCTGATCTGTGCAAAATGGTTCCTTAGATCCTCTATTACCTGTTTGGGGTCAGTTTCTGTTGGTGTTGGGTCGAAGAACTCTCCCGGCAGGCGCAGCGTCGTTCCGTAGACCAGCTCTGCTGTTGATGCTTGTAAGTCATCCCTCAGCGCTGTCCGGAATCCCAGGAGTATGGTTGGCAATGCCGATGACCAGTTCGGAGTTTCGTAGGCTTTTATGGCTGCCTTCAGGGGTCGGTGCATCTGCTCGATGAGTCCGTTAGCTTGAGGGTGGTATGGTGAAGACCGGATTCGCTGGATACCAAGTAGGTTGGTGAGGCTCTGGAAAAGTCGACTTTCGAACTGCCGGCCCTGATCAGTGGTTATGCGAGAAGGTACTTCGAATCTGGATATCCATGTGCTGACAAAAGCAATAGCGACAGTCTCTGCTGTGATGTCAGCTACAGGAACAGCTTCCGGCCAGCGTCGATCATGGTCAAGCAATAAGATTTTCCATTTGATGGGGGCAAGGGCCCAACCAAATCCAAGTGGACATGGCTTATTCGAATGGATTATTCGAATCCGAAGTAGTATTAATCCAACCGCACCGTAGTAGAAGTTATAGTTATTACGACGTCGCATAGTGTCTGTTCATCATGACGTCATGTCCACTGCATATTATTACAAAACTTCGAATTTTTAACGATCTATTAAAATATAAAATGAGGCGAGTTATTGATCTTAAATGCTAAAGAAAAGATATCCTAATGAAAACAAATTGGTTCGTGTATATTTTAAATCAATTCAAACAAAAATAAACTCAATTTACTGAAAAATAACCTTCACAGCAGTAGAGAGAATTTTCATAAAACAATTTCGTATTTTTGGTTTTGTCTTGCTTCATTGCAGCGCACCATTGTTTAAGGATCCTTAGGTTCACTAAAAAAAATACTTTCTCCGGAGCATAAATGGTGGTATTTTTGCAGCAAAGAACAATACAATACTTAAGAGGCACTTTTGACATTGTAAATATAAAATTTCAGTACAACAACTTTAAAAGAAAAAACCGTTATCACAACCACTTTGGTTTTGCAGGAATTGAAGAACCGGAAGAACCTAGACCATGTAACGTGACTTCACCGTGCAAAGACGGTGTTTTTAAAGGAAGTGACGTCAGGGTCATTCAAAAGTTAATTTAAATAATATAAATTGAATTTTTTCACACTGTAAATGGTACCATTATGCTTATTATAAAAGGAACTATTGTTTTCAAACGAGTTTGAAAATCATGCAACTTCCCCATTATGAAAAACGATCATCAATAAATTGTTACATTAAAAGCGAAATATGTCCTACCTATAATGACACATGAAAATAATTAAATTTTTACAAGGTAATTAGACTTTATGAAGACACATAAATTAAAAACCTAATATGAAAACTATCATTAGATGCTGGGTTGATATCATTAGAAGTATACATAAAATATTACTATTTTTAAGGATAGGAAATTAAAGCAGAAATTTTTATGAATATTAGTTTTGCATATAGCTTTTTTTTAAAAAACAATGTAATGTATTAAATTCAATGCGATTCGGAAAGTGGGAGGAAGTTCAAGAAATTAGAAAAATAATTAATATTAATAGTTTGCAAAACCATAAAATTTAATTTAATACCAATGTATTAGTAATTAAAATTAAATTACTAACACATGGATTTGCATAAATAAATAAAACACATTTACTACAAAAAATGTGAAAAGTTTCTTATCACTTTAAGATTTCGCTACATTACATTCTTTCAACCATAACCTGATGCGAAAAAATTCAAATCTGATTGTTTCACTTACTTGATCCACCTTGTTGTCCTAAATAAATAACGCATAATTAGATAATGTAAGTACTTAGCTTTTTAATCTATTGTAAACTATGGGTAGTTATACATTTCAATCAAAATTAAAATACATTTTTTATAAAAAACTTGATAATTTATAATTTAAGCTCTCGGTTATAAAATAAAGATGAGAATAGAATCAATTAAACTATTTTTAAAAGTTCTGTATACTTCTTTTTAAAGTTTTCACTTTATTTCTAATGATAAAATTAAAATATATTAATTTTCTTAAGATATATTGGACATACATTTAAATTCCTCCTTAAATTTTTTTTTCTCATAAGAACTCAAAGGGGAAGATTGAGTTGCACACCATGGATGTCCAAATGAACCAATAATTTCTTTGGATATTATTCCAAGTTATTCTTTGGTGTTATATGCAACATACCTTACAAATGAGTAGTTTCATCTTCAAATGATTTCCTAGTCTCTCTCTCTTTTTTTCCTTTTCTTCCTCTTCTTTCTTTGAAGTCCTACAGCTCTGTATCGCAAGCTTTACTAATTAGAAAGCTTTTTAGCTTCAATTCAAGCTTTTTTTTTTTTAATTCAGAAAGCTATATATTGCTTGGTAGGAGAAGTTAACCAATTAGTAATAATGTCTGAGTAGTATAAAGTTTAACATAAGTCATGCAATGAAACTCTTAGCCATACAGGTTATTACATTTCAATCAATTACTTTTTAAGAAAAGTTTCAAAGAAATATTTGGAAGAAATGCCTGAATATCGCAGAAATAATTTTACCGTCAATAAGGTGATATCTCGGTACCGTATTAAATGCTTCCTTTTGTATTAAAATTGCACTACCCGGTATATATTTATCCTCAAGTGCATATATGATGAAAAGCAGTACGAAATTTGCATAGCTCTGTGTATCTTAAATTCATTTGCATTGCAATGCATATCATAAATACTTTTGAAAGACGCGTAAAAATATCTATAAATAATTTTAGTTTTTGAATATTTTGTAATAAAAATGTGGCTAACTTACCAGCTCCATATCCTGAAAATTTAAACAAATATTTCTTTACCATACAAATTTTTTTTAGGAAAAATATGACTGAGTTAAGCATGAGAAATACATTTAAAATACAATTTTAAACTTACATTTAATAATATTTGCTTTAAAATGACTTAAGAACAATCTAGCAATAAGGAGTTGGGTCAGGTGGGGTAAAATGAGTAGGGATGAAAAATTCCGTTACTGTCTACACACAATATACTTAATCGATTAACACAATATACTTAATCGATTAACACAATATACTTAATCGATCTTACAATGAGAAAAACTTATCCATAAGAAGATCAAGAAATCTGAGTAGTATTGAAAAATTGTAAGAATGAGAGTGTAAATTTAGAGTAGCTACAAATCAATTAAAATGTTGTGGATTTAAAATTTTTTTTTTTTTTTCGATATTCCTGTTCGATATACCTCAAAATTGTCATTTATTCAAATTTTTAAGTTAAATTCTCTAAAAAAATTCAAAAACAACAAAAGATACACAAAAGCATTTTTTTTTTTAAGTCGGTAAAAAAATCCTTAATAAAAATCACCAATAATTTTTATTATAGTTATTATTATAATTATATTTTGTGCCTATAAATTCTGAGTCTATTGTTTTCAATACAAAATCTAGATATTGATATCAGAATTGATCTAGGTATAAGTATACTAGGAATCATCAGATATTGATGTCGTTTTTCTGTAGATCTTCCTCGTTTTTCCTGTTAGGCATATTTGTATTTAATTGTTAGTTAATTACCCTCCTTCCCCCGCGGATATGGACTTAATGGCTAATCAAATTACGGATGGGACTAAAACCCCTGTTGACGAAGCACTTGAGAACTTCGCTTTATCCATTGCAGCATTAGGAATTGAGAAATCTTCCATGAGCAAATTAGAGTTTCTACTTAATCAAATGTATGGTCTTATTAAGAAACACATTAAGGAACATGGTTCTAATGAATTAAACACAAATGAGATAGACGATGAGGTCACTGATAGTAACACACTCTTCCTAACTCAAATTGAAATGACGAATATAGATAATGATTCCACTTCTGAATTGGATAGTGAAACTGAGAACTCTAACCTTACCAAACCTTCTACCACTAGAAGTAACACTCAATTTCGAAAAAATGAGCTTAGCAAAGAAAAAATTCCTAAGATAACCAAACGTAAGACCCGAAAACAACCTAAGCAACAATCATCTGATTTTGATATTAACAAACACACTGACACCAACACTGAGGACCCCACCCCTGTTCATACTGAGACTGCTACTAGCAATCAAACGGAGTATAATATTAATGATATAGATACCCAAATTGATAGTGAAATTAATAGTAGCAAGACTAACTTCTCAAAACTTCAAACTACCGACACTGAGATATCCCCGGACCAATCCGGTTCACAGGGGGCGGAGCCCACCTACAAAACTGCAGACAGCCACCAGGTCTCACTCCCTCTAGCGGAGGAACCAGGTACTTTCGACAACGACATTAATGGAGCTCCATTTTCCCGAGCTACTAAAACCACAAGCAGGACTCCCATCATTATCGAGGATCCTAAAATTAGTTGGAAGACTATTAATGATACACTAATCTCAAACCATATTAAGGGATTTGTTGGAACAGTGCAGGGGACTTATAAATACCAAATAAAAGCACAATCTGATGAACAACATCGAATTATAACTAGATTACTAGACTCCCTTAAAATACAATATTACTCTTTTGTCCTTCCAGACGACAAAAAGACTAAAGTTGTCATAAAATCTCTTCCAGTCGACACTGATGTCGATGAATTAAAAGATGCTCTAATTGAGGAAAATCTCCCAGTTGAGAGTGTGAGTCAAATGTCGAGAAGAAGGCAAGGTGACATCACCAAATTACCTCTCTTCCTTGTCACCCTCCCCCGTTCTGATCAGGCCAGGGCTATTCATAATTTAAAAAACATTCTTAATCTAAAAATAACTATTGAATCTTACAAAGGACGTGGTGGCGCCACTATGTGTTTTAACTGCCAAGCCTTTGGTCACACCCAAAGAGGATGTAGAAAATCTCCAAAATGCGTTAGGTGCGCTGGGGACCACCCCTCAAATCAATGTACCCTTGATAAGAATCCAAGCACACTCAAGTGCGCTAATTGTGGTGAGGGTCATACTGCTAATTTCCCTGGGTGCCCCATGAGACCCAAAGAACAAACCAAGAAAAACACATATAGACCTGAAATTAATCCACAAAATTTTCCAACCATGACTAACAGACCCCAAGAAAAGGTCTACATTAATTCCAATTTGACCAGTGTACCAAACGCATGGATAAACCCCCCCAAAATAAATGCTAGTGCATCACAGGACGCTCCGTCCACCTCACAAACCATGACTGCTGTACCTGATAACACAAACAACACTATTTCTGATACTCAAATTAGCATTGCTGAAGCCAGGATTGTCCTCGGGGAACTCTCTGACCTAGTTAAATGGGTGAGAGAGGCCGGCCTCGTTGACCTACTTAAAGCTTGCAAAAGCTCCTTTGATGATACTGAGAAGCCAAAATTCAACTTCCAACATGTCCAGTAGGTCTCAAAGCTTTTATCCACTCACCATTGCATACTGGAATGCGAATGGCATTGTTTATAAACTTGAAGAAGTCAAGAATTTTCTTTTTACCCACTCCATTGATATTTTTATGGTATCCGAAACGCATGCTAAGCCATGCAACTCCTTAAAAATCCCCAACTATAAAACATATCGCACTGATAGACTGCACCACCGTGGGGGTGGTACAGCTATCTTTGCCAGAAACTCCCTCTCTACCTCTCTTTTTCGTACACACAATAGAGACAATATTGAAGAGACAAACATTCTACTTGAAGTCAGGGGCAGGCTGACCCACTTCTCAGCAATTTATAACCCTCCTCAGAATAAATTCACTAAAGAACTTATAGACTTTCTTATACCAAGAGACACCCCCACCATTGCATGTGGTGACTTTAATGCAAAGAACAAAATTTGGGGCTGCAGAGCCAGCAACAAAAATGGGTTCACCCTACAAAAATGTGTTCAGAACGACACCATCCAAATTATTGCACCCCAGCAACCCACTTACTACTCACTGCTAGGACACCCTCCAGACATTCTGGATATCATTGCTACCAACACCTCACTTATTGCTCACATTGAAGTAATTAATGATCTTGACTCCGACCATCTCCCTGTTCTGGCAAAGGTAGCCAAACTGGTTAACAATGACACTGGGTCCATTCTCAAAACAGACTGGAAGCTATATCACAATATCCTCCAAACTAACCAAGATCAGCATACACCCATGGTATATGAAAGGGACATCGACATTGCAATTAACAAACTTAATGAGGATATTTCCTCTGCTCACATCACTGCCTCCAAACGCAAAAAAATTATCCACGACTACATGAGGCTCCCATCTGACATCCTTGATATCATTCGCTTTAGAAATAGATTACGTAAGCAATATCAAAGAACCAGGGACCCCTCCCTTAAACCTGAACTGAACGCACTGAAAAGGGTCATAAAAGAGGCCACAAGAGAGAATAGAAACGCCAGGTGGCAAGAAAAATTGACCACCCTGGAATTCTCTGATAACTCAATCTGGAAGTTGGCAAAAGCCCTAAAAAGAGAAAAGTCCTACCAAACCCCCCTTGAAGGTAATAATGGACCAGTATATACTGAGAATGACAAGAGTGAAGCTTTCGCTGACTCTCTGGCCATCCAATTTCAGGACAACGACACACCCAGAGATGAGGATTATGAAAGACACATTAAAAATACTGTAGAAATCTGGAAAAACTCTCAGACCCAATTCTCTATTACTCCTACCACCACTGATGAAGTGTCCCTCATCATCAAAAAACTCAAAAACCGTAAATCCCCTGGCTATGACCAAATTTCTAACAAAATGCTCAAAAGCATCCCCACTAAAACAATCCAACACATTACTGACATTCTAAATGCATGCTTAAGCATAGCATACTTCCCCTCCATTTGGAAAGAGGCCCTAGTCATTCTAATTCACAAGTCTGGCAAAGACCCCACTATTCCATCCAACTATAGACCCATAAGCTTACTCCCCAGCCTTGGCAAAATATACGAAAGAGTCATATCAAATCGCTTCTCCCCACTCATAGCACATATTCCGAAAGAGCAATTTGGTTTCATGAAAGACAGATGCACCACCAGACAACTGGTCAGAATCTTAGAATACGTAGGTGCTGCTAAACACCGCAGTGAAAGCTCTGCCATCCTCATGTTGGACGTTGCCAAGGCATTTGACAGAGTCTTTCACTGCGGATTGATATTTAAACTCCTCTCGCTTGACATCTCAAATGACATTGTCCACCTCATCTGGAGCTACCTTGATAAAAGGTCCTTCAGAGTGAGAGTGGGCAACTCTATCTCAACTTCCAGGCAAATTAAGGCCGGGGTCCCCCAGGGGAGTATCCTGGGTCCCACTTTATATAACATCTATACATCCGACTTCCCTTCCTTTAAGGACGACCGCAATTGTTTAACTGCTTTCTATGCAGATGACACGGCCATTGTCTCCAAATCACTCAACTCTCAAACTGCACTAAAAAACCTGCAAAACAAAATTCCCACCATTGAAGCCTGGTGCTCCAAATGGAAGATTAGTATTAATGCTGGCAAATCACAAGTTTTATGCACAGTTACTAAAAACAATCAAAAGAACAAAATTATTGGCAATGAGATCACGCTTTTTAATGAAAAAATCCCCATTGTTAATAAGGCCAAATATTTGGGTGTCACCATAAACACAAAACTTACATGGTCAGACCACATAACTAATGTGACCAAAAACACATTTGGAGTTGCCAGAAAACTCGCCCCACTTATAGGTAGGAGATCCACACTACCCCTCAATCACAAAAGGAGACTCTATCTCAGTTCAATAAGACCAGTATTCACTTATGCTTCCCCTGCATGGGCCACCTGCACAGCCAGAGATATTCATAGACTACAGGTTATCCAAAATAAAATTCTTCGAAACATGGTAGACGCTAGTAGATATGTAAGGAATGACCTTATTCACAGGGACATGAAAATCAACACCATCGAACAACACCTAGCTGAGTTAAATATCTCCTTTTACAAAAAAGCGACTAAACCCAATTCTATAATCAATGAATGCCTGGACTATGAAATTTCTCAGATCGACACACGTAACAGACCATACGCTGCTTTTGTGCTATCTGACGCTATAATGACCACAAGATTTAATAAGTAATTTATTGATCTTACTGTAAACACAAATTCTCTTACAGACAGACTTTTGTATATAGAAACGCAGGTTTCATGTAGATAGTTCATATTTAACCAATTTTTTTATTCTTATTATTATCTTTGACGAAGTAAAATCTCCGGAATTTTACGAATTATTTTTGTACCTTAAAGGGTTTGTATTTTGTATTTAGATTGACGACGTTAAAATCTCAGGATTTTTAACGAATTATTTTTTGTACCAAAAAGCGTGAGCTTTTGTAAATAGTTACGTATTTAACCAACTTTTCTTTTTAATTATTTCGTATTGTCCCGTCCGTCCCTCACTGTAACTTTTCATGCAATTTAGATTTTAATATTTTATGACGATCGCCCTTCGGGCGCTATTAAGACCAGTGGTAAAGTGCCTCCGGGCTGTAGCCACTTACAATCATCATCAAAGATATAGATATTGATACGATGATAGGTAACGCTTTTCGTTAAACATGAGAATAAATTTAGAAACTTTAAGAATTATTCTTTAACGTACCAGTTGTAAGTGATGTATCAACAAACATTGTAGATAAAATTATATTTTAATTTAAACAGAAATTGGATAGCTAATTTACTAAACCATTGGATTCATTCTCTTTATAGTACTAGTTTCACTGCAAATATTGTCAAAAGATTATTTATACCTTTAATTTAAATATAAAAAAATTAAAATACTCAAATTATATAATAAACTAATTATATTTATGTCTTTAATCAAATTATTAAATTTTCACAACAAATTATTTCTTGTATACAGCTATTAAATTGTGGTTTCTTGAATACAATACTATTTAATGTTGGGAGAATGTTTGTTTAATTTTTCTAGGAGTATTTCTAAAAGTTCCAGTGTTTACTAAATGTTTTGGGCATTCAATGGATTTCGAATTTTTTTGTTTGAATAAACAAATTACTTCTTTAATCTTTATATTTGGTCCTAAAAAGACTTTGGCTAAGAGCAATAATTCCATTAAGTTATTATTTTGTTATTTTAAACTCTGTATTAGAAATTCACATTTTTCTTTTTAAAAATCTTTATAATCTGAGTTTAAGATAATCTAACTAAGCGTCCTATTTTAATAAAAAAAAAAAAAAAAATCCAATAGTAATTATCGCTACTTCGTACAAGATGACCCAAAAATGACACATTTAAAAACTGATTAAGAAAAAAAAAAAAAAAAAAAATTGAAAACGGAAATATTAGAAATGTACCGTTTGGTTTATTCGACTTGACTCGGTAAAAGGTGAATTTTATCCCATTAATTTTCAAAAATAGTTCCAAAGTTCACCAACCAATGGCGCTGCTGTTTGAGCAAAAAAAAAAAAAGTACATATTGCACAAACTACAGAACGATGTTTTCAAATTAACAAATGATACGTTTACATCGACTTCAATTTTTTTTTTTTTTTTAAATTTCTTTTTCAAATGTTTCAGTTCTTATAGTGACATCCTGTACAAACATTTTCTCAGTATTCTTTTTTAATCCTTTATAAAGATCAATAATAAATTTGTTGCCTCCAAATACTCAAAGTAAAATTATTCCCTCCCCAAAATAAACTATTAATCATTTTCACTAATAGAATATTTAAATTTTTATAGGGAACTGCCCATTAGATGTAATTTTTTTTGTCTTGATAATATAAATTGACTTTAAGCAGAAACCTTTCAAATATTTGTGTAGCATGCAACATACAAGACATTTTTTTCGCAAATTTGATATTTATTTTTTTGTACCTAAGTGTACCTAGTTAAATTTCAAACTAAGCTAGATTAACAATAATAACTATATCTTCCCATTCTCATATTTATTTTTGTCAAATGTTGTTAATGAATTTAATACTTTGAAAAATTATTATAATAGTTAATTAAAACATGTGAAAAAGATTTATTTGCGAAGGAAGTGGAAAGTTTTTATTAGAAAATTATAAACTGTATCTATTAAATTCTATCATGGCTTACAGTCTATACTACTTTATTATTCTTGTTACTTTTATTCGCACTTAGTAGCGTAACAATAAAATGGAACTCTAATTGTCAGCAATAGAGTTAACTTGAATTTTTCCAAATTAAAGCAGAAAACTTGAAGTAGTATCAGTCGATTCCAGGGATTGCTAATACAATATTTAAAATAATATTATAAGTTTTAATAAAAATAATTAAAACTGAAAAGGTATTTATTTTTATTTTTTAAATGGGATCCTTATCTTGTTATTTCCATTCACAATGCTTTATTTTTAGTTATAAGCTAGTTTTCACAAACTTTAAAAGTAAAACTAAAAAAAAACACAACTTGTTAACTGACATTAATTACTATTATTTTCACTTGTAAGAAATTTCAAATGCTTTGGAGTAATAATTTCGAAAATATTGTGATAACCACTAAAAAAATACTTGGATTTTAAATACAATCTCTCTCTATTAATAATGTAAAATAAACAAACGGTGTTTTCACAGATAATGTAATAGTGCCTTGAAATGAAGAGTGTCTGTTTCATTAGTTCCTTGTGTAATTTAGGAAAATGGACGGAACTGTTTTTCAAATTAATTGATTAAAATGTGTATAGAGTTTTCAATAGTACTTGTTAAACTATTTAATCCGCATCAATTTAATTTCAAATAAATATTTCTAACTTGTTACTTATTTTATTTTTATGATACCTTTCACTTCATTCCGTTTGTCTTGAAGTTGTATAATTCAATTTCTTTTATGTTCTACTTCCTAAATTCTCACACTTAATTTCTGATAAATTTTTACTTACCAGAAGCAGCTGCAAAAAAAAAATTATTCATATATCTTTTAGTATCTGTATTAAAAATCTCACATTATTAAAATAATAAATGTTTGAAATGAAAAATATAATTAAAAGCAAAACTTTGTTTTACCAACATAAATTTTAATGTTATCTTAATATAATTCGTTTCTCTTTATAACTCTTTAGCATTGTTGATTACAAGCTTGTTGTTAAATTTTTTAGTGTACTAAATGACAAATATAAAACACTATATTTCTACAATTATATTACACATTTAGAAGCATATACATCCTTCTTAGAATCAAATTTATAGAGAAAAATAAACATTAAGTTGATATTCGAATTCTTTTCATGTAGAACAGATAAGGAAATTAATCGAAGTAATCACTAAAGAAATTTGAATTATGAAAAATGAAAAATTCCACTTTTAGTGAAAAATGGTGCAAATCTGCGAGTGAAATGTAATTCTACAGCACACAAGTTTTCTTTTTGATTCTGTTTTAAATTGCGTTTTGAGAGTTCAGTAAATTAGGTTTTCTGAAAGTTTATCCAAGATTAACTTTTCGTCGCTTCACATTATTCAGAATTATGGGAACGCGTCACAAAGAAATTAGAGACAAAGTACTTAAAACTCATTGTGTGGCACAAAAAATGAAGGTAAATCCTTGTGAGATATAGGAAAAATTGGGAAAAAGTCACTTGTCTGTTCATGATATCAAAACATATCCACGTTCAGGGAGACAAAAGAAATTATTCAGTAGGGATGCACGTACATTTCTTGGCAGAATTTTGTAAGTGAACTACCATTAGTACTGTAAAAATTGCAAAATAGATTTCCAGTGTAAAAGAATAATTGGTTAGTGCTGATACTGAATATTGCTGGGTATAAAGGTAGAGTTCAAAGCAAAAAAACCTACTTTCTTTAATGCGAATGGTCGTGAGCGTCTACTATTTTCCAAAGGCTTCAAAGACCACCCCGTAGAGTACTGGGAGAATTTTTTATTTTCTGATAAATATAAGGCTGAGGTACTGATGAATCAGTAGTGAATAGGACGGCTACTTTTATAGTAATTACTTGTCATCCCTACAATACTACATATTAAAGATACTACAAACTGGAATCCATTCTTGAGGTTTAAAGATTAATTAAAGTTTATATTTACAAGATTATATACAAGTATTTACAATCAAAGGTCACTCAAATCAGTCCAACCAGCATCGCGTTAAAAGGCAGCTTGAAGCGATTGCTGGGGCATCAGACCGATGGCATCTGATAAATCTGGTTTGCTGCGGTTGCTTTTATGCTGTTCCACATTTACATAACTCGATATTTGGGCATGCGATATTTCATCACGACCCATACGGCACACTGGTGAGAAAAGCTGTAGCACAGATCACGATAATCTAGATTCCTTTCATTCGAGTAGCAACACTTTCTTTGGTGGGTGTTTCATTAGGAATGAAGATTGACTTTGCCGCGTTGTAACTTCCATTTTGAACGGGAGAATTCCAGCTATTTGGTTTAGGTGGTTCTTTGCTTAGCATGCACTTAATTCTGCATGTTCATGCTTTGCGGTAGAACTTCCTGAAAGCGTTTGATGGAATTAAAAACGATGAGTTATTTTATTTATTATTCATGATTTGTAATGCCGCTACACATCGCTAAAAGTGTATAGGACTGCAAATTTTGATCTTCAGGAAAGAAATATAGTGTCTACAGTGGAGTATGGTGGAGGATACCAAATAGTTTGAGGTTGCATAGCGTCTTCAGGTATATGTGAATTTGCTTTACCAGACACTAAAATGGATTGTTTTGTCTACTTTGATATACTGAAGCAAAAATATTGTAAAAGTAAAGCGTAAGCAGCTTTCGCTGTGGGCGACGGGTCTCGATCCCAAGACCATTGGAACTCGAGAGAGATACTTTACCGCTGTGCAAAAGAGTACTCCATTGCACAGAAGTTTTATCTGTTATTTGAGGTCTCCACACAGCCTCCTTCCAGCAACGAAGAAGCGATGCTGTTGATCAATGTCTGATCGGAGTTGGAGGTTTGGGTTGCTTGTTGCATCGTTGTGTCCGCTTGTTGCGGTGTTGCACGCGAGTTGCGTATGTGATCGCTTGTTGCGTATCTGATCGCTTGTTGCGAGTATTGCGATGAAGTTTCTCCTTTCAGAAAGTGCCGATAGATGGCAGCATGATTCGTTTTAGTCCGATGCCACCAATAAAGCGTAAGCAGCTTTCGCTGTGGGTGACGGGGCTCGATCCCAAGACCATTGGAACTCGAGAGAGATACTTTACCGCTGTGCAAAAGAGTACTCCATTGCACAGAAGTTTTATCTGTTATTTGAGGTCGCCACAAAAGTATAACACATTTTTGCTGTCGTGAAGCAGCACAGTCATCCTGAGCATAAAGATGAAATAGAAAAACTATGGCTCCATTACCACACTCAACAACTGAATTCACCAACCCAGTCACCAAATTTTATTCCTATCGAATATGTTTCAGGAATAACAAAGCAAAAATTAAGAAATAAAACTGTCATAGCAAGATATCATTTGGAAATGTATTGAAAATGCTGAGGAAATTCATTGGAGTAATAGAAGCAGGATATTAGTTCATTCCATGTCCAAAAGATTTATAACAGCCATAAAGGTTCGGGGTGAACTAAACATATATTATTTTCTAAATTTTTAGTTGACAAAGTTTGCCAAAGTTTAAAATAACTTTGTTGAACGGTAACTTTCACTTTATTATTTTTCTCTTTAATAAAACAAGTGTTTGAAAAAATATGTATTTTGCTTATTCAATTTTTTTGAAGTAGTATTTACCTTTGGAGATACATAATTATTTCACATAAAACTTATGGTTTTCCTTACTTACTAAGTACACATTTCAAAACTAAGCTTTTGAAATTTGAAGATAAATGTTCACTTTTGACTGTAGCAGTAAAATATGCAAGTACACAATTCGTCATTTTCTTAAAACAACAATTCAAACTTTTCAAGCAGAGGCACTCTCTAAATGCACAAAATAGTGCCATTTGAAATGTTTTATTCTTGTCAAAACGCAGAAATATCTAAAAAATGTCTTACAAATATACCGCTTATCACAGAAATTAATAAAAATCACTTAAGAACGGTTCTCAGCTTGTCCTGTTCCATAAATTTAATGCTTCATTTTTTTTATAAAAAGTATATGCCGAAATATTGCTTAAAGCATGCCAATTCTTACACCATGTAAATGGCAGTAATAAAAGACTGTTAACAAAGTTTGAAGGGAAAGTAATAAAGTGCTTCTTTATTGCACTTTAAACAGTGTTTATAAGATAGCTTAAAAAAAATAAAAAAAATAAAATAACTACTTTTTACTTTTCTATTTTATTCTGTTAATGCCAAGTGTAAATATTGATATGTAATAAAGCAAAATATAATTCGGCATTACGCAATAATGAAACATTTCGCCTATAAGGTAGAGCAAGCTGACAGTCCCTCGTAACAGGAATTTATTAATCCAAATTGAAAACATGTTTAGAATGGTTTTTGTTACCAACTCCTCCTACTTTAAAAATATAGTTATCTCAAAGTAACAGGACTTTCGAAAAGTCGATAATGTTGGAATACTTGAACTTAGGACGACGTGGTTTCCACAGACGTATTGTGGAAAAAGTACAAGTTTTTTAACAACAGATGGCGCTGTATTTTGAATCTAGTGTTTTTCAGCCTATGTTTAAGATTTCGATGAAAATACTTTGTGAAGGGGGGAATATATATATTTATATATATGAGAGAGTTCTGGCTTGGAAAATTTCTGTGAAAATTTAATCATCCTACTTTCAAATGTTCTTGAATGATATTTCAAAAGCTTTTTCAGTTTTGAAACATCTTACATGTAGTATATGTTTTTTCCCTGGATATGTCTGTTCCCTAGATATGTTCTTTTTCATTACAATATATTTTGCTATCTATTTATTACTGGGTGGGATATTATTGTAAAATATTTAAATAGTTTTATATTATAAGTAATATAATTGAAGTAATCAGATCTTTATAGCGAAATTTCGTAAAAAAGGAAAAAATAAATAAAAATAATTCGAATTACTTTTCCACTATTAAAGAGTAAGATGGTATGAAATGTATGAATAATTCTTTACAAAATAAAGCGAAAAAATTAGTATAGTTAATCTTACATGCGGTGCATTTAGATAAATAAGCAATATAGATTTTGACAATTGAGGCAATGGGCATTTGAAACGGATCCTCCCACAATGTTCATTTTACTAGAGGAAAGCGAGCCTGCTTCTTGAACTGATGACGTCACAAACGTGATCTGCTTTTTCCTACGGAGAGTATTCACTCTTCTCGGTATATAGGATCTTGCGTTTCTAAATAACACTACTAACCATTTCATTTGATACTTTTTTTTTCACGTGAAGTAAAATTACGAGTCAATTTAAAATTCACCAAACTTGTAAAATTATTTGTGAGGCAAGTAAAAGATTTTTAAAATGAAAATAAATTATCTTTTCTGCAAACATTAATAATATTTGATTAATATTCATTATGCTGGAAAAATCACTGTAGCTAAAAGTCATTTAGAAATTAAACGTTACTGTAATTTTTTTTTTTTACGTCAACTGTTAAATGAAATGAAATTTTTCTAATAAACACTGCATAGGGCGACTAGAATACAATGAAAGATAAGCAAAACGGTACAGAAAAATATTTATCTACAGTAAATCACACAAATATAAATTACAGAATACAATTTACTCTCAAATTTACCACACACAGATATGAGTACATGCACAACATGAGTATATTACAGTAATGATTCCTATTCATGTATCAACCAGAACATCCTGTTTTCTTTTTATACCTCCTGGCTGTTTGTTATTTTTTTACTTTAGTATAGTTCTTTAAAAATACATTTGAAATTACTGACAAACATTGCTTACCTAGAAATAGTATTTGTTCCCCGCAACTACTACAGTTCGTATAGAAATCTGTTCCTAAGATTTTAGTTTTTTCTTTCATTAGGTGGATAGTTAAATGTTTAGGCCCCGGAAACTTAAATTTTTTTTCAAAGTCTTGGCTAATTAGTTTCTAAAAAATTTGATATGCATTTTGCATCATAAAAACTAGCAATTGTTGTAGGCATTTTAATTGTCCTCTATCTGTTAATAGAAAGTATTTAAAAATTTCACTGGGGTAATCTAGCTAAAATGTCTTGTCTTTTATTAAAAAGGAAATACATTCATTACATTTCATAATATGGGAAACCTTATACGCTAAGCATCCAGCAATATAAATTAAAATACAATTATGAAATTTCGGAATCATCTTTACTGATAAATACCTAATAAAAAATTTCCGAAACTTCCAAATACTCTTCAACTTCAGAAGTTTGCTTAAATTTAAAATCTTTTATTTCAAATTTCGCTTTTTTTTATTCTGAATACAGACTCAATATATGTGGAGAGCGGGAAGCACCACTAGAGAACCCCTGGTGGCAACTCCTAGCGGCAGGGAGAGGTATTCCTCATTCTGATGAGAGAGACAGATAGCTGAACATTCTCGATGTGACTATACGTAAGAATGGCTCTTGTGCTAAATGTAGCATGAAATTTGAGCTGTAAGGAGTTATTAAAGCTGGATTCTACACTCAGCAAGTGTCCCTTCTCTGAGCGTCTACTCCCACATATATTAAGTATTCTCAACTTCATCTCAGTCTATATAATCTGAGCACACGAAATGTTGTAATTACCCCCACTCATTTGACGGTATTGCCCAAATCGAACTTCAATGATGTCGGATTGAAACTTCCCAAAAGAATATAGGTGAAACCTAAAGTATCAAATATGTATTTAATGAGTTCAACAACAGTTTAAGTAGTATGGTTTAACGCAAAAAAAAAAAAAAAAAAAAAAGTTTCTGTTAACAAAAGACCTCTCGCAGGTACCATAATTTTTTTTTCTTCCCCTTCTTATAAAAGCTCTTTTTTCTTCAGAAAATATGAAAAGCATTCAGTTTTGAAAAATTAAAAATAATCCACGTTTCTTTAATGATGAATTATTAAATTAACAAATAATATATATATATATATATATATATATATATATATATATATATATATATATATATATATATATATATATATTGCTGCGTGGACGGGTTCGAAAGATTTGAAGCCAAAGCAGATCAAAACTTGCAGAAATTTATTCCAAAATAACTCTTCACAGTTCTCTTACAGCTCCAGAACTTCTAGTTCTAGTAGACACAATACAGCTCTTTTCACCTCAATAGAGCACAAAACAGCAGTTAGAAACTTGACAACAACTGCTAAATCACTGCAAAAGACAATGCAATACAGTTCGCTCACTGAGACTCAGTAATTCCAGTCAACTAATGGACTCAGCTAACTACTAACTCAGTGACTCAAAATCAGTCAACTAACTCAGTCTAGTCAACAACTGACTCAACTAACAACTAACTCATCTCATGGCCGGGCTTATATAGGGGAGGCGAACATTCTTGAAATTTCTAGAGGTAGATATTTGGAGAACTTTCCAGATAGTAGTCGAAAAGTCCTATACATGTACATGGGGACCGAAAATGTCGCCAAGTTTGGCGACATTTGGCGATTTCTAGCCAAATTTGGCGACAAAAATTAGTCGCCAAAACAGTCGCCAACTTGGTTCTATCTCGCCAAATTGGCGAGATTGCCATTACCATAATGTTAAATGCCCTGCTCCTTAAAACTCGCTTCCCAGAGTTACCTCTGTAAAACTCGTTATCAAGCATCAATACCCAGCTTGCAGGGAAGCCAAGCTCAGCCGAACTATTGCACTGCCTTATGCGAAATGTATATAAATTTTACTATTTACAAAATGAACATTACGAAATATTTACAAATATACAAAAATTCGTAGTATTGCCCCCCTCCCAAGGACTGCATGTCCCGGGCAGTACAGTTCTCGGATAGGAAAGCTTACTTTCAAAGCAATAGCAAACACTCTGTGTTCATTACTAAACTATAAAACTTACTAAACTTACTAATTTATATACAGAAAGACAGAAACATTACTGAATAAATAAATAATTAAATAAACAATAAACTTAAAAATTTATATACACATTTAACCATGGTCTTAATGACTATATACACTTTATACATTAGGGGGATTACAAACTATTGGGATTAAAAACTATGGGGATTACAAAGTATGGGGATTGCAAAGTATGGGGATTCAAACTATGGCCATAGTAAGGGGCTAACCTGTCGTAATGAACGCCTCTAGGTTTAGAATTTGGTGACTTACGTATTCTGACAACGACATCATTCAGCCGGTTGAGGACTGAGTAAGGACCATCCCAGTGAGACTGAAGTTTGGGAGAGAGTCATTTTTGTCGTTTCGGGTTCCAGAACCAAACCTTGTCACCTTCGTGGAATTGATGTCCTGTAGCCTTCTTGTCGTATCTGGTCTTCATCTTATCCGTCGCCACGTGGATTCGCTCTCAGGCAAAATTGTGCACAGCTTCAAATCGTGCCTGAAGATCAACGTACTCCTCTGGCGATGAAGGTGCATCCGGAGGGCGGCTAAACAACAGATTACAAGGCAGACGAAGGTTACGACCGAAGAGCATCTGGGATGGGGAATAGCCGGTAGTCTCGTGGACAGCACTGCGATAGGCCAGAAGAAACAAAGGTAACTTCTGATCCCAGTCCTGTTGGTTTCTTGAAACCATCAGTGAGAGGTTATTGAGGATGGTTCTGTTAAACCTCTCCACCATGCCATCCGATTGTGGGTGCAAAGGCGTCGTCTGTCTTTTGTCAATGCCTAGTAGATCACAAAGTCCTTTCATTACAGCAGAGGTAAAATTTCTTCCTTGATCAGAGTGTAACTGCAAAGGCACTCCAAATCTGGAAATCCAGCTCTGAACCATTACCTCTGCAACGGTGGTAGCCTCCTGATCAGGGATAGGATACGCTTCGGGCCACTTCGTAAAATAATCCATGACAACCAGGATGTATCTGTTGCTGTCAGCAGATCGTGGTAGTGGTCCCAAGATGTCAAACGCAATTCGTTCAAAAGGAGTTCCCACGTTGTAACGTTGCAGTTTTCCTCGACTGCGTTTCTTCGGTCCTTTCCGGGCTGCACAGGCATCACATTATCGGCACCACTTCTCCTCGTCAGCCCTCGCCTTACTCCAGTAGAAACGCTCTCGAACTCTTTGCAACGTCTTCATTACTCCGAAGTGGCCTCCAGTTGGACTACTATGAAGTTCTTTAAGAACGTCTGGGACTCGAGATCTTGGAAGTAATAGTTGCCATCGGGATGTCTTTCCATCATCAGATTCGAACTTCCGGTACAGCAAGCCGTTTGGAATATGGAGGGAGTCCCAGAGGGCCCAATATTGCTTTGTCGTAGGACTAAAGATGGAAATGTCCTGCCAAGTAGGTGTCGCATTCGAAGACTCCTTTAAATCGATTAAAGGCTTGATGTCAGGATATCCCAATTGGTCTTTTCTGACTTCTCAGTCACTCCACGGGTCTGGATTCAAAGATGTTGAAGATGTAACTTGGCGTATTACCGGATTGATCAGCCCGTAACTCGCTTCAACTCTGGAACAATATCGGCCACTCTCTGGGCAGGGTCTCCTAGACAGGGCATCTGCGTTTCCAAGTGATGATCCTTTCCGATGACGAATATCAATGTCATACTCTTGGAGTCTCTTTATCCATCTAGCTATCTGACCTTCAGGATTCTTGAAATTTAAAAGCCAGGTCAACGATGCATGATCCGTACGGAGAGGGAATTTCCTACCGTAGACGTAATGATGGAAATGCTCTACGTCTTTAATTAAGGCCAGCAACTCTTTCCTGGTGACACAGTAATTCCTCTCCTGCTTAGATAGGCAATTACTCCAATATGCTACGACTCGTTCTTGGCCGTTTATTTCTTGGGACAAAACAGCACCGACACTCTCGTTGCTCGCGTCCGTGTCAAGAATGAATTGTTTATCGGGCTGAGGATACGTCAGGATAGGTGCAGATGTTAAAGCCTCCTTCAGTTGGTCAAATGCATCCTCACAGTCTTTCGTCCACAAGAATTTCTGCTTACTCTCTGTCAGTCTGTGAAGGGGTCTTGCGATGTAAGAAAAGTCCTTCATGAATCGTCTATAGTAGGTACAAAGCCCCAGGAAACTCCTCAATTGATGTACATTTTTGGGGCGTCCTTACTCTTTAACTGCCGACACTTTTTCTGGATCTGTGCGTACACCTTAGGCAGAGATGACATGTCCGAGGTAGATCACTTCATGTCGGAATAACTTGCATTTGGCCGGACTTAACTTCAGGTTGACATCTTTTAATTTCCGCAGTACCTTCCTAAAATTTTCAAGATGTTCCTCGAAACTTCGCCCCATGATAACGATGCCATCTAGGTAAACGAGACAGGCCTCGTAGGAAAGACCTCTTAGCACTGTTTCCATGAGGCGTTCGAATGTTGCTGGAGCATTGCATAATCCAAATGGCATCACCTTGAACTGCCAAAGTCCTTGTCCGGTCGTGAATGCTGTCTTCTCTTTGTCATCAGGGTGTATCTCAACCTGCAAATATCCACTCTTTAAGTCTAGTGTTGAAAGCCACTTGTTTCCAGAAAGAATGTCCAGAGTGTCATCAATTCTGGGAAGAGGGTAGCTGTCCTTCTTCGTGACATCGTTCATTCTCCGATAATCGACGCAAAATCTAGTTGAACCATCCTTTTTCTGAACCAGGACTATGGGAGAGGCCCAAGGGCTGGCTGATGGTTCAATCACGTCGCTATCTTGCATTTCTTTTAAGAGTCTTCCTACCTCTTCCTGTTTAGCAAACGGTAGTCGTTTTGGGTGTTTCTTGATAGGTGGGTGGTCTCCTGTATCAATTCTATGCTGCGTCAAACTTGCTCGTCCGACATCCGAAGATGTGCGAGAAAAGACATCTTGGAATTCTTGGATAACCAGTTGTGCAGCACTTCTGTTTAACGGTGCATTCTGAAGTAGCTCTGATGTTAAGTTCTCTGAAGACACAGTGACTGGAGGATTTCTATTTCGATTTATGCAAGTTACTTGCGTACAGGTGGCTAACACTTCACCTTTCTTTATGACTTTCGCTTTATCACTCACATTGGCACCCTGACAGGTATGGCAGTCCTTGAAAGGTCGACGAGAGTTGAAGCCACCAGTACTTCTTTGGGGCTGTTGTGATTTTCAGGGTATTCCATTATGCCATATCGGAAACTTTTATCTTCAGCTACGTATCCAGGAAGTAATATTTCTGTTCTTGCGGGTAATGTGATGTCATTTTGAGCTATTATTTGATGTTCGGATTTAACTTCACTATCTTTGATTCCAAACAACGCTATGTTTTCAGAAAATGAATGCAACTCATTGTTTTTAAAGTCCAAGGAAAAATTATATTTCCTTAAAAAGTCCAGTCCGAGTATACAAGTGTCCATAATGTCCAACCACATATGGAGTATGTTGATAAGAAGCACTCCCGAACTTGATGTTGATGTTCATTTTTCAATGGATGTTGATTTTATCGCCGGATACAGTTTAGAGTGTAACGCTGGGCGGCGTCCAGATGAGTCTTCCATCCAGTTGTTGAGCCATATCTTCCCGGATGATGGTCACAGTGGCTCCAGTATCGATGATCATATTGCAAGGAACTCCATTTACGTGTCCCATAATGAAGAGTCCATTACTGCCGCCACTCTTTGCAGAAATTTTTAGAGCTTTAGAATTGGATCTTCTCAACAACTGGAAACCTCCGCGTGGCGAGATGGCTTCCATCCTCCCTTCTGGGAGCTGTCCTAGCTTTAGTGTCTTGACGGGATCGGCAGGTTCTCCGCATGTGGCCCTCGCCTCCACAGTACCAGCACTTCAGGCTCTGCTTCTTTTCCGGGATATTTCGTCTCAAGTTATTGATCTGTCTTATCAATTCATCCATGCAAGCAGCATATGGGTGTTCTGGCTCCTGGATAGTAGCAGCCCTGATAAGATGGTGTTCTCTACGATTTGCTTCCTGGGCTGCCTCGTACTTCATGGCATATACTAAAGCACTTTTTAAATCCTTGACATCTGCCATTCGTACGGCCTTCTGTATCTCTACATCCCTGATGCCATCGACGAAGTACTGTAGAGACAGGATTTCTCTCGTTTCAGCAGGGCAGTCTGAAAAGGCAAGATGGGACAGCCTCTCAACATCCGTTGCAAGATCCTGGAGTTTTTCGGTAGCCTTCTGTTGGCGAGATTTCAACTGCGGCCTGCTGTAGTCTTTCACACATTTTTCGCCAAACCGCAGTTCTAATGTACTTGAGAGTGCCTTGAAGTCCAAGCGTTGCTTTTCGGAAAGCGTTTGTAGTATATCTGCAGATTCAGCTCGCAGAGATGCAGCTAACTGGAATGCTTTTGTCACGGAGTCCCATCCGTTGGCGTTGGCGACAATTGTGAATTGAGTTTTGTACACTTGCCAGGGAGATTTTCCATCGTAAGTCGAAAGCTTGATTGAAGGTCGGGAGGTGACTGGTACACATTTCAAATCTTCCGAAAGAGTTCTGCTCGATAGTCTCTTCTTTAACATTTGATCTATCTTTTCTCCTATCTCATCCAAATTTTCTTCTAGATTCTTCTTTTCCAGAATCTCAATCTTCTTCCCCAAGTCATTAAAACTTGAATTCGAATGTCCCTTCTAAACTATTACACCTCTTTTCGACATTCTCGAATTTTCCAATAAATTTGTCTTCGATTTGTTTAACGCTTTCCTCCATAGTTGCTAAAAGATGACTCTTTAATTCCTCCTATCAGGCAGAGATATTCTTCTGCAATTGCTCTTGAACAGAGAAAATGTCTTTCTTCATCTCTTCCTGCCCTTTGGACATTTTCTTCTCCATCTCTTTCTGGCCTTTCTTCATCTAGTCTTGGCCTTTCTTCATTTCTTGCATGAAAGCAAAAAGCTGTTGAAATTTTTCATCTTGTTCCGCCATTGCTCTGGTAATAGGCATCAAACCCCACTTACGACACCAGTTGTTGCGTGGACGGGTTCGAAAGATTTGAAGCCAAAGCAGATCAAAACTTGCAGAAATTTATTCCAAAATAACTCTTCACAGTTCTCTTACAGCTCCAGAACTTCTTGTTCTAGTAGACACAATACAGCTCTTTTCACCTCAATAGAGCACAAAACAGCAGTTAAAAACTTGACAACAACTGCTAAATCACTGCAAAAGACAATGCAATACAGTTCGCTCACTGAGACTCAGTAATTCCAGTCAACTAATGGACTCAGCTAACAACTAACTCAGTGACTCAAAATCAGTCAACTAACTCAGTCTAGTCAACAACTGACTTAACTAACAACTAACTAACTCATCTCATGTCCGGGCTTATATAGGGGAGGCGAACATTCTTGAAATTTCTAGAGCTAGATATTTGGAGAACTTTCCAGATCGTAGTCGAAAAGTCCTATACATGTACATTGGGACCGAAAATGTCGCCAAGTTTGGCGACATTTGGCAATTTCTAGCCAAATTTTGCGACAAAAATTAGTCGCCAAAACCGTCGCCAACTTGGCTCTATCCCGCCAATTTGGCGAGATTGCCATTACCATAATGTTAAATGCCCTGCTCCTTAAAACTCGCTTCCCAGAGTTACCTCTGTAAAACTCGTTATCAAGCATCAATACCCATCTTGCAGGGAAGCCAAGCTCAGACGAACTATTGCACTGCCTTATGCGAAATGTACATAAATTTTACTATTTACAAAATTAACACTACGAAATATTTACAAATATACAAAAATTCGTAACAATATATATATATGTATATATATATATGTATATATATATATATATATATATATATATATATATATATATATATATATATATATATATATATATATATATATATATATATATATATATATATATATATATATATATATATATATATATATATATATATATATATATATATATATATATATATATGTATGTATATATGTATGTATATGTATGTATATGTATGTATATATAAGTATATATATGCATATATATGTATATATATATGCATATATATGTATATATATATATATATATATATATATATATATATATATATATATATATATATATATATATATATATATATATATATATATATATATATATATATATATATATATATATATATATATATATATATATATATATATATATATATATATATATATATATATATATATATATATATATATATATATGTATGTATATATGTATGTATATGTATGTATATGTATGTATATATAAGTATATATATGCATATATATGTATATATATATGCATATATATGTATATATATATATTTATATGTATATATATGTATATATATGTATTTATGTATGTATGTATATGTAATCTCATGTAAATGCGCATGCAAACTTAAACACACATTGTTATATATAAACCCGCATACGTACATGTAAACACACGCTCACATGCAAAATCATACACGCACTCACGCAAACACACTCGCGCTTAAATACAAATGCAAACGCAAGCAAATGCACGCCCCTTTTGTATTATTTAATTTAAATCACACAACTGGACTGATCCTAATTACTATTAGAGCATAAACAAATATTAATCTACATCTAATCCTATCTATATCTAAACTTTATGATATTTCTAACTATATCTAAATATATTTCTATGTCTAAATATATTTCTTACTATATCTAAATATATTTCTAATTATATCTACGTTTTCTATAGTTATATATATTTTACTATATTTATACATTACTATATAGAGCATATATCAATATGCAAATTTTATTACAAAAATGTCCCCAAAATTGTTTCATTTGAAATAAGTTTGATAAATCTTCTTGTACCACACGTAATACATACATGTATGTTCCGATATGAAAAGAAAGAGGTAAAATTATTTCTGATTTGAGGCAGTGTTAAGAAGTTTGACTAAGAAGGAGACAATGATGAAATGTTCAATTTCAGTAAACTTTAAAAAATGTCTAATCACAATTCTGCAACGGACTTAAAAAATAAAAAAATTAAAAAATAAAATCGATACTAAAGCCACTATTTTGACTCTAGAATAGCTATTGAATTCATTTACAGGTCCTCAGTTAAAAAGTGGATATTGTTTATTTCATTTTTTTACTTCTCAGGATATAATTGGTGCAATAAATTATTTTTGCAAGTTGCAAATAATTGAAACTTTCATCTATTACAATAATGAAAATTATTTTAATTATGAAACCTTGAAGGTAATCTTTATATATATTAAATGTAGTTTTGAAATCATATTTTCAGTTGAAATCGTTAAATATATAATCTTTAAATTTTTTCCTCTTGAAAAGTTTGAATTGTTGAAGATGGATTTTTTCGTACAAATAACCACTGTAAACCTTTTCTAACTTTAAATGCATCTTGTTTTTATCAGTCATTATTTGTTTGTTTTAGAAGTTAACAATATTAGTTAACGTACATGAAGAAATAGTTCAAGACGAAAGAACTAAAAATGTCAATCCTTCAATTTAAATATTCACTTAATTGACTCTACATTGTCTTACAACAACGATCCTGCTAAGTAAATAGTATTTTTAGTGATTTATTTCTCAATAATATATAACTTTTTATTTTTTTTTCCGGGCATCACCACCCCTACACCCGGACCATTCCACGCCATTGTTTTCTAATTATTTTTATTAAACATGATTTTAATCATCCACATTTGCATTTAAAGTAAGGAAAAGATTACACTACAGTTCATGATCAAATATTATATCACAATTTATAGATACATACAATTCAACATAAATCTAAGAAAGTATGCAGTTTCCAAATGAACAATTGTTAAAACATTTAAAAAAAAAATGAAATTTATAAACTTGAATTGCGTTCACAAATACATTGGAAAACATTAAAAATAAATACAATATTACAATTCATAAATACAAATAATTATCTTTCTGCTATCTGAATTAGTATGCATAATATACAATTCTGAAAGAAAACGTTAAAGACAACTCATGCTTTTTTTTTTGGCAAAAACTCAATAAACAATAATTGTTGACAACAATGTACTGTAACTGTACTATCGAGAGAAACATGCTTATTCAAGAGAGGGAGCTAAGTATTTTATTAAGAGACTTCACCTCATGAAAGTCTGGCAAATATCCAAGCCTATTTCTGCTTTTTATTGTAGTTTTAGACATTGTCGCTAGTCACGTCCCCTACATTTTTGTTATTTTTATATCAGACTCTACCTGTAAATCTATGAACACATTTATGTGTACGTTAAGCAATAATTTAACGTGCTTTACATTTTATTATGTTATGCACAATAAAAAAACAATGTACAGTAGTGTACTTTCGAGATATACACATATGTCACTCTTTATGACCAATAGAGAACAATTCATCAAATAATCATTTCTTCGAATACTTTGCCTAGTTTTTCAAAGCTAGAGTAAAATATAAACGTTATTGAATGTTATTACTTTTCCATTCTGATTGGTGGTCTGTGCGCTCAACGACGTATTTTTATGTACAAAGACGACTAATTATGCCGGTACCTAAAGCTTAATGTGGATTTCGAACCACAACTTACATCCATGCATAACCTGAATTCGAGTCTGGCACCTTTGGCATGCGAGACCAGAGCGCTAAAAGCACAGCCATCAGGTGAACAAATTTCCATTCTGAAGTGATGAGAGAACTATTTGTTTGTATTCAGTTTGAAAAATTCTTTCTTTTGACTGTTTGTATTCAGTTTGCAAGATTCTTTCTTTATTCTGGATTCAGATGCCAGCAATGAGGGAGTGGGCGACGTTCTTTCCCAGGAAATCGAGGGTCAGGAGAAAGTCATCGCTTATTTCAGTAAGAGTCTGTCAAGATCCGAGCGGAACTACTGCGTCACAAGAAAGGAGTTACTGGCAATAGTAAAGGCCGTTGAGCACTTTCATCATTACTTGTACGGCCGAAAATTCCTTTTAAGAACTAATCAAGCGTCTCTGACTTGGTTGCTGAATTTCATGAATACAGAGGGACAAATAGCAAGGTGGATTCAGCGCCTACAGGAATACGACATGGATATCCATCACAGAAAAGGAACGTCCCATGAGAATGCAGACGATCTTTCTAGAAGACCATGTAAGGAGAATTGTCGATTTTGTTCCAATGCAGAGTCTAAGTTTGGGGTTAACGCATCGGCCGTTCGGAAAATAACTACCAAGTCAACTACTTCAGACGTGGACCCTTGGAGTGACCAGAAAGTTCGAAAGAGTCAGGTTGAAGATCAGGACTTGAAACCTATTGAATTCATGGAAGCAGGTTTCGGAAAACCCAGTTGGCAGGAAATTGCACACTATAGCCCAACAATGAAGAGATATTGGGCTATGTGGGACTCTTTGCACTTGAAGAATGGAGTACTCTACAGTCGATGGGAGTCCGATGATGGCAAGAGCTTCCGGTGGCAATTAATCCTCCCAAGTTCTAGAGTTACCAACGTTCTAGAAGAACTTCACAGCAGTTCTACAGGAGGACATTTTGGTGTCATGAAAACTCTTCAGAAAGTCAGGGAGAGATTCTTCTGGGACAAAGCATAGTCCGCCGTGGAGAAGTGGTGCAAGTCCTGTGATGCATGCAATTCGCGGAAGGGAACGAAGACCGGGGAAAGTTGCAACGTTACAACGTAGGAGCACCATTTGAAAGAATTGCTTTGGACGTCTTAGGCCCCCTACCTCACACAATTAATGGCAACAAATACATCCTAGTTGTCATGGACTACTTTAGCAAGTGGCCTGAAGCATACGCGATTCCAGACCAGGAAGCTACAACCGTAGCAGAAGTCCTCGTGCAGAATTGGATCTCCCGATTTGGCGTACCACTGCTGATACATTCCGATCAGAGGACGAACTTCAACTCTGCCGTCTTCACTAGACTGTGTGATTGCTCGACATGGAAAAGACTCGTACCACTCCCCTGCACCCACAATTCGATGGAATGGTCGAACGGTTTAATAGATGGTTCTGAATCATCTCTCTTAGTTTGTATCTAAGAACCAGCAAGATTGGGATCGGAAACTTCCACTGTTCCTGTTGGCCTACGGAAGTGCTACTCACAAGACCACCGGATATACACCATCTCAAATGATTTTTGGAAGAGACCTTAGACTACCCTGCAACCTCCTCTTTGGACGACCACCGGACACTCCTTCCTCGCCTGTCCAGTGTCTAGATGATCTCCAGGCACGTTTGGAAGCCGTATATCGGTTCGTCAGAGAGAGAATCAACATCATGACGGAGGGAATGAAGATCCGGTACGATGCCAAGGCCACGGATCGTTCATTCCAAGAAGGTGACAAGGTGTGGTTATGGTGGTTATGGAATCCTAAACGTATGAAAGGACTCTCCCCTAAGCTCCAGTCGAACTGGGAAGGGCCGTATGTGGTCCTTAAGAAGATCAACGACGTCGTGGTAAGGATTCAACGGACATCTCCCTGTAAACCTAGAGTTGTACATTACAATAGGCTAGCCTCATATTATGGTAGAAGTGATTGAATGGCCTTTCTTCTTAAGGACTTCACTGCCCGGGACGTGCAGTCTTTAAAAAAGGGGAAATGTTGCACAAATTGTCTGTATATAGTGTAAACAGTGACGTATTACTTTAAAATTCTATTACAACTTATTTTATCTTATTTCATTTATTAACAGCGATAATACAAGTTAGATAAAGGTGGCAACACCTAAAGCAATCCAGAAATTTCGAGATGTTTCTTTTATTTGTCGAGTTGGCTGGATATTTCGAGAATGTATCTCGCGCCTGTATATATGACTGGAGAACGGGAAAGTTTTCAGATTGACTTCGGACTTTGATGAAAGCTGATCGCTTTGTTTACCTATTAGAGTGAGCTTGTATAATCGCTGTATTCGAAGTTGTTTTTGTTGAAGCTTGTGTTGAATCTTGAGAGTGATTACACTGTTGCCTTTGAATAAATTTTGGGAGTTTTCTGAAGTGAACAAATAGTAGTTTTTATCTTAAAAACTGTGCCATTATTGCCTCAGTGGAAAAATTCATAACAATATTTAATGAGGAAACATCGCATCGAATAATCGGTTTCCAGCTTGTTTCAAAATTGATTTGCAATTTATGTCTTACAAAAGAACATATAGGTTCTGTAATCAAAAGGGTGATATAAGCAACATGACCGAGTTTGTATATTTTAAACTGCGCATTTATCGAACGCGAAATGTACACTAACAAAAATTTTTATGACTCAAAGTGCATTTTAAATGCTTCTTCAAGCACTAATCGACCATTTCAAGGTAACCTCAGACTGTTTTGAACAACTGTCGAAATTTGAGAGGAATATAAAGATTCAATTAAAAATAAGAACTTTATTTCCTAGTTACAGAAAGGAATTTTCAATTGAAAGATCCTAATTAATCAACAAGCTTGACTATGAGAGAAAAAAAACGTGTATTTGATAATGCTCATCCCTTTATTATTCAATTTGATGTAACTTATATTTATAAAAGTTTTCAAAATTATGATAGGAAAACTACCTACAATATTTTCGGAAAATGTATTCCTAAGCATGATACTCCTTTTATTAGCTCAATAATGGTAAAGGTTACATTCTTTTATGATGTTTTATATTCTAAAGTGACATTCCAGTATCAGGTTCAACAATATTCAATTTCGCATTCCTTTCTTAAATTTAATGCAGGTCAAGGTCATTAATTTTTAGAAGAAGTATTAGAAAACATAGATAAATGTAACATTTGTTTTAACAAAAGTTCTATTTGTATCTAAAAAAACGTTTCCCATTTAAACATATATATGAGGCGAAGTTCTTCTGGACAAAAACACGCTGAAAGTATGATCATCAGATCATTTGCGAAGATTGCCTCTGTAAATCTTAGATACCCAAGACTGAAGATGCGAGCAATTGTGGGCTTCATCACAGGGCATTACCATTTCCGAAAATTACTTCATACAATGGGATTTTTTCAACAAGACACCATATGTAGGAAATGTCACAAAAAAAAAAAAAAAAAAAAGGAAACGGCACATCATGTTATATATATGAATGTGATGCTCTTGCCTTCACTCGACTTACAACTTTAGGAGTCACCAATACTAAAGAGTTACACCGTAGTTCTATCAAGGGCTTGTCAAACTTTATTGCCAAAGTGGGCGACCCGAATAAATAGAGCTAAGAAACATTGGGTTTGGAGCATGGTACAAAATGTTACCCTAAAGCAGAGGTGCCACATATCTGACTAATCCAAAACAAAGAAGAAGAAGAGAAAGTATGGATAAATATTATTTTTATTAATTTCAAATTTCTCTTAAACATTGGTATACTTTTGTAGTTTCTGCTTCTTATCTTAGGCTATACTTTTAATTTTCTTTGCCTCCCGATTGTACCCTTTAAATTATTTTAGGTTTCCAATGTATCTTTAAATGTTGAGTTGTTGTTATTAAATTTCCACTATGAACAGCACCCTACAGCTAAAATGGGTGAAAGAAATGCAACATTTCTGAATTCAAAAAGTGTCCACTAGGTGTCGCTTTGCATGGAAAAATGGAAAATTTAACGAAGGAAATGAGCAAAAGTAACTAGATGTAAGTTAAGTGTATAAAAACTAAAATACTTCAGAAAATGGGGAGCTAATGGAATAGTTATAATTTATAAAAGCTGCTCAAAATAAATTTCACGCAATTCCAATTATTAAATCATTAGAGAAAATATAAAGTGTGTGTGACTGCATACACTAATACTTAAAAACAAATTTTACGATAGTAAAAATAATTTGTTACTTTTAAAATGGATCTGTCTTACTTTGAAAAGAATCATTTTTCAATGTTTTTGTATAGAAGTATTTTTGTAAAATGTGTTATTGAAATCTGAAAATTTTTCAACATGTAGTGTGTTTAAAAAAAAAAAAAAACATTAATGAATGAACTCAATTTTCTTTTGACATGAATGAAAAATCAAGCTAAAATTGAAGTTAAAAAGTAAAGCTAAGCAATCATATAAAGGAAATTTAACTTTTTATTATACAAGATTTATTACAGTAATTTTTTTCCCATTTTTTGCGCTTAAACACTATCCAGTGACTTTTCTTTTTCTTTCTCTTTGAATGTTCAACTGTGATATTATCTGTGGGCTTTTGTTTTACATCAACCTATTTCTTTTCTTACTTATCAATAGTAGGTTTCTTTCTTAGTTTCTAGGTAATTTTTTTCTTGTCTCTTTTATCAAGAGCTTTTTCTCTTGTTTATCAAAAGCTTGTTTCGAGTCTTGTTTATCAAGAGCTTGTTTCGTGTCTTGTTTATCAAGAGCTTGTTTAACAACTTCTACATAAAGATTCTGTTTCATGCCTAGATTCGCAAGCGGTTTCGTATGTTGCTCATCATGATTTTGTTTCTTTTCTTGTTTAGCAAGAACCTGTGTTGTAACATCCTTTCTAAAATATACATTCTTGTCTTTCTTATCATCAATAACATGTTTGTTGTTAATTTCATCAAGAACATATTTCTGATGAGGCAATTCTGAAAGATAAAATTAGTACGTAACACTTTTTCAATAAATTCATGCAATAAAAATGGCTAGACAAAATACCCATTATGTAATTAAAAAAATTAAAAAAAAAAAAAAAAAAAAAATGCATAATCTGAAAACTAAAGTAAAGTACTACATTCGTAAATATTTGTGGTATGTGTCAATATTGAGAAGCACAATTTATAGGAAAATGTATGACCCAACAATTAAAAATGTTATTCCTCTTCATGCATTCGGATATTTTTTTGAAGAAATTTTCAGATTTTTTTTTGTAAATATTGAAAGTTTGTTAAACCTTTAAAAGATTTTTTTTTTTTTGTAATTGAGATATTATTCATACGATACGACTTCTGCAGGTATTGAACGTTTTTCTTTCATTATAGAATAACCATAATTCATAGTTTTATGAAGGCTAATAATAAAACATTATTTTTTTTAAAGAGATTATTACCAAATATATCACTTTTATTACTGTTATATGTTTGCTTTCATTTAAAATTACATTACCTGCATTTGCTCCAGCAACTGAAAATGAAACAATTTATCATTAAAATTAAACATGCATATTTGTAAAAAAATATATTCAATTCATTAAAAAAACTTATTTAAAATAGAAGTAATTTTCTGACTTAATATGATTACATACATAAAAATATCCCCAAAATTTGTACAAACTCATTTAAAATTTACGTATTTCCTCGATAATATTTGGAGCTATACGTTAAGGACTTATAACTTTTATTAAAATAAAAGTCAATAGTCTTCAACCTACAGCTCCAAACATTATTTAGTATCAAATGTGCAGGGTGTCCACAAAAGAATGTCCCAGTTTCAATAATATATTATAACAGTTTAATTTAGACTATTTACAACAAATCATACATCAAATTGAAGGTAAACTAACCTAGTTTTTCTTACAAATGTTCAATATGTGCACCTTTAGTTACACGGCATATATCCAACCTATAGTCCAATTCGTCCTACACTTTAGTTTACAAGTCCAATGTAATAGAAGCAATAGCCTCTTCAATTCTGTGACTCAACTCGGTCAAATTATTAAGTAACGGCGAAACGTAGACTCGATCTTTTATAGAGTCCCATAGGAAAAAAATCGCTTGGTGTTATGTTAGGAGGCCAACAACAAAGAGCTCTGTCGTCGCGACCATTATGACCAATCCAACGCTCAGGGACTTCGATGTTCAACTACTCTCGTACCAAGAGACTACAATGCGCTTATCTAAAACTGTTTGAGTTACTTTTTAATTGTGACCTTGAACCAACACTCTACAACGCTTATAGTTGATACTATTAAAATTTATAATTGGGACATTCTTTTAAGGACATATTTCCTGTCAAATAACTCATACCATCTTTCAATTTCCATTCATTATGGCTGCATTAACACGTTGACCGCCGTGTTACCTAAATATGGGCGACAGCAGAGTTTCTGATCGGGCCGCGTCACCCATATTGGGGGGACGCTTATTTGGCTGCTGGCGAAGGATATTCGTATGTATTTGAAAATATATTTCTCAGGAAGTAACATAACTTTGGAATTGCTATAAAAGTAATACGAAAATGGATTGTAAGGAAAATTATTGTAAGCCTCGTAAAAGCTTTCTTGTTCACTGCTATTTGACTCACAAAGAAATAAGTTTTTCATTTTTCTTTTCGTTATTTCACCGAATTACGGTAAGGATTTTAAGTTAGGCCCCTCTTTACTCGGCAAAGATTCAAACTGATCGTGTAAAGTGGCGAGATTGGAAACATGCGAAGTAACGGACACAAATAAATAGACACTATACCATGGAAACAAACGTAGCGAAAGATTATTCTTGCGCCCACCAGCGATTCGCATTATTAAAATATCGATGGGAGTACCTAGCAGAATACGCTTCGTTCAGCTATACTCACGGCCTGGAGGAGATTTCATTGTAAACTTGGGTGGCAGTCAATGTTTTAAGGAAATATTTGAATACGACAGCTATCTCCAATTCAGTTCAATTATGTTCAAGAAGCTTTACAAGCATAGTTGAGAGGGTCTCCTAGTAAGAATCATCCCCTATACTCACTATGTTACAATCTCCTAGACCAGTTCATTTAGAAACTACTTCGTATGAAACCTTGAAATTTGGTGAGTGGGAACGAAAATGTCCAATTAATGAAATGACGTAAATTAAAAACTCGAAAATATCGACAATATTCATGTTTGAAATCCTTACAACAACGACTATGCTGTGGCTGCATCTGCAGAAGTCTATTTTTTATTTGAGTAATTTTTTTATTAAATAATAATTTTAATAAATAAATAATTTTATTTAAAATAAAATATGTTAGATGCTATTTTCGAGTGTTCAATCGATCTAATTTCATTAAGAGATCATTTTCGTATCAACTCACTAAATTTCAAGGTTTTATATGCCGGTATATTGGTTAGCGTACTAGCTTCTAGACCGCGAGGTTGCGGGTTCGAGTCCCGTGTTAGACATGGGTGTTTGTAAGTGTATGTTGGCTTGTCTAATGACGAATGTTTCGGCGCATTATAGCCCTCGTGTTGCTGACGGTGCCAGATAATCTGAAAACAACCAAATCAAGGTTTTATACAAAGTAGTTTTTTAAATGAACTACGCGTGAAGATTACAACAAAGGGTTTATAGCGATCATTGCTAGGAGTTCCTCTTAATCGCAAATACAAAAAGCTAAAACATAACCATTTTTTCATGATACATGTGGAGTGTGTGTGGAGAGCGGGGGCGCACCACTAGAGAACCCTCGTGGCGACTCCTAGCGGCAGAAAGAGGTATTCCTCATTCTGATGAGAGAGACAGATAGCTGAACATTCTCGATGTGACTATACGTAAGAATGGCTCTGGAGCCAAATGTAGTACGAGATATGAGCAGTAAGGAGTTATTAAAGCTGGATTCTACACTCAGCAAGTGTCCCTTCTCTGAGCGTCTACTCTCACATACATCAACAATTTTTAATGGAAACAGTGGAATAGTTTCTAGCATATCCAGATTTTCAAGAGGGTAGTCATAGATTTTACAATTTTCACTTATATGAATACCTAGTCTAGTTAAGACATATTTCCTGATATAATGACCCTCATTTAATTTTATTCATGAAATAAAAATAATTTTTTTTTAGTTGTATGTTTAAAAGATGGGTAAGGCACCCTCTAAATTGTACTTTTTAATCGATGGAAATTACAATTTACATACTTGATGATCCTTGCATTTGTTGACCACCTACAAAAAGAATAAATTTTTCAAAGTTATTAAAGACAACATTTTGAATTGAAGTGTTTTTTCACTTCTTTTTAAATATTGAATTTGCAATTGGTGGAAAATCTTTTCAAATAAGTTATATATTTCAAATGGTAAGATAATTTCCAAATTAGAAGAGCTGATTAATTTTCATAAAAAAAAAAAAAAAAAAAAAAAAAAAAAAAAAAAAAAACCTATATTAAAAAACTTGCTTGATTCGAGTTACAAGAATTTTTTTTTTGGCATCATAAAACTTTAAATTAGCCTTATGCAAAACAAGGTAAGCGACAATACTAAAATGTTCGAGAAAATGCTTCGATTTACTGTTCTGTAAATAGCTCATGAATAATTAACATCTTGTTGTTAACTGCTCTTTTGTATAATGCCATCCAATTATGTCCTACCATTTCTGTATATATTACAAATAAAACAAAGGAAATGTATATGTAAATCCAAATAAATACAAATCAAAATGTTACAGGAATATATAACCTTCAATACAGTAAAGATATTTCTATATATGATATTAATAATTTTATTTGCTCATTTTTTAATATTCTAATAAGTGCTTCTTTCTTCTATGAATTATTTTACTTGTTAAAACACTAAATATATAATTGTTTTGGTTGTGTAACCCTTTGAATACTGATTTATTTGAAGATTTTATGCCAATGGGAGGGATTTGGATGGACGGATGACGAGTCAGACTCGTCCACCGTAACTTCGCCCAAGTAAGCAGATGACGAGTCTCACTCGTTAAATGTACCCAAAGCTTTAAAGTATAATTCCACACAAGATATTATGACTGTCACTGTTCAGATTATTTTAGTAACTGGTGTAATAATACTGGATGCTATATTTAACCTGAGACTGATCTCAACTTTTTAATGTCAAACAATAATATCTACATAGTTAAACTTTTGTACGTAATGCTGCCCAAGCACTGAAAAATAAGGTCCTATTTAATGTCAGACAGTTGTAACTCAGTTTCTAGTTAATAAATATTATAACAAAACTAGAAACAATTTGTCATTAAATATGACTTTATTTTTTCAGTACTCAGACAACATTATATGCAAAACCGCGTTTATGTACAGTGCAGGGGGTCCAGCGAAGGACTACCCGATTTTAAAATTGGATAACTCAAAGCCAAAGAACGACAGAAGAATGTAACACAAAGTATAGTTATTTTGAAAGCTGTTAAAATTTGAAACAGAAGTTACAAAATTAGTTGCAAATGTTGCCAAGAGTTGGCGCTGTGGTAGCAAAATTCTAGAAATGTGTTATAAATTTGTCATCTGCAATCAGTCGTTGGAATCACGCTAACTTCCTTCCACGTTTAAACAGTGGAACTGTTCTAAAACTGATCGTTGTGAGCTAGCTACAAAACAATTTTTATTCTTAAGAAATACAGTGTACAACGCCTCCTATTGGTAACATTTGTAACTAATTGAAAAAAATTAGTGTAAGATTTTTACAGCTTTCAAAATAACTATACCTCTTTGATTTTCATTATTCTATCGATATTTGTTTTTGAGTTAATTTTAAAATCAGGTAGTCCTTCGCTGGATACTAGAGGTCTGATATATCGATCAAAATAAATATCGATACTATATCGTTGTATAAGAAAAAATATCGATTCATTGATACTTGATTTTTTTTAATTTGATTTTTAATTTTGCCAGAAATGAAGTTTTTCGGGGCAAATTTCTACTTTTCATGAATTCATGCCAAATTTGTTTTAATAAATTAAATATAAAAATTGTTTCGATAAATAAATTATATTATCAATCAGAATAAGTAAAATACATTTGGATGTCAATGCATAAATACACATTTATTTTTAAAGAAGAAATTTTGAAAAGTAGTTTACCGCATATTTTGATGATAGAGATGTTTTTAATATCTAAGATCAGTTGCAAATACCAGGAACACGTTGGCAACAGAAACGACGCTATGTTAATGACTACTAATAAATGATCTTATCTTTCGATTGCATTATGTTTTCTTTTTGGTTAGGGTGCCATTTTAACTGTCTCTTAGCCAAGTCCAAACTTTAGTTTTGGAATATTTTAAAAGGGAATAATGAAAATCGAAAAAAAACAACACATGAAACTACAAAACGATTAACAAAAAACTAAAAATGTTTGAAAATATCGATATATCGGTAACTTGTATCGACATTTTAAAAAAAATATCGATATAAATATCGTCGTATCGATATATCGCCGACCTCTACTGGATACTCTGTAGATAGTGTTATTTGATATTAGAGTTCCGCTATAGTGTTTGAAATGGGATATTAGTGTGGTTTAGGAAGACTTGATACTAATTCTTTTCGGATTCTTGTAATGTAGTTAACATCATTGCCATCTCGGTTGAGGAATGTTCTTCCAATACACAACAAATTCAGATGCTCAAGTAGACTTCCTTATCTGCATATTTTTGAGTCTGGTTAATTACTAGAGTTATAATAGAGGACGAATGCTGTGAAACGACGCTCTTCTACCATTTATTTAAGTTACTTTTTACCAACAAGTCAAAATTTTGTTACTTTTAAATTAATTGATAGTGTTTCATTATCATTTTCCTTGACACAGCTCAACTGTTAATTACAACAGGATGCTAACCGCATAATTCCCAAGGTGGGTTGTGTAGTTTTGGTATAACCAAGCTTTTCGCAGTGACAAGCTTTATGCCGGTTTTAAACCCTTTGAGTCTGTTGAAATCATCTACTTTCCACCATATCAAATAACGTCTGTATATAATTTATGCATATATTAATGAGCTAGAGAACATATAAATAGATTGTAAATGTTTTGTGTTAATTGATGAGCGAGTTTGGATAGCGTAGTGGTGTACATTAGAATTTTGTAATATTTCCCGGGGGTTGGTGAGAGTTAGTGAGCAGGGGGCCAGACCCTACTAGTTAATTGGAAAACCATCGTAGAATATTCTTTTATTGCACATGACAAAGCCGCTGATACCGCCCAAATAAGATAATATGTTCAAGATTTTTAATATTAGTATTTATCTTTCAAAAATGTATTGTTTTGGTTGATTTAAATTTCTTGCAGATTTTATTAATTCTGCAAGAACCCATAATTTTTGCTCAATCCTTGAATAGAGTTATTGAATTAAATATGTACTATTCAGTGGCAAGTAAATTTTTGAAAAAAATATTATCTACATTTTTAAATTCTTTATATTAACTTCGATTTTGTAAGTGTGTGTGTATAATTGGCTGTGTATGTCGGTGGAAATTCAAATCTGTGGAGTCCTAACTAACCTCCTTGCCATCATCCAATCTTTCTGAAACTTAGCAGATAGATTCGATGTCGATGTCAATGCATTCTATCAAATTTTGGGGTCGTAACTGTCACTAAAATGTCGCTTTTACAGAATACCAATAAACCAATTTGCTGTCATCCAATCGTGCTAGACTATTATCTAACTGACCATTGTAGAAACTCTTTCCTGTTGCCAAATTTTTTTTAATAAATCATTAAATAATAAAATTGTTGTAATTAGAATAAATAAATGGATGTCAGTGCATGAATTCTGTTTCATTTTAATAAATAAATTTTGAAACATAGTTTGCCGCATATTTTGTTGATAGAAATGTTTTTGATATTTAAAATTAGATGCAAACACCTAGCATACGCTGTTTACAGAATCAGCTCTGTGTGAATGAATTTAAAAATTGGCAATGCTTATAAAGGATTTATATTTAAAACTTTGTTTTTATGGGTTATATTATTCTGAAATTCTTTTATATGTGGTATAGTAATGATTGACCATGAAATAGCTTGGATCGATGCAGCATTTGATGTGCACACTGCGTGCAGAAATTTCCTTTGCCTTTAATTTTGTTAGTTTTTCGCACGAATTAGATTTATTTCAATATATTTTTTTTAAAAATACTAAATTTTTGTGATTACATTCGTTTGAGTGAAATTAGATTTTTTTTTTAAATAAATAAATATTTACAATAGTTTAGAAATTAGCCAGTTTCTTATAGCCTAATTTTTTTTTTTTATAAACAGTATACTTACTAGTATTTTTGACAGTGTAAATAACTTCCGATTTCAATTAAAAATATTTCGCATTCTTGTAAATCGAAAAACTTATACGATCAACAATTCTTAATAGGGCAGATACAATCAGGTCATATTCCATGTATTTCTATTTTGGCTAGGAGATATTTATTTGTATATAATTCTAGGAATTTCAACTGTAAATCCTTTCTTAATATTACTTAATGTTACAGGATTTCTCACCATGTTGACCAAAACCTGTAAATAAAAAAAGTATTAATAATATACGCACCAAAATTGCCATCAAATAAAATTTATTCAGTCGCAAAAATAATCATAAATTATCTTAGTAATTGAGCTGTAGATAAAATTCTATCTTAATTTTCAAAGCAATTTTTAACCCTCTTACGCTTTATCGGATGACCCGTTTTCAGGATTTCTGACTTCCAGGACTGCTATTTTTTTCGTAACAAATACTACTTCCAGGATTGCTATTTTTTTTTCAATACAAATACTACTTCCAGGACTGCTATTATTTCGTAACCAATACTACTTGCAGGACTGCTATTTTTTCGAAACATATACTACTTCCATCAGGACTGCTATTATTTCGTAACAAATACTACTTGCAGAACTGCTATTTTTTCGAAACAAATACCATTTCCATGACTGCTATTATTTCGTAACAAATACTACTTCCAGGACTGCTATTATTTCGTAACAAATACTACTTGCAGAACTGCTATTTTTTCGAAACAAATACCATTTCCATGACTGCTATTATTTCGTAACAAATACTACTTCCAGGACTGCTATTATTACGTAACAAATACTACTTGCAGGACTGCTATTTTTTCGTACAAAATACTACTTCAAAGACTGCTATTTTCTTCGTAACAAATCCTCCTAAAAATTTATCCTCCTAGTAATCCTCCTAGTAAGGATCTTTACCTATACAATCTTTTCATTCAGTTCATTTAGAAACTACTTTGCATGTAATATTTAAATTTGGTGAGTAGATGCGAAAATGACATAAATTAAAAACTCGAAGATAGCGTATAATATATTTTATTTTAAAATTGAAATTTTTACGGTAATGCCTATACAGTGGCTCCACCTGTAATAGTTACTAATTAGCGATTTTTTTGCATTTTCCCACGATTTTGAACATCCCGATCTCAAAAAAGTGATCTAGAAAAAATGTCTATCTCTGTGTACGTGGTCAGCATAACTCCCGAACAAATTGACCTACGATGTTCAAACTTGGTGAGCAGGTTGGTGATGGCCCAAGGACCTACCATTAAGGTTTTCGTCAAAATCGCGCATGCCCATAAGCTAGCTGCCTTTGGAAAAAATCAAGTTTTTCAATGATTGCTAAAAAGCGCCTCTAACGATTTTGATAAAAATCGCTGTGCTAATGCCTCTTAAGGTGTTCCAAACATCCCCATCTACGAAATTCCCGTAAAAATGCTTCAATGGCGTAAGAAGTGGAAAAACGAATGCCTTTAACACAGAGTTTTCTTTGCTTGAACATAGCTTATGAACGATCGTTTTTCTCCTTTTCTCAGTTTCACTTTTAAGAAAGGATAATATAAGAATTATCGAAAAGTATATCGCCAAAATGTAAATTTTGGCGAAGTTTTTTTTTTTTTTTTTTTTTTTTTTTTTTTTTTTTTTAAGTTCTATATTACAATTATCGCAAAAAATATCGTCAAACTGGCCATCTAATAAAACGAAGGCTGAAAATTTAAAAACGGTAAATTGCACAAATCCACATCAGTAATAAAGTGTAATTGAAAGTTGAGCGATGTTCCACACTCCTAAATTTTTTTCAGTATTATAACAAAAGAAATGTATCTCTAATAGTTACTCAGTGTATGAGAGAAATTTAAAGTTAAAAAAAAAAGTAAAAATTAAGTGATATTCTTTAATAATATGGGTATAAGCCCCTTTAACGATGCGTTAGAAGGGTTTTACCAAATCTATTATGCATAATTGCTCCTTATAATTTAGTAAATAAATCATAAAATTAAAACTTTAAATAAGGTAAATTTATTTATTACTTACCACCGGCACCAGCTTGCACTATAAATATAAAGAAACAAATGAATAAATTTCACAAAAATTGTATTTGATGAACTTAGATTTTTAAATTTTAATTTAATTCAAAAAAATTTATTTACAAAAAACTTTCTTGAGTAACTTAAATATATAAAAAATAGTGGTGGTTAATAAAAGAACAATTAAAATAAAAAATAATTATTTGAAAAAGTGTCAGAAATTTCGTTTTTTTTTATTAAAAGACCCATTGGACTCTCCAAGATACAAAATCTATTCAAAGTTAGTGGTTACTTTAAATTAGGGAATAAAATACCAATCTTTTTTGTTTTTTTAATAATTTTATGTTTTTTTAACAGTTTGTCCCCTAAAACGGAATTTAATTCTTATGCCTTTCAAAGACGCTTTTCTCAATGGCACTTTTAAAATTCCAATTGCTATGAATTAATTCAGTATAGTTTAATCCTCTAGTGGATAGTATAAAATATATGATACACAACTTGAGAGTAAAATTTGAGTAATAATTAATACATACATTTGTTTTTGAAATTGAAATTAATTTTATCAGTATATTTTTAGTAATAAACGCCAGTTAAGCGAGTTTGTTAGTAGCACCAAAAAGACGAAGTCATGTATTAGAACTTTAAGAACAAATTCCGATCTAAAATCACACCAATGCACCTATGACAACATATTGGTACCAGCTTAAAAAGGTTTTACTAAAAAAAGTTGTCTCTTTTGATTGGCTCAATGAAGCCAATCAAACACTTCCTTTCATCTATACCACTTAATATGTTGCCACACATTCTAACTAGATTTGGGCAGTCGCTAATATGATTGGTGATTATTAAGCTTTCATCGGTTTCAGGTCAATAACCAAGCAAGCGCTATTCGAAAGTTGTAGTAAGAGTTTAGTGGTCTGTACCTAAAAGTGAGAGTAATTTTTACGAAGCATTAGATGGGAAGCAGTACGATGATTCATTCCTCACAGAGCAGAAACCGCTTAAGTGGAAGTCCTAGTAAGGATCATTTCTTATTCTAGCTATGTTATCTTCTAGCCCAGTGCATTTAGAAACTACTTTGTTGAAAACCTTGAAATTTGGTGAGTAAGTACGAAAATGATCACTTAATGAAATGACATTAATTAAAAACTCGAAAATAGGGTCTAATATTTTTTAAATATATATTTGAAATCCTCACGTCAGTCCATATGCAGTGGCTCCACCTGGTTTTGTCTTTTGCTATTTTAATTTACATTTATAATAGATAGACATTAAATTAAAACAATTTATGTCATTTCATTAACACTAGAAAGACTGAAACTTAGTAATATACTTATATTGCCCAAGAGCAGTCAAATTGACTGCTTTATGAAAGAATAACTAATATGTAAAGAAATTTGTATAACACACATATATATACCTGAAATGAAGGAGGGGGAGGTAACTACAATTATTTATAAACGCATTTATATGTTGTATAAAAAGTCACAAAATTCTAAGAAATTGTGTTATTATATACATAATTGTGTTTCTAATTGAAATTAAAAAGCAGTCAAAATGACTTCCTTGGGCAATCCAGTGTTAAGTGGTCATTTTCGTACTTACTCACCAAATTTCAATGTTTTATACAAAGTAGTTTCTAAATGCACTGGGCTAGAAATTAATAACATAGCGAGTATAGGGAATGATCCTTACAAGGACTTCCTCATAATAGTTATTATCCAAAAGTCACTGTTAGTTTTTCTCAAGCCAATTGACTATGGATAAGCATATCTTTTAGTTCAAATATAAACACTAATACCCAGGTAGCACGGCAGAATTGGCCAAAGTCGGAAGCAGGGTTTCTGGAAGAAAAGCAAATCCTTGCCAAAACTCGAGCATCTTTCCAAGATACTCGATTATTTTAAAAAGTAAACATGTAAAGAACATCTCAATTTTCTTTTTACCCTCCTTTCTTTCTTATAAATAAAATATTTCAATTTTAAAACTGTGTATTAACATTTAAAAACTTCCAGTATATTTTTTCCAGCTTTGGGCGAGATTGGTCAATGTCTGTATTTACCGCAGGTTTACATCGTTCTACTTTGCAATTTTCTAATATCGAACGATATTGGCCCGCATTGCTGTGCTACTGGGGTAAGAGCTCAAGATACCACGTGAAGAATATATTGGTTTAAGAAAATAGAAAATTTAAATTGTACGTACTTTGACCGGCTTGCATTCCTGCTCCACCTGTGGAAATAGTAAATAATTTTTAATATTTGTAATTGGCATGTTGTTTGGGTAGTAAAAGATAAACAACTGTTGAAAATATTATGGAATTGATCGAGAAATATTCTTATGTGATGTAAATTATATTTCTTTAATTTATTACAATAGTTTAGATTTGCTTAGAGTTTATAACAAGCAAGAGTGTTTTCCTTAAATTTGATATGCTTGGTTATTAAGACAAAGAGAACATTATTTGTAACGAAACATATTTTTGTCAGATTTGTTTCTATGCCTATAATAACACGGCAGATGGTAAAAAAATTATAACGAACTTGTTAATGCAGTTTATTCATGATAGCCTTTGAAATCATTTAAATACCGCTGTTCCACCTAGTAATACTACAGTAGGCTTTCCCTCATTCGACCAAACGAATTGTGGATACGAAGATAAGGCGGTTAAGTCAAAATATGATTGAAGCAAAGAGTTGAAAAATTAAATTAATTAAATAAAGAAATAATTAATAAAGAATAATAATAATTAATTAAAGAAAAAGAATATCCGACCCAGAAAATTAATTGAATAGGAATGTTTGTTTTTTGGACGATTAAATTAAAAATTTAACTAATTCAGCACACTTCGATTTCGAAAATTAACTTATTATATAATACATATCATTGAGAGGAATTTTTAAAGAAATTAGTGACTCTTTCTGCTGAACGCTGAAGATTCGATTACTTGCAATCTAATTTCGCAAATTTTTATAAAAGTATATCATCAACAGAGGAAGCCCATCTCTGCTGCTTCAGGTAAAATAGTGTCGTTTCCTGTTTTTAAACCGTTCGTATTTGATATGGAGGATGTGGCATTGTCATCAATGTCGTTTCATCATCATCTTGAACCACATCAGAGGCAAATTCTTTGGATATCCTTGTCAGCATCCAGTCACTGTACTGCTCCAAGTCATCGGCAAAGTTGTCTGTAGAAAGCTCCAAACGATTTCTTGAATGACTGAATCAAAAAACGTGTGCGATACCATAGCAGTAAAAAAGTATAACTTTTAAAAAAAAGTTTTGCTTTGCACTATATTTTTTAAGTTTCATACTTTAAAAAAATTTGACTCGTAAAAACTGAGATCCGATTGAAAGGAGGCAACTTAAGAAAGGTTTTCTATAAATAAAAACATTTTAGAGAAATCTACCCTTTTGTCTCATCAATTACATGTATAAATGTTGAAAGGGTAAAGTGAATGAAGGAGGTACGTAGAAAAGCTATCGTTTCTTGTATTTACTTTCGTTTTCTTTTATATGTAAATACCTTTTTCAATAATTAAAATATATGTCGCTACATCCATCATCCACCAAGCCCTTCAATTTTAATAGATTTGTTAATTAAAACGTATTTCAGGCGTTATAATAAATAAATAAATAAATAAATAAATAAATAAATAAATAAATAAATAAATAAATAAATAAATAAATAAATAAATAAATAAATAAATAAATAAATAAATAAATAAATAAATAAATAAATAAATAAATAAATAAATAAATAAATAAATAAAAATACCTCAAGTCAGGCAAACTTTTAGAGAAATCGTTCTTAAAATACGATAACTCTCTACACAGAATCCTAAAATACAATTCGATTTTTTTTGCCATACATCAAAGATATATATTGAAGGCAATAAAATATTTTCTTTAAAAAATGACGGGGTCTATAGCAAGTAAGATAAAATTGGGACCGCCGCGAATCAAAGATAATCTTTACTCTGAATCCCGGTCCTTAGTTTGATGACGTTACACTAAATGTTGGATCAAAAACATAAAGACTGTCTACCGTAGTCCGTAATCCACAAATCTGATAAAACATCTATTATAATTTCAGTAAAATATTATGTAGTGAGTTGTAAAATGTTAAGTTGTTTAATGGTAGAATATTCACATACAACATTTAATTTCATGAAGTAAAGGCAGCAAGAGTGGGATTTAAATTAAAAATGCGGCTTATTCTGGAAATTAAAAATGGATTTTTTTAATACTATTAATATTCAAACCTTTTACTGTAGAACTATTATTCAAGTAAAAAATTCTATGAAAGATACTCATATACTAACATATCTTAATCACTTCAATACCTTAACAAGCAATATATGTATCCAGTATGTATTTTAAAGAACAAACATTACAAGAATACCGATTACTTACTTAAATAATTCAAAAATTATTTTAACTTTCAATAATAGGAATTTGGGAAATGTAAAGTGGTAGTATCTATTTTTTTTTATATAAAAATTTCATTTTTAAGCAATGTATTTCCTCAAGAACATGATAGATTATTTCACATACGTATTTTCATTTTAAACAAATACGACTTCCTTGATTTGAATATAAGTATTCAAATGAATGAAGTTCGTAGAAAGTTTGTTTACATTTTCATCCATGTTTACATTTTCTGTTTACATTTCATGGATGAATATCACAGAAGCTTAGGCCAGAGCGCCATCTGGTTGTGCCAGACGCAAAAAAACTATGTAGTTGGTACTCTATTTCGCGGCGGTCCCTATAATATTGTGTTTATTGAAATCTGTTCAATATCTCAATAATAACACTTATGCAGTTATACTTTTTCTGTTAGAAGTCGCCTATTTAAAAATACATACACTGAAAACTCACATGGAGTATAAAATGCAAAAAATAAAATGAATAAAATATTTACTTTTTTTTCTCACAAAAACGCAAATTTAAATATATTGCTTCGCCTCAAAGAGCATAAATTTTGATTGAATATAGGAACAAAACTTTTTCTCACCAAAATTTCCATAGCCTATACAAAATTAAAAAGGATGTATTAGATATAAATTTCAAAATATGGAAACAAAATTTATATACTGGGAAGGAATATGTGTTTTATTTTATTTCCAGAGAAAGCTTGCTTATTGCAAATGTCGATCAAACGGTATAGTGGTAAGCATGCTTATTGCAAAGATGAAATTAGAATTATAAAATCGTTTAGTTAAAAATTATGAAATCATTTAATATTATATGATTATGCATACCAGCTGGGTATAAGAGTCCTAAATATATTATAAAATTTCCTAATTTTGTAGTGGTGTTTTACAGACTAAATCGTACTTCAGGTTTAAACGAGTAAAATATAGCAGAAAGGAGATATGTAAATTATGAATTTATAATGTTTTATGACACCTGAAAAAGTCGTATTTTAAATCAAAATTTAAAACCTATCTTTTTAAATACTACTAATAGACATATTGATTTACGTTGAAATTTTTGGGTTATATAAACATTTTCTAATATATTGTTTTTGGCGCAAACCTTTTTAAACTCAAGATTTTTAAGAAAAATTTAGAATGATGTACCATAAAAGAGCCGTTCTCATGAACTTTATACACTAAAAAGCAACAATTTTATTATTCCAAATCAATAATACCACTTTTTTAATTACAAATTAATAATATTGAGATGTATATTTGGATGAATTTTTTAAAATATCACAATGTTTGTAAACAATGTTTTTAATAGAACAATAATAATGTCAGTAAAATTTAATGCTCAGTATGAAAATTTATATTTATATTATACTTACCCTGTGAATGACCTTGTAAAACAAACATAAAAAAATGTCAGATAACTATAATATAATAATATATTGATGTTTACGATCAAAGAGATATAATTGCCCTTTAACACTTATACATTTAAAGGTTGTTTGCAAATGACTACCTAATATTGAATATTAATGGTTAAAAACAGAATTGTATTTGAAATGCTTAGTTTTTGAAGATTTTCTATACTAGTTTCAAATTTCTCAATAGGAAGCTCTGTTGTTTAACGAAATAAAATTACAATATATTTTAATACACAGGGTGACAATTATTGAGAAATAAGAAGAAAAAAAAAGAACCTTGATAACTTTAGAACCGTTGACGAGATTCAGTTAAAACTTGGCTGTTAAATGCAGGGCATGTTGGGATGTTTTTGAGATGCTGCTAATTTTTCGGTGAAAATATCGAAATACAGCAGTGCTTGACCGTATACCGACAGCGCCTCCTGTCACGAGGATATTTGTTTTAATTATATTTTGTTAGAGTTTAAAATCCCGTTGGCAACATTGTTCGCTATGCCATGGTTGTTGTTTTGTTTTAGAGTTAAGTATAGGAATTCAGTTAAATGGTTGTTCTAAAGATATTTTAAAGACTCATAACTTGTTATTATATAAGGACACAACACCTCCTATACTTGACAATCAATATCAGCACCTAATATAGGAGGCGTTGATATCAATCGTCAAAACCTATTATTCGACAATTAACAACTCGATTGCGGCCTAAAGGAAATTTGAGATCGAATTCAAGTGAAGACACCCGGTTCAAGTGTTATAACAATACAACATTTATTCAAAAGTTCGAGAGATCTTTGGCAAGTTTTGTAGTACTTTGCTATTCACAGTCATTAAACATCACAGTCATTGATATCAAGCATATCAAATAGGGGTGTAGTAGAGTCGGTAAGCACCGATACAGCCTACCAGTACTTTTTTAAGAGCAAGTACGGCGTACAGCCACTTTGTTTTAACTAATTATTAATAACTCATAAATATTTATGCATGTATTGTGATATAAATTAGTGAGCAAATAAATATGTAAATTAAGAAGATTTAGCTCTTATTTTGTATGGCAAATTATGGCAAATACTGTCATTTACATTTTAAAATTAAAAAATACTAGCCATTTAATCCATAGCATTTTTAAACTCAGTAGTTTTTTAAAAAAATATTTTTGTTTTATACAGCTCAATATTTGTCACCATATATGTAAAGCATTTACATCAACTATAAAACAATGAGTACAATAACTATATTTGACACAGCTTAATGAATTGAATGAGGACATTGGAATTTAATTAAATTCACCAACAATCTTAAATGTGGAATAAAATGTTCTCCCCCACCAAAAACGGAGGTATAAGATGCTAGGATGCGTCACTTTTACATCATGTGGTGGTATAGGGTATTACGTGAAAAAGTAATGTTTCAATTTTAGAACATGCTTCATTAAGGCCAGATTTTGGTTTCATAAGATTAGTTTTCTAAAATTGTGGAAAACAGCTAATTATTTCACACGATTAATGGAATTGGATATTTTCTGGTGCAACTGCTACACGAGGAATTTTTCTACTTGTCATCCTGAGAGTCATTACAGCAACATCTCGTTTACTGAGAGTAATTCAAGTGTCAAAAGGGAAGTCCTCGATTTTTTTCAAAGTGAAACAGCTCGCATATTCATCTCAAATTGGTGTTTCGCCAGGTAGCGCGACTATCGATTATCTGTCCTAATCATCGTTGTGTCAACTGTTTGTAGAAGAACAAGACATCTCTGGAATTTTAAAGAAGAACTATAAACATGAATTAATAATTGTGAATTCGGTGGTGAAACAAGTTGTTTTAAGAAATTAAATTTAATACTTTAAAAACAATACCAAATACTAGTTTGTTTCAAGGAAAAAAAAAGGACTTTATAAGATGTAAATTAAACATACCTGCTGCAGAACCCATTTGTCCTCCTTGGAATCCTGTAGAATTTATAAATTACTGTTAATACTGCACGTAAAATATTATGTAAAGTCATTTAAAATAATATAATGAAAATCTATTTATTTGCTGACTCGGTATCTTTCATTTAATCCGATTTTATTAGAATTAGCAAATGAGTTTCGAATTGTAGCAATAATTTTCTTGTTCATCACTGTTAAAACTTTGATGACCATAATTACAAATGCGGCTTGAAGTATTATAGAGAAAATCCTAAAGAACACATAACGATTCCTGGATTCCGTAGTTGATCTGTGGTGTCTCAACCATTGATGACATATTGTTTGGTTAATACTTTTGTGTAGGTGCAGGGGTGGGACCGGTACGCACCGATACACCATACCGGTGCGTACTGGTTCCACTAAACCCCTATTCGTTTTAACTGCCGATTACTACAACTTCTTTAAAAAGTATTACAGCTAATTTTCTCACAAACAATTGTTCTTGCTTGAATATTGAAACATTTAGAGTTTTAAATCAGTCCATATAGAATTTCATAAATGCCGTTGAAGAAGAGTAGTAGGCTAACTTAAAAGACTTAAGTAGTTACATATTATAAAAAAAAGTCGTGCAGTAAGTTCAAGAAAAATGAAAACCTGAAAGTTTCAAAAGCGGTCATTTGACCGCTCTGGTAGATTTAGTGTTAATTAATCGAAAACTACAGTTTTTATTTAGTGTTCTGTACTGTAAAGCGCCATCTATGTTTTTTAAAAATTATAATTCGTTTAAAAGATTTTTTTTTTTTTGCAAAATAATTTTTTTTTACACTAACAGCACTCACCTTCACGCTTATTTGGGAGGTTTATATGAATTTTTTTTTAAAAAATTGTTTATGTTTTTCTTACCTGCCTGTTTATTTTAGAATTGAACCTTCAAGTTATAAGAAGTTTCCGAGAAAATGCATATTGAACTCGGAAATTAGGACTTTGGTGATAATGAATTTTGCTGAAAATGTGTAAAGCAATTGTTCGAAACCTATCTCATTTTGATACTTTATTTTTAATAGAGAAGCCTTAACTTTAATGAGGTATAGATAGATAATAAAATTAATTTTAAATCCTAAACTCTTAAATTTAGAAATTTTTCTTTTATTTCAATGAAATTTCTGACGTTTGGAACATACACTTTCTAAACCATTGTAAATTTTTAATAAATTATTTTCTTACCTCCACCTTGACCTATAAATGAAAATAATAATAAGTAAATGCAATCAAACTTATAAAATACAGTTTTCATTTTTTCATATACCAAGAGAAAAAGGTAAACTAAAAATGCACCCACACACAATTTCCCGTCTATCAAAAGTTGTATGTTTTTTTCAGTGTTAAGTACAAAGAAGCAATGTGATAATTATTTATAATTCTGTCTCTCAGACAGAAAATTTATATTTGTGTTTTGTATAAATATTAGTTAAAGACAGCTCATCAGATATTTTCTGACGAACCAAATGCAATTATAAAAATTCATGGAGACAATATTTCAGTATTTTTTTTATTTTTATTAGGCACTGGTGTGGATGTACATTTTCTCTAAGCGTATAGAATGTGAAATATTCAATTTTAAATGGGTTATTCAGCAACACGATAACATGCAAGAAAAGGTCGCAAGCTTGATCCTGAAGCATAAAATGTAACTGCCTATCATGATTCGAATCTTACTATATATTTAGAAAAAGGTGCTTTTCAAAAAATTTGAACGATTTTTGCTTGTTATCTTTTATCTATTTACTCAATTTTTCTAAACAATGTTTGAATTTTATTTAAAGTGTTCAAGGAAACGATAACAAGAAAGAATATATGGCCTAAAGTTTGACTATGAAGTGCAAGGTGTATCTGCATGTCTAAGTTCTAAATATTACAATTTACCAAACAGAGTAATTATAATTAAAGTTAACTTATTTAGACCCATGTAGAGTCCGTTGTAGTTGATGGAATTTGCTGAAACTTATAAAATAAAGGATCAAGAAAAAAGAAAACTACAAAAAAATAAAAATAATAATAATAATAATAATAGATCAACATTTGACTATAGATGGCAATTTTCATTTCAGGGAGGGACGTTATGCAAATTTGAAGAGGTTTAAAAAGCCAGTGGTCACGGCTGTAAAATCATTTTGCCCCATGGCATTAGAGAAGAAAGAACAAGGGCTACTGGCATTTTTTTTTTTTTTTTTTTTATTCAGAACGCAGTAATTTGTCAATTGCAAAAAGCAACTATAAAACAAGAATATCTACACTAGAAAGGTATAACAAAAAGCTCTATGTCAAGGAATTCTTTGAAAAAGATCATTATTATATTCACGAAGAACTTTTAAGAACCCTTTTTTCACTCAAGGAAGAGGACGGAAATGGCTTGCAAATAAATCTGCGAGAGAAGTCGTTCTTGCTGTGGTCGATAGAACCTCCGGTTTCCAATATTCTTCGACATGTGATCCGGCAATGTCACGTGATTTGTCCCTTCCTTGGTCTGCAGTGCAAAAGGTTCTTTGATAAATTATAAAGTAGTATCCATACCAGATCCAACATGTGTTAGCATTGAAAACTGCAAACCCGGGAAAAAGCATTCAATTTGCTAGAATTTTTTGGATCAGAATAATCGTTGGCAACATTTTCTGGTCAGACGAAGCACTTTTCTCACTAGACTGAACACTGAATACTCAGAATTGTCGCATATGGATTTTGCAAGTCCTAATGTTGTACATGAACAGTCTCAGCAGCATTTTTTGAAAGATGCAATTTTTCTAGATTTAAAATGTTGTTATTTGCCTTGTTACACTGTCTTATAAATATTTATAAAAAATACCCATGTTAAGTAAAACCCATTTCCTCACATATTCGGTGTTCTGGCAAGTGCTCAACTCTTCTTTTTATTCTCATTTGCTTTAAAATGTTTCTCTATGAAAGAAATATATTTAAGTATAATGGCCATCGTCAAGCAAACACTACATTTCTAAAATTATGATCTCTCATTAACCACACACACACACACACACACACACACACACACACACACACACACACACACACACACACACACACACACACACACACACACACACACACACACACACACACACACACACACACACACACACACACACAATGAATGAGAAGATAAAAACCAAAAACATTTGCAATGGACTTTAAAATTTCTTTTTCAAACAAACAACGATATTCTAAAAAAGAAAGTTTATGTTTAATACACGTATTTAGTAAACCAAATATGATATTAAAATGAAGCAAATTTAAAATACCACCCTAATACACAAACGTATTCACTTTGTATTTTAAATTGGATTTTATTAATCTACCAAACAGTTGTAGTTGTATAAATTTTTATCTAATGAACTTAGATTTGTAATTGCGACCATTCTTAAAGGAAATAAAAATTAGTTTTGTTAAAATGTTTCACAGCTTACCTTGATTAAATCCTCCCATTCCAGCTATAAGGAAGAAAGAAAAAAAAAGAAAGAAAATAAATAAATTAATATCAACAAAATTACAGAAACGTATATTTGCATAATTGTGGTATCATAGCTTCCTTGCATTAAGAATAAATTTCTATTTGATGCATTTCCCTTGGAATAACTTCCACGAATTTGCTTTATTAAACCAGCAGTAACAGAACTTTGAAAAAATTCGTGAACATTTGGGCGTCTGAATATGCGCGTATCAAAGTAATCATCTTACATATTTTTCCTAATTAAAATTGAGGTATAAATAATATATTTTAAGAACAGAAGGCGGGTTTAAAATCTTTATGATTAAAAGCCACAATCCACTTAAATACCATTGAACAATAAGCAATATTTTCCATATACTTACAGCGCCATCTGTAGATAGATAATTATTTTAAATGTTTAATATAAAGGGATGCTTTTCGATATGTCTATCGGTGCGCACTTTCCTGCGAATGTTCGTTGCTCATTGTCTTTGTTACATTCAACTTTCACATAGCGTTGGACTCTTTCAAAGAACTTTTGAGATGCATATTATAATTAAAAGACGAGTATAAAAATTTATTTTATTAATATTTAGACTCGACTCTATTCTCGACTCTAAATTTCTGTGTTGAAAATTTATAATTTTTGATAATTGATAACTTTTGCCCCGACTCGATGTAGGGAAAACATTGCAAATTAAAATTTAAAGTTCAGACGTCTTTTAAATAGTTTATTTTTTCATGGGACATATGTTTGTATTCAGATCATTTTAATCGATGAGTAACTGAAATGAAATAAAAACAGTGTTTTTTTTTTTTTTTTTTTTTTTTTTTTTTTTTTTTTTTACAGTTTGTCTAACGGTATCGCTGTAGTTGCAAAATTCTATTTGATTGTATTCAGATTATCTGTCGCCGTCAGCAACACGAGGGCTATAATGCGCCGAAACATTCGTCATTAGACAAACCAACATACATTTACAAACACCCATGCCTAACATGGGACTCTAACACGTAACCTCGCGGTCTAGAAGCTAGCACGCTAACCACTATACCGTTTGATCGGCTCAAAATTCTAGAATTATGTTAAAAAAAAATTCCATTGCAATCAGTCTTTACAGTCATGCTGATTGATTTAAAAAATTAAATAACTCAAAAACAAAGGTCGATAGAATAATGAAACAAAAAGTACAGTTATTATGAAAGCTGTAATAATCTGATGCTAAATTTTCAGAATTAGTTACAAATATTGCCAAAAAATGTCGCTGTACATTGAAGTGATTGTGAATAAAAAGTGCTTTGAAGCTCAAATCGATCAGTCTTCGGACAGTTCCATTGTTTCAATGTAAAAAGAAGTTAGCGTGATTGCAAAGACTGATTGCAATGGACAAATTTTTAACACAATTCTAGAATTTTGAAACTACAGCGCCACCTATTGCAAAATTTGCAACTATTTTTGAAAATTTAGTACCAGATTATTGAAGCTTTCAAAATAACTCTACTTTTTGTTTCATTTATCTATCGATCTTTGTTTTTTACTTATTTAATTTTAGAATCAGGGAGTCCTCCGCTGCACACCCTGTATCTTCTTTTGTTAACAAATATGTTTAAAATTATAGAAATATAACACTTCTCTTTGTTTTCCTTTTAAAGCAATATTTTTAATTTTTTTTTTTTTTTCAAATGATGTTTTCATTTTTTATCACGTTATTTTCTTTATTTAATGCAATATAAATACGTTCGTACTGCAAGTTTGAAATTCAGTTACCTCTGCTATCAAATTCAATCATCAATTCAATCTGTTGCTAACTTACAGACATAGAAGTTTACATGAAAAGATAAAAATGTGCACTCACCCTTGTGGTGCGTTGCGCCTTTAGATGTCTTCTCATGAGCTGATAAATTAATAAGGTAAATTTCAGTTATGTTTTAAAATTTCATCTTTGTGATATTAGTAAAAATGTTCATGGTTGATATTATATTAATCTACAATGCCAAGAAGTAAATTTCAGTTATCTTTTAAAATTTCATCTTTGTGATATTAGTAAAAATGTTCATGGTTGATATTATATTAATCTACAATGCCAAGCGACTATCACTAGATTGTTTTGACTAAAACTTAAAAACAACAGAGAAGTATTTATAAGATATTGCTAGTTTTGAACAATATTTCATTTGAATAGCAAAAATAATTTGTGGCCTTTTATATATCAGATAAAATAACATAGTGAATAATTATTGTATAGCCTATATAAGCACCTAGATATAGCATGTGATTCAATGAGATTAAGTTCAAAGATGATTAATATTAGAAGATAGCAATAATTATTAGATCAAGCTCTTAGTTGACCATTAAGCAATAAAACAGAAAAAATAGTTTTGAAGTAACTGATTACGTGTTTTAAGTATTACTATTTGAAAAATAAGTTAAACTAATTCATTTTTTAAAACAAAATTAGTTCAATTTGAATTATTGAAACGATTGAAATATTTATGATCAGAGGTATTGAAATATGTAGCACATTATCGAAAATAGCCAGAAAGAAAACTGACCTTGACAAGGTCAGTAATATCTCCTGATGCAAAAGAACTCTGACCTTGACAAGGTCAGTGAAATCTTCTGGAAAATGAAGCAAATGTCAATGTACGTCTATGGCGAGAAAGACAAATAAATGCTTTTATTAAAGTTTGAGTTCAGCGCTGTGGCCTATATTGTTATTTAAATTCTTAAAATACAGCAGCTGATTATCTGTGTCATGCATTACATTAAAAACAGCTACAATACTCAACATATTATAGCAGTATAATTTGAGAGTACAGCATGCTCATTTCATATACTTAAATGGTCAATTTATAATGAATACTTAAAGGTTTTAAGACCATTAGCAACAGCATAACCCCTCATTTCGCAAGAGGATGAGTCTGATCTAAAATTATAGAGCTTTCACTTACCATATTAGTATAAGTTATTTGTTTAATTAAATATGAATAAAAATTAAATGACATGATTGAAAGGTTTTGAACATGGAAGAAATATAATGGTTAGGTGACTAATGTGTTAAGTGGATGAAAGGGATATTTGACATAATTTAAAAATTTCAGTTTTCACAATGAATGAAAATGATGCATTGTGATCTAACTTCAGACACTTACCCAGAATCTTTAAACTTCTTAGCAAGAAATATTATGATTAATGAAAAAGTCTTGTTACACGTAAAAGAATATAAAGTTAAAAACTTAAAGAGGGATTACCTCAAAAACAAGTTTTTGTTACATATACCTCCGTCATCTTACATTTTCAATTAATATTAGAAACTCAATTTAGTGATACGTACAAAGGCATTTTTACAAAAATTATTACTAAATTTTAGAAGAAAAAACAACAACATGAGGAGTAACTCTAAACCGTATAAACAAGATATTTAATTTAATTTAAGATTTTCTATAACAAGATTTTACTAGATTTGGATAAAATTCAAGTCTTTATACATAGAACTTTCTAAGCTTTCTTAAGTTAGACACGATTTTTCTCGTATAAGGAAAGTGTATCTGTATTATAAAATTATACAAGAAATGAATAGAATACATAAAAATATTACCATGAGCTGAAAAATAAATAGTAAACTGTCAGTTAGTTAATAAACAAGACGCTTAATTTTCATGTGTAAAAATATATATTTTCCTTGAATAATAATTTATATACGACTTCCATATCCGGTACGGATTCCGCGTCACGAGCTGTTTACATAAAAATACATCCGTGTCACGGCAACCATGGATATTTTTTTGCCAGTAGAAAAAGGCTTAATCGCCATTGGCATAGAATACTACTTTATTCCAAAGTTATATTTCTGTTCTTAAATATTTTTTTTTAGTTTCTTGAAAAATTACTGAATCATAAAAGGTAGTTCAAAAATGCATTGAAAAATCATTCAAAAGGGCATCTGCAAGATTGTACAATTTACAGAAAATATATGTCCACCCCGTAGAATATTTCTTTTTATATTCCTTCACTACATTTTTGCAGTTTTTAACAAAGAACTTAAACTACACATACATTTTTACTGATTTTTCCATATTTGTGATGTGTTGTCTGGTAAAGAATCATACAGCAATTTGAAGAACTCGATAAGTAATGATTCTTATATTACCCCAATTACACATAATTTTAAATTTAACTGACCTATTTTTTAATAGAAGTTGAGTTTTTAAGTGCAATTAATATGTGTCCAAAAATGAATGGCCTATTTAAAAGGAAAAAAAAAAAAAAGCAAAGCAATTCATTGGAAATGCAGCTTTGCTGATGCTGCAGTAGCAGTTATTTAAAAAATATCCTATGTATATGTGAATGTAAAAGCGCCATTTGTAACGAAATTTGGAATCAATTTCAAAATTAGGGGTTCAATGACATTTTATTTCTTTCTGAACATAGCAATAAAGTTGCAATTCTATCACTCCCCGTTACTATTTCGTTCTTTCTTCAAATAGGTCTGCCATTTATGGAATATTTTGTTGCTTTATCGTGTCTTTTTAATACTACTACTATTTTATGGGTTGTGGAATTCCTACATCCCGAAGGAATGTTCAACTTCCGGGTGTCTTTTTAATAACTGTTTTACTATTATTAAGCTGCTGAATTAGTTCAACATATTGGTGTTCTTTGTTTATTACGAGTTCGGAAATATATTTCATTAATCTGCATTACTAAAAATTTTATTTTGTAGAAATGAATTTTATTGCTGTTTAGCTATGAGTTGTGCACCTTAAATATAAGTGAATCGTAGTATGTCTCAGAAATATACTTAGCTTGATTGTGTATTGAGTATTTGTATAAAAAAAAGAACCTTCTCTTTTTTAACTAATGAAAAGGGCAATCAATACATTTTACAAGTAAATAATATGCGACAATTGCTATGTGGTAATAAATATAATAACCATTTAACTACACTGTTAAAAAATTTTTCCCACCTTGCACCAAAAATTGGTTCCCATTTAGCTGCCACCAACATTTGGTGCTTAGTTTCACGATTTAATGGTGCAACCTCGGACCGTAAGCACCATTAAATCGCGAAACTAAGCACCAAATGTTGGTGGCAGCTAAATGGGAACCAAATTTTGGTGCATGGTGGACAATTTTTTTTAACAGTGTAACAATAGTTTGCTGCATTCTTTTGGACAACTTACAAATTATATCGATTTATTACTTCAAAAATAGTTACAAAGCCTACCAACAGATGACGATATTGGAATGGAATAAAATGTTCTGAACATGTTGCAGGGGCGGTCCTCATAACTATTTCCCTACAAGCGAAAAGGATTTTTACACTCCGCCCCCCCCCCCCCCTCCCTCCCACTCACTTCAGTATTAAATTTAAGAATTCAAGTATAATCAACATATAATTTCTTTGCTGCCATTTTTTCTGCGCATAAAACATTCCAAACTTGTCTCCTGTGGCTTGGGCAATTGCATCACTGATGTCTCCACAGACAAGTAGAGATCATCGATATAGATAAACAACTGGATAGACTGCTTAACGCTGGGAAAATGAAGCCGTTGCCAGATGCAATTGGTGGGATAAAAAATACGGATTGCCGAGGATTGAAAATAAAATTTTGGGTTGTACACAGCAGAAATGTCAATAGTAGACCTTAATTAGTAATAATGAGCAAAAAAATATTTACTCTAACACTTCACAAGGTTTTTCGCATTCCCATCCAACTATTAAAGTGAACTGTGATTGGTTAATCTTCCCACCAGCTTCGCAATCCCCGGCGCGTTTTTCTCTTTTCATTGACAATGGAGCAATCTATCCAGTTGTTTATCTATATCGATGGTCGAGATACAGGACATGAGTTAAAGAGTAATGATTTTCTTTGTTATTTTGAAGCGTTCCACATAGAACGTTTATTAATATACACTTTTTCTATCTGTCAGAGAGCAGATATCCTGTTTTCGGAATTTGTGAGGAAACAAAAAATTTAATGCAAAAAGGACAAATGTCTACTACGTTCACAATTTTTTTTTTAATAAATAGTCCTTCCTCAGTTGTATGATTTATCAGTATATTTGTTGCGAGTATTTACATCGGGTTCAGGGTGTAATCGTTATATAATATTTCTAATTAAATTCATGCCAGTTGTAGAACAATGATAGTACCTTTAATTTGACATTTGTATCATATACTTTTATATTTTGCTTAAATTTGAGAAATCTATTCCGGTCGCCTATTTCTGCTACAATGATCTCTGGTCGAATGGCATGTTGCAAAAGCTATTAAATGGAATAAAATGATCTGGACATGTTGAAAATACTGCGAAACGATGTTTCAATTGCACCACGTTGATGCTGGAAATGGTTGCTATTTATAAAACATCGTTTAAAAGTATGTGCAATATGTTTATGTTCAATCCATATTTTTTTCAATCGACAACGCCCTCTGCTTTCGAACTTTGTAACTATTTTTTATGTAGAATGGAAATAATTCTTTAGTGTCTCAAGTAGAATGCAGAAAAAATCATATTTCAATCATGTTCAGCTTCTTTTTTAATTAATTTTACAAATATGTCAGATTTTTTTTTTTTTTTTTTGACATCCTTCATTAATGCCATAGAAAAGTCCTTAATAAATAACTTTAATTCTAATATTTTTGTGCCTTTCAATCCCTTTGTTATTAGCTCTTGGTAAGATTGAAATATAAATGAAATTCTTGAAAATACCTTTAATTGTAAATGTTTCACTTACTATTTGAAGAATCTTCCAAGCTAACAATGGTAACATCTTTCTTTTCTGAAATTGAATGATATAATTAAAATGTTGCTAATAATTTTGTCCATGTACATCATATCGTAACTCAATATGTGGCAGGAGATAACAAAAATTTAACTTTTTTCCATTATAAAACTATATAAAAGGGCTAATTCAATAGAGTCATTTTCATTGAAATACACTACATAATTCAAATCATAATGAACATTATATACTAAAATAATGGTGGAAAAATCTGAATCTTAATGGAAAAAGAATCTATTCACTTAATGACGTCGTATACCACTATTCTCAAAGTTTATGACAACAAAACGACCATGCTGTTTGGTGATTCGATGAAAATTGAATTTATATTTAGAGGCGTGTTGTGATTTGACTGCCCATTGAAATTAAAACGTCACAAATTCACATTTTGAAATGGAACATTTTACACTATGGAATTTGTCCCTACAAAATAACTTTTACTGTGAAGAGCCTTCAACAATAGAAAAAAAAATTAAAAAAAAAAAAAAAAAAAAAAAAATCGATCCATCACAACAAAAAGTAAAGGAAGGATCAAACAATGTAAACATTTGCATTTAAATGAATGTTTATAGATAATTTTAAGAAACAATAGCTCGTGTTGTAAGTGTAATATATTTTTGAAATCAACGACATCACTATGAACAGATTGATAAAAAAAAAGGGGGGGGGGGGGAAATCAAAAAATCTGAGGGATGGCTATATAACTTGATTATTAACATTGATAAAAAAAAAAAAGTACCGATGTAATTCGTGAAAAGTTTTTAATAGTAATTATATATGGTTAGTTTTATCATAAGGGGTCATATTTATATTAAAATTAAAACAAATATTTAAAAAAATCCATAGCATTCCCATATTAGTATGATAAAGTTAAATTTATCATCTGACAAAAAGGCGAAATGTCGAATTTCATAATTTTCCAAGTGTACAGTAAACTAAATAATAGCAAGGGAATAATAAATTAATGTCAAAAGAAAAATTGTTAAATAATTCCTACTATGTACTATTTTGTTCCAAACGATAGCTTGTTAAAAGCCAAACAAAAAAGCAGGCAACTTTTGAATTATATAGTTTTATAGTTTTTTAGTAATTAATTATGGATTATTAACCAACTTGTACAGTTTTTTTTTTTTTAAATAGAGTGTGTATATATATTTTTCTTTTATTAAAACGTTGACCGTCTACTAAATTACATTTGAACTGTTGAAATGAATTGTCTGAATTAAAATGGTACTGGAGAGTTCAGGAAACAATTCGTAAAGGGATCCTATTACCAAGAACCTCGTCTGGTAGATGACATATTTCTTGGGCGTGATACGAAGTAGTATCACAACAAAATTATTAATTGAATGATAAAAATTCAAACACATTTTAGAAAAATGGTTATTGTGAAGCTTGAATATGCATGCAAGGATTTCATTTGTATGCTATAAAGCTCCACTGTCCCCCCAAGTTATGTTAGTAGTAGAAAATAGTACCGAAAAAATTTCTCAGTCTAAGATAATTATAGAATACAGTTCTGCTTAAAAGTTTAGACACAACACAAAATTGGAGTTTTATAAAATAGTATTAAGACAGAAGATTTAATCTTTATATCACTTAATAATATGCACGTATTACATTCAAAACTAAAATTTGAAAATGAAAAAAAAATCTGTAGCGAATTATTCGCAAAAATAACAAAAACGACAAAAATCTGTTGCACATAAGTTTAGGGACAAATTAATTTTTTTGAAATTTTTATAAGCCAGCGAAAATTCTTAGTAATCAATTAAGCTTTCCAATTGTTTTATCAAATCAAAAACACGGTTTTTCATTAAAAGCACAAGTTTTTGAAAGGTTTCAGGCTTAATTCCATACCACGACTTTTCAATGGCTTCTTTAAGTTCAAAAATGCTGGAATACTGCTTTTCAAAAGTATACAACTTTTGTAAGAATTCCCCATACATTTTCGATAGGATTACAGTCAAGACTATTAGCAGGCCAATTGAGAACCATGATTTTTCTAGCTCGAAACCACTTTGTTGCTTCATCCACACACCGTTGACCTGGATGTGTGGATGGAGGCATTGTCTTGTTGAAATTTCCAGTTAGGTCCACTTAAAAGCTCACCAAATGTTAGTAAGTTACTTTCCATAGTTGCCTGGTAGGTCTCATAGTTTTGCTTCCCCTCTAAAAACGCTAGGGAAGTTTGGTCGTTGAATCCAAATTCTCCCCAAACCATGACTGAACCTTCAACTTGACGTCGGCTAAAGTGGGTTACAGGATCTTTATGAAGATCACGCCAGTACTAGGAAAATCTTTCTGGACCACCTAGGATCCATTTTTTTTCTCATCACTAAAGACCACCTGTAGCCATTCATCACTGCGTGACATGTGCTACTGTATGACATGTGCTACCTGGGCTAAACTGGGTTACAGGATCTTTATGAAGATCACGCCAGTGCTAGGAAAATCTTTCTGGACCACCTAGGATCCATTTTTTTTTCATCACTAAAGACCAACTGTAATCATTCATCACTGTATGACATGTGCTACTGAGACCTGGGCTAAACTGGGTTACAAGATCTTTATGAAGATCACGCCAGTACTAGGAAAATCTTTCTGGACCACACAGGATTCATTTTTTTCTCATCACTAAAGACCACCTGTAGCCATTCATCACTGCGTGACATGTGCTACTGAGACCAATTCAGTCTTGCTTCTTTGTGATGAGACTGCAAATGCGGCTTGCGTTTATGTTTAGATTTTTTTTAAAATCCCGCATTCCACAATTCTTCTACGTACAGTTTCCCGTGGAACTTTAATGGCAATCATAATTTTGATCTGATTTGCAGAGTAATGTTGATTTGAAGCCATTTTTATGATTTGTCAATCATCCCGTTTTTTGGTCATTCGTGGCCTTCCAGATCGCGATTTTGGTTGCTATTGGTCACCAAGTGCTAATACCTCTTTTGGAACGATTGGATGCAATTAAAAGATCAGAAATGGTTTTTATCTCTGACCTTTAACTACTAAATTCTTAAAATCTCGACATAAGAAAATTGCGTAGACTTCGGCATCATTCTAACCAGTGAAAATTATTTCAAACCTTTTATAGTAACTTAAAAAAACTTCCATTTGATGATGCGATCACTTCCTCTCAAGAATTTACATAAATCTTAAGTTTGTGTCTATACTTTTGAGCAGGGAAAGTTTTCAAAATTTCAACTTGTTGATGTTAAACAATTTTATTTAATTTTTCCTTGAAAGTTTTTACCCTACACTTTTTCCTTATGTCTTTAAGAACATACATTTGAAAAACAATTGACAATTAAATGAATACTATTGCTTTTTCGGGAATTGCCTCTGTGTCTAAACTTTTGTGCAGGACTGTATGTTAGTTAAAATATAGTTATAATCAGGTCATTATAAATAAAGCATTTTTAGATAATACATAATTTTACCTTACAAAACCTTTTTATTCATTGGACAAAACGAAGATGCTCATTTATCCATGTAGTCGTTGTACTTTATTCTTTATCAATTACAATAGTTTTAAATTTTAAGTATATTTAGATTATCCTCACATTTATGGTTTTATTGAAAAATATTAACTCAAAGGTTGAAACTTAAACTTGTGGTTCAATTGAAGTTTGTTACGCAGAGAATTCTTCAATATTACGGTTCATTGCTTCTAATAATTTCTTTTTAAAAACTAATTTTTGGATATCAAGGTGATTTTACACATGGGGGAGATGATACACATTAGAGTGAAAATACATTTTACAATCTTGCACAATTATGATATATTTACTTACTTTTTTTATTTGAAGACTGACCAGCTGTAAACAAATTGATGCTTTAGAGTTATAATATTTGAAATTGTATATATAACTGGCATTTTATTCCTGAAATTACAACAAAGAATACATTAAAAATGGAAGATAAAATATTAGACCTGGACCAAAATTAATTTATCTGAAGTTCACAATACGTTAAACAATAATCTATGTGAGAAACAATTTGTTATTTACTAAAAGTAGATAACCTCAAAAAATATTGTAATACATATTATTGGATTTTTTCTCTTTTTTTTTTCAATTTTATGTTACCACAACCTTGTGTCTGTAAACAGTTCAAAGTGATTCAGGACTGATATTAGTGGTGGGTATACGAGTGGTGCCAAAGTCAAGAAATGAGTTTGCTAGTTGCTCCTGAGCCATAATGATGTAGCCTGTCGAGAAATAAGATCTTATATTCCTTTTCGTGAATTGCATTAGTCACAGAATTTGTACCACTTCTCTACGTCGGACTTTAAGTTGTCCCAGAATAATTTTTCTCTGATTTTACAGAGAGTTTTCACGATCTCGAAATGCCATCCAGAAGATTTCCTATGAAGCTTTTTCAGGACAGTTGAGACTTTTGATCGGAATACGAGTTATTTGCACCTGAAGCTCTTATCATCGTCCGACTTCCATAAACTCTAAATAACTCCTTTACGCAGGTGCAAAGAGTCGCACATAGGCCAATATCTTTTCACTTCAGGACGACTATCGGGCAACTTCCCGCTAACTTGATTTCTCTTTGGCTGGTTCCAAAGGCTAAATAAGAGGTTTCACGTCTTGATCTTTCATTTGACTCTTTCACACGTTTTGGTCACTCCAAGGGCTCATTTTTGAAGTTTTTAAAAATGAAGTTATCTGTTGGGCATCATATGCTGTAACTCCAAACTTTGATTTGGTCTTAGAGAAATATTGATAGCTCTTTGGGCATTGTCTTTTTGAAAGTTCGTGCGCGGGACGTCCCTTTTCTCTGGCAAATTTCCATGTCATATTCTTGAAAACGCTAGATTCATCTGGGTATTTGTCTTTTTGGATTCTTGAAATTCCACAGTCAAGTCAAAGACGCATGCTTAATTATTAGTAAGAACTTCTTGAAGTATACATAAAGATGAGAGTGTTTAATGGTCGTTACTATTGCTAGTAACTATTTTTCGTGATGCAGTAGCTTCGTTGAGACTTTGACAGGTGTCATTACCTACTTTTTACTGAAATAGGTAAAAAATGGTAATGACTTTTTTTTCCAACACGTAAATAGGTAATTCAAATAGATAATGACTTTTTAGATAATGACTCTTTTCCTTTAGCATTTTGAGAAAGATCCACCCTTATATCTTCATGTCCATAATAAAATCTTTCTTAATATCCAAATATGGTAAGACAGTCTCATTTGTTAAAGTCGCCTTAATCTGAAAAAAAAAAAAAAGGTCACCGAAAGCTTTGACACATTTGGTGGTCCGCAGGAACTTCAGTTTATTTTCACTCAGTATGTGTAGGCGTCAGGCGATTTTGAAAAAGCTTAATACAAATTTCCTGTAATACGTGCAAAATGTAAGAAAACTTTTCAGTAGATGAACTCTACTACACGAGACCAACTTTTTCGAAACCAACACTTTTTTGAGGTTTTCCAAAAGATGGTTAAATTCTTGTCCAATAACTATGATGTACAAATGAACCAAGCAAGCTTCGTAGAGTCCTCTAAGCACAGTCTCCATAAGTCGTTCGAATGTAGCTGATGCATTACGCAAGCAGAAAAACATCACTTTAAATTGCCGAAGTCCCTCTCCTGTCGTATAAGCAGTCTCCTTACAGTCGTCGTCGTCAGGATGGATTTCCTCTTGCCAATACCCACTATTCAGCTCCAAAGTTTAAAATCAAACAGGGTGTCCCTGTCCAGTGTGTCATTAACTCTTGACAGAGGGTAGCTGTCTTTTTTCATAATGCCATTCAGTTTCCGGTGTTCAACGGAAAATCTGGTGAAGCCGTCCATTTTCGGAAATAGTAGTACGATTGGAGAGGCCCAAGGATTTGAAGAAGTTTCAATGATGTTATTAAGTAGCATCTAGTTTAACAAATTCTCGACCTCTCTTTTCACAAATGGAAGCCTCAGAAGATGTTGCTTAATTTGTGACTGGGCCACAGTACGTGCTGAGTGAATTTCGCTCGGCCAAAATATTCCGATGAAATGAGGAAAATATCCCGGAATTTCACTAAGTTTTCCTATAAACTTCTTTTGGTTTTCATCTAATCGTGCATCTCCGATCAGATATCGGTCAAGTGGCGCAGAAGAAATTTTCCGATGTTTTCGTTCGATGTTGGTTACTGGTGTGAAATTAATATAGTTTCAAGCAATCAGTTCTGCAACTTGTTGAGTGCTTCTGAAATCATGGTTACTAAAATGGGTCCATTTTACAGGACCATAATGAATGGACAAACAGCAGGAATTAAAAAAAAAAAAAAAAAAAAAAAAAAAAATTTTGATGGGCTTGAAATTGTTTTGTAAACAATGCTTGAGTGTTTATTTCGGGGTTGACACAATGATGCATTTTTCGAATATTCCTCGTTTCTTTTGCTAGTTAGTTCTCTTTGCTCTTGCTAGTATTGTCATTGTCATTCTCCACTTTGAAAATATTTCGTTTCAACATGCATATGGTTCGACAACTACTCCAAGTAGGACTAAGATTCACGTAATAAAATTCGAAGGCTATTACATTTCATTTTTATAAAGAATAAGCCATTTTCCCATTATATCTTTAAGTTTTTCTTCGCCGCTTAATGCACTTTCTCTAACTTTGGAAAAACACAAATTAAAACATAAAATTCCATAAAATGAAAGAATATTACCTAAACATTTACACTGATACTGACGGCACCCTTTACAAGTGATTAATAGGAACTAATATTTTTATTGGCTGGGTGGAATTGATGTTTTAGTTGTTTATTCAGCATGCAAGATTGTCAATATTTTGGGAAAAAGAGCTTTCCTGGACAACTTTTTGTATATTTAGGTTTCCTTTAGGACAGCTTGTATTCTTATAACAATATAAGCTTATTTATTAAATCAGTAAATACGGTTCTAATGAGATTAAGAAGAATTCCTGGTAAAAAACGTTGTAACATTAAATAACGTTTCTTTTAAAAAAAATTTTATATACAATATATAGATTAAACTACCTAGTTAAAGTTAGGATTACGTATATTTGAATTTTGTAATTAAATATAAGAAAGGAAATCAATTTTTTTTAATAAAATACTTTCACATGGCAAGAAATTTCCTGAAAAATATTTCCTGAACGCAGATCTTAATTTGTTGATTTTATACAAAAATAAAATTTCGTCTAACTCCTTGTCTTAATGGATTTGTATATTTAAAAAATGTCACGAAAATGCATTTTTCATTACTTGAGTTTATGAAGGTTATGTTTTTATAAGAATATTTCAATATTTCATTATTTTAAAATGAATTGAATTCATAGAACTCTGATAATAGTGCTTTGTTACGTTTTTTTATGTGTTAACTTTAACATGAATGTTAATAATATATACTAATAATTCAGGAAAGCAAATAATTCTTGGCACTCAATGATATTATGTAGTGATCGGAGAGTTTAATTTGGAAAATATTCTGTTTTCAAAGTATTTTTTAAGAACTTTAAACCGCTTACCATAAAATCAGTTTCAACACATAAAGTATTATCTGTTATATGATATGATAAAGTATTTTTAAAAACTATTTTTGACCAGCAGCAATTTTTTATTATTTTTACTTACTTTCCCTTTGATCATGAAAGCCTCCCAAATCTAAAATAAGACAAGAAAAAGCCGTTAGACATCATAGTAGAGATTTTATTAATAAACTGAGTATCATGTAAAAAACATAGGGATAATATCAGAATTCAGTTAGAGCTGAAAGTAGAAATCGGTCTAAAAGTTTTGGTTTTTAGAAAAAAATAAAATATTTTGGAAACAATATCTTTTTATTATTTATGTAACTTTCTTTTTTAATGTCCATTTATTATAAACGAAAATTAAAATATTAAAAAACAAAACCAGGTAGAGCCACTGCATATGCATTGGCATAAGGATTTGATTCTTACTAGGACCTTCTTTTAAAACGTATGGGTTTTTATAATAAATACAGCAAAGAGTCATTAAAACGTTTGAAAGAAAATAGATCGTTGTTTTTTTTAGTACACTTCAATTTATTTTTATAAGTTAGCTTAAAAAAAAAAAAAAATTAACAAAGGAACCACTTAATTTTCCATTCAAATTTTGTTTTATTTTTTACTACTATTACTTTGGGCAACAATTAACATGTTTTAAAATTATTGCCAATTAACATGCCAAAAAATTAAAGTGTTAGGTTTACAGAGCAGAGCAAAGTTGACGACCTCTTCTTAAAATAACAAGGGAGTAGTTACCAAAGCAACTCATTTTAAGGATTGTAAACTAAAACACTTTTGTTCAAATAACAACGAATTGCAATTAGTTATTTGTTAAAAAAATTTATTTAATGAAACAGAGAATTTATAAACTGAAGAATTCATATTAATTGTTTATGCTCCATTTTTAAAAACTTAATAGTTCAATGAGCACTCAAATGAAGTAGATAAATAAGAGCAATACATTTCCAGTTTAGAGTGAAAAAGTGTAAACTACAATTTATCAATGTTTTCGGGAGAGCAAAATAGCCTTCTATAAAGCAAATTAAATATGCCATTAGTGTTTTTGTTTGTCACTCATTTACCATAACATTTATTCAGTGATCAAGTTACATCTTTAATTTATCCATGTATCTTCTCTTTCTGTTTGCAAAAATACCAAAAAGTTATTTTAAACCAAAAACGGAGTTAGCAGCTTTTCACCTTAAACCGACATGTTTTCTTAATTTCAATTAAATTATTTCCTATAAAAATAATTTAAGCTTTAATGAGTTAAATGGTAATACATAATCAATTATTAACCACCCTTCTGAGGGTCATGGGCGTATATATACGTCCTTTGATCCCCAGTTTTTTTAGCAATACACAACCTTTTTAAATTTATAAATAAAATGTAAAATAAAATCTTTTTTAAATCTATTTATTAGGATGATAGATTAAAACCTACTTAAAACAAAATAAATAAAAAATAATTTAAAAAAATTATATATTTGAATCAGAAATATAATTTAAAAATTATTGAAAGGAAAACAACTGTATAACTTCGCCCATTCCCTTGACGCTCAGAGGGTTAAATTTAGGGAAGTTTAAAATATGTTAAAACTTACATAATTATGGAAGTTGTATAGTAATTTGTGAATAAAATCTAGTCATAAAAAAGTAGTATGGCATTTTATGTCAAATAGAGGGGCAATGTAATGTATAATATCTCAGCTATGTAGCTCTGTTAAAATATTTTAAAGAGACATATAAAAATAGTTTATAGCTCAGCAAGAGAGCTAATAGTAAAGATCTGCACCTGGAAAAGAACTATTTGTTCACTCTCAGGAACGAACTCGAGACTTTTTCGTTTTTCACCAACAAACTATGAACACGCTTAAGAGATTATTTTTATATGAACTGTTTTACATGTTTCCATCACACTGGACACTAATTGTAGCGATTTTAATGCGCATAAGCATTCCCCCAGTAGCGGAAATCTGTTGGCTTATATCGGCTCGACACGGAACAATCCCGATGTAGACCGCCGTCATAGACTAGCCGTTGCTGCGGGTCTTAGTCAATATCATCCAGGACTGGGTGAAATACACTAGAAGTTTTAAAATGTTGATACAGAGTGTTGTGCTCTAAGATCAGACGGCGATGACGTCACGGTACATAATATAATCGTTTGTACATAATATAATCGTTTGCTGCTTTACTGTGTGAATGTTTTTGGCAACTGTGTTTTTAAATACTGGAAACTTTTGTGTTCTATGAAAATTGTAAATAAAAAGGTTGTGGTTGTCCATTATCCGTGAAATATTCGCCGTTTTAAAGTATTAATACGAAACACAGAGTTTTATAATTAAAATATAGTATTATAAGAAGTGAAGGAGGTATAAAAACATGTTTTCCGATGGTTGTAGCCCGGGGAGTTATGGTTTTTATTTAAAAGAAATACATTTTAGATTTACATTTCGAATTTTTTTATATTTAGACTTTACCAGGCTGCAGCACAATACAAAGCAGGAGATTGATAAGAGGCATTTCGTTTATCAAAAGTAAGCTTAGTCGAACTATGCATCTCTGATTTTAACTCCCTTGTATATAAGTTTGGTATCGTAAGTTTACAACGCGTAATCAAATAGTATTATTTCTATAATGATAAAATTCAAAGCATTGCGTAGAAAAACGCAAAGAAAGCTATGTCTCTGGTTGGTTGTTTTCAGATTATCTGGCTCCGTCAGCAACACGAGGGCTATAATGCGTCGAATCATTTGTCATTTGACAAGCCAACATACATATACAAACACCCATGCCTAATACGGGACTCGAACCCACAACCTCGCGGTCTAGAAGCTAGCAAGCTAACCACTATACCGTTTGGTCGGCGCTATATTTCTGATTGCAATGGAAGAAATGGAATACTATTTGTCTTAACATTTTCTTTCGCAAAAAAATATGCGCTAAAATCATAGTTCCCTTTTATTTTTTTCCCCATGAATTGAAACTAAATAAGAGAATAGATTTTAGCTTGCCAAAATTTAAGTGCAACATTAGGACAACATTAGTACAACATTAGGAATTACAAAATTTGACTCAAGTCTGCGTTTTTTTTTTTTTTTTTTTTTTTTTTTTTTTTTTTTGTTAATGAATTGAAACTAAATAAGAGAATAGATTTTAGCTTGCCAGAATTTAAGTGCCTAAGGTATACAACATTAGGAATTACAAAATTTTTCTCAAATCTACGTTTTTGTTGTTGTTTGTTTTAAAAATATTCTCGAATTCATTACCATTTTCTTTCTGTGACTCAAATTACTTTTTAAATTACAGTGGGTTTTGTGAACCTGTTTCGTATCACGTTCATTAGTGTTGTAAACCTTAAACGCGTTTTCTGAAAAATGATATTTTGGTGTTATATGACTTTACGCCAGCGGTCATAATTTCATAATAAATGGCCCGATTTACAAAATTATAATTTTATTTTGTAGATAACGGTTGTGAATGGGTTTCCTATTGAGAATCTAATATATATTGTTATAAACACATTTTTTTATGCATATTTCAATCGTAATTAAAAAAAAAAAAACTTTTAACTTTTTATTTAAAAACGTATAATTAAATAACTATTGAAGCCAAATTTAAAATTCTCCATAGGAACAAGCGTCAATATAATATCTTTTATTTGCAATAAAAATCATGCCTCTTAGTTAATCACAAGTTTATTTATGTCTGTTCTAATAATGGCCTAATTAGTCACTTTAATTGCAATTATCTGATTAAAAAATTAACCGAAAAAAAAATTATACATAAAAATGCCTCATTTTTAATTCTGATAAACCACTAAAAAGTTTGAAATTATAACCTTAAAATTAAAGAAAATCATCTCAATTGTATATGTATACCTTGATCATCCTTTTAGAAAGATGTTGTAGCTAAATGAAACTTACCGTGTCCTTTCTGTAAAGCACCAACGCCACCTATGATTGCAAGTAAACAATTAGGAAAATATAGACAAATTGAGGATATATACATACCAACAACTATATACACTATCTACCAATAAGTAATTGGACACCTGTGATAAAAGCGATAAACACAATTTATTCATATTCAATAGGTGGTTGAGCCCCCACCTAAGGCAATTACAGTACATACACTCCGTGCCATGCTTTCCACAAGTGTTTGGATGATGGACAGTGGTATTTTCTTCCACTCGTCTTGGAGTGGACAAGTGCGTTCTTTAATCGATTTTGGATGGTTGCTGCACCCCTTAATTCGGCGATCCTACTCGTCCCAGAGGTGTTCCATAGGATTCACGTCTGGACTCTGAGCAGGCCAGTCCAGTCAGTTCTGCCTGTTGTCATCATACTAATCCATGGTGGACCTCGCAACATGACAAGTTGCTTTATCATATTGGAAGTAACAATGATCCAACTCGTAAAATTGCCACAGCGTAGAAAGCACATAGTTATCTAGATTAGTGGAATAGTAGTCAGCGTTGAGCCTACCATGAATTGGGATCAAGGGTGACGTAGATCAGAACTGCAGACATTCTCAATTGCATGAGTGTCCAAATACTTATTGGTAGATAGTGTAGTTTGTATTTGAGATCAAGGAGGGAGGGGAGGTTACATTAAGAAAGCTGATTATAGATGTAAATTTGAATATTATTGATTTTTATTAACAAATCGAAACCCATTTTTATTTAGCGCCAATTGACAATGGTTAATTTTGGTGAATCTACAGACTACCTCAAGTACTCTCTGTGTCCCAACAAATATTACATCCTAATCGATTAACAAATATTACATCCAACAAATATTACATCCTGCAGTAAATCATACTGCAAGTAACGGTTTACTTAGAATTTGAACGGGTATCAGTTAGATTAAATCCTAAGTTACTTTATTTTAAGAAGAAAAAAAAAGCTGTGTTTAAAAGTAATTTTTCGGTTATACTTAAGGGGCACAGAATTTATTAAAATAACGGAAATGATTACTGTATAAAAAATAAAAAAAAATATCACAATTACAAGTAATTTAGTTTAATAATATTTCGTATTTAATAAAAAATTTATTCACTTTAACAATCAATACAATTCTGCTTTTATGCATAATTTTATATATATTGCGTAGCTTTTGCTAAAAGTGAATTTCTGGATTTTCCCCATGATATTAATTGTCTTCTTTTCAAAATTTGTTATACATTGTGTGAAAGTTTATATTTTAATCAATATATATTTAGTAATTGTTACCGAAAAAGATGGTAAAATTAGGTCTATGAGGCAAAGACAGGCTCTCTTAAGCTTGTTCCAATCAATAGAAAACTTTTGTGCGTTTTTCTTTCATTTGGAGTTATTTTTGTCAAGTTTTCATTTGAAGTTAGCCTCAATACTAATCTGAATTTTTCGTTCTGAGAAATCCGGAAATTGAAGTCGCAACATAAATCCTGCATTTTTATTGACTTCTTCAGTTACTAATCTTACGTAAATTCGAATTAACTTTATAGTTTCAGATCTAATTGAATAATAATTGATGAATTGATTGCATTGAACTTACCATATCCAAATCCGCCACCGCCCTGCACTGTAAAAGTAAAATATTACAGTGAATTCAATATCTATTATTCAGAAGATGATAATTTTGATTTTTCGAGTTATGAGATTTATTCAACCTAGTAAATCTAAGAAGTTTACAAAAAAAAAAAAAAAAAGGAAAAAAAAGTTGAAATGATATTTTACGATATTTAGTCTTACAATATCAATCCCTAATCAAAATTAAAAGCATATTTTCCGGCATACAAAGACTTCAAAATTGATAACCAGTATTTTATATAGAGACTAGCTAAATACCCGTGCTTCGCTACGAATTTTTCACAAGTACAATATTTTAGCCAGCTGTGAGGTCTCGCGTTGCGGAAATCTATCATTCGTGTATAGAACCCAATTTTTGGTGATTCGCTCGCAGAAAGGTTCATCGCTACGCAAAATCGAGCTCGCTTCTTTCGCTGAAAAAGTTCATGGGCAAATAAACACAGGCTTATTTCACTCGTTAAAAGCTTCATTGCTATGCAAGCTTAGGCTTACTTCGCTCGCTGAAAGGTTCATTGCTGCGTAAGCATAAGCTCGCTTCACTCACTAAAATTTAATTGCTAAGTAAAGACTTAATATTGGAAGCCTCTCACTTGTCAAGGAAAAAAAAAAAAATCCCCGTTAATACAATACCTCTTTAAGATTATTTTACCACGTGTTTGTGAAAAGCAAAATTAGAGGTTAAAGCTACTTATGTTGAAGCTTTAAGAGATCTAGGCCTATTCGAAGTCTCTTTTGGTGAAAAAATTAATTGAAAAACAAATTAAAATTTTAACATTCTTTTTATCAGTCCAAGTAGAAGGCCAAAACTACCTGTGTTGAAAATTTCAGAAATGTAGCCCAATTACAAATCGTTTTGTAAAATATTTTTTAATTAATAAAAAAATAATAATAATAATAATAATAATAATAATAAAAAAAACACATTTAAATTCTGTTTTTCAAAAATCCAACTAGAAGGCCACAACTATTTATGTTGAAAATGTCAAAGCTGTAGCCCTATTTAAAATCGTTTTGCAATATATATATTAATTAATTAAAAAAATTAATTAAAAAGAAACTAAATAAAAATTTAAAATTCTGTTTTTCAAAAGTCCAATTAGAAAGCCAAAACTACTTATGTTGAAAATTTCAGATCTGTAGCCCTATTAGTAGTCATTTTGTAAAATGTTTATTAATTAATTAAAAAAATTAATTAAAAAAGAACAAAATAAAAGTTTAGAATTCTGTTTTTTAAAAGTCAAATTAAAAGGCCAAAACTACTTATGTTGAAAATTTCAGAGTTGTAGCCCTATTAGATATCGTTTTGTAACATATTTATTAATTAATTAAAAAAATAATTAAAAAAGAACTAATTAAAATTTTAACATTCTGTTTGTAATGTGTACAATTAGAAGGCCAAAACTACTTATGCTGAAAATTTCAGAACTCTACTCCAATTTTAAGTAGGTTTCTATAGATCCACAGAGCCACAAACAGACACACAGCTTGTTTTATTATTATAGATTAAGTAAAAATGTGAAATTTTAACTGTCTCAATTTTTCCATAATTTAATACAAAACGTTATCCATAATTATGACACCAATTATAATATCTCCAAAATTCTACATTGGAGATTGATTTAGACAAAAATAAATGTTACAAATTATATTAAATTACAACTACTCTATTTAACTAAAGTAGAAATGTTTTTGAAATTTAAATAATTTAGTTTCGAAACAAATTATCGGTAATTTTTTTTTGTAGTATGAATTTTATTTTTTAGGATAGTAACATCTTTATACTGGTAACTGTCTGTTACCTTACTATTGTATGTACTTCAGTTGAAAATTTAATCGACAAATGAGTTGATTTGAATTACGATTTATATTTTAGCTATGTAAAAATAGCTTAGACTGACTAACATTTTGAGTGGTTTTATTTACAAGAAATATAAAGCATATTTTCGAAAGTATTTTAAATATTATTCCACCTTTTTTCTAAATCAAAGATGTTAATTTTAACGAAAGTTTACATACTTTGTTGTTGTTGCCCTCCACTGCCATAAGCACCTGTAAAGAAAAGGCAAGTTAACGAAAATATATATTTTCAACCGATATAGACATCTGTAATTTGGCATTGGTAGAGAAAAAAAAATTAAATTAACATTCAGTGGAATATAGTAGTTAGTAACAAGTATAGTAGTATAGTAGTACAAGTGTAGTAGTGCAAGTATAGTAGTGCAAGTTAACATATTTTGATACATTTCAAAGACATTGGGAGAAAGGTTAAAGATTATAAGTTGAAATTATTGTATTTTTGACATGTTGTACATTTGGCCTAAATGATTTATAGAGGTTTCTTCTAATTTTTACATTTATAATTTCGCTTTGTGAACATACCATTAGGAGTCAAAAATTCACTTATAATTAAAAAATGTATATGTAATTAAGGTTATAATTAAAAAAAAATACTACTACTACTACTACTACTACTAATAATAATAATAATACTAATAATACTAATACTAATAATAATACTAATAATACTAATACTACTACTAATAATAATAATTAGTAGTATCGAGCACATCAAGCAATATGGGACCTGGGTATATCTGGCAGGAGGTGCTGCTGATTACCCTTATTAGCTGAGACTAAGTTAGTTAGTAAAGAAATGCATTTTATATTATAATTACAGCTTCATTTGAATACTTAAATCCAATAACATCTCAAATATTAACAGAGAAGTAGTCAAATCTTGTTAACATGAAATCGCTTAACATAAAATCTATTTTAACGCGAAGTATAAGCAGTTCTCCGTACTTAAAACTTATCGTTAATTTTTTCGTTTAACACGAAATTCCGTTAAAGCAAACAATTTCAGCGGCCCCTTTGACTTCGCATTAATGGGGTTTGGCAATTTAAATTTTAAACTGTTATCAACAGTTATGAAATTAAAGTTTTATTTTCCAATGGAAAACTTAAAATTTGCAAATAGGAATATTTTTTTTTTTTTTTTTAAAAATATTTTTATGTATTAAATGAAAGCGACAAGTTTTGAGAGAGGTTTGGTAAAGCAGTCATATGTGGGCAATATTTTGAAATAATCTTAAAAATATCTTACATAAAATCATACAGGTTTGAGCTTACCCTGTCCACCGGCGAAGCCACTTTGCACTGTAAAATCAAAGCATGTTATAGCAAGAAATCTAGAGTGAAAGAATTTTATATTTTATTCGGATCAAATCGTAGTAATTATGTGTAGAATTTATGTCACTAGGGTCGAAGGAAGCTAGAAGAGATATTTTAACATGTACATTGACTTCGTAAAATCGGAAATTTTTTACAGTTTTTGTGATGTACAATTTACAGTTCAAATCAATGATCTAGGAACGCGGCAGTGTTCCACCGCCAAGTTCGATAACAAAGCGGCAGACATGCAAGTGTATATTAGGTTGACAGAGCTTAGGCCCATTTTCGAACCCTCACAGCTCAGCTTCTATTACAGCTAAAAACCTGATTTTTTTTTTTTTTTGCCATCGTGTTGCCCCGGGTGAGTAGATGAAAAATAACAACATAATTGTTAACATTGAACAAGGAAACTTGGTAAAAAAAATCCTTTGAAAATCACCGAAGTCACCGGAATTTTGTTCTTCTGATTCTTCCGTTTCTTCTGATTCTTCTGGTTCTGACTGAAACTTTAGCCAGAGCTACAGCCAAAACTATTTGATCAATTTTTTTTTTATTCTTCTCAGTTTGATTAGAGGAAGTGCCTTTTGTATGTCTTGATGGGTAGGTGGGTCTGTACCCTCAGGAAATGATCCGATGCTTGGGAACTTTATCCAGGGCTACAGCCAAAACTATTTGATCAATTTTGACCATTTTTTTAAAAAAATTATTATTCTTAGCTTGATTAGAGGAAGTGTCTTTTATATGTTTTGATGGGTAGGAGGGTCTGTACCACCCGAAAATGATTCCGATGCTTGGGAATCGTAGCCTGGCTTACAGCTTAAACGCTTTAATATATTCAGACCATTCTTTTTTTATTCCTCTCAGATTAATTAGAGGAAGTGCCTTTTGTATGAATTAATGCGTAAGATAGTTTGTACCCCCCCCCCCATAAATGATCCCGGAAATTGGTTATTTTAGCCCGGATAATGATTGATTAAAACAGGTCAATGGATTTCGGATATTCATCTTTTAACTCAATTTCAAGAAATGACTTTGACACTTTAAGTTGAATTATTTAAACAGTGTAATTAGAAAAAAAGTAAAAATTACTTATACCAAAAAACATATTGAAAATTTCGCAATCTTGCCGTTTTTTTTTTTTAAATTATTACCAAAAATATCGACAAACTGGTAATTTTTTTTTTAAGTATTGAAATTAGGAAAACAAAAATAATAAATTACACTGATCCATGTCTAACTTAAATACTGTGACCAGTACTAAAGCGCAATTGAAAGTTTTTGCAATGTTCCACACTCCTAGTCTTTGAACTTTCATGATCAAGTGTGATGTTATTGCTTATTAAATATGTTGTGCGGTGATTACTCAAAGAGATATTAGGCGTATGATGGCAAAGTGGTAAGATTATAGAGTCGTATTTGGCGATGGTTAAAACCGAATTTATGTGAATAAAATGCACTTAAGCAGTTTGGAAAAAAAGTATTTTGACTTAATATGTGAGTAGCTGAAAACCTTGGAAATTTTTTAAGGGATGGTCGTTTAATGGGAAAGATTAATGGATAGAAGGGCTCGACTGCAGTTAAGTTAGCAAACTGTACAAAAATAATTGATATCCCCCCCCCCCCAACAAAAAACAACCCTAGACGTTGGCGATATCATATCTTCTAGAGAAAACAAATTTGTTTGATATTTCATCTTGGCTATGGCTGTATGCCTAACAACTGTTTCAGCAACATTTTGTCTCTTGTTAAGTATTTTGGTGGCTAAACTCTACTCATAATTATAATTGGGGTCATAGACGTCTGAAATATTAGGCTTTATTTTGTTTTGTTAACTTTCCCATTATATGCGCTTTAAACTAGATTTATAAGCCGGAACAATGATATTGTAATATTTTCGACCTATCTTGTATATTTAAATAGCTAATCTTAATTTCTCTTCCTGTATTAATCCTGTATAAAGAAAATAATATATTTTTAAACAGCAAAATGAAATGGAAATACTTTAATTCTCAACGTTTCTATCTCCATTTCTTTAAAAGGACCTACATTTTTACCACAATGCATTCTCGGATTTATTTTGAGAGAGATTTTAAATTTACTTAGGGAAGAAGGTAAAAAAAAAAAAAAAAACGTTATTCACCTGCATCGATATTTAACTATTTGCACTCAAGGACTAAGAAAGACATCAATTTGAAGGTGCACAAAAATGTTTATCTTCATCAGCTGTTCTGTGACTGCATACTCAACGGCTTTCAATGAAATTGAACAAGTGGGACGGACTAAAACGTCAAATTGCATCGATACTATTTAAGACTTTTTCTAGACCCAAACTTAAAATTTTGGCAGGAGCCCTTCAGAGCTATACATTTTTGAAAGAATACTAAGAAATTTACATAAAGCAATAAAGAGCTAGGGGAATCTTGAATTTTGTTCTGGGATGGCGTACACCCTTGTTGTTAGTGAATATTTGTCCGTAATTATACAATTTGTAATTATTCATAGTATTAAATTTTTTATTCGAATTTGAAAACACGCGGGGCGTCATAAATTCGTGTACTCAAAAATCCACAATAAAGGAAAAAATTTTGGTTTGAGCGAATTTGATCAGAGTGACATTGGATATATTTTTTTCCATGTATAAAAAACGATTCCAAAAGTAACCAAAAGAGAACGCTCAAACGTCATACTGAGATGTTTTATGTTATGTAAATGAAGATAGCAGCAAAATACCTGGCTGGAAAGGAATTTGTGCTTTTATTGTGTATTGTCCTGTGTTTATCTATTTTATAAAATTGTATTTTTAGGTTAAGCTATGATTACAGCAGCTTATATATGTATATATTTATGATGAAAGGTTATACTGGCGCTTTGCACTGAACATGAACATCTTAAGAAACCTATTTATTCAAGATTCGTTGTTCGATTCTAGCAGCTTGCTATCGTTACCAGATCGAGCGCTGGTGGATAAACTTTTCTGCAAGAATCATAAATCCTCATATATTGCATTGCGAACGTTTCTCACGGAGAAAGAACTGAATGCGCAAAAAAGCCCTTTTTCATTGAGTAGGATAATGCATTTTGTACGACGTTTTGAGAAAACGGTGAGTTTGGAAGATCGTTTTTCGAAGAGGCGTCATACTATCCTTGACCGCGTCCATGCTGTAAAAAGTGTAATGTAAGAATTGGCCGCCAAGACATCAGTGTGGAGTTGCAATGCTCGTGACGCTGGGAGAATGAATGGTATTCCAAAATCATCGAGATATATACAGGGTGTCCGAAAAGTCCTTGACACTGGACTGAACTGGAACTAGAGATACAGCGCCATCTATGAACGCATTTTGGAAGAAAATTGTTTTAAGATGGAAAAAATAAATTCTTGATTCTGTGAAGCATTATTATGCGAACCGCATATTCATACAACAATTTGTTGCTTTTCTGTGAATTTTTGAAATGTGTCAAGAACTTTTCGGACACCTTGTATAATCCGTACAAGTTACAAGCGCTTCACCATTTATTACCTGTAGATACAGATATAGACTTCATGGGTGCTGACATAAATATAACATGACCCATGATAGTTATTGAACGCCAGGTGTACGGATGAAGCTATTCACTGCATCATACCTCGAGGTTATCTGGCCAAACCACTGCGTTCTCATGTGTCTGGTGTGGTTTCACTTCCTCTATATTTCGGGGTCACTTTGAAGCTTTTTCTTAGACAGTTTCTGTGCTGTACCAGATTTTAAATCTTCCTATTGAGAATTTAATAGTTTGAATCGAGGGAAATTGTTGAAGTAGAATTTGCATGATCATGGCACAACTCATTGTTGTACTCTTGAAGGAAGTTTTTAATCAGAGAACAGTTTTCAAAAGAATAATCTTTGTGGGAATAGTGCATAGTATACTGTAGTAAATTCCCTAGTCAGTTCTGGTTTTGAATTGTTCTGGTAAGAGTTTGGGTAATCCAAGAGTTACGTATCACAGGAAGATGGTCAGATGGTAAATCATTGACATATGTTGAAATATGTTTTAGTGATGAAAATGTCTGAAACGTAGGGACAGGATTTCTTATTCTTCAGATATTCGATGAGATATAGCGGAGCAACCACGGCGAGTGAGAGTTCATTTATCATAGGATAAAGTGTTTTCCCACTGGGGTTCGTCATCCTAAATACCCAAAGTGTGTGTTTTGTGTTTAAATCACCTCCAACAATTCTGCTGATGCTTGATAGGAAGGAGTACTAATGAAATTAACCCATTCAAGAAATTTTTTAAATGGATAAAAAAGTCATTGTTTTGAACTTTTACCTTGTTTATTTAGATCATTTAAAGTATATTTTGAATTTTTAAGATTTTTTGAAAATAATCTTCAAAATTTAAAATATATTTAAATGATTTAAATGAACAAGTTAAAAGTGAAACCACTAATTATAGAAAATAGTCAGTGACAAGATAGTCTGAAGTTCAGGAAAATGGAACATTTATACTTTATAAAATTTGTACAAAATTTATTAAGGGGTTTTGTACTTTTTGAATATAAAATTATCATTACTTGATAAAGCAGGATCTTGTAAAATCGTAGGAATTTTGAGTAATGTAAACACTGCAATTTACTTTTCAGCGCTTTTAACCTTCTTAAAATTATCATTATTTGATAAAGCAGGATCTTGTAAAATCGTAGGAATTTTGAGTAATGTAAACACTGCAATTTACTTTTCAGCGCTTTTAACCTTCTTAAAATTATCATTATTTGATAAAGCAGGATCTTGTAAAATCGTAGGAATTTTGAGTAATGTAAACACTGCAATTTACTTTTCAAAGCTTTTACGCTTTTTAAAATGAAGAAAATCTGACAAGAGACGTTTTCATGCTTGTTTTGATTGAATTATGTCATTCATTGGCGGTTTTCAGAAAGCATATTTTATCACTACATACTTATCATACGAAGTTATGCAATTTTGGACAATAGAATTTAATATGGGCATCCGATATAAAAAGAAATGCAAGTAGATATTTCTAACTAGATAATCAATTCTTTTTGAAAGCTAGTTTATTTTCTAAACGAAGTTTCTTTTTTTTATTATTCTAAATTCTCTTTTCAGCAGTTTTTGAAATTTCCTGCGAACTTTTTTTGAATCATAGCAGTTTCTAAAATTTAATAATTCCTCTTAACTCAAGTGTATGAGATATGTTCCCTTTTAAAAATAAACTTTTCACACTACTATGAATGAATTTTTCTTACATTGAGATCCTTGCTGTCCAGCATTATAACCACCTGTTACAGAATAGATAGGACATATTCAGTACATTTTATTTTATTGCATACGTTAAAAAGATAAAACAAGTGATAAAATTATGTTTAAAAACTAGAAAAGAAAATAACACAAATGAACAAATGTAGCTAAAATCGCCACTTAGTGAGATGAGTTGGAACTAACGGCAAATGAAAAACGAATCCCAATGTATTTTAGCAGATCAATTTTTTAAACGTAATTTTCGATATTTTAAGTTAATATTATAACTAACAATAGAATATACATATTTTCAGAGGGCTAATCGAGAGGATTTCATCAAATATTGACAAATAGTACATTTTTTTATTTGTTTCCTCAGTTTTGTGATAACGAAATGAAGAAATGAAAATGACTGTTAGTAATAGCTATTGTTCATGAGGGCAAATCCTATGTTTTCGTTGTAACAGGAGGATTTTAATAGATTAACCTTTTCTTTTTTAAATTAAAATTAAACCTTTACTTGAAAAAAAAAAAAAAAAAAAAAAAAAAAAGGCGAAATTATTAGGCAATTACATGTTGGGAAATTTACATTTTAACAATTTTTATTGCATAGATTTATGATTAAATGAATTTGAATGAAGATTACGTGAATGAAACTTACTCCGATTTAACTAAAACCTTCTCTTTTATGTTGATAACCTTTACATATAATTTTGATATAGAAATAAAAAAAAGTCTTCTATAAAAAAAATATATCGTCGATTTACTTACACCAAAAATGGGCTAACTCCAATTAGTCGTAGTTTTCAGGAGAGCAAAAATATCATCTAGAGTGCTAACTTAACATTACCTTAGAATTTTTGCGTATTACTCATTTATCTACCACAAGTATGTTTGAGCGATCGAGCTGCAGATTTTACAAATCGATGAGTCCTGTTCATAGACTTATTATTATCAATAGACTGCGCGTTCCCAATTCAATTATACAACGAGAATGAAATCAAAATGAATCACATGAGTATGGACTTTTTGGGAGCAGGGTTGCAGATTTGACGGGTTTCTCCTCACTCAGGCGATAAAGGATAATAAGATTATTAGATAAAGGATTAATTTTACGACGTAGTTGTCTTGTATGTTAAATTGTTGGTTGCTAGACCGCATGTTTAGAGTAATCTCGTGTAACCAAATTAAAAACCATGTGACTGGTAGACGAAGGAGAACGATCTTTATAGCCTGAGTGAGGAGAAACCCGACAAATCTGCAACACTGCTCCCAAAAAGTCCCTTTTCATGTAATTCATTTTGGTTTGATTCTCGTTGTATAATTGAAGTGGGAACGCGCAGTCTATTGATAATAATATGTCTATGGTCCTGTTTCAAAGCATACCAAAATGGAGTTAGCATATTTTTACTCTAAGTCGACAATATAAGTTACAATCGCATGTGCCGACATATTAAAACTAACTTGTTGAGTAGGAAACATATACTAGCCCATTCGAATTTATAGAGAATTATAGAATTATATTTTAATCTCACCCGCTGCACCGCTTCCTCCACTTTGCACTGTAAAAAACGTCAACTTTATTAGATAAAGAACACTGAAAATAACAAGAAGAGTTTATATGTGTCGCCACCGATCTTTCTTACCTCTTGAAAATTTGAATTGAAAATAATTGTTTTTTTTATTACAGGTTAAGACAATTATAAACTTGCTTAAAAAAACCTTTAAAAATTAATTCGAGTTATTTTAACTGAAATATTTATTAATGAGCTCATATTACTGTTGTTAAGAATGGTAAATATTCTCCAATATTTCTCCAATATTTTAAGCAGTACTTCCGCAGATGTTGCTTTTCAAAATGTAAAATATTAGGAATGTCTAGAAGGGACAGGCTGGTGATTTCTTTAAAAATGAATTGAAATAATTTCTTTTAAAAACTACAGTAGAACCTCGATTAAACATCCCTCCTTTATCCGGAACTCTGTGTTAACCGGCAATCATTTAGCCGACATCAAAAATCTCCCAAATGAGTAATAAATCATTTGTTCCTTTTTAAACCGTAATCTTTTCCCTTGCTTTAAAGTTACATAAGTAATGGTGAGGCTTTTGACTGTTTTTCTAAAGAACTGACTTGGTTAGATCAACCTTCGGATGAAGATATTGCCTTCAAAAAGACTCCGGGATAGAGCAGCGAAACAAAGATTATCAAGATTATTGCAACAAAAACTCATTTCCAACAATTATGTCATAAAAAAAACATTAAAAGTCCTGTGTTCAATAAACGAAAATCATTTACTTTTTATTGTTTTTTACAACTCTCTTTTATCCGGAATTTTCGCTTAACCGACCTACCTTTGGTCCGAATTAGGTCGGTTAATCGAGATTCTACTATACTCCATTAAAATCATTTGACTTTCTTTCTTGATGGTACTGTTTTAATAGGTTATATTTTATCTCAGATCCGATTGATACTAGTCGGTCTAAGTTGAGCATTTTTAACTCTTCCAAGTTGGCTACCACTCTCTCATCCTTCCCACTTCTCAGAATCGAAAGAAATAAAGGGTAAAGCAATATTAATGAGAGCATTTAATAACCGATTAAATTGTTCAGAAATATTTCTTTAAGTGCAGCTTTCTGATAATAGTAAACTTATGAAAATATTGTTTTTTTTTTTAAATGCCATCTTTAAGCTTTTTATTTATTTTCAAATTCTAAATCAGCTCTAAAAAATGGTGCAAAATTTCTTGATAAATGAAATGATGCTGCCATTATCTCCAGGACAGGCTTTCTTCAAAAATAAATATTTTTCCCAAATAGCTTGAGAATTTAAAAGATTGAAAAATCAATTTCTCTCAAGTTTCAAATGCTTAAGAGGGAACACCATCCTGGCCCTACCCTATAGGCCTCATGTTTTTTTTCTTTCTTTTTTCTTTTCTTCTTGCTCCAATATTTGGCAAAAATTAATTAAAAACCTAAAAATCAGTAGGTAATAAAATCGCATTAACTAGATTTGAGGAAAATATTGTTACGAATTTTTGTATATTTGTAAATATTTCGTAGTGTTAATTTTGTAAATAGGAAAATTTATGTTCATTTTGCAAAAGGCAGTGCAATAGTTCGTCTTTAGTTTGTTTCCCTGCAATGAGTCTCTTGATGCTTGATAACGCGTTTTACAGAGGTAACGCTGGGAAGCGAGTGTTACAAGGAGCAGGGCATTTAACATTATGGTAATGGAAATCTCGCCAAATTGGCGAGATAGAGCCAGGTTGGCGAAGGTTTTGGCGACTAATTTTTATCGCCAAATTTGGCGAGAAATTGCCAAATGTCGCCAAACTTGGCGACCATTTGGTGAAATTTTTGGTCCCCATGTACATGTATAGGACTTTTCAACTACGATCTGGAAAGTTCTCCAAATATCTACCTCTAGGAGTTTCAAGAAGGTTCACGTATGTTCCCCTCCCCTATAAAAGCTCAGGAGAGAGGGTGAGGGAGTTAGTTGTTAGCTGAGTCCATTAGTTGACTGGAATTACTGAGTCTCAATGAACATTCCGAGTAGTTCTAAAGCGAACTGTATTGCATTGTCTTTTGCTGCGATTTAGCAGTTGTGTTGTCAAGTTTTTAACTGCTGTTTTGTGCTCTATTGTAGTGAAAAGAGTTGTCTTGTGTCTACTAGAAAGAGAAGTTCTGGAGCTGTAAGAGAATCTGTGAAGAATTATATTGGAATAAATTTCTGCAAGTTTTGATCTGCTTTGGCTTCAAATCTTTCGAACCCATCCACGCAACAATATATATTCAGACTGCCCTGCTCTATCGATATAATGATTTATTTTTTTATTTTGATGTTTTTGAGGCAGATATTTTTGCCACATTATGTGCCAAAGTACTGCATCAAACTATTTTATTCCAGACATAACAATAGTAATAAAACAACTTTAACGGAATTGTTTTTCTGAGAAACAAGTTAACAGTTATTTTAGTTAATTTTTTGTGATTTTTAATTTGCGCTTGTTTTATTTCACTGAGTAGATTATTTCAGCTAAGTCCACTATTACTGCCAAGAAGTCTGTAATGTCATATTGGGAACCACAGCATGGATAGAACCATTTGACCTACTTAGTGCATTAGAAAGACCAGCGGTAGTATAATGAAAAACGTGAATTCAAAATATAACGAAAATAAACTTACTCTGTTGTCCTTGAAGATTGGCATTATGTCCTCCTGTACGCGGAATAGTAATTGTTATAATATTAAGTCATATAAGTAATACAGAAATAGAAAGGTAACATTCAGAAATATATAATATTATATATTAAGTAACATAGAAATTATTGTTAGACAGCGCAACGTTAGATAATTAGTTACAGTTTACAATAAATAACATAAAAATAGTTCGACAACGTGAATTTAAATAATAATAACAAAGCAATTGTTAAGTAACGTAATGTTAATTAATTGGTCAAACAGAAATTAGGCAATTAAATAATAAATAACATAGATATAGTTCCACAGCGTAACATTAAATAATAAGTAACGTAGAAATACTTATATTGCATTTACTTTTAGTTTCTAAATGAAAATGGAACACTTGTTTCTTAGTGATTGGTAATAATTAAGTTAAAAAGTTGGTAAAAGAAACACTGATTTTTTCCACTTAACATTTTGAATTAATCTCTGTGTAACACTGGTTACAATTGATGTATGTGTTGTTCTGTAATAAAATACACTGCATATACATTTTCTTGCATAGTAGTTTGCTTACAGTATTGAGGAGTGACAATAATTTTTCACATATCCATGTTTACCTTATAGACTGAGAGGCGACAGCAATTTTTGGACCCCATCGAACATCATTCTGATTTTTTTAAAGAAATTAGAGAAAAGTGAGTAGATTACGAATCCACTGGTCTGCCTTGGCAAAAATGGCCGAAACTGTTCAAAAATCGACTTTTAATTAGTTGAACTAAATCCAATTGCCAAATGAGCCATAACTGGCCAAATAATGAGCATTTTTTTATTTGGCAACCTTCACTCTTTAATGATCAATTAAGAAGGTTGCAGACGATTCAGATATCTGGGGGCGGTCTACTTGCATCTATTAAAAAGGAGGCAAGTTGGTAATAAACATTACGTCACGGATGACGTAGCTGATGTCGCCAATTTGGCTTGCTTTTAAAAGATACAAATTTTCCAAACCAGAGATCAAAAATCGTTTGCGCTTTTTCTCATTGAAAATCAAAATGTAGGGTTACCAGACGAAAAAGTTTGTTATCTTTTTGGCAAGTTATGACATATTTGGCAATCGGATTTTAGTTCAACTCATTCCAAGTCGATTTCTGATCAGTTTCGGCCATTTTTGCCACTGCAGACCAGGGGATTCACTTTTCTCTAATCTCTATAAAAAATTCAGAATGATGTTCGATGAGGTCCAAAAATTGCAGTCGCCTCTCGGACTATTATATTAGTTTACTATCAAAGCTATGTACATTTACGATAATACATGATGGCACATCTAGGCCTAGCCTACACACGTATGAAATGGTCTAATATCGTAGATAGTTATCGTTTTCTGAAACAAACTTTTAATTTAACATTTTTTAAATAGTAATTGGTAGCGCTTTCTCGGCTCATCGCCTGGAGGCGCTGCGATAGGCCTTTCCCTCATTATGCTATACTATTCATTCTGTAAAAAAAATTCTTACAAGTGTCAGCACCGTATATTGGACACCCACTTTTTAAAAACAATAGAAAATCTACAAAGCCCAATCGTACTTCTCCATACTCTCATAGACCAACGAACGGCGATAATACTATGCAAGTTGGTTTAAAAATTGGTTTTTCTTTTTAGAGAAAATGTAAAATTAAAGTCAGTTTATAACCTACAATAATCTCAGAAAAGTAATGCGACACTAAAATTTTCATGTCTAACTTAAGCACAAAACGTAAATTAAACCCATTTTTTGATAAATTAATTAAATATGTAAATATCATAGTTTTTTTTTTTCGGTTCCTTAATATACCAAAAACAAATAATTTGAAACTCATTTGCTCGTTTTTCTGTTTTGGATTGTATTTGTAGTAAAACGAAAACCAATACGTCTGCTATTTGGAAGAAGCCTACCCCAGTAGAACAACAACTTTGGCCAATAGCAATTAGCATTGACCAATCCCGTTGTGAAGCGTTGTACAGGGCGTTGCACAAGGGTGTCCCACAAATGACCGACGATTTGAAAAATCAGTTTAAAAAAAACTGAAGGCAATAGAAATATACGGTTTGCTGCATTGTGTTTATATTACCAGGGAATTTATTCTCACCAATTTTAAAAATTAGTTACAAAAGTTGCCAACAGATGGCGCTGATGACTAGAAAAACTACAAAACAAAGTTTTCAAAATAACCACCGTTTGCAGCAACAACATGGCGCAGTCAGGACAAAATTCACAGACCCCCGTGAGAACATTTCAATTGGAATGTTCTGATAAGTGGCAGAAATGCATTTTTATTAGTCATCAGCGCCATCCGTTGGCGATTTTTGTAACTAATTTTGAAAATTGGTGAGGATAAATTCCCTGGTAATTTTAGCATAATGCAGCAAACCGCATATTTCTATTGCCTTCTTTTTTTCTTTTTTATTGATTTTTCAAATCGTCTGGCATTTGTGGGACCTCTCATAGTAAATCAACCGTTTGAAACCGATGTTGGTCAATCTGGAGCCAGTGTTGAATAAATTTAACTTGAAGTTTTGAAAAGTTGATGCACAGTTTTAAAATTGTCCCGTTGCTGAATAAAACATGCTTGAAGTTTTAAAATGTTGGCACCCGTTTTCAAAATTGGAATATTTTATTTAAACAAAGAAGGGGGGGGGGGGGGGGACAAACGTATCTTTTGTGATGTTTTTGGCAAGTTTATTTAAGTAATATCTATTCTGTAACGATGCTCGAGTTCCAGCCGGAATTGGCTAATCTTCCAAAACTCCTGTCTCCAACATTAGCCAATACTGCTATGCGTTCCTGCTACCTGGGTACGCGTTCGAAATTTTTGCTATATTTAAAAGAGTTTATTAAACAAATATTAAGAAAAGTAGAATACTACATTATACAAATTATGAAAAAGTTTAAATTATAATACTTAAGTTCCGTAAGTGGACCCGTAGTAAGCCGCATCTTTGGATGCAAGTACAGCCTCGTAGTTTAGTATAAAAACGCTTCTGCTACATTACTCGTTTACTAGCTCGATTTGATGCAGTGGGAAATTTGGAAGATTTCTGGAGTTCTATACAAAAGAGTGACCGGTAAATAAAGATCCCCCAAATTATGGTCGTCATCAGCGTGTGATTGCCCAGCACAATTTGAACTGTTCTGAATAGTAAAAGATGATGAGGGGCAGTAACACAAACACTTTCAGCACATCTTTATCATGGATCCTGTTCTGTACTTTACATGAAGTTTATTCCAAGAACAATCTCCTCAGTGTTAAAGGCAAAAAATGTGGCACAGAAAAGAATGGAGGATGTGATCAAAACAAGTATTCAGCGTGTGAAATTGTTATCTTGTGGTGCATTCTTGAAATTTAAATTTCACAAAATCTACACTGATTACCGAAGTTTTGCCCGAGAAAACACTTAATACGTTTAGGTCAATTTACAGGGTGGTTATAATTAAAGTTACCCTGTTTAGAGCCACGTAGAGTCCGTTCCAATGAGCAGATTTTGATGAGACTTGGTATTTACACTATATGGACCATGGGGGAAAAAAATCTGCAATTAAAAAAAAAAAAAAGATGTAGTTCAAATTTTGACCACCAGATGAAAAAGTGGCGCATAAGGAACAAAAACCACAAAAAGAAAACCCAAATTTTTATCTAATTACACCATATGTTCAATGTTCATTCCATTTACGTCAACCACACGCTCGAAGCGTGTTATAGCGTGTTCAACAGTAGAGCGAAAGGTTTCTCGATCAATTGCAGCAACATGACGTGTTATGCTTGCTTTCAATTCAGGCAGAGTCCGTATGCTCCCTCCATACACACGATCTTTCAGAAATTCCCACAACCAGAAATCACAGGGATTTAAGTCCGGCGAACGAGGAGGCCAGGCAGTCGAAAAACTTCTCGAAATTACCCGATCATCTCCAAAGTGGGCATGAAGTAGTGCTGACACTTATCGTGCAATGTGAGGTGGTGCACCACCTTGCATAAAGACAGTAGTCTCTAAACATTCTCGTTCTTGTAGGGCATGATTGACTTGCTACCGAAGAAGCTCACAGTAGCGGGTCTCCGTAATCGAACACCTTTGAGGGCCACGAAGAGTGTTCTCCTCAAAGAAAAAGGGACCAAGAATAAATTCAGCAGTAGAACCACACCATACAGTAATGTAATCAAGATGCAAAGACTGTTCGTGCCCAACATTAGGTTTTGCCATACCTCATATTCGACTGTTCTGAGTATTCACGGCTCCATCTAGTGTAAAATGTGCCTCGTCTAACCATAAAATGTTCCAAGGCCATGCATTATCAACGATTATTCTGGCCAAAAATTGTTTACAAAATTGAGTGCGCTTACCCGAGTCAGCAGGTTTCAGTTGTTGCACAACATGGAGCTTATATGGATATCATTTTACAATAGACCGAAGAATCTTTCTAACTGTAGACCAAGGGATAGACAAATCACGTGACACCGCTCGGGCATTGATTACCGGAGGCTCTTTCGACCACGGCAAGAGTGACTTCTTCCACAGTTTCATTTGAAACCCCACCCAACTCTCCAGTCTCTTCAAATTTATTAATCTTCTGCTTCAAAGCTTGTCGTGACATAGACACTTTTCGTAGTCCCTTCAAGCGTCGATAGTCTCGCAGTGTAGTTGGCAAATTACCGCTATTCTGATAAAATAACTTCACCAGTAACGCTCGTTCTTTCTTTTCTAACGGCATGATGCAGACTGATTTTACTGCAGTAACTAGTAGCTTTTTAAATCATTCCAAGTTTGCATACCGTCCCTTCTCAAAAATAATAGTCCAAATTTCAACCGATAGATGACAATTTTCATGTACGAGAAAGAACGGTATGCAAATTTAGAGGGGTATAAAAACCGACCTGTGACGTCATTACACAATGCCCACTTTGGAGATGATCGGGTAATTTCGAGAAGTTTTTCGACTGCCTGGCCTCCTCGTTCTCCAGACTTAAATCCCTGTGATTTTTGGTTGTGGGGATTTCTGAAAGATCGTGTGTATGGAAGGAGCATACGGAGTCTGCCTGAATTAAAGCAAGAATAACACGTCATGTTGCTGCAATTGATCAAGAAACCCTCCGCGCTACTGTTGAGCACGCTATAACACGCTTCGAGCGTGTGGTTGACGTAAATAGAATGCACATTGAACATATGCTGTAATGAAATAAAAATTTATGTTTTCAATTTGTGGTTTTTGTTCTTTATGGGCCACTTTTTCACCTGGTGGTCAAAATTTGAACTACAATTTTTTATTGCAGATTTCTTTTCCCCATGGTCCATATAGTGCATATACCAAGTTTCATCAAAATCTGCTCATTAGAACGGACTCTACGTGGCTCTAAACAGGGTAACTTTAGTTATAACCACCGTGTACATTAAATTTATGAATAAATACTGAAATGAATAAAATTGTCTTTAATTACTAGTATAGTTTACTGCTACTCGTTTCTCATTTTTAATTAAGTCTGAAGCAAAGTAAAATTTATACTCAAGAAATAATTAAAACGTTATTCATTAGTATTTTTAAAGAAAAAAAAAATCTGTAAAATGGTCTTTTAAATGTTCTTTCTTGTACCCAATATAACCATTTTAAAGGTATTTGTATTTTTGCCTTCTGATTAAGGATACAATTTGATTTTATTGCAAATTTATTTCTGAATGCAATTTTTACAGTTATCTATTAAAGAAAGCTTTATTTTGAACTTACCATATCCAGCCGCCCCCATTTGCACTTAAAAAAAAATACATAATGATTATATCATATAAATAGAGTTAAGAAATAACAAGTATACTGTGCTAAAAAATAACAAACTAACAAAAAATAAATACAATCGAAAACATTTTAATGTTAACCAAATTCCTGATCGCAATTTCGTTTTACTCATAACAATAGCTAAATTTGGAGAATTTACTCCTGAAAAACAAACAGGATTTCTGAAAATAACATTGTCCTACACATCATCAAATGACTCTTTATACCTCAATTTATATAATAATAAAAATGACTTATTAGTTGCACTGAATTTAGTCGGAGAATTTTTAATTTTCAAAAGATGAGATTCTTTAACACTTAAGAAGCACTGTGTTGAGATGACAAACGTAGAAAGTAATGATTCCAATGCCGGTTTAACTTTTTCCACCCACCAGTGTGTTAGTATCGTCATGGAAAGTAGTGCAACTGGATTTGTTGTAAGAGAATTTTTCTGTTGCAAAATATTCACGAAGGTTGCTATAGCGTCGAAACTCATCAGAGAAGAATCTGGAATTTTGAGACATACCAGGCAAGAGCATCGCTAGAACTACGGGAAGTAGTTCAAGACAAGGAGAATTACTTTCTGGGAGATCTTTCAGGTTGAAATATACCTGTACTAGGGGGCTCCGCCCCCTGCTCGCTGACGCTCCCCAACCCCCTGGATTGCTATGCAATCCTCTTGGCTCGCTTTGCTCGCCTCAAAGTGAAGCATTTAAAATATGGCCTAGCAAAAAGCTATTTCAGCTGCATAATGCCATGCAATTGAAAACGTTTTGTTATTTATGAAGAGCCAGAATACTTGCCACGTCATTATCCTACTGCTGTCTAGACGCGTTAAGCAAGGACAGTGTGTCAGCGTAGTAGAAAGTTCTTGGAAATCAACAAAATAAACACTATCGTACATATATTTAAAAAAGATAGGTTATTTCATTGAACAATTAAAATTCATGGCCTGTTATCGTATGAAGCGCTAAAATAGTTAAAGTTGTTTATTGAAATTTCTTAATGAAGCAATCGCATGTTCGCATAATCTTTTTTGCGTTACTTAGAAAATATAATAAAACAGTGACAGGCCAATAATCCGGCATTCAATCAACAGGAATTTTTTGAAAATCAAATTTGGCGAGATAATTAGCCTTAGTTCGCCAAAAGTTTTTTTATTTTTTTTATTTCATATGAGATTTTGAAGTTAAGTGGGTGGTTTTATTCGTTATTTTGATAGTTTTCAATTCGTAATAGCTGAATTTTCACTGTTTAGAAATGAATACATTTTCAGATTTACTGCACAATGCCTCATAGCGACTTTTTGAAATTTGGCGATTTAGGGCTGAATGCAACCCGGTGACCTCCGGAACATGTTCCAGCAGATAACTTTTCCGAAAAGTCTGGTTTATCCGGAACTCTAATCCAAAAGAAATGTACACACCTTAGATCGATTTATTTTTGCATCATCGTAACTATTAAATCAATACGTTTTCAATAGGCAATAATTTCTATCTGTAGACTGTAATAAGAAAAACAAAATATAGCGAATCCAAGTTGTTGCTGTTGCCAGTTGTATTAGTCGAATTTCAGAAGATATATTGTGATTGGCTATATTGCTGAATTTGGAAATTCATGCATGAAGTACATTTAGAAGATTTGTTGGAAGTCATTGCCATTCTGCTCACAGAAATACAGCCGAATTTGGACGTTACGCAAGAGAATTATATATATAGATTTGCTTCTCTTATGGTAGAAAACCAAACTACACACAACAGGCATAATGAGAATGTACAATAAACTATCAGCCACAATGTTCACCGTTTCTATTCACTTTAAAAAAAAAAAAAAGCGACTTCAGAGTTCGAAGTGAAGGCTTTAATCTGAGACCTAGATCCTAGTAAAATGTTATTTCGGCAATATTTTAATCCTTTTTAACAATATTTTCATTAAAATATAAATATTATTTTTAAAATGAAATTAATCTAGGAAATTAAATTTACTTTAGAAAAATATTAAGGGGACGTAACAGTCTTCGACGAAATTTAAAAGCAGTATTTACATCCAACTTCAATGTCCTATAAATTATTTAATTTTCAATATATATGCACATTTTTTGCACAGGATTTATTTTTGAATATTTGTTAATATAGTAATTGTGTAAAAATAATCAAAAAATTGAATAATTTAATTTTATAAACATTTTTTGAACGATGAAATTTTTTTAGATTTAAAAAATAGTCATTTGCCTTGGCACACTTTATAAAGAAAATAATCTATAAATATTTATTTAAAAAATAACAATGTTAAGTAAAGATTTGGAATTAATTTTCTGACCTATTTTTTAAAGCAATGGTGCTTTTGAAATTTATTAAAAAAATTATTAATTTTGTATGCACTAAAAATAACTTTTTCTTCGACATAAAATCCATAATAAAATACATATATACATATTTATAGTAAATATTTTAGGTCTACAATATAAAACTCACTTCTGTATAATATGTTACACAAAAATTAATATGGAATATAAAATCGATTTTTTTTTAAAGTGTACCAAGGCAAATGACTATTTTTTAAATCTAAAAAAATTTCATCGTTCAAAAAATGTTTATAAAATTAAATTATTCAATTTTTTGATTATTTTTACACAATTACTATATTAACAAATATTCAACAATAAATCCTGTGCAAAAAATGTGCATATATATTGAAAATTAAATAATTTATAGGACATTGAAGTTGAATGTAAATACTGCTTTTAAATTTCGTCGAAGACTGTTAAGTCCCCTTAAGTTCACATGTTTTCCTACTTGTGCAATTTAGTTGAAAAGTGAAACCCTAAGAAATCGAGAAAAGTATTTAAATATATTAACCTAGACCAGCGTTCGGCCACTAACTTTTAGAGGCGGGCCGTATGACTTATGTTGGAGCTTACCGCGGGCCGGATACTCCGAAGTACGTATCTTTAATTGTTATTGATTTTACAGTATATAGCATTTCTGAAAACTGAAAAAAACTATTAAGTTTGTTTATCTTAACAAAATCACAATTGATGTTTGATTCTTTTTATCGAATAACTAAAAAAATAATAGTTTTCATTATTAGTAAATTAAAGCCTAAAAAAGAAGTTAATCTATTGTTTCAATGGGACAATGCGAATTGACCTAATTTTCAATAAAAATATTTAAACTGTTCTTCCAGATTACTCCGTTTTAGTCAACATCAATTGTGCGACGATGGTGGTCGAAATCGTTCAGTTTATTTGATGATAGAGTCGATGACTTTCGGAGTATTTGTTGCAGTCAATCATAATAAATTGTCCAAATGAGACTGAGTTAAGTTATTTCTTTATTTTTTCTTGATGAAAACCACCTTGCTAAAATCTTCTTCATCTAGTTTCTTCGAGCACGCAGTGGAGAACTTTGTTCTAAATAGTTGACATATATCATTACGAATAAATTACAATTATGTAAACAAAAATAATCTACAAACCGTGAAATTTGATTTCTTTTTTTATCTTCTGTGGTGCCGGCGGGCCACAGAAAAATCTGTCGCGGGCCAAATCCGGCCCGCGGGCCGCGTAGTGACTAACGCTGGGAAGCCTTGATCACTTGTTTTACTTTTACGGAAGACTCCCATCTTGAATTTGTATAATTACTTGCCTGCCTACTTCCCAACTTAAGTAACTTAACATAAATATAATAACTCCCAAAGAGTATAATTAAGCTGTTCGAAAAGTTTGGGGCAGGGTTGTACTGAGTACATAAAATCGGCCCGGTGATTTTGATTTATAGAAGTCCAAATTTTCAACAAAATTATTAATCAAATTTTAATAATTATTATTAATAATAAAATATCTCCAGCAATTAGTTAAATAATTAATTTAAATAATCAAGTTCCAAAAAATACTCTATTTTCTTATTTAAATATGTTTACATTATGAATTCAATAATCAAAAAGTTTTTAAGATTATTATACTTTATTATTTAAATATTCATATATATAAAATTCAATAATTTTTTATTTATTTATTTATTAATTTTATTAACAGAATTGTTACAACTAGTTAATTGAGATTTGAATGCATTTGGCCATGCTAAATAATCTATATTAAGGGGGGAAAAAAAGGGGGAAAAAACCCTTCCATACAGGACCAGTCAATTTTTTACAAACTCTGACAGGGCCTGTGTTTACACTAAACAACTTTAGGGCCAGTAGGGTTTAGGAGTTTATATCACAAATATTACATGGAAATGTTATGTAGACGTACATGAAATTTTATTTATGGACTTTAAACAAAAGTTTTAGTGCAACAAGACACTTTACTTACTTTGTTGTGCGTTCATAGCATTGGAACCTTGACCTACGAAAGGAAAGAAAAACATTTAAATAAAATTGATTAGTTCAAACGAATAAAAATGAATAAGCCGCTATATGATACTAATTTTTTAAAAAGGGAATTTTGAATTGAATAGTAGTAAAAGTGATTTATTTTTATTGATAAAGGCATTGGGGAAACAGTGTGCTGTGAAGGACTTAGAACATAGAATGAGTAAAGAAACTTGGAATCGTGGCCGTAGTATCTGAAAATTGCCAAATTCGACAAATATTCAAGAATACATGTAGCTAAAAAGTGATTTTTTTTTAGTCACAACAATGAAAAACAATCGGACTACGAAGAAACGTTATGAATTAAACATTTATTTATATTAAATTTAGTAATAAATGCTTGAGTCTAAAATATTCACTTGGAATACGACTATAGTTCGATTAAGTGAATTTGTAGTTATAAAAGTTCCTAAAAATCATTTCTGCAACTCTTCTGCACGTATCAAGCAACTTCAAATGACTTTTATATAAGTATTACTGATTCAGTAAATTAATAAGATTTTTGTTAGGTATTTTGTATAGATGAAAGTAAACTGAAATCTAATTTTATAATAATTATCTCAAATCTTTTCTCCTCGTCTCAAGCAACTTCTGATGACTTTGTTGCAATAATTACCGAATAAGAATAATGCCCCTAACTTACCTCTCAATTGATATTTTACTGATATTTAAAGAGTATAAAGTTTTTACAGTTACTTTGAACTTACCATATGCGCCACCGCTACCTTGCACTGTAAAATATAATTATTGGTTACTAAAGCAAATATGTTGAAGTGAGAAGTAAACACACATTCTATCGCATAAATACATAGGTATTTTAAACCTTTTCACTCGTAATTATGCTTTAAAAAGTTAGCAAATAACTCGGAATTTTTTTTCATGTTCAATCAAGATGAATTTTTTTATGGAAATGTGATCCAATTTAACTAGAAGGTTTACCATCCTTAAATCAAAATTTTTAAAAATATAGACCCTGAATACACCCCTTGACCTAAGATGGGAATGTGGCCACATAATATTTTATTTTTTAACGTGTCAAAATAATTTATTGAAACTACTAAGAATACTTAAGTATATTACACTACACCGAATTAACCCTTTGCATTCCGCTGTCCCCTCTCAGGGGACATCTTAATTTTGTATATCACTAGGATGTGCCCTCTCATTGGACATTAAAGTTTATTAGTGATTACGAAGAATTAACTTTTCCAGCACAACTTTTTGAGAAATACATGATTTAAACACTAACATGAAGGGCAACACTAGGGCTGAGCTGCTGGTAGCCTTCCAGAATGGTTCGGAGTGCAAAAGGTTAAAAATCTAAGAAATGTAATAATAGTATGAACAAATTATATAAACAATATTTAGGGGCGGAAAGTAATGCCGGCACCTCCACCAAAGCAAATCAACTTAGAAATACTTCGAACAGATGTGTTTTGATTAAGTTATCACAGTTTGCCCAATACAGATGCGATGTCCCCTGTACGGGGACATACGAGCTCAATGGTAAAACGAGTGATGTCGACATACGAGTGAAAAGGGTTAATTAAAGTTTCACTTAGAACCCTACACAATTTTACAAACTTGAATAAAAAAATCCTAGGATTTTATTTTTTATAGCAAACCTTTTTTTTTTTTTTTTTTTAAATCCCCTTTAGGAGAGAAACAAGGTTTTATTCCTGACAGTAATATCCCTACGCTTTTTGCAAGCAATCATGATTGTTAAGGGGGTTCAGTACCAAAATTTCGTCAAAAATCCCAATTTGTTTTTCTAATTAAAAAAAAAAATAGTTTATACATCCTTGAAGAGAATGATGTTTTATCTTATTCCTCCGGTGATTAGAATGCCACAATATTACCTGTTATTTAAATATCACTAATGGGCGTAACGCCTTGAAGCGTCTGCTTAAAATGCGTTTTTCGAGCACTAGTGTTTTTCACAGATGTTGCATATTTAAATCGATATATCTCCAGAACCATTAGCAATGGGTTATTCAAATTTTTGGAGCATTTAATTTATATAGTTTTAAACATTTTGACTTCACACAATTTTATTTTTTTAATCTGTTTTAAAATATAACATTTAGCTTAAAAGGTAACATAAAAAAAAAAAAAGCAAAAAATTTCAATATTTTAACTTAGAGAATTTTAAAAAAAAATTCTAATTCACCTATCAATTCTGTGATGACAAAATTTTCTCTATATAATTATGTATTACAGAAAGCTTTCACTTTGAAAAAAAATATGTTTTTTTAAGATTTATTTTAAAATACGCAAACATCAATTATTATGGATTTTTTTTTGGTTTTTAATTTTTTTTAAAAAAATAACTAAACACAATATTTAAAAAAACATTATCTTAAAGATACATAAATAGTATCTTATACATAAGATAAATTTTGTACATAAAAATGAACATAAATAAAGTTTTTATTTTTTTATTTTCGGTATCGGACACCCTTAAATTCAATGTGCTGCATTTCGTAACCAACTCGTGTACTCTACAATTGTTTGAAGTTGAGCCACTATTGCAAGGAAGACGAAGCACAGGAGCTGTTATGGCTGAAGGGTTGTCTTAATTCATTTTTCAATGTGGCAGTGAATTGTTCGCAATTGTGTTTTAAATGTATAATTTTAACTACTTATGCTATACATTCGGTATAATGTCAGTTCAGATAAAAAACGTTGTAAAGTTTCAGCCTTGTCGACTTCGAGAAACTCAGTGACTTTATATTCTTTTGATAAATAAACATATTATGTTGATATTATGTTTATTTAACAAAAGAATATAAAGTCAATAAGTTTTACTAAGTTGAAAAGGCTGAAATTGTACTACCTTTTAACGCCAGAATAAAAATGGAATCAACCTAAAAACCAAATGGCGCTAACTCGAAACCAAGTCTTAACATATTTTTTTAAATGTATACATAATGGGGAGTCAAATTAAAATTAATTTAAAATTCTGAGTATTAGAAATTGACGGAATAGAACAACTCCAACTTTTAGATGGGGTTTTAATTCAAAGCATATCAACGGAATGTTATGGAATCGCTGAATCACATTTTATACTGCGAAGACTTTACGCGAATGGTGTTTTTGGGAAAAATCCGTTGCAGGATCCCTTGGATGAAGTTCATTTACACATCAGATTTTTGTCATGGTAGCAATTTTTTCAACGAACGTAATATATTTTCCTTGCCTTATATTACTTATAGGATAATTTGAAATAGAAAGTGCCATTACAATCGTTTCTTTTAAATGAGTGTTAATTCAAAAATTGAAACCTAAATCCAAGAAGACAGCGATGAGCATTTCTTAATGATAATGCACCTTAAAAAATGGTTGAGCTGTGATCATTCGCTTTTAAATTACAGTTTATGAATCTTTCCAATTTTAACAAGTAGGGAAATTTTATGAACGCTTTTTGATTTTTTTAGGATAGTTCGTGTTACCGTGAAATAATTTAGTGGATGGTAAGTTAATGATCTAGGTGGTACTGTGTTCATGCAGATTTCTAAAGATAAATCCTATTATCCCACTAAATGAAAGTTGTGTGTTTCTGAAAACATTTTACTTACTTTGTTGTCCCTGCATACCAGCATTATGGCCTCCTAAACATGAAAGAAATTAGTGTAATAACAAATATAATCAGATGAAATATAGGCAAATATATTACTAGCTATGGCGAAGTAAATTTACTCTTGCTGAACTTCCAAGAATTGTAAAAGTCAACGAAACGTCGAAAGTGCATGAAATAATAAAAGTTTGGCAGCGAAAAAAAAAATCATTAATATATATAAGATTTGAAAATAAAATTTTGAGTCATTCAGTTGAATTACTAAAATAGTTCTCATAACATCATTTTTAAATTTTATATAGAGTTCGGTTCAAGTTTGTGATATATTCATTTTATAAACAAAAAGCTATTCTTTAGTATTTTGAATTGACAAAACCATTGGCAACAAACTATTTTGGTTTTTTAAATTTCTGTTCAGTTTTATGTTCAATCCAGTCTAATTACTTTTAGGCTTCCAAATGTTTTTGATTAAGGATATTTTAATTTGATTTTATCGTTAATCCTTAAATGCATATTATTGCCAATTGTTTACATTCCTTAAATGCATAGCTATGCAGATCCGCCTCGTATGTTTAATACATCATATCTCATTATGTAGCAACCATTGCATAGTGTTTATTTTTTAATTTTAACTGTACCAAAACTATTTTGTTGTTTTGAACGCAACTAGAATCTTTGACATTTTATTTCTTTAATTGTGACAATATTTATTGTTGGGGGCGCTGTTGGCTGAGTACAATTTCATTTCGGTGGGTGCTACGAATTACGATTATTTCTATAAAAGGTAATAAAAATTACAAGAAAAATTGTTTTCGTATAAAAATAAGCTAAGAGTGAAGAATAATATTTATATATTTGCATATACTGATAAATATATGCAAGAAAAATGTAGCTTTTTTGTGATGTAAAAATACATCAATATGCAAAATTTTTTTTTTTTTTTGTATTTTTTCTTATTAGCTATACATATTTCCCAGTTGATTTTAAATTATATTTATTAAAATTAAAATTCATGCATTTTAAGGGTTAAAAGTTGTTTTGACGTTATTTATTGTGTAGACGAATAATTTTGAGCTCACCTGTGTATCCTGCTTGAGATCCTTGCACTATAAAAGAAATAATGGTTGTATAATAAAAATTTATAAAGAAAAAAAAACGAAAAAAAAAAAACCCCCCGTATATATATTCTATAAAATTACAGTAACTGGTAACAAATATAAAAAAAAAAAAAAATACTGCTTATCAAAAAATCTATAAAAATTTAATTCATTATTGTTTTTCGAATGTATGAAATATTTTATATATTGCACTAACTTTAATTACTGAAGAATACAAAATGTTCCGAAATAAATTATTACAAATTATTCACATGGCCTTTCTAAAATTTAAGCATTGGGACAATTCTCTACTGTAGGCATGAGACATTTTGGCTCTTTTTTTGTACTTGTAAACAAACTGAAATTCTAAAATTATGATGAATATAGAAGTTATGTTTTTGTTTTATAAAATTCTAGTTTGTGGCAAAGTTATATTAAAAAGTTACTATTTTAACTAGGACAAATATACATTTATAAGCCACCTCAATGTCCCGTGCGTCGGTGGATATAAATCCGTATTTGACCTAGTAAAAGTAATTATTTATCGATACAACTTTGTCACCAAGTAATATTATACAAGGTGAGACCGAAAAGTAAGGTGACTGATGCCATAATAATCACTGTATTATATATTTGCAGATAAATACATCACTGTCCTTCAAAGTAGTTCCCGCCGTCTACAATACCCTTCTGACAACGTTCATTCAAGTTCTTGAAATTTCTGAAAAAGTCCTCCTTTGAAACTGTCTTAAGTCTCTTGGTAACAGCAGCTTGAATGTCTGAGATGCTTGAAAATCGGTTTCCCTTCAGTGCCAATTTCAGTTGCGGAAAGAGGAAAAAATCTGATGGAGCTAGATCAGGGGAATAAGGAGGGTGTAATACTGTAACTGAAATTGGCACTGAAGGGAAACCGATTTTCAAGCCTCTCAGACATTCAAGCTGCTGTTACCAAGAGACATAAGACAGTCTCAAAGGAGGACTTTTTCAGAAATTTCAAGAACTTGAATGAATGTTGTCAGAAGTGTATTGTAGACGGCAGGAACTACTTTGAAGGACAGTGATGTATTTATCTTAAAATATATAATACAGTGATTATTATGACATCAGTCACCTTACTTTTCGGTCTCACCTTGTATATAAAAAAACCTAACAGTTAGATTAATTCTAAGTGTAGAAAAATGAACCGAAATGTCTAGTGTGGTAGCCAGAGAATTGTCAATTTATGACATTCTATCGTGTAAATTTATTTAATAGTTATTTATTTAATAGTTCCGTTGTCTTTGGATTAAGAATTTTTTTTTCTTAAGGTTGTTTGATTAATTCCGTCTAGTGGAATAATTTGAGGCCTTATAAACCATTGAAGACAATAATAAAAGATAAATTTACTTACATTGTTGTCCTTGCATACCCGCATTATGATGACCTAAATACGGAAAAAAATTAATACATTAAATTGTTTTAGTACAACAATACAAAAATATAGTTGCTGCTATACTGCTGTCATGAGATAAAATTCCTAAATAAAAAAAGTAAAAGAGAGAAAAAAAAAAAATTAAATGCATAATAAAAAAAAAAATGCAATGCCTTTTGCGTTTGTTCTTTGAAATTATTATTATTATTATTTTTTTTTTTTTTGGTATTGTGTAGGTTTGTATGACTTTAGAACTTCAGCCATTCAATGAAATAAAAAGATTATTTGCTATGGATTGATCAGAAGGTGTACATTTTTTTTTAATTTAGTCTTTTTACCTGTTGATTGCAGTATATGCAAGTAAACGGTATTTAGAATTAAAATTATTTCTTTTTCCACTAGTAAGAATACTTTTTTTGTCGAGATAGGATTAGTGGATGAACATCATAATTTGAAGGTCCTTTAACGTAGGATGACTGCAGGAATCAAGGCTTAAACTGCCTCATTCGGAAACTGTTTAACAGCAGCTGTTCGATAAGAGTTTAAAAGACTGGAATGTCCTGATTAAAACAACGTTCGCGTTCTGGTGGTCATCATCGACTTGACAATGTAGACAATAGTAGAACCTTATGAGTTCTGAATTGTTAAAAAAAGAATGAAGGTAGTATAAGAACTTTCGGCGTTTCAACATCGAAATACCTTAAAAAATTAATATAAATTAATTTAAAATTGAAAAAATGTGCAAAGCGGACAAATAAAGTAATGTTACTTAATATTCGAGATCTAAATATTTTTTTTTTTTTAAATATGATTTATATTTATGAAGAAGTATTTTCATCACTAATATTCAGTGTCATAATTTGTTCACTTCGCACCATTTTTCAATTTTAATTAGTCCGAAACAAGTCTATGATTTATGCAAACTTAAAAAATATATAGTTGTTTTCTAAACATTTCCAGACACTATTCTTAGCGGAAAATTATTACTTTTCTATGTTTGGAAGCTCTTTCATACATGTAATTGCCGATTAAGAATACTACTTTAAACTAACTTCTAATTGCCTATTTTAAAGTTATTTATTGGGTAGATTCTTTATTTTGAGCTTACCGCCGTATCCAGTCGCAGCAGCTCCCACTATAAAGGTAAAGAATGGTTACGTTTCACAAAGAGAGTGAATAGTTACGTTCACTTAGAGTTAAGAATAAAACCATATATATTTTTTTAAGCAGGTAAGAATTAAATGCAAATTTAAAAAAGTTGTATTTTGTTATTCACCAGACTGTAATTCATATCGTGTCTTGTTTTATTTGTCTTCTGAGGAGATGCTTTTACGCGTGCTTTCCTAAGATTTGCGAATTTTTCAAATTATTTTCCCTAAGTTTATAGTTTTTAAGGGTTTTTTTTATTATAAAAGAGTAAATTTCGATATTTTGTAATTAATAATTTTTAGAATTAAATTTCCGAAATGCGATGAAAATGTCAGCAAATATTTTTAAACAAAATATATATGCTGAGTTATAATCAATTTGTGTTGTTTTCTACAGTTTAAATTCAAAATATTCTATTGTTCGGTAAATAAAAGCAATTTTCTAAATATAGATTTATAAAAATTTGAACTTTAGGTAGCTTTAAGTTACAAATTCAACTCCCTGATGGTGTAAAGGTAATTTTTCGTTTAATGAGTTCCAAGATATTTTAACATTCTGTAATGCATCTAACACCAACAGGAGTGACCTTTTAAAACAGTGTTTTACTAATTTTTATATATAAAAGTTTTTAGATTTTATTTATATTTTAATTTGTAAATATTTTATTGGTAGTATTTAAAAATCAGTTTAATTCTTTTGTGTAGATTTTTAAGTTTATACCTGCTAATGGAAATTTGTGCGTCATATAATTTCAGTACTTACTTTGTTGCCCTTGCATAGAGGCACCATGAGAACCTAATCCCAGAAAAAATCAGATATAATACAAAATGTGTCAAGTATACGAAATAAAATAAACACTACAGGATGAGAATAGCATTTAAATCAGCGTTCGCTACTAACTTTTAGAGACGGGCCGCATGACTTATGTTGGAACTTTCCGCGGGCCGCAGATTTATATCGAAAACGCCAATAAATATATTGCTTTACTACATATGTTCAATGTTAGAAATGTGATAATTACATAAAGATTCAACAATATAAAACAATTTTGAAAACTGAAACAATAATTTAACTTTTTTATATTAATAAATTAACATTTGATATTTGATTCTTGTTTCAAATAATTAAAAAAAAAAGTATTCCTTACATCGTAAATCAAAGTCATAAAAGAAGTTCATTTTTTGTGACAATATTTCAATGTGACTGGGCATAAACTCATAATCAATTAAGATATTTAAACCATATTTCCTAAATCTTCCATTTTAATCGGATTTTTTGCGAGACGATGACGGCCGGTTTGCTTTTCACTATCTACTTAGCGTTTAAAACTAGTATTCGACGCCATTATTGCACTGGAGTCATAGAGATCGCGATACTTTTTTTCACGTCAAAAGTCAATATAAAAGAGGCCAGTTTGCATTAAAACATCCAACTCCTGCCCAACACATTCAGAAAAGCAGAAATCGAATTGAGGAACGAATTGAGGGGTAGGGTATCATAAGTACAAAACTAAGGAATGCGTCATTGGTAATAATTCAAACTATTGCTATTTTTTATTTTTTCTCCTTAACAGTCTCAGAAAGAAAAGGAAAAAAAAAGGATTTTTCAGACTTACTGACGTGGGCCACTTAATGGTAAACGTGGTTTTTGGTAGTAAACACATACTATTGTAGACTAATTAAAATTATTTCCGCAAAATTTGATTTTTGCTCTTCTGTACTGCCAGCGGGCCTGAGAAAAAGCTGTCGCGGGCCGGAACCGGCCCGCGGGCCGCCTAGTGGCTGACGCTGATTTAAATAATAACGTTGGTCGCTTATCACAGTAGTAAATTGGATTATTAAAGAGATGTGAGCATTAAGTATATAGCATAATATGAGAAAATTTTAATGTGAAATCATTGAGTTATAAGAGTAAGTGTAACTTAAATACAAAAATTCGGGAAATTTTAAAACACGTGATTTTAAAGCGTTATAAGAATTTAATATCAGCTATACAACACGTATAAATTTAGTCGTCATAGACTTACTCTATAATACTCGATTACATAAATACTCAATTGTAATTTCATGTTTTAAATTTGTAAAAGACAAAGGAAAACAAAGGATGGTAACCTCTCTAAGGTGAGAATGTGAATTTAAATTTAAGTTGAGTATTTGCGACAATAGTTAAAGAGAATTGATGTGGTGGATGAAAAAGGTACCTCTTATAAGATCAGATTGCAATTTAAATTTTAAGCTGGTGACTTTCGACAACTGTAACATTGATTGGATGTGATGCGTATAAAAAAGGTAGGGGAGATTGTGGTTTCAAATTTTATTCTGGTGCTTTCAGCAACAGAAAAACAAAAGAAATTATTTGAAGGGATGCTTAAAAATATTAGCAATTCTAAGGCAAGAATTGTATTTAAAATTTAAGTTATTGCTTTTGACAATAGTATTAGTGATTTGAAGTGATGGATATCAAAAAGGTAGCTCCTATAAGGTGAGATTGTGATTTCAAATTTTATTTGGGTGCTTTCAACAATAGAAATGATTTGAAGCGATGCTAAAAAATGTAAGCAACTGTTAGGTGAGAATGGTATTTGAAGTTTAAGTTGTCGCTTTTGACATTAGCAACAATGGATTGAAATTCTGCATACAAAAAGTTGTCTCTGTAAGATGAGATTGTGATTTAAAAATTAAGTTGCGTGTTTTCGACTGTAGGAGAAGTGATTGTAATTAATAAATTAAAATTCGCTTGCCGTTCTTAAGGGGGTCCGGTACCGAAAATAAAAAAAACTTTATTTATGTACATTTTTATGTCAAAAATTTATTTTATGTATGAGATACTATTTATATATCTTTGAGAAAATGTTTTTTTAAATATTGTGTTTAGTTATTTAAAAAAAATTTAAATACCAAGAAAAATCCATAATAATTGATATTTGCGTATTTTGATTTAAGTCAAGAAAAATAATATATATATTTTTTTTTTTTTTCAAAGTGAAAGCTTTCTGTAATACATAATTATATAAAGAAAATCTGGTCTTTACAGAATTTTAATAGGTGAATTAAAAAAAATTAAAAAAATTCTCAAAGTTAAAATATTGAAATTTTTGCTTTTTGATATGTTATCTTTTAGGCTAAATGTTATATTTTAAAAGAGAATTAAAAAAATAAAATTCTGTCAAGACAAATAATTTAAAACTATATAAATTAAATGCTCCAGAAATTTGAATAGCCAATTGTTAATGGCTCTGGAGATATATCGATTTGAATATGCAACATCTGTGAAAAACACTAGTGCTCGAAAAACGCACTTTAAGCAGACGTTTCAAGGTGTTACGCCCATTAGTGATGTTTAAATCACAGGTAATTTTGTGGCGTTCTAATCACCGGAGGAGTAAGCTAAAAACATCATTCTCTTTACTTTAATAATGATTTTGAGTGGTTACAGAGCGGAGGCACTTTGCCACTGGTCATAATTGAGATCGTCATAAAATCTAAAAATCGAAATTGCATGAAAAGTTACAGTGAGGGACGGAAGGGACAGGACAAAATAAAAAGAAAGAAAAAATTGGTTAAATACGTAACTATATACAAAAGCTCACGCTTTTAGGTACAAAAATAATTCATAAACATCCTGAGATCTTAACATCGTCAAACTATATACAAAAGCTCTCGCTTTAGCATTCATTTTAGGAATAAACTATTTCTTTTAAATTAGAAAAAAAAAGTTAAGAAATTGGTATTTTTGAAGAAATTTCGGTACTGGACCCCCTTAAGGCCTGGGTAGTGCTTAAGATTTCGTAATTGAAATTGTGATTGGTCGCGTGATATTTCGAGTGTTCATAATATAAAAGGCGATCGGCAGTGGCTGCTCATGGGAATTAAAAGTGAAAAAGGGGGGGGGGGGGCGAATTAACAATAGCATGTCATGAGAAAAAACATAAAAACATGCAAGTATCAAAATACATGAATTTCGTGGTATTTTGTAAATGTTACTCAAGAACATATTAAAATAAAACTATAAGAGGAATTAAACAATTTAACTATCCAAATAAATCTTATTAAAGTAAATATTTCAATAAAAGGAATTATTATAAGAAAAACGACGTTTCGTTTAAGCATGAGCAACTCCAGGTAGAGTAAAAAAGGTGCACTTACACCCGTGGCCTTTTAAAATTAAAATTGAAGGGAAGAATTCATAAGAAAAAAAGTAGTGTAAGCTTCAAATTATTTATTTGAACGTAAAATTGAGACATATCTATTTATTAATATTTCAGTATGAAATTATCCCCGGTTTGAAGCAAGGCGACCCGCTTTGCACTCTTTTGTAGGCTATCCGCATCCTCTTACAAGTAATACATGCCACTACCCATGCGTTTGAGGTTTTGCTATGTTTATTTATGTAGACTCTTTTCAGGATCTGGTGGTCCTCCTGGAAGACATCCAAGAACTCGACGCTTCCTCAATATCCAGTACTCAGTAATTAGGAACAACCATAAGAACGATGATACTGTCTGGACTCATTGTTAGATTTAAAAAAAAAAAAAAAAAAAAAAAAAAAAAAGTGGTGGAGTTTACCTTTTTTACTCCCCCCCCCCCCCTTCATAGTCCGCTAATTTAAATGTAACTAATCACTCCTTAACATGTAAGGAAAAACATGTTATAATTATTTTATAATTTTATTATATTAAGAATAGAAAACAAATTAAAATGAACTCATGTCGATCGGACGACGTGTAAAAGTTAAACAGCCTTGAAGATTTTTTTTTTTTTTTAATATAAGAAAAATTGGCAATATTTTCAACAGCTTAAACCATTTTATCAACAATAAAGATGGCAGGGTTAAATATTTTAACAATTTAAGCCAACATTGTCTGATTGTAAAACTTCTTATTCATAAGGTCCTTTATGATTATCGAAGTTAAAGTATGCTTTTTAATTCTGTTTGACATCATATTGGTAAATTAAAAGGCTTATTACAAAAAATAAGTGAAAGTATATAAAGTATATAAACTAATTAATTTAATAACTTAATTAAAATTCTGTTCAAAACCCTGGGGTAAAATTTCCTTTAAATATTACATAAATCATAAAAAAATACTTACAGCAACAATTTCACCTTTCGTAACTTTAGAGTAAATATTAAATAAATAATTTCTAAGATTTTAAAATAATTGAAATAAATTATTTTAAAGACATCAATATTGAATGTAATATTTCTGCCAATGATATGTGATGAATTAATTCATGTAAAATTATTTTAGTTTAACAGTAGAACTAAAAAAATGCCATTAGCTTTGAATGTGCAATATTTATAAATTTGCAACCTGAAAGTCAAAGGTATTGTTATGTTGACCAGTTTAACAGTTTAAATTAAATTATTTGATTTTTTTCGAATGGCAATGTATTCGAATAGTAATAATTATCGGATATTTATTGGAGAAATAGCTACGAGAGGGTTATACTGCACCGGAAGATCGTTAGTTCTGATATTAATTCGTCTATCGAAGGGAGAAAATTTTCCAGGCGATTTTTCAAGGGAAAAATGCATTGCATATACATCTCAGATTTGAGATGTCTATTCACATTGAAAAATAGCCTGTAGAGCACCCAATAGGACTCGATTCTGTGACGTTTCACAAACTAATTGAGTATATCTTACCTCTGGTTAATGAGTTTGGACATAGCAATATTGAAAAGAAAGAAAGAAAAAAAAAGTTTGACCGTGATTCTTGATATTTTAAAAAGAAGTTAAATAAATATGGATCTCGCTTCCAACTCTTGATTTCTTTATTCATTTCAGAATTTATTTCAAGAATTATATCCTCTCCCTTTCATATATAGTACCTGTTAAGAACAAATGCAATTTCTGTAATTTTAAGAATGTATAAATTTTATTTGAAATTTTCGAATTGCTTGTATTATTTTGCTTCCTAAAGGGTACAGGTTCACGACTCAAATTCTATACTAAATGTTCATGAAGTTTTGCTCCAGTAACAGTAACTAAGCTTGCCTTATCTATATTTTACATATAGTCTGAGAGGTGACTGCAATTTTGGACCCCATCGAACATCATTCTGAATTTTTTATAGAAATTGGAGAAAAGTGAGTAGATTACGAATCCACTGGTCTGCCGTGGCAAAAATGGCCGAAACTGATCAATAATCGACTTGGAATAAGCTGAACTAAAATCCGATTGCCAAATATATCATAACTTGCCAAAAATAGAAAAAACTTATTCGCCTGGCAACCCACTTCATTTTGATTTTCAATGAGAAAAAGCGCAATCGATTTCTGATCTTTGGCTCGGAAAACTTATATCTTTTAAAAGTAAGCAAAATTGGCGATAACATCATAAGTGACGTAATATTTTATGTCAACTTGGCTCCCTTTTAATAGATGCAAGTAGCCCGTCACCAGATATCTGAATCGTCTGCAACCTTCTTAATTGAAAATTAAAGAGTGAGGGTTACCAAATAAAAAAAAAAATGCTCATTATCTGGCAAGTTATGGCGCATTTGGCAATTGGATTTAGTTCAACTTATTAAAAGTCGATTTTTGACCAGTTTCGGCCATTTTTGCCACGGCAGACCAGTGGATTCGTAATCTACTCACTTTTCTCCAATTTCTATAAAAAAATTCAGAATGTTGTTCGATGAGGTCAAAAAATTGCAGTCGCCTCTCAGTCTAATACTATTTGGGGAGGAAAAAGTTTCAACAATTCTGTAGCTGTGACGTTTAAGTTTAACAGAGAATTATACTCTTGATTCTAGTGGAGCTATTTATTTTGAGAAGAATTACAAATTTTTTATTGCCTGTATAGACATTTTTATCGATTGATGGTATCGGATGGAGAGTTTCTATGAATACTAAGTCAAATATCAGTGTGAGAGGTAAAACAAATCGCCTCTTCCAACCAATTGAATGACATTTAAATACTCAAACACAATTTCGGGAAAAAGAAAAATCGAAACAAAAACAAATCGCAGAGAAAATCTTACTTTTACATTTTAAAAAACAAAATCCGAAATTTTTCGAAATCTTACTATAGATATTTATTGTGGCCACTTGCCTCGCACAGTCACACTAGAAGACAAGCTGTCTCAGTAAGACTAAGAATTGGCCATTCTATTCCACAGATTCCACTTCGTGTAACAGAGAGATCAGAGGAGTTTTAGTAATTTGATATACATGGTATGGCAAAACCAGGATGTTGTATACCCTTCAGTTTCAAATTCAAGATCGTCCGAAAAAGGGGGTCATTTTCTTCCCCAAGTTGTCTAGAAAAACTAGCATCTTTTGAGGAGAAGAACCATTTTTTGTAGCAATGATTGCGATTGATTGACATCTTTTAAGAAGACATTTTTTAAAGAAATTTCGCAACAAAGCAATATTAACAAGCATGGCCACCTGCACCAGCCGCCACTGGAGATCGGAGAGTAAGGGTGTAGCAACTACTAATATTTTGAGCTGAAGGAAAACCTTAATATATTCATATAAATTTACATTAAAAATTCAAAACTATAAACATAAATAATTATTATTTAGTTGAAATGCCAAAATTTCTCCCATTACAATATTTCTCAATTTATTTTATTTTCATGAACAATTGCATTGTTTGTGTATTATTTAAATGAGGTCATACAGTTATTAATTGGTATTTGATTAGATATGAAAAACAGAGGATAATTTTTTAAATAATTTCTTTACGTCTTTACATGGTTTTTACTTGAACCTAGACTAAGCATATTTTCTTTGCTTTTTCAGGTCTTTCATAGAAATAATTACTTTAAGGAAAATATATTACACTTACCTTTCAATGCACATTTTAAAGTTAATTATTGAGTTGGTTCATTTTGAGCTTACCACCGTATCCAGCAGCGCCAGCTTGCACTTTAAAAAGAAAGAATAGGTAGGTTATACAAATATATGTATAATTTAAAAAAGTAGAAAACATACTATAGTAGCAAAAAAACTAAATGGAACTGTAAAATTGTAGTGTAACACAACTTATGGATCACATTTCGCTTGATTTTCCGTAACAGTAAATATATTATTAAAATTTGCTTTTATGGAAAAAGACAATATTAAGGCTAATTTTTTTAAACGGAAAACTTGGCCCTAGAAAAGATAAGTAAATGAAAAATAATAATAATAAATTAAATCTGGTAATAGCGTATCGACCCTAAATTATACGATTTTTGTTTTTCTAATAAATGGTAAAAATCAAGTAATTCTATAAGAAGTAGCGATATGCATATTTTAGCACAGCAACGTATAAAAAGGATAAATAAATGAAAAAGAATGCTTTTCTCAATTTATTAGTAGCTTATTGCACTTAAAAACTCGACAAATTTACTTACAAAAATTTGCAAAATTTTGACTGAAATCAATACTTGGAAAACCGTCGCTATTTTTATTCCACGCCAGAGTAGACAGTACCAACCCAAAATTCTGTGAGCTTGGCGAGAAGCCAGACAATCACATTAGGGGTGTGTTTGTTTTTTAACAAGTTTCAATAATGTTTGTATAAAACTTATTAGTGATTTTATTTCTATGAACCACTGTGTTATATATCGTACCATGAAAATTATTGGCATTGAGTTTAGTTGCCCTTTGTTTGTCAACCCAAAGAATTATCATTGAGTAGACTTCCAACTTATGAAGTAGTTTCTCAAGTGTTTTTTCAGTGAATATTACAGCTGAGCCTTGAATATAAACAGCAAGTTAGTTAGTTTTACCAGCAGTCTTACAGTATTGTTCAGTTAATAAATGCATATCATGACATTTTCGTAATCTTATGAAGTCCTTTCAGCTTGATGAAGAAAAAGTCAAGTTCAAAAAGCTGGATCAAGATTTCAAAATAATAATATTAATAAATAATCTTTTTACTTTTTGATGTCTCTGCATGTAAGTGCAAAATAACATTAGATTGCAATTACTAAAAGGTCACTGACAGTGAAGTTTATGAGTGCCCTACATCTATTATCTGTAAACGTGAAAAAGCAAGGTACTCATCATTGAACTATAATTCTTGTAACTCTAAAGAAAGCATAGCAAAGGTAAAATTAGTACCGTGAACGTCAAGGAAACACAAAAAATAACCAAAGACATAAAATAAAGTTGGCTGAACATAAAAGAACTCAGTTCACTATTGATTTATTATTGCAGCCATCTGGTTCAAAACATTCAGATACATAATTGTTCCTATTAAAAGAAATAGGCTGTGGCTCGTCTGAAAGGATTGAATATAACAACGACGAAAAATTTTAGCCTGAAATTAAGTTAGCATGGCATGTGCGGATTAAATTGAGAAATTCTTTGCTGTCAAGTCGATAGCTTTAGGATTATCAGATCGAGCAACGGCAGCTATCGCTTAAAGTGTGCTGCAAGACTTTGATGTTGTAACTTATGAAGATCTAATTCATATTGTTGACAAAAATAGAGTTAGAGTGGAAAAAAATCGCCCTGAACTTCAAATGTGGAATTTCTTATTGTGTAAAATTTCCGTTTGAAATGACACGTAGTCATATTTCATTGCAAACAGACATTTTACTCAAACAGATTTTTTTTTTAAATTTAAATATGAGTATTTTTGAATAATAAAAAAAAATATACGTGTTTTTCATATGTGTAATACGCTATTAATAAAATGTAAAATCCATTTTTTATACTTTGTCCTACAAAAATATGCCTATAGCCATTTGTTGTAGAAGAAGTTATTTGATTTGAAAAATTAGGAAAATCTTGCGTTTTTTCAAAGTTTGGGATCGATACCTTTATCGACAGATGCAAACAGAATTTTTTAGCATTTTATTTAACCGTCATAGAGATAAGTATTCCGCACTATAGCGTTTCAATAACAAGTTTTTTCGGCTTACCCTAACAGACATTCTCTGTGATACTATTTAATTATTAAAATTCCTTTTTTTTTTTTTTTTTTTTTTTTTTTTTTTAGTTTTTTTTTTATAGATATCGATTTGTTCAATTTGAGTGTTTAAAGGTATTGTAAGAGAATGATATACTTAAAATACATTATATACTTAAAACTTATTTTGAGAGTATCCATTAATATATAATTCTTTCAGAAGGCAAAACTTTTCATAAAAGCAAATGTCACGAATTTGTTCATCTAGTTGTACAACAAAATAATGGAGGTAGAAGTTAAGACTATTGTGTATTATTCAGATACAGCAGCATAGTAACTCCGTTGTACAATCGTTATTGGAACTTTTACCAAGACTGGGAGGGGAAAAAATGAGGGCTAGAATGTAGCAACCTGTCTTTAGAAATAGCAATTTCGAAATCGAAAATTAAATGCAAGATCATATTTACAATTAAGTAAAATAATATCAATCGTGTACTTAATTTGATTCGGCACTGCTTGGTCATGCATTTTTAAAATATGATTATAATACCGGGATAGCAATGAATAAGTTGCCCACTTTAGAGGGCTATAGAATGCGTTCCATTTGGTCCAAATGAGATAAAATTTGAACTAAAGATAATTCAAATAATGCGCTTCTCATTTACACATAAAAAAATAAAAAAAAATAAAAATTAAAAAAAAAAATTAGTTAGTTCCAAAATTCACCAATATATGGCGCTGTAACTGAAATGGTATTTATTTGCATGTATTAAAATTGTGAAACATCATTTGCATGACAGTGCATGCGTTTTAGTATTGTTCTTTGGATTAAAAGAAGACAATTTCTTCACGAGCATTCATTACTTATCTGCACATCATGCCTACATTGCAAGAAAAAGCGCTACTAGTAAAATTGTTCTACCAGAACCAGCAGAACTCCGCTGCAGCTCTAAAAGAATTCCGTCGTATGAAGAAGATACGAAGAGGTCTTATGTCCCCATATGCCTTACGCAAGATGATGCATAATCAACTGGGCAACTTTGTATTCTTTCAGGTAGAGGACAAAAGCGAATTCAGTCTTCCAGCGTTGAAAATGTGGCTACCGCTGTCGTTGAAGCCAGCAATCAGTGGCCGCATAGTAGTGTGAGTGTGCCAGTTTGTTCCCGTATATTGGATATGCCGTATTCCACTGTACAAAGAATCATTATGGTGGAATTTGCATTTTTATCCATACAAAATCAAGCCGGTGCACTTATTGCAAGACGGGGACAAAGACGTTCGTAAAACCTTTGCACTGCATTTCCTTGCTCGAAATGGTGATTGACGTCACTTGGCCGTGGAACATTCTGTGGACTGACGAAGCCCACTTTTGCCTCAATGGACAAGTTAACATCGACAATTGTCGAATTTGATCAGCGGAAAACCCTCACGCAATCCAGCAAAAACCCTTGCATCCTGAAAAAGTGACAGTAGGGTGTGGTTTTACGGCTGCCCTCATCATTGGGCAATATTTTTTGAAGAGATAAATGCAAAGGGAATCCATACCTGTTCCGTCACAGGTCAACCGGACCATGATATCTTGAGGAATTTTGTAATCCTACAACTTCAAGAGCGTGGATGCCTTCAGGACATCCTTTTTATGCAGAATGGCGCACTTCCTCACATTGATCGTCGTGTAAAGCAATTGCTAAGACAGCATTTCACAGGTTAGAGGCCTTATCACAGGTGTGCGAGTGATCACTGATCAGCAGTTATTTTCTACTAGAATGGCTTCCTCGTTCACCAGATATCACCCCCTGCGACTTTTGGTCTTGGGGTTTCCTTAAGAACAATATCTACAGTATAAGGTATGCATGTGTGCCAGGTCTGAAAAACAGCATTCGGCTCTATAATCTGGATATTCCGTCAGACTGAGCATATTTTTCTCCAGTGGTGGAAAATATGGTTTTGCGATTAGAGAACATTGCTGAACACAGTGGCTGCCCGTGGTCAAAAATGTGAATGCAACCGGAACAGTGGACCCCCCCCACACACACAATTATTCATGAATGGGAATTCTGTAATCTCAATTACTCAAACGCAAAGTTTCCTTTCAATATTTACTGGGCTCCTGCCATGATTCGTATAGTCTGGTGTACAAAATACGTGTTTAAAATATAAGAAATAAATTTAGCATCAAATTTAGCAACAAATCAAGCATTACTAAAAACTCGCAATTACCACAAGTTCTTTAATCAGAAACCAGTTTATTCAGTAGTTAAGTAAATGGTATCAAACACATTTCCTCGAAACGCTCACTACATGTGTGAGGTTGAAATCCAAAGTATCAATAATTAAAACAACTAATAACAATAATTTAAAATATATTGTTTGTACTTAATTAACTCGTTCTGTTTCGTATGGTACTCATGACAAGACAGTAAAGAATTACTTACAGGTTTCTGGTACATTTTATTCGAACCGTCATCTCAGCTTGAAAGGTACTCGGTAGCAAGAAAGTTCACATGGCTACTCTCTACTGACGGTTGCATTGAAGTAGAAAGAAAAAATATAAAAACAAACTCGGAAACCCACCTTAAATTCCAACCCCCACTCGCAACATAAGTAAACAGTCTGCCTGCTCATTCGTGCAATTCCCATTGACGTAAGTCTAAAGTGTCAAAAGAGGCGGGCTGTATGATTGCTACACTACTGGAGGCTTCCTTAATTAAATCATGCTAAATGTCAGAATGAAAACAACTTATGACAGCTCCATATTTCAAAATTATTCAATTATAAGTTTTAGTAAGAAGTAACAAGAAACCACATGTATAAACTTATTACTTAAACTATTTCCATTTGGTGGAGAAAATTCTAGGAAATGCTTGTTTTTCTCCAATCTACACGAGCAATCTACAATCTCATACACGAGCCAATCAGTTAATCGAATTGAATTCTCAAGGGCAGCCAAAGTCGGAAAAGTGCGAACTGGCTGTCGCGCTACACATTACGTGGAGGAAAAGGCCCTATTGGGTTCCATTGGATACCATGACAAGGTCGCAGCCGAAACGCGTTTCAGGAACACACTTCTGCTGTTCGGAGGAAGATCTCGTTTGATTGGAAGCGTTTTTTTTCTTCTTTTCTCGCGGATTGAGAATTGAGGGAAGAAGTTTGTTGTTTATCAGATTTCCTTGCACTTACCGTAGAAAATGGATTTTCATTTTAGAAAACTTTAAAATATATCATTTTAGTTTTGGACAAATAAATTTAGATGCAGCCAGGCTGTACTGGCTGTAATGCACGAACCGGCACTGGCTGAGCATGAAGGGGGACAGATTGAGTAGTTTCAATCAACTTTTTAATATTACTTAACATTTATAAACCATATTAAATGTTTTTATGTATATTACAACGCCATCTATTAGGGAATTTCGGTACTAATGTATTTTTTTTTTAATAAACGTGAAGCTCATTATTTGAATTATCTGTAGTTCAAATATTATCTCATTCAGACCAATAGAACTCATTTTAGAGCTCTCTAAAATGGGCAACTTATTTCTTCCTAACCCTGTATTATGTAGAATTGTACTGCTCAAATAGTTAAAAAATTTTGACGCATAATTAACTTGAAAAAAATTATGTTGCAACTATCGATGGTTGCAACTTACTTCACCTTCCAGTCAACACAAAGCATCTATTTTTTTTACAATGTTCTTATACTACGACGAAATTCATTTGCTGTATATACGCTTCGAAATAGATTACGAAATGAATTCGTTGCCAAATCAGTTGTGTTGATGTTAAATGTTTTACATTATTACTGTGTAGGAAAAGAAGTTAACTTGAAACTATCCCTACTTACAAACGTAACCATTCTGCAATGAAAGTATGGCTGCGAAAGTATTTTTTTCGAGCCGACCTACTCTGGCTTATTTTTATTTTAGTATTTAACAGAATAGTAAAGAAAGAAATCTAAATTTGTAAAATGTCAACATCTAAAATCCAGATTCCAAATAAAAATGCTTAATCGAGCACCAGTCATTATTTTTGAATTATTTGATTTATTAAATATACTGCTTTTGCACCTTCAAGTTAACTCTGGAAAACTAATCACTTACTTTGCTGACTTCCCATAGCGGCCCCACCGGCACCTAAATGCAAAAGATCAATAATGAAAAACTATACAAACTTATACACCTAACTATTGATATTCAATTATATATAATTAAATTTTTAACTGGTGCATATATATTATAATTTAAGTTTATATTGTTTTATCGGTTCATCCAGTATTTTCTATACCTAAAAATACCTGTTATTGGCTGTTTTAATCGTGAAGCACTAAATAAGGGAACTTTGAAAAGCAATGTTTTGTAAACATACTGTAAAAAATTTTGTCACGAGGAGATTTCCTGAACAATCCAGACTAAACGATTTTGGTAATAGTACAGGAAAAATACGATATTTGAAAAACAAAATTCGTTCATTCTTGAAACTTCGGTCATAACATATTTTTGGCAGTAGAATACAAGATCCGATGAGTCCCCAATATTTTAAGGGGTGGCACTGTTTTTGAGGGAGGGGGGGGGGGGGGGGGGGTAAATTCTCTCCAAAATTAAACTTTTCGACATCGCTTTTTATGCATTTTTTGTGCTGAAACGAATGAAATAACTTTCAGATTAATCGGAACACTAATTTATTACGATATAATGGGTTTTATGGTTAAAATATTCAAAAATCCACATAAAACACCAACATAAATTTTATTGTACAAAAAGGCTATAATTTACAAATAATTATTACTTTTTATCATCTTACTCACATAAACTATCAACATAAGAGTCAGTTTCTGAATTTATTTCATAATGGATGCAAAACTGTCCAAGATCATCATTGTCAAAGTCATCCATTTCACAATTACTGCTGGTCATTCCTTCATAGTTTTTGCAGAAAGTAGAACAAAACGCACACCAATTTTGACGCAGCCGCAATATTAGGTTGAACAATATCCTTTACATGTACAAGAAATAAGTTTGAGTATTGCATCATTGGCAAAAGTTGTTTTTTCAGGCTGTAGTTTACCCTCTCGATGAATCCAGTCCCAATCTTCTGGAAGTAGATGGTAGCTGAGACATTTCTGTAATTGGTAGTACACTCCATATGAGTGCAGAGCTGTACTTAAGGGAGTGGGAGGTAATGGAATCCAATCTGGCTGTCTTCTTCTGAAGTGACCTCTGGAAAAAACTGTTGTGAAGTTGATCAAGGTTGCGATCCTTTGCTTCATACGAAAGAATAAAAAAAAAAAAAAAAAAACGCTCTCCAACTCCGATAGGCATTTGATTTGGTGAATATTCTGATACAGTCCATTAATATGCTATTAGTTTGAAACAACTTAAAAACTGTTTTTCTCTTTTCTATGGATTGAGTTTGTGGCATCGCATCTACTGATATCGCCTCTATGGACAAGGAGAATGTAGTTTTCAACATTCGGATGTGAATGGTGTAAGTTTTTTGAGTGATAAATTTGTATTGTAACACGTCCTGTTTTCAGCTTCAATAGCAATATAAGTTGCTCCTCAGAGGCAATCATTATGATTAAGACATGCTTAGGGATTAAACCTTGGCGCTGATGATAATAGGCTGAAATTTGGCAGATTTCTCTAAGGCTGTTCGAAGAGTAAGAATCTATGCCTCACCAACAAACCTGTTTCATTTCAATATTGTTGCTTTGAAGAACAAATGTGAGCATCTTGATCAACTGTTTTTTATTCTGTGAATTTTGATAGAAACAGTAACATGAGTATCAACAGTATATTGTTGATTACTTTTTCATTTATTCGTATCAAGGGATTTACTGCAGCAAGGTATCGCACATTATCGCTTCTTTTCATTTTTATTTTTCCATATTATTTCCTTACGAATTGTGACATAATCTTCTGACCAATACCTTTTGATACATGACAGTTAATCAAGTCTATACAAGTGAGGACTATCCCAAGAGATACTACAACCGTAGCTGAATTAGAAAAAGGATTATTTAATTTTGACCATTTCTGTATTTTTGTAATGCAATTGTTGTGTCTTTCCACACAAGTTTCCCAAGCATCTACATGTTGTAAAATATGTAATGTCTAAAAAATCTTCAAGGGCTCGAGTAATGTGTGACATTACCGGTTTCCTTAGAACATGTGAACTCATGATATCCTCAGTGAACCCTCTTTGAACAATAACTCTCACAACTTTGAACTCTCGATTAACAGTTTGATCAATGACCATATCCTGTGAAATACCACTGAAAATATGTTTGGTTATCCTGATAGTGAAATATCCCTTTGTAAACTTTTGATAGTCAGATTGAAACATATGTTTTTGCAATTGAGGAGACATTTGCTGCAGATAAATAAGACATTCTTTTGAATAGTGAATGCGTCTCTTTGCAGTAAAATATGGAACCATATGTTTGACAGTCGCCAAATGCTTCTCACAATCACCAGTTCTTTCTGATTCTATGAATTTTCTTATCAGTGTTACCATTTCAAGGTACTGGATTCACAACTTAACTGTGGAACTTCTCTGCTTGATACGTTCTAAAACTTTCCACTCTCTTTTTGTTAGATTTATAATGGTAGGATCCAATGAAATTGTTTCTCCCCTTGTTATGATAGAATTTTTGAAATCCTCTATCACTCCTTTCACTGCACGCCTCACCTGTTCATTCATGTACATGATATGTCCTTCAGATATAAATTATACTGAACTATAACCAACAAAATGTGTGCTCTGACAGCATGAGAACAAGCGCTCCCTGAAAGTATATGTGTTGTAGTATTTTTAGCGTACACAACAGACAGCAACTCTTGTAGCCCAGAATCCACCATTATGTATCCGATTTAACTAAGGAAGGGCAATAGTCAATAAAATACTCATATTCTCACCACAATTTTCTGCAGTAATGATTCCGGTGGGAGTGATAGAGTTAATACCAATTAATAGTTATCCAATACCATCACTAAAGCTGTATATACAGTTTCAAGAGCTGAAGGTTGGTTGGTTGTATTCAGATTATCTGGCGCCGTCAGCAACACGAGGGCTATAATGCGCCGAAACATTCGTCATTAGACAAGCCAACATACATTTACAAACACCCATGCCAACATGGGACTCGAACCCGCAACCTCGCGGTCTAGAAGCAAGCACGCTAACCACTATACCGTTTGGTCGGCTTCAAGAGCTGAAGGAGGTGCCATAACAAAAGGTAGAGTGATAATGCTAGATTTATCACTCTATTGATTGCCTATTGTTGTTTTAGAAAACTTGTGCCAACCGGGAATATTTTCAATTTTTCACCATTTTATGATTGTCCAAGCTACAGTATAAGGGGAAGGAGTGTAATAATTTACTTTGATTAGGAAAAGCTTAATTAAGACGAAAAATTAGAACTTGTGGATTGATTACTTGTGGAACTTGCCAGCATTTTAAAGGCTATTTGCTTGACGAGAACAATTCCCTTATTTTCAGTATTGATATTGTTTGTAGCTGTTGTTTAGTAATTCGAGCATTGAAATTCAAAATTGAATGATCAGGTGTCACACATTGTATGCCTTAATTGATCAGAAAAGTTTCCTATAAAAAATTACCAATAGAGAAACTAATTTTAGTTCTTACTCAATAAAATTCCTTCAATGCATTTTGCTTAATCAATTTAATAATTTTCAAATATTTTATCCACAAAACTTATTATATCTCAAAAAGAAGTGTTCCAATTTTTCTGAAAGTTATTTCATTCGATTCAGCTAAAAAAATGCTTAAAAAACGATATCTCATTCGACCAATATTTCACAGTTTACTTTTGGGTGAATTCCCCCCCCCCCCCCCTTTAAAATTATGTTCCATCCCTTAAAATTTTGGGAACTCGTCGGATCTCGTATTCTACTACCAAAAAGATGTTATGACCAAAGTTTCAAGAATGAACGAATTTTGTTTTTTAACTGTCCATTTTTGGGCTATTTTTCCTGTACCATAATGAAAACGCAATGGGAAACATTTCGAAATTTTTTGTCGAACTCGCACTTCGCCAACATTTTTTGGCCTGTATTATCGCTGCAAACAAATAATTCCAATAAAATAGAATTTTAAAAATAAATTTGTACAGTATCTTTGTTTAGTTTTATCAAGAATTAGCAATTGAATCGGCTAAGTATATTTACTCTCATTTAAAACATAGATGTAGAATCCTAAAAATATATCGTTTGTCATACAAATCCGCAACTTACGTCAGTGGAGCTTTTGGGCTAGTTTAGAGAAATTACCAAACGCAAAAAGCTATATATATATATTGATATCGAGGGCCACAAATCAAAGTTTCTATTAAGTGAAATAATACAATATATATTTAGTAGGTATGAAATTTAAAAATTTTCATTAAAAATCCAATTTGTATTTTAAAATATTCTCTACCATATGATGTCTGTGCAATTTTTAAATTTCCATTGTTAGAAGTGGGGCTTTAAGCAAAATTTAAAAAGATGTATTAAAAACTGTATAATTTGTTCTGTTTGTTTTCTGTCAGAAACTCTAAATTTTGTCGGCTAAGTATATTTACTTTTAGTCCAAGAGATGACAGGAAGTTTAAGTACCCCACCTAACATCAATCTGAATTTCTTAGAAAGTGGAGAAATGTGAGTAGATCATGAATCTACTGATTTGTTCCTAAACTAATTAAAAATCGACTTTAAATGAGTGGAACTAAATCTGATTGCCAAATGTGTCATAACTTGCCAAATAATGAGCATTCTTTTTTAATTGGTAACCCCACTGCTCTTGAATTTTCAATGAGGAAGAGTGCAGACGATATTTATTCTCTGGCAAAAAAAAATTCTTCTATCTTTTAAAAGGTGAGCCAAGTTGACAATAAATGTTACACCACAAAAGACTTATTATTTCTTGTCACCTTTGCTTGCATTGTGAAGATGAAAGATCTTCGCTCCAGAAAAAACAAATCACCAGCAAACTTGGTTTCTCTCCGGCTCGACGGACCACAAATGTTTTATTGTTCTTGAGTGGACTGTAAGTTTTATGGTTATTTTGTGTGCGTTGGAAGAATGCAAGACTAATAGTCTTTCGGTTCAGGTTTATTGCACCCCGAACGTCTTGTTCCTATCGTGGCTAAACATCCTTCTCTCACTTTTTACAAGTGTTTTACAAGTCGCCCACAGAGGGCGTTGGTTTTGCATTATTCTTCACGAACATGTTCAACCGGCTGGAACAAAACTTCTTAATTGAAAATTAAACAGTGATGGGTTACCAGACAAAAAGAGGATGGTCATTTCATGCGAAGTTGTGTCATAATTGGCAATCGTATTTAATTTAATACATACAAAGTTGATATTTGAATAGTTTCGGCCATTTTTGACCCGGCATACCAGTGGATTCATTTCTCATATAATAAAAAAAAATCAGAATGACGTTTGATGACGTACCTGTACTTGCATTCGCTATCTCAGTCTATCTCTTTTAAAGCACCGCTGTAGAATCTTAGGAATTAGACATATGGTTTGCTATAGAAATTCGTAACTTTTGTAAGGGGAGCCTTTGGGGTAAATCATTGATATAGATAAGCAACTGGATAGACTGCTTAACGCTGGGAAAAAGAAGTCGTTGCCAAATGCAATTGGTGGGATAAAAAATACGGATTGCCGAGGATTGAAAATAAAATTTTGGGTTGTACACAGCAGAAATGTCAATAGTAGACATTAATTAGTAATAATGTGCAATAAAATATAAACTCTAACTCTTTACAAGGTTTTTCGCATTCCCATCCAACTATAAAAGTGAACTGTGACTGGTTAATCTTCCCACCAGTTTCGCGATCCCCGGCGCGTTTTTCTCTCTTCATTGACAATGGAGCAGTCTATCCAGTTGTTTATCTATATCGACGGGGTAAATTTGAGAAGTTACCGAGTGAAAAAACTACACTTATCCTATTTTCGATTGTAATATATTCGGTGACTACTTAATATGGTTGCATAATTTTTAGAACTTGTGTTTTAGACTTGAAATCTGCCCTTGAAAACCTTGAATTTTTTAACAGTATAATAGAAACAATTTATAATTTTGGTATCCCATCTTGTTCAGGTTTTAAATTAAATAATATAATTAACTAATAGAAATTTTATCGTAGATGTAAACATAATAAGATGTTTTAAGCTTACCATATGCACCTCCTGCCGCAGAACCTTGCACTACAAAGATATTACAGTTAGAAAAATTATACTAAAATAATGCCGCATACACTACATTCTTAAAAGATACAGTCATCATCATAAGTGAACGCACACGTTTAAACTTCAAAAATTTAATATTTAAATGCTCACTTTGCGCATTTATTAATGTTGGCAACTCCAATCAATGAATTTCTTCTGAAACTATGTCATTTTAATACCAAGACTATGCAATATTTAAGCTACATTCTTTATTATACTACATACTACTATTATACTACATTCTTAAAAGAAACAGTCATCATCATAAGTAAACGCACACGTTTAAACTTCAAAAATTTAATATTTAAATGCTCACTTTGCGCATTTATTAATGTTGGCAAATCCAATCAATGAATTTCTTCTGAAAATATGTCATTTTAATACCAAGACTATGCAATATTTAAGCTACATTCTTTATTATACTACATACTACTATTATACTACATTCTTAAAAGAAACAGTCATCATCATAAGTAAACGCACACGTTTAAACTTCAAAAATTTAATATTTAAATGCTCACTTTGCGCATTTATTAATGTTGGCAAATCCAATCAATGAATTTCTTCTGAAAATATGTCATTTTAACACCAAGACTATGTAATATTTAAGCTCGTAGCGTGAGGGAGAGTACTTTTTCACACTAGTGCACTATAAAGTGTTATTTCTGCCACGATTTCTGATTAAGAAAAGTTAAATTTTTTGCGCTTTGTTAAAAAAAAGTATTATTTATAAGGATTGGTATTGTTTTTCGCTAGCCAATTGTAAGAATAACTAAAATCTGAGACTTGACTTTTATTGTTGACACATTCTGAGGATTATTTTTCCATTAGCCACAAACTGGACAAGCAGGAAACGCCAGCTTATTATAGAACAAAATTAAAGTAGTTGAAACTGAATATTAGTAGTTGAGTTTGAATATTTGATTCATTTTATTACAGTAATTATGCCAGTAATTATGATATAGATTTACTTTATACATATGCATTGTACCAACAATTTGGTGACGCTGGGCTCATTCGATTTTAAGTTACTTCAAGTTACATCTTCCTAAATTTAACTCGTAGGTCATGTTTTTATTTGTTTCAGGAGTTACATCTATTGAGCCATAATGATATTTTCGAACTGCTGTGGCTAAAGTAGCACACTGCTATTGAAATGCAATAGCATATCATTCACTTTTTCACCACCGGCAGTACTATATTACCAATAATGTCTGTTTACTGACATAAAAGTGAAATTAATTTTAGCATGTAAACATAAATTTCAAACGAAAACACTTGTAGTCTTGTAACTGCTATTTTAGTTGTAAAAAAATCTCAAATCCTAGGATAAGAATTTCCATTGTGATACAAATTTACTTTATACATATGCATTGTACAGTACCCAAAAAAACCCAACAGAATGATGGCTATATCTTCGGTTCTAATTATCGTAGAATCTTACGGTTTGCACCAAAATGATTTGCATACGATTTTCTATATATCTGATGCAATTTCTTTTTCTTGAGGGACCATTTACTAAGTAAAAGTAACGCTATCTTCAAAAATTTCAATACGAACCCTTGTTTTTTATCATTTCATTCGATTCAGAATACATCATTTACTCTATATACCAAATTTCAATGCATTATGTTGAAAAACACGTCACTTATGAGCGAAAATGTTTCGACCATTTTTTGACCGATCTTCAGGGAAAATTTCCATAAAACGAAAGGTATTTTTAAGGTTCTACTTCCGAGAGGGAGAAATCGAACGGTCAATGAGGCGTTTCACGACTATATAAAAGAAATATTCTAAAATTGCATAGAAACTACTTGGATTTATAGTGACATGTTTAAGATTAATACAAAAATAGCAAGTAAACGCATAAGTAACATAATTTATTTACAACGTTAAAGATGTGCATTCTTCACACGAAATAAATAAAATATCGAAAACTGTAATTGCAGAAGTATAACGTATATTACTGATAATTAGATAATTAATAAATATAAAATGTAGGCATTAGTAAACAGTATTCCGCAAAGTGTGTTTATTTTACAGAAACATTTCACTGTAAACAAAAATGTAACTTGATCGTTGAAATTATTTATAAAATGAAAAAATCACCTGATTCAGTAAAATTTTTAAAGGATAACTTATTGAAATTGCTTAAAAAATGTGGTTTTAAATAAATGTAATTTAAGGAAGTAAATTTTTTTTTAAAAAAGGACACTGTTGAAAACCACACAAAACATATGTTCCACGATTCCAAACACGTTAGACAGATTAAAAATATACATACAAAAAATAAAACTGCTTTGTTTGTATAAAATAATATATTTTTTTTTGTAATCTCAAGAAATTCTGTTCCGATTCACCCCGCTGTTCCTATTCACCCTATTTTACGATAATTGAACGTTGTGCAATTTTCCACACCTCTAGTTTACCTTGAATTAATCTTTGATAGTTTTCAAAAGTCGTCTGCTATACGGTTCCTTAAAGTGAGCGTTTTTTACATTTTCGCTAAAAAATCGAGAACTAAAATTCAAAATGAAAAGAAAAAAATTGTGGTGGGGTTTCAGACCATGGTGAATCTAATGAAAGCAAAAAAAAAAATATATGTTTCTATTCAAAAAAATTTTAAAATTGTTTTAGTAATTAATAATTAATTATTAAAAAAGAAATTGATGCAAAAGTTGATGGCTATTTATGTTTAGCCATTTACAAACTATCTTTTGAAAAAAAAATTACTGAAATATATCAATTATTTAAGTATTTATGGCCAAAAAACCAACTTTTTCATTTAACATTAATTTATCATTTTCGTTTTATCATTTAAATTACAAACCATTCATTAGAAAATTACGAATTTTTGTATTTCACATTCTTTTTTAATGCTGAATCCAAATATGGAATAATATTATGAGGTTGCTATTGAACTTTTTAAAGTTTGGTTCTGTTTTAATTTGCAGATGACACCTCATGATAAAAAAAACTACATACAATTATTAAAAACCTTCCACGATTTACAACGGTACCTTTTTTTGTTATTTCAACAGTTAGAACAAAAGATATAGTCATCGTTCTGATTTTTTTTTTGGGTACTGTACCAGCAATTGGATGACGCTGGGCTCATTCGTTTTTAAGTTACTTTAAGTTGCTTCTTCATAAATTTAACTCGTAGGTCATGTTTGTTTCAGCTGTATATTTTGTTCGGAATATCTTATTATGTAGTTTAGTGGTTTATATTTTAAGAGGGATTGTTGTCCTATCTCTGCCTCATGGACTTTATTCGCAGTTTTTTTGGCCCCGATATCTCCCAAAGTATTGTTTTTCCCATAAGAATATATTTGTGCTTCAACATTTAATTTTTTTACTTGATACAACAAGAGTAATGAAGGGCCAATAACTAAATATTGGAACCGCACATTACTGTATGTCTTCCTACTATACGTAAAAAAAGATTTTAAAATCAAGTTTCTAAAAGCTTTCGAAAAATATCAACCCTTTCAGTCACAATTATTTATTTTTCATTTTAAAAAATCTGAAATTTATAAAATATACTCATTTGGTATCCAGAATAACAGGGTTAAAAGCATTTTTTTTTTTTTTTTTAAATTTTTAATTAAAATTATGAATGATTCCAAATGGCATCATTGGGCATCATGAGGTATCGAACAAGTCTAAGCGATTTCGCTTCGGTACTTCAAAATATATCAAATAATATTATCAATCTTCTATTTAGTCGTAAATATATCTTCAACTAGTGAATACTGATAGAAAAAAGTAGCAATAACGTGGTAATAACAGTACGAATTTAAAATAAACAATATATCCGGGAAAAGTTGTTGAGTTGTACTCAACTCCCACTGATGCCAAATGGAATCGTCACTTTTCAATCATAACAAATGTTAAAATTTTAAAATAAATATCAGTTAAAAATGGTTAATATACAATTTTTAAATATTAAAGAAAATAATATCAACATATTTAAAACAGTTAATTAATTTAAATTATTTAAAAAAATTAATTAATTTCGTCATCTTTTTCGTAATTGATTAAACAGAAACAAACCTCATTTCATTCACCAACCAAAACCCTTGCACCCATATATTAGTGAAAAAGAAAAACATATTTGGGCAGAGAATAGTTTGATGATTGTAGAAACATTGATTCGGATTCAATGGGAGTATTATTTAAGGAGGGGGGGGGGGGGGGGGGAAAGGAAAAAAACATAAATGTTATGATTCCAATTGGCGTCACTGGAACTGAAAGGGTTTATAATAGAGGTCGGCGATATACCGAAACTACGATATTTTTATCGATATTTCTAAAATTTTTATAGATATTAAAAATATCGATAAAAGTCACCGATATATCGATATTTTCAAACATTTTTAGTTTTTTGATAATCGTTTTGTAATTTCATGTCAAAAACTTCAAAACTAAAGTTTGAACTTGGCTGAGAGAGTTAAAATGACACCAATATCCAATATTTTCCATGCACTTAACATCTATTGAAAATTACTTAATTTTTTTTTAAATTTATATATATATATATATACTTTGTAATACATCCATTTCAATTGAAAAAGTAGTTACCTTACAAAAAAGCAATCATGAAAAGTAGAAATTTGCCCCAAAAAACTTTGTTTCTGGCAAAATTTAAAATCAAATCAAAATAAAAATATATCATGTATCGATATATCGATATTTTATCGATAATTTTTTCTATTCAAAGATATAGTATCGATATTTATTTTATTCGATATTTCCGACCTTTAGTTAATAATAATAAAATCATTAAATCAAAATACATAGTCAATAAAAAATAATGAAATTTTCTCTTCAAATTTTGTTAAAGACTGATTATTGTTGTCGTACCTGGTATAGAAAGCAATATCTATACCTCAACTATGGTACTTATGATAGTGTATATCTAATGTACACATAAGTTTTAAAGTAACATTTTGGAAGATATAGTGTCCACAAAAAAAAAAGAAACCTTAAAGTCTGTGGGTCAGAATTTGATTGATGAACCATCGGATCGTTTTTTTTTCTTCTTTAAATTGAATTTGTTCATACATGTTTCTATATTTAAATAAATATAATAATCTCATAAATCAAAGTTTCTTGTGGAAATTCATGAAAACTTTCTACTTACTTTGCTGTCCCTGCATACCGGCTCCACCTCCTAAACACGGAAGATATCAATAATACCAAAAAAATTATTTTAGTTCAAACACGTAAAAATTATTTATAACAAGATTTAATGCATGTGTGTTCATTATCGACTAATTTTAGCGCGACAGTTTTTTCGCCGAGATGTAGTGAATGTGATTCCGTGGCAGTGAGTTTTCAATCTGTCCCCATCACAAATTATGTATAAAAAATAAACATATTTTACAGATTACTTTTATGAGGGTATTTTGAGAAATAAATGCTATATATTTGGTTAAATTATCTATTGAAATAATTAATAAATTAACAAAAATAGTTTAAAAAATCAGTTCGCCACTCTCTGCTAACCGTCTTGCGACCAAGACCCGTTAACAAGACACTTTGTCTCCCTTGTTAACTGTCAATAGTGCACACATGGCCATAGAAAAGGCTGGTTAAATTTCCATCGATATAATTGGGGCGTTTAAACAAAATTTTAAAATATTAATTAAAAGCTGTCATTTTTATTTATTTATTTCCTGTCAGGAATACAGAATTAAGTCGGTCCCTTTTACGCTGTAGAATCCTAGAAATTAAACATATCGTTTGCTATTCAAATCCGCAACTTTTGCAAGTGGAGCTTTTGGGCTAGTTTAGAGAAGTTACCAAACGCAAAAGCTACACTAACGCTATACTCGATCGTAACGTATTCGATTACTACTTTATATGGTTGCATAATTTTTAGCATTTGAACTTTTGAGTTGAATTTTCCCCTTGAAAACTTTCAAATTTTTAACTGTTTAATAGGAACAATTTATAATTTTGAAATCCCATATTGTTCAGGTTTTATTTAAATATAATTAAGCAAAAGAAATTTTATCGTAGATGTAAACAAATAAGATTTTTGAAGCTTACCATATCCATATCCACCACCCGAACCACCTTGCACTGCAAAGATCTTACAGTTAAAAAAATTATACTAAGTTATTGTCGCATACACTATATTCTAAAATATACAGTCAGCGGCAAAAGGTAAGATACATCTCAATATACAAAATTTAAGTATTAAAATGCACACAAATTAGCACCAATATTATTTTGTTGCCGTGTAATTGCCACTTAATATTTTACATTGTAACTCATCGTGTTCCTTGTAACTCACCATGCCTGTTGTTAAGTTTATGTTAAGTTTTTTGTTAAGTTCTCCCTTTGCCTGTGTGCAATTTTTCCTCACTGTATATTCACATACGATGTAAATTCCCCTCAATGTAAAACTCCATTTTGATAAAGTGGTAAAGCGCCCTCGGGCCGGCACCATGCAATAAAATGATTATTCAAGTAAGTATCATAATCGCTACAAAACAAAGTTCTGAGAGGTTTTGTAGACGCCTCTAGATTTGTTAGGAACGACCTTATCCACAGGGATTTAAGAGTACCAGCAGTAGCTGAACACTTAGCTAGTTTAAATATTACACTCTCTAGGAAGGCTCTTAAAGCTGACCCTGTAATTAGCAACTGTTTCGACTATGAGATAGTAAAGGAAGATGCAGAGTACCGCCCGTACGCTGCATTCTGCTTGTCAGATGCCACTCTAGCCAAAAAATTCAATTAATTAGTTAGACTTTTCTAATTTGCTCTTGTACATAGTTATTCCCCAGTTACCTGGAGTTTAAAATATTTAACCTGCGCTGCGTATTTTATTGCCCTTTTTACTTATACAGCTTGTTTTCATAGCTTTTGACTCATTTTACTGTACATAGTTTTTCCCCAGTTTCGGAAAGAAAAAAAAAGAAGAAAAAAAATATTTAACCGCTTCTTATTAAGTGCATTTTTTTGTATTGTATGTTTGTTTTTGTCCCGTCCGTCCGCTTTTTTATTTAATTGTTTAATGTGCCATTCATATTTACCCCACTGAATTACCGCCCTTCGGGCTCCATTTCGATAGGTGGAACAGTGCCTCCGGGCTGGCTCCACCATAAAACCATTATTATAGTTATAGTTTTAGTCCAGAGTTTATTTTACGAGTTCGTATTCATAAATTAAATATTTGCCGAGGTTGATTGAAGTCATCTTTTTTAAGTTATTTAATTTTAAAATCACTTAGTCTTTCGCCGGAGATCTTGTATTTGAACTAATCAATTATCTTTTTACACTGGAAATGTCTTTCGTTATTTTGACAGCACTAATGCTCTGGCATTGGTTAACATTCCCAAAAACTGTGTGTGCCTTCATATTTGATAATTTCTTTGGTTACCTTGAATGTGGCCACATTTGACTAGTTCCAGTCACACGATGTCTTGTGATGACACTTAGAACTGTCAAGTGACTGTTTCTTAATTTTCTCAAGAACTTACCTTCATTTTGTAACTGCGCGATAAGTTACGTGTTCCCTAACTAATTTCTCTTTGAAATGTTACCATAATTCTAAAAAATATTAAGTGAAATTTTATTTTAGATAATCTAAACCTTCAGAAAATCTCATTTACTTTAGTATTAAAACACAATTTAAAACAAAATCAATCGAGAAGAAAATATGTACTGTATACGATCCCTTTGGTTTGCAAATACCTATCATTTGTAACTAAAACATAAGTAGCGTTTTTACAAATTTCAGGATTAAATTTTCGTTTGTAGTTACATTCTTGATTTATTTGATCTATAAATTAATTTACTCATACGATTCTCTAACCAACTGATTTTACCGAAGTATTCATATGATTTTATAGATTGATAAATGTGGAGTATGTGTGGAGAGCTGGGGCGCACCACTTGAGAACCCCTCGTGGCGACTCCTAGCGGCAGAGAGAGGTATTCCTCATTCTGATGAGAGAGACAGATAGCTGAATATTCTCGATGTGACTATACGTAAGAATGGCTCTTGTGCCAAATGTAGCATGAAGTATGAGCAGTAAGGAGTTATTAAAGCTGGATTCTACACTCAGCAAGTGTCCCTTCTCTGAGCGTCTACTCCCACATAAATTTGAATGATTTAAGGGATTAATATATTTGATAAAGGTGTTTTTTTTATAAAAAAAAAAGTTATGGGGTAATTGGTTGGGCTATTACTTGAATTAGTAATTGAATTGTTGTTTTATTTAAGTGATTTAATCGACTGGAATCATCGAATGATTAATAGAATTACATGAATTTAAAGTCTTACTTTGTTGTCCTTGCATTCCAGCACCTGTATACGAGAAACAAATAGGCTTCCTCATCAAATTACAAATGCAAATATAACTTTGATAGTATAAAAATGTGATATAGAATTTAAATATGCAGAGGCAAAGGGTATATCAAATTCTCTCTTTCATAAGGTGAAACTGTAAAAATTAAAAAATTAGAAAACGACAGATTTTAAAATGCTTTAAAAAAAAAAAAAAAAAAAAAAAAAAAAGAGAGAGAGAGAGCTGCTTTGACCACCTAACGGCACTTAAGAAAATTAGGTGTTAAGTTGGAAATAGCAGTGTTAAAATAAAATTATATAGATTAAATAATAAAAGTTTTATAAGTATAAATTTAGTGGATTAAATTCAAATGAAAGACAGTTTCAATATGAAAATTCTAGTGACATTACAATACTATTCAATTCACAATACAATAACATAAATTAAACTACTTACCACCAGCGTATCTCTTTTTTCTTGATCCTGAAAGAATAAAAATACTTAATTATGCTCCTTCAATATATTTGGTAAAACTTTGGTTCTGTATCTTGAAAAGAAGCAGCTAACTTAAAAGGAATTAAAATAAATAAAATATGTTCTTCAAATATATGAACAATATCTATCTGAATTAAGGGTATGGAACAACGCACAACTTTCCATTATACTATACTGTTTGTCTTTGCATTTATACTTAACATGAATTGATGTAATTTAACGAGTTATTATTTTTATATTTTCATTAACTAATTTTTTTTTTTTAGTTTGGTGAAATGTGTGGTGATAAATATTGCATCAGCGCAAAAGAAAGAAAACATCGCCAAATTGACGAACATTATTTCAATATTCCATCCAGTTAATTGAAACGGAGCTCCTTAAACTCATCACCACCACTGCGTATTTTTTAAAAAATCGTATATATAATATATATATATATATATATATATATATATATATTTTTTTTTTTTTTTTTTTGCAAAAGCAGTGCTTTCTTTTTCTTTTTCCTTATAATCAAAAGAAAAATATTTTTGAAAAAGTCTCCATTAAATAATTTTTTAGTTTTTATTTTCAGAACGCTCGAAGTTATCGACGGACGATCTAATACTATCATAGAATTCTGTAACTTTCAATTAAACGTATTCCAAGTAACTTAAAAACGCTCATTTCAATGAATATATTAACCCTGTTTATTTTTGTCTCAAGGCACATTAATGGATCAATAACAGTTGAAAAAAATTTCATGTGCTCAATACAGAGTTATACAAAATTGTGCACTTCCAAGAGCTTCGATAGAAATATCTTCAGGAAGGTGCATAGGGCGATTGAAGAAAATTACATATATTGTTCAAATCATGAGTTTTAACCGTTTGACGGTCATGCACGTATATATACGTCTTAGGATCCCCAGTTTTTCTAGCAATACACAACATTTTTAAGTTTATAAATAAAATTTAAAATAAGATATATTTTAGATATTTTTATTAGGATGATAGTCTATAATCTATCTAAAACAAAATAAATAAAAAATGATTTAAAAAAATTCTGTATTTGAATTAGAAATATAATTAAAAAATTATTGCAGGGAAAACAACTGGGGAATTTCTCTCATTCCCATGACCGTCAGTGGGAAGAAAAGTTGTACTTCTGGATTATTTGTTGGTTAAAAATGTTGCTGTAATTTTTGTTTATACAAATTGAAAATTTATAACTATCTTACCGGCAAACGGTTTTTCCATGAATTCTGACTTGCCACCACCTTCTTTAAGTAAGGTTTCAAGAAATGTTACCCAACGATTGTTTTTATTTCAAAGTAACTTTAATTTACTTTGAATCTGATTTCACCTCGTCTCGCTTCGGTGACTTATCAGTTGTATATGAAATATATCATTTCCCATCTTTTGGACCAGTACTGTTCGTCATTTGACAGTTGTATGAAAGAACATATTTGCATGTTTATTATATTTTTTTCATGTGTGCCTATCAAGAATATTGAGCCCGAACTCAGTTGTCGATTGCGCTCTACGGAAGGTTAATTTAAATATACATGTTTATTGTTTAAGCCTACAAAGGTAAAGCTTTTCAAAGGTTATGCCATGTACATGGTTATCAGCCTACACACACACACTAATAAACTGATAAGCTTTTCAAAGGTTATTCCATGTACTTGGTTATCAAAATCTGGAAATTGATATTTTTTTTTGTATTGAAATGTATCCCCTCAACGGATTGTTGTATTGGTAAACGTCTATAGATAAACTTTGAAATAAAAATTAATACAAATCTACAAATAGAACCATCAACTTTTCTTATCCTGTTATAAGCTTTAATTATTTCGCATTTTACATCTTAGCATCCCCCGACAACAGTGCGATACAGGACATGTGCGAGTTTTTATTGAGGCTCGAAGTCTTAAAATGTGCATCTTTAAATATTTATTGAAATTATACTGATAAAAGATTAATATTTACTACAGTATTGCAACTCACTGATCATACCATATAATTTAAATTTTAGCACTTACCAAAGCTAACCTTTACTCCTTGCGCTGCAAAATTCAAAAATTAATTATTTTTTTTAACATATATAATTATCATAACGTTATTACTAAGAAAACTTGGACCCATGGATCTCAGACTATCTTAAACATAGATTTATTAGAGTTAAGTTCAATCGAACCCTCTCTGATATTTACCAACTTAGCCAGGGTGTCCCACAGGGAACAGTCCTCAGCCCAACTCTCTTCACTTTATATATAGCCGGAATTGAGAAAACAGTTTCCCCAGGAACTCATATCGGAATGTTTGCAGATGATATTGCTCTTTGGAGCTCCGGTAATGCCATAGATGTAATTGAATCGAAGCTCAATAGCTCTTTAGAAGCCATTTCCATGTTTGCAGATGAACATAAATTGAGTTTTAACCCCGTCAAATCTATTACCACTTTCTTTACTACAAATAAGCACCTCTATAACTACCAGCCATCCTTGTTCCTCAAAAACAAGAAACTCACCTACGAGAAACATCCAAAATACTTGGGTTTCATTCTTGATCCCGAATTTACTTGCAATAAACACATTGAATATATAGTCTTGAAAGCCAGGAAAAGATTAAATATTATTAAGCACATTGCAGGTAGAGACTGGGGAGCGGACGCAACTACGCTGAGAACCTCCTATCAGGCACTTATTAGACCTATTCTAGAATATGGCTGCCCTATCTACTGCTGTGCTTCTGATACGAACTTGAACAAATTGGAAAGGATTCACTTGAGTGCTGCCCGCATAATCACAGGACTAAAACGTAGCTGTCCTTCAGAAATTGTCCTTTACGAAGCGGATCTGCAACCACTCTCTCTCAGAAGGCAGGCAGGCTTGGTCAAATATTTCAATAAACTTTCCAGCTTAAACCAAGAAAATAAAACTGCCTATTACTTAAATAACTGGACAAGCAATCAAAGACTTAAGAAACACAGTCCTTTCAGCCAAGTTAAATCACAGAAGTTAATGGCAGATAATGTAGAGCCCCACTGTCTTAATACTAATTTGAACACTTACGATGGACTCTCCAATGTTGATTTTATTGATTGCCTTCCCACCACACTTAATAAGAATGAATGTTGTCCGGAATTTCTTAGGCAATTGGCATTGGAAATTATTAATCAAATTCCTTCAATTGACATCAAAATCTATACAGATGGCAGCAAAATAGATATACAGGCAGGCAGTGGAATTTATATAGAAACGCCCGTAGAGAAACATTATATTAAACAACGTAATCCAGATTTCTGCTCTGTCTTTCGAAGCGAATTAATAGCAATTGACCTGGGTTTAGAGAATATCTTTGGCGAGGTCAACTACGGAGACTTATGGATTCTATCCGATAGCCGAAGTTCCATTCAACACCTTAAAAACTGGGCCCTCGTGGGAGACAAAACCAGTCTATCCATAATACGCAAAGTCAAGAGCATATCCCGACTGCACAAAGTGCACTTTCAGTGGATCCCGTCACATGTAGACATCCACAGAAATGAATTGGCTGACACTCTTGCTAAGGAGGGACTAGAACACCCTGTCCTCTCTACTCAAGAACTCACATATCAAGAGTTATACTCAAAGAAAATAGCTCAAAATAAAGCGAAATGGCATATACCTCCATCTCACGAATGGTATAAAGCCAAAAAGCCAGGACACTCCCTATCTCTTCCTTGTGATAGGCACAGCAATACCCGTCTGTCCCGACTTGCTAGTGGTCACCTTAAAGGCCTCACATATTCCGAGGGAAGCAAAAATTTTCCTCTTTGCCCTAAATGCCAAAAAGAACAGGCATCACCTCAGCACATTTTGGACTGCCTTGGACTGGACTGGGAGGACATTTATAACTGTCCACAACTAGTGTCAGACTTCATTAATGTCAATGGCTTCACTGATATTGTCTGACTTCGTCAGACAAAAGGGAGATTAGAAACAACAACAACAAACTTGGACCCACAAATAGCCGCTAATTAAACAAATAAATTTTTCAAAAAGCCTTTATTTTATTTTTTTTATTTTTTTTTATATATATAAATATTCTGCATTGAAAACTGTTTCACTCTTTTTTTATCTTTTATTGCAGAGTTGCATCTCTATAGAACATAGTTACAGCCAATTATTGGAGCTTGAAAAAAGCTTTTAGTAAAGACAAAGATAGCCTTTTAGGAAGCTATAGTCAAAATTGGTGCACATGGATATTGGAATATCCCTTTCATGTTAAAAACTATACAATTATAGACGTCTAATTAATAAAGACGTCTATTATTACAAATTGCACAAAAAATGCTTTGCATTACTTTGCGCAATTTACTCATTATACACCCCCAGCGGGTATATCTCCCCAACAACATATCTGAGTGTCGGATCTCATTACCTATTTTTAACTCCGAAAATCCAAAATTTTTATGTGATGAATTTTAATTAAGATGTCACTCTCTTTTTATGTACTAGATTAGTTGTATCAGAAACTATTACGTTTACATTATAAAAAATCTAAATGGAAAATAAAAAAATATCTGTTTAAGTTGGTTTTTTGTGAGAAATAGCTTTTGGACTTAAAAGCTAATTTTTTTTTTTTTTAACTACCGGTTTATTTAGAATTTTTTTTTACACATAATCAGTTCACAAGCTGTGTTGGGCAAGTTTAACCCATTTGGCCCCTTCTTGTTTATAGCTCCTATAGTTGACGTTAAAATCTCTGGTTTTAACGATTTATTTTTTGAACCCAGAAGCGTTTGCTTTTGTTTATTTTATGTAAAATTTTTATTTTTATTTCTTTTTATTTTGTGCTGTCCCGTCCGTCCCTCACTGTAACTTTTCATGCCAATTAGATATTTTTTTTATTTTATGATGATCGCCCTTCGGGCACATTTATGACCAGTGGCATGGTGCCTCCGGGTTGTAACCACTATAAAACATTATTAAAGTAAAGTAAAGTGGTTCTAATAGGCATATACGTTTAGGAGATTATTTTCCTTATTAGCACAAGTTTTGCCCCAATTTTGTTCTTTTGTTTTCATTGTTTTTGACAAATTTGGAATTTTTTTCCGCCTACCCCTTGAGACCAATTCAAATATCCCCGCAAATACGTATACCGCAGATTAAAGAACGCTACCCTAGACGATTGTTATAATAGTCATAGTCGACTGTACAATTGGAACATATTTTCCTAGGAGATTGATGAAACGGGAAATATGACAAAAGTTTTAACTCATAGTATGTTTCGTTCAGTATATCAACATTCAATTAAACTATTTTTCATAACTAAATTTTAATCGTTCAAAAGTCGGGCTGAAAAGGTTAAGTTTATCTTTGAAACACTATAAGTTTTAAGTGTTCACCATACAGGAAGGTGATAACTCTAGCAGAAAAGTACTTACCCCCACCCGGTGTTTGCACTGGAAATTAGAAAAGATATATTATTTTAAAGTTATAATGACTAAAATCACTAGTAGAACAACATTTACAGCAGACAATTCCTGGAGATGTACAGATTTAGAGAAAATCATGCCAGGAGTTGCCTTCGCTCTGTTGTCTTCGTTCGAAACATCAAAGGAGATATTACAGCTATTCTAAATTCTCCATGAAAATATAATTTTTTCGCAACGAGGAACTTGCACAAGTGAGGAAAATGAATATTTTTTGTATTTTCTAGTGTTATCCAACGAATATATTTGAGCAGTGCAATTATTTTTTATCCTTATGCTTTCAATTTAACAAAAATCGAGTTTGAAATTAGCCGAAATCAAAGCAAAAGTCACGTGACCAAAAACGCATGAAAAAACCGTGACGTGGTTACTCAGAGATAAAGTCGCAAAATGAAGGAGAAACCATACTTATTCTTTATCTAAAACAGGTTTTAGACTGGTTCATTATCTGCGCGTTGACGTTTCACGTAAAAGTGGCTTTTTCCCGCCAAATTGCAAAGTGAAAAACTAAATATTTTTTTAACTATCTATCTGAGCTCAAATTTTTGAAAAAATTGTATTGTTTTTCATGATTTTTTTCTCTACTTTTATTTAAAAATAAAACCAAAAAACGTGAAAGTTCCTCATTGCAGTTATCGGATAAGCTCAAAAATTTCCCAGTGTAAGAAGAAGGTTTCACAGATTATAAAAAAGCAAAAAATAGAAATTGGTAATTTGGTAATTTTTTGTGAGAACAAGGGGTACCAAGTCCCCTTAAAGTACCAAAGACGAATGCTAACAGTTACTCCAACCCCATACCGCAAACAATTGATACCGTAATTAAAACTAAAGATGGTCCAACCAAATATTAAAAATTACTATCTTGTTTCCATGTAGTTTTATACATTTCTAATAAATCAGTATTTTGAAAACAGGGATTTTAAATGGCTGTTAATGCTTTTGTACCTGATAATGTTAATACTTTTGTACCTGGCTGTATTTGAATTAGTTGCAAATTCTAACACCAGATAGCGGTATAAACTATATGGCAATACGTTTTCCTATGCACATTAATATTCTTCTAATTAATGAAGGCTATCGGCTCAATCTGAGTTATAAAGCCGGAGAGAGAAGAAGAAAGATAAAAGTAATGTCCTTCCAATATTTGATTTTTCATAGCAAGTAATAATATAGTTAAATTCGTGCCACGGTATTCTTTCATTATGATCATAATAACCTAAACGATAGTTTAACGCTGTGAACGGCCACTTTTTGTTGTTGAAGGGCCTCATATTTTAATTTATTAAATTTTCTCAATGTGAATTAAAGCGGGGAGGGGGGTCGTAATACAGGGTGATCATAAAGACGCTTTGCCGATATATGGACCTCTAGCGGCCGTTCCGTGTAACAGATCGAGATGAGATTTCAGATATAGTTAGTCAGAGGTATGAGGTTGAGATTCTGTAAATGGCAACAATGACTTATTCCTACTTTTATTACTCACCGTTCGAGATTAATTTACTTTGTGAGAAATTCTTTAATCAAACAAAGTATTGTTGCGTGGACGGGTCGAAAGATTTAAAGCCAAAGCAGATTAAAAATTGCAGATATTTATTCCAATATCACTCTTCACAGATTCCTTTACAACTCCAGAACTTCTCGTTTTAGTAGACACAATACAAATCTTTTCACAACAATAGAGCACAAAACAGCAGTTAAAAACTTGACAACACAACTGCTAAAATCACTGCAAAAGACAATGCAATACAGTTCGCTTTAGAACTACTCGGAATGTTCACTGAGACTCAGTAAATCCAGTCAACTAATGGACTCAACTAACAACTAACTGACTCATGGTCGTGCTTATATAAGAGTCAAACCTTCTGGAGACTTCTAGAGGTAGATATTTGGAGAATTTTCTAGATCGTAGTCGAAAAGTCCTATACATGTACATGGAGACCGAAAATTTCGCCAAATGGTAGCCAAGTTTGGCGACATTTGTCGATTTCTCGCCAATTTTGGCGAGATTGCCATTACCATAATGTTAAATGCCCTGCTCCTTGTAAAACTAGCTTCCCAGTGTTACCTCTGTAAAACTCGTTATCAAGCATTGAGACATACATTGCGGGGAAGCAAACTAAAGACGAACTATTGCACTGCCTTATGCGAGATGCCTATTTACAAAATTAACACTACGAAATATTTACAAATATACAAAAATTCGTAACAGTATTATTAAAACTATCCAGGAGCACTGATTCCGACATTGGCCAATACCGCTGTGAAACCTGTGTAAGTTCATTTTTAAAATGCCTTATTCTCACAGACAGATAACATTTAAAAAAAAAGACATGGCTGCATTAGCCATCTTAAGTAAGATGAGAGAGAGCAAGTAATGGACATTCAATTTTTTTTTTTTTTTTCGTCAATTAATAAATCCACCAGGTGAGATGAATTTTGATAGAAATCGTAATGCCAATGTAAAAACAACTGAACAATGATATTTTGGATAACTCGATATTGCTTAATTTATAGATACTCTTAAAAATCCATAAAATATGCCTTAATAACTACTTATTACGACAAAAATAATATAAGTTAAAAATCATTTTTGTCGTTTAAATACGAATGTGTTTTCCTTTCTCTATGTATCCAAAATCCTATATATAAGTGAAATAAAGCGCTATTTCATTTCAAAGAGGGGACATATTGTCGGTTTTCGGACCAAAATATTTCATGGTATAGTTGGAAACAAGAAAAGAAAATCCATCATTCAGTAAAAGCTGGAACTTCGGTACTAAAATAAAATTTTGGTATGTAACTGATACGCAAATTCACTTTTAAAAGTTATTTTTTTCTCTTGAAAACTTTGACAAATTAGATTTTCCCCTTTTTCTACCTACCCTACGATATCAACAAATTTTAAATGCATTTAATCTTAAATTAATAAAATATCAAAATTAAAAAACTTGCAAGTGTCTGATTTTGTTTTTATATAAGTAGATCTTACCTGGTTGTATTTGAGTATTAGATGAGGCCCCTCCTTCTCCTCCTACTTGGACTCGCATAACCCTCAGGTTGCCTAATGAAACAAACATTTATAATTAAACTTGAATTGTAATAGAATATAATAATATATACTTACCACAAATATTATACTATTTGATAATGTAATTGTATCAGAATATCATTATCACTATTGTTGAAAAAAGATAATATTTTGTAAGAAGCATAAATGAATTTGACTATTTCTACTTTCAATTACCCTTATGTATGCATAAGGTAATTAATAAAAGTATAGCATTCGACAAAAAAAAAATATATATATATATATATATAATTTATTATTTATTTTTTTTGCATTTCTTCACGTTTTGGGACATCCTGAATTCAAAAAAATTGATCTAGAAAAAAATGATGGAAAATATATATATATATATATATATATATATATATATATATATATATATATATATATATATATTATACATCCTGATTTCAAAAAAAATTGGTCTAGAAAAAAGAGAGAAAATTTATGTCTGAAAAAATTTATGTCTGTGTGGTCAGTTATGTGGTCAGCATAACTTTCGAACAAATTGACCTATGACATTCAAATTTGGTATGAGGATTAGTGGTGGCCCTGGGACCTACCATTAAAGTTTTCATCAAAATTGCGCATGCGCATAAGGTAGCTGCCATTGAAAAAAAAAATCATACTTGCCATTGGAAAAATCATGTTTTTCAATGATTGCTAAAAAAAGGTGGCAACGATTTTGTTAAAAAAAAGGTGTTCTAAACATCCCCACCTCCGAAATTTCCATAAAAATGTTTTAATGTTGTAAAAAGTTGAAAAACGAATGCTTTCAACACAGAGTTCTCTTCCCTTGAGCATACGTCATCAACGATCGTTTTTTCTTCTCCCTTCAGATTCGCTTATAATGAAGGATAATATAAGGATTATCGAAAATTATATCACCAAAATCAGTATTTTAAGGTGTTTTTTTTTTGAGACCCGTACAAGAATTACCTAAGAAATTATTAACAAACTGGCCATTTCTTCTAAATGAACGATGAAAATATACAAACGGTAAATGTTGAAACTAGAAAACTTCCTAAGTTCATGGGTCTGCATCTACCCGATGCTGGGGTGTTTTAGAATAACGGGAGAAGACATTTCGCACAGCACAAACATTTATTTACTCCTTTCGAGACGAGCACATATAGAATATAATTACATCATACAGTTACGAGGAACACACGTCACAAAACAGCGCCACCTAGCGGCCAGTACCATTCCGTTTCACAACAGTAAATTACACAAATCCACTTTAGTATTAAAGCATAATTGAAAACTGTGCGATGTTCCACGCCCCTAGATATTTAAAAAATTTATTCTCCGAAACCTCTCAGAGAAAGATTGCTAAACTTACAGGTACACCAAATAATAGCTTGAAATATTTTTTTAATTAAAGTAAATGCTTCTCACTATCATTATCCCGGAAAATAGCGTGAGTTTTTAGATACCCGAGTACTTTAAAGTAACAATTGCTTTATTTAATTAGATAAACAATTTATTTGGCATTATATTAATATTGATACATTCACCTTAAAAAAAAAATTCACAGACCGTAAAATTTTGCACAGCTATTATTTGTGAAGTTATTCTGAGTGTTAGGTAAGCACTCGTCACTTCCATAAACCGGAAGAAAAGAAGAAGTTAACTGTTGTTTTTAAAAGATCTTTTTGGTTCTTTCTTTGACATAAGGTTGAACCATTGTTGAAAGTTTATTTAATGAAATTTGGCAAAACTAGAGTGTTTACCTCTAACACTAAATAATTAAGAAATTCCTTTTTGTAATTTAAATGCGCTTTTGTACCTGTTTGTTTTCAGAACCTATTTTTCTCAATTAAAAGTTCATAACAAAAAGCGTTGTTCATATTATAGCATAAAATATACTCTACCGTGAGTATCAAAAAGATGATGTAATTCTAAACCGTTATACAGGGTGTCTCTAAACTCATGGTACAAACGCTAGGGGGTGATAGAACACATCAAGACGAGTATAGTAAATAGGAAACCAAGGATCCCAGACGTATTCCAAAGGAGATAGGCTCCATCAAAGTTTAGGGTCCCAAATTGCAAATGATCATAAAAAAGGGGAAAATAAGTCGATTTATTTGCGGTTTTCGCTGAAATCATTCTTTAAATTAGTATTTTCTTTAAAAAAAAATTTAAAGACAAAGTTCTAAAAATGTCGTTAGAGTACGCTCTAGACTTTGGTTGGTTGGTTGTATTCAGATTATCTGGCGCCGTCAGCAACACGAGGGCTATAATGCGCCGAAACATTCGTCATTAGACAAGCCAACATACATTTACAAACACCCATGCCAACACGGGACTCGAACCCGCAACCTCGCGGTCTAGAAGCTAGCACGCTAACCACTATACCGTTTGGTCGGCCTCTAGACTTTGGAGTACCGAAAAACTACTTTTTTACCGTTTTTTTTTAAACTGTTTTAAATGTTTGCTAAAGCTCAGACCTTAATTTAAATTTTGAGCTCATAATTGGAATCATCGGCAGCGGTTAAGTGGAGCAAATTTAACTGTGTTGAGGGGGTTGAATTTTAAACGATCGTATGTAACGAGCAAAATAATAAGTGATGAAGCAAACTTTAAGAGGTGATAGTACACATCAAAACAAACAACATTCATTAATTAATGCATTAATTTATTAATTTTAAACGATCGTGTGTAATGAGCAAAATAATAACAAAATAATGGAAAACAAGACAGACAGAGATGGAATGAAAAGAAACCAACAAAAGGAAGAAAAACACTTGTTTCAACAAAATGAAAATAAACAACATGAGGTACTCCATTACAGTAATTGTTCAAAATTGCGGCCTCCAACAAGAACGCAGGCTTCAAGCCGTCGATGGATCGACCTCCGTACATCGGCGAAAACACAAGGCATCTCTCTTATGGTGGCCGCAGCTACTGATATCCGGGCAACAAGGTCTTCAGCTGAATCTACGGAACCATCTGCGTACATTAGGCTCTTCATATGACCCCACAAGAAAAAGTCAATACATGACAAATCGGGTGAATGAGCCGGCCAGTTGATTGGACCGCCACGACCTATCCATCGCCCCGGATAAATAATATTCAGGGCGTTACGGACACCCACTCTGTAATGGGCTGGTGCCCGTCGTGTTGGAACCACATGCTTTGTTTGATGGGTGTTGGAACATGATTTAATAGTTCTGGCAACACCTCTTGCAGAAACGCAAGATATGAATCTCCATCCAGTCTTGTTAGCAGTAGGTATGGCCCAATTAAATGATCTTGAAGGATTCCGGCCCAAATATTGACCGCGAATCGTCGCTGAAACGAACTTGGACGTATTGTGTGTGGGTTTTCATTTGCCCACACATGATAATTGTGGATATTCAAAATACCTTCGCTTGAGAATGTGCATTCGTCCGTGAACAACACATGTGCACAAAAATCAGGGTCCACAGCCGTCTGTTGGAGAAACCACGTAGCAAAATTGACACGTGCCTGGTAATCTGCTGGTTCCAGGCCTTGAACTCTCTGCGCATGGTACGGATGCATTTCTTCATCTCGCAGAACTCGCCACACTGTATGATGGGAAACGTTAACGGCTCTGGATAGTTCCCGAGTGCTAGATTCTGGCATCTCGCTGAAACGATCCAAAATTTCCTCCGTAAAGGATGGCGTTCTTACACTCCTGGAACGTCCGGTATCCTGCATGCAACTTGCAAAGGAACCCTTTGGCACAGTTGTTGGTGCAGTCGTTGAAATGTCCTCACATCAGGGACTCTTCTGGTTGGAAAATGCTCTCGGTATAATCTTTGAGCTTCCCTTGCATTGACTTGTGCAGCTCCGTACATGTAATGCATCTCGACCTTCTCCTGATTAGAGGACGCATCCAACTCATCGGCTATTCGCAGAGCAAATGAAGACCGCTGCTGTGAACAGTTTCCAGTTTTATACACACACTAGTTGCACACTCGAATCAGTGGGTTTTATGTTAGCGAAAATTTGCATACGCGTTCATCTTCTTCCCCATATCACATTTTTATGTTTTTCTTCAGGAAACCGCTGCCGATGATTCCAATTATGAGCTCAAAATTTAAGTTAAGGTCTGAGCTTTAGCAAACATTTAAAACAGTTTAAAAAAAAAAAAAACTGTAAAAAAAAAAAAACTGTAAAAAAGTAGTTTTTCGGTACTCCAAAGTCTAGAGCGCAATCTACCGACATTTTTAGAACTTTGTCTTTAAAATTTTTTTTAAAGAAAATACTAATTTAAAGAATGATTTCAGCGAAAACCGCAAATAAATCGCCTTATTTTTCCCTTTTTTATGATCATTTGCAATTTGGGACCCTAAACTTTGATGGCGCCTATCTCCTTTGGAATGTGTCTGGGACCCTTGGTTTCCTATTTACTATTACTCGTCTTGAAGTGTTCGTTTGTACCATGAGTTTAGAGACACTCTGTATATATGAAACGCCGAAGATCTCGTGAATAGAAGTTTTGATACTGCACGAGTTGTGGCCTAGAGTTTTAAGGACACACCACTAGACGGCTCTTTAAGTGTGAAAGATGAAGAAAACAGCTAAGATGATAATCTTTTTTATATACTTAGTATGTCATGCTTACAATGTTAGCTAGTGGTGATAACTTCATAAATTTATTTCCAATAAATGTTTAAGTATGGGTAGTTTTTGTATAGCAGTACAACAGTTTTAGTTTATTAAAATAAGGACTTATTTATTCAATAACTAATAATTCTGCCAAAACTCTATAAACCTTTTGTCCATTTACTAGAGAACAGTTTGTAAATTACGTTACTTCATCAAATAGGTAAAAAATTCAAATGTTTTTAATAACAATTTTTATTTACTCAGTAAATATTTGCTTAAAAATTTCCAAATTTTCATTTGTGGGAAATATATATATAATTTTTTTTTTTTTAAATTTCTAGTGCATAGTGTAGCATATATGCAATACAACTTAAAGAGTACAATTTGAGAAATAATTAATATACTATTTTATTGCAATTTGAAATTGCATTGAATTATATCAGTCATACTAAGATTGTTTATACCTAAATAAATATTTTAATTAGTATAATTTTTGTAATAAACAACAGTTACATGACCACTAGTTGAATCATGAAGAAAAAAAATATGCTCTATTGTGCGTTAAACTCATGTCTCTTTTTCTTTCATCTTGTGCTTGATAACATCACAAAATGCATTGATAAAATTTGGATCGTTTTTTTTTTTTTTTTATTGTTTTTTTTTTAAATTCCTCCGAACATACCAGATACCTTAAAGATATGTTACATGAAAAAAAAAAGAAAAAAAAAGGCCCTTTATTGTTTTTAATTGAACTGACTTAAGCCGTTTTTACTGACTGGTTTATTAAAAAAAAAAAAAAAAAATGCTGTACAAGTTGCAATCAATTCTCAAATTTCGTTTGTATAACAAATTGATATTTATTTTGTTAAACTAGGTTGAACATAAAGATACAATTAAAAAAGTGCTTTCCGTCATCATTTTCTGGCGCACCAACGTAAAATATAAGTTTTATTCTAAACATATTTAAAGCTCTGGAGGGCAAAAAAAAAAAAAAAAAAAAAAAAAAAAAAATATTATAAATATTTTACAGTGAACTTACCACAAGCAGAACACGCATCTGCAAGGTGGTATTTTTCCATCTTATTGATTCTAATTTAAGTGTTAATTAAGTAAGGAAATATAAAATAAAATGTCCAACTCTGCACCATCCATAATATTTGGAATACTTAATGAAAAAACTCAAAGTTTCACTGAAATTCTTGGATAATTTTTAATAAATACACATAGTTTATATACAGGGTGGTTCGAATTAAAGTTACTCGGTGTAGACTTACGTAGAGTCCGTTCTAGTAAACGGATTATGATGAAACTTGATGTATACGATTTATGCTGACAATGGGGAAAAGAAATCTGCATAAAAAAAATAGTTCAAATTTTGACCTCCAGGGGAAAAAGGGGCGCATGAAAAACGAAAACCATAAATTTGAAGCACAAATATGTATTTAATCACAGTTCTATGTGCATTCCATTTACGCCAATCACATGTTCGAAGCGTGTTATAGCATTTTCAACATGCCCAGGGTTTCTCAATAAATTGCAACAACAATGGGAAAAAGAAATCTGCAATAAAAAATAATAGTTCAAATTTTGACCACCAGGTGAAAAAGGGGCGCATGAATAACGAAAACCATAAATTGGAAGCACAAATATGTATTTAATCACAGTTCTATGTGCATTCCATTTACGCCAATCACATGTTCAAAGCGTGTTATAGCATTTTCAGCATGCGCAGGGTTTCTCGATAAATTGCACCAACATGACATGTTATGCTTGCTTTCAATTCAGGCAGAGTCCGTATGCTCCCTCCATACACACGTTCTTTCAGGAATCCCCACAACCAGAAATCGTAGGGATTTAAGTCCGAAGAACGAGGAGGCCAGGCAGTAGAAAAACTTCTCGAAATTGCCCCATCATCTCCAAGTGGGCACCAAGTAGTGCTGTGCAACGTGAGCAGGTGCACCATCTTGCATTAAGACAGTGGTATCTTAACATTCTCGTTCTTGTAGAGCAGGAAGGACTTGCTGCCGAAGACGATCGTGGGTCCACATAATCAAACACCTTTGAAGATGTTGCAATTGATCTAGGAAACCTTCGCATTACTTTTGAACACGCTCAAACATGCCTTGAACATGTGTTTGAAGCAAATGGAATGCAAATTGAACGTATATTGTGAATAAATAAAAATTTGTGGTTTTAGTTTTTAATACACACCTTTTTCACTTGGTGGTTGAAATTTGAACTATTTTTTTTATTTTTTATTTATTGCAGATATCTTTTCTCTATGGTCCCCCATCGATATAGATAAACAACTGGATAGACTGCTCCATTGTCAATGCAAAGAGAAAAAAGCGCCGGGGATTGCGAAGCTTTGCGAAGCTGGTGGGAAGATTAACCAATGACAGTTCACTTTTATAGTTGGATGGGAATCCGAAAAACCTTGTAAAATGCTAGAGTATATATTTTTTTCCACATTATTACTAATTAAGATATATTATTGTCATTTCTGCTGTGTACAACCCAAAATTTTATTTTCAATCCTCGGTAATCCTTATTTTTTATCCCACCAACGGCATCTGGCAACGGCTTCATTTTCCCAGCGTTAAGCAGTCTATCCAGTTGTTTATTTATATCGATGTGGTCCACATATAACGTATACACCAAGTTTCATCCAAATCCGTTCACCAGAAATGACTCCACGTAGGTCTAAACAGGGTAACTTTAATTTTTACCGCCTTGTACTTTAAAAATGCAGTCTCAGCGATATTTTCCATATCAACCCATTGTTTTTCCCACTGTAATATTTTGACAAATCGCCTTTTTTAATGCTTTTTGAAACGCAAGAAGTCTTAATTTTTTAAGTTCCATTGATATTTCAATAAGTTAAAATATAATTAAAAAGGCTATGTCCAAAGAGCATTGTTAAAAATTGCCAACACTAAGAATTTTAAATCTGAGATCTGGTAATGCTGAGCCTCAGTTACAAACCTTAATCCTGAAATGCATGAATTTTTATTTTTAATAAATAGAATTTGAAATCAACCGGGAATTGGGGGTAGCTAGTGGGGGAAAAAAAATAAAAAAACTCCATAAGAATTTTGCATATTGATGTATTTTTACATCACAAAAAGCTAAATTTTTTTTGCATAAATTTATCGGTACATGCAAAAATATAAATATTATTCGCTACTCTTACTTTATTTTTACACGAAAACAATTTTTCCTGTTTTTTTTTTTTTTTTTTTTTTTTTTTTTTTTAAATAAAAATTATCATAATGAGGAACTTTTACGTTTTTTTGTTTTATTTAAATATAAAAGTAGAAAAAAAAATCATGAAAAATGATACCATTCTTTCAAAAATTTGAGCTCGGATAGGTAGTTAAAAAAAAAATATTTAGTTTTTCACTTTGCGATTTGGCGGGGAAAAGTAACTTTTGAGTGTGACGTCAATACGCAGATGATGAACCAGTCTAAAACCTGTTTTAGACTAGGAGGGAGTGGGTTTCCTCATCTGATTTCCGACGGAATCTATGCGTAACTACGTCACGGTTTCTTATACCTTTTTGGTCACATGAATTTTGCTTTGATTTCAAACTCGATTTTTAACTAATTGAAAGCATAAAGATAAAAAATAATTGCACGGCTCAAATATATTCGTTGGATAACACTAGAAAATGCAAAAAACATTCGTTTTCCTCACTTGTGCAAGTTTCTCATTCGTAACATCCTCCAAAATTAAATTCTACTCAGCCAACAGCGCTCCCTACCATAAAAATTTTCACAGACAAAAAATAAATAAATAAATAAACTTCAAAAATTTTAGTTGCAATCGAAAAAAAAAAAAAATATTGTTAAAAATTGCAAACATATTTGTTAACAAAAATTCTCTCTTTAAAATTAAAATAATTAAGTACCTAATCGTGGTTTAATGGCACCAGTCATAGATCAATTTCTATTTTAATCAGAATTTTTTTTTTTTATATCAATTGATTTACTATAAAAAACCTACTATTTTTAATTTAAGTTACCCTTTGAAGCACGAATTTCTATTTTATTTTCAATTTTAATGAGATTTGGTATGGACCGTCTTTATATACAAAAAATGATAGAATATACTTCCTTTTTACAAAAAAAAAAAAAAAAAAAAAAAAATTAAAAAAAAAAAATATATATATTTATTTTAACTTTTGTAAGTGACAGTTTTTACTCTTCATGGTTTAGCTATGAAAAAAGTCTGCGTATAGAATTTTAAATTTAAGTGTTTTTGTGTGGCACCGCTATATTTTTCAAAGGGTTAAAAGGGTTTAAAATTACAAACTACAACCAGTGAACTTCAAACTTAAGTTAAAAATCAATTATCCCACTGTTACTTAAGAAACTAGTAGGTTACCTACTCTGTGTTATACACTTTTAAATAGCATTAGAAAAACTAGTTACTTAAAATAACGTTTATAGTTTACTGCAGTGTTTAAGCTGGGATACAAAATTTCCTTACAAAAAAGCCAAAATCACAATTTTATTTTTAGCAAATTCTAAAATGATAACGAGTTCCATCACTTTTGATATTTAATTTAAAACAATGAATAAATAAAATCATTATTAACCTAAAATATAAATCAATATAAATCAAAATATAAATCAAATGCCAAGTGGAACAATATATTTTGTCCTTCCGTTTGGTAGTTCTTTTAGGTCCATAGCTATCTCAGAGTAACATAATAGGTCATTTTTAGAGATTGGAAATATCGATCAAATTAAATATCGATACTATATCGTTGCATAGAAAAAATATCGATAAAAAACTAATTTTTTTTTAAATATCTATATATCGGTGACTTTTATCGATATTTTTTTAAAAATATCGACACAAATATCGTCGTATCGATATATCGCTGACCTCTAGTGAATTTGCAAATTTTGTAAAAAAATGTTTTAACAAAAGAGCTAAACCACACTTTCTAATTTTAGCATATAAGAAAGTGCTTAGGCACTTTGCTAAAAAATCACTCATAGCTTAATTCTTGGTTTACTGTAGCAAAACTTTACTACGATGTAACTTCAAAACATTATATTATTTTAAGGCGACCAAGTTCGATAATGTCGTAGAATCAAACAACAACAACAACAACAAATAAAAAATAAATATACTTTTGGTAAATTTAACAATTTCCTATATATTCGTAAAATTGTAATTGGCAATTTGTCAATTAGGTTACAGAAGTTAGTTTTTTAATAATTTGCTCATAATTTGTGGTAATTTAATTGAACAAAGTTCTCGTTATTTTTTATTAATATTGATTTAATGAATGAAAAAAATACTTACCAACTCCCTCAAAACCGTCCACCCCTCCTTGCCCTGTAAATTGGAAAGTTTGATTTAAACATAATGAAAGAAATCGCCTGAGCTTGCCACTAAGAAAACATAGATCTAACTTAGGCTATGTTGTTTTTAACATAAAAACACAATCCCAAGGGAAAAAAAAGAAAGAAACAAAAAACGGCAATTTAAACGATGGATACTCAATTGCCAACTTGGATATTCGAATAGTACGCAAATAGACTTAGAGGCGACTGCAATTTTTGGACCCCATCGAACATCATTCTGAATTTTTTATAGAAATTGGAAAAAAGTGCGTAGAATACAAATCCTCTGGTCTGCCGTGGCAAAAATGGTCGAAACTGGTCAAAATTCGACATTAATAAGTTGAACTTAATCCAATTGCCAAATGCGCCATAACTTGCCGAATAATGAATTTTTTTTTTATTTGGTAACCCTCACTCTTTAATTTTCAATTAAGAAGGTTGCAGACGATTCAGATGTGTGGCTATGGCTTACTTGCATCTTTCACAAATGAGCTAAATTGGCAATAAACATTACGTCATTGATGACTTAAGTGATGTCGCCAATTTGGCTTACTTTTAAAAGATACAAGTTTTCCGAGCCAGATATCAGAAATCGTTTGCCCTTTTTCTCATTGAAAATCAAAATGAAGTGGGTTGCCATACGAAAAAGTTAGTTCTCTTTTTGGCAAGTTAGGACATATTTGGCAATCGGATTTTACTTCAACTCATTCCAAGTCGATTTTTGATCAGTTTCGGCCATATTTGTCACGACAGACCAGTGGATTTATATATCATCTGCTAAAAAATTCAGAATGATGTTTGATGACTTACCTAAACTTGCAGTCGCTATCTCAGTCTATCTCTTTTAAAGCACCGCTGTAGAATCTTAGAAATTAAACATATCGTTTGCTATGCGAATTCGCTACTTTAATAAGTGCAGCCTTTGGGTTAGATTTGAGAAGTTTCCTAGCGAAAGAGCTACACTTACCCTATTTTCGATTGTAATATATTCGGTGACTACTTAATATGCTTGCATAATTTTTAGAATTTGTGTTTTAGACTTGAATTCTGCCCTTGGAAACCTTGAAGTTTTTAACAGTTTAAGAGAAACAATTCATAATTTTGAAATCCCATCTTGTTCAGGTTTTAAATTAAATAATTTAATAAAACAATAGATATATTATTTTAGATGTAAACATAATAAGATGTTTTAAGCTTACTATATTCACCTCCTGCCGCAGCACCTTGCACTACAAAGATATTACAGTTAGAAAAATTATACTAAAATAATGCCGCATAAACTACATTCTTAAAATACTCCGTCATCATCATAAGTGAACGCACACGTTTAAACTTCAAAAATTTTAATATTAAAATGCTCACTTTGTGCATTTATTAACGTTGACAATTCCAATCAATGAATTTCTACTGAAAATAAGTCATTTTAATTGGTATCGTTTGTCGCTTGCCAATTGTAAGGATAACTAAAATCTGAGACTTGACTTTTATTGTTGACACATTCTGAGGATTATTTTTCCATTAGCCACAAACTTCTTCATCGAGGAAATGCCAGCTTACTATAAAGCAAAATTGTTGAATGCAAGAGTTTGTAAGAGTTTGAATATTTGATTAGTTTCAGGAGTTACATCTATTGAACCATAATGACATTTCCGAATTGCTATGGCTAAAGTAGCACACTGCTATTGAAATGCAATAGCATTTCGTTCACCTTTTCACCATAGGCAGAACGATATTGCCAGTAATGTCTGTTTACTGACATAAAAGTGAAATAAATTTAAGCAAGGAAAAATACATTTCAAATGAAAACGTGTGTTGTCTTTTAGCTGCTATTTTAGTAGTAAAAAAAATATTAAATCCCAGGACAAGAATTTCAATTATGATATAGATTAATTTTATACATATGCATTGTACCAGCAATTTGGTGACGCTGGGCTCATTCGATTTCAAGTTACTTCAAGTTACATCTTCCTAAATTTAACTTGTAGGTGATGTTTTTATTTGTTTCATGACTCGTAGGTCATTTCACTCATGGGTCATGTTTTTCTTTGTTTCATGAGTTACATCTATTGAACCATAATGACAATTTCGAACTGCTATGGCTAAAGTAGCACACTGCTATTGAAATGCAATAGCATTTCGTTCACTTTTTCTCCACCGGCAGTACGATATTGTCAGTAATGTCTGTTTACTGACATAAAAGTGAAATAAATTTTAGCATGTAAACATAAATTTCAAATGAAAACACGCATAGTCTTGTAACTGCTATTTTAGTTGAAAAAAAATTCTCAAATCCTAGGTTAATAATTTCAATTGTGATACAAATTTACTTTATACATATGCATTGTACCAGCAATTGGGTGACGCTGGGCTCATTCATTTTTAAGTTACTTTAAGTTGCTTCTTAATAAATTGAACTCGTAGGTCATGTTTGCTTCAGCTGTATATTTCGTTCGGAATATCTTATTATGTAGTTTAGTGGTTTATATTTTAAGAGCGATTGTTATCCTATCTCTGCCGCATGGACTTTATTCGCAGTTTTTTTTGCCCCGATATCTCCCAAAGTATTGTTTTTTACATAAGAATATGTTTGTGCTTCAAGATTTAAATTTTTTACTTGATACAACAAGCGTAATGAGAGGCCAATAACTAAATATTGGAACCGAACATTACTGGGTGTCTTCCCATTATACGTAAAAAAAGTTTTTAGAATCAATCTTCTAAAAGCTTTTGAAAAAAATTAATAATAATAAAATAATTAAATCTAAATGCATAGTCATTATAAAATAATAAATTTTTCTCTTCAAATTTTGTCAACGGCTTATTACTGTTGTCATAACTGGTATAAAGAGTGATATCTGTACCTCAACTATGGTACTTACGTTAGTTTATTTCTAATGTGCACATATGTTTCAGAGTAATATTTTGGAGGATATCGTGTCCATATAAAAAAAGAAACCTTAAAGTCTGTGTGTCAGTATTAATCTGATGAACCAACGGAGCGTTTTTTTTTTTTTTTTTTCTTCTTCTTTTTTTTAAATTTGTTCATACATGTTTCTATATTTATATAAATATGATAATCTACAAATCAAAGTTTCTTGCTAAAATTCATGAAAACTTTCTTACTTTGCTGTCCCTGCATAGCGGCTCCACCTCCTAAGCATGGAAGATATCAATAATGCAAAAAAATTATTTTAGTACAAACACTTAAAAATTATTTATAACAAGATTTAGTGCATGTGTTCACTATCGACAAAAATTAGCGCTACAGTTTTTTCGCCGAGATGTAGTGAATGCGGTGTTTTCAATCTGGCCCCATTACAAAATATATACAAAAAATCTGCATATTTTACAGATTACTTTTAGAGGGTATTTTGAGAAGTAAATGCTATATATATGGTCAAATTATCTATTAAAACAATTAATAAACTAATAAAAATAATTTCAAAAAGCAGTTCACCTCTTCCTACTAACAGTTTTGCGACCATGTGCGCAGGGACGACGGGAACGGGGCGCGTAGGGGGCGACTCGCCCCCCCAAAGTTTTAGAAAGTTGGACAGTCGGCAAATTTTCAAAAATTTTATCGAGATTTTTCTTTTTCTAAAGTCGATCCACAATAAAATCGAATTAAATAAAAAAAAAAAAAAAGGGGGGGTGGGGAGGGGAAATGGAACAAAAATATTAAAATTATCTGAATGCAGCGTGACCCGAGTTTGACGAATTGGCATTTTTACAATAAAAGTCTATTATAGGGGAGTCGGTGTCTTTTCTTCCGGCTACAATGATGGACTGCGAACGCAAATATTACCATAAGTGTTTAGAAAGGCTGGTAGTCGGCAAATTTCTGAAATTTCCTCCCTTCTTTTAAAAATCCCTACTGACGGATGATCCAAAACATATTGAATGGAAAAAGTACAAATAATTAAACTCATCATTAGTATTATAAAATTGTAATCACAATGCAGCTCAGTTAACGGTCGGCAATTTTGAATTGGAGTAAGTATATCCTTTTTGACCGGAACATTAAAATAATCTAATCATTGATATCTTCACTGACATTAGATAACTTTGATGTGTTACAGTAGATGATATACTTGTATTTGTGGTACGTCAGACAACGCCTCAAAAACCATGACATACACATTAAACGTCATTTACATAAAGTATGTAATGTACATCATATGAGTTAAAGGTTTTATACAAAATTTCAAAACACCAAAATTTTGTATACGAAAATTGACCCGCATTTTACAAAGTTATTGCAATTAATGTCAAGTAGAACTCCATAAATGATGTTATGTACAGGATGGTCATAAAGAAACTTTGCCGATATATGGATCTCTAAAGGCAGTCTCGTTCAACAAACGAGATGACATTTCAGGTATAGTTATTCAGAGATATGAGGTCGGAATTCTGTGAATTTCGGCAAAATGGCGCTCACGATTACCCCGGTTATAGTTACGAATAGCATCGCCTACTTTTTCCTATCGAAAAATGATCACCGCATGCGAAAACCTTAAAGAGCGTTGGAATGGTACGTGTATCACAAAAAACGGACGCACAAAATACAGATCTGCGAACTGCCAACAAAAACACGATTGGAGCAATGAAGGCCGCTCACCAAATATTCAGCTAAGAAAACCGATTTAATTGCTTGTGATGGCACTCATGTGAACTTTGGCCTCTGTCAAATGCAAATTTCCATCGTGCGCCTCAATCGCGTTTTCGTTGGCCGTTTGCAGAGCTTTTTTTTTCTGTGCGTGCATAATGCCTCCGTTTTTTGTGATACAGGTACCATTCCATCTCTCTTTAGGGTTTCCTTATGCGCTGAGCATTTTGCGACAGGAAAAAGTAGACGTTGTCATTTGAAAATTTCGTGCATGTCACTATAACCATAACCGTGAGCGCCATTTGTTGAAATTTACAGAAGTTTCTTTATGACCACCTTGTACTTCATATATTGAAAATGCATCCCCAAAATAATGCTTGCCACTTGTAAACTGGAAGGCTATATCGAATTTATTCTAACAAAATAATATTTGGAAAAGTGTTGAAAGGTTTATTATAATACTATCTAAAATTCTTAATGTTCCCCGTGCTCAAATAGCTGTGGACCGACATTGTCCAATACAACCAGGTTCAGTGTATTGCAAATTGTGAGTATCCTTTCACTCCTATCCTCGATTTCTGACGCAGTTTGGCCTTTGTGTTGCCCTCGCGCCTAATAAATTTGAAAAACAACCAACCAACCTATCCTGGATTTCACCACTTTAATATTCGAAACATCAGAAAAAAATTGTCTTTCAGATAAACTAAGATATTTTAGTCTAAATACCTTTAAAAATATTTCAAATTGGATCAATAAATCTCAAATTAGGATCATAACTATTACATGTGGGTAAGAGAAATGGGGGTGGGTTTCTGGAAATTTCATGTTGACAGTGATGTTTCTCTTGCTTTGAAGATCAAATGTGCAACTTCATCTTCCTCAAGATCGGATTAACACTGTAGATTTGAATACCTCCACCCCCCCCCCTCCCCACACACCGTTCCCAAAACCCCCCACACGTACTATTCCTTATATAGTTTGGTATGCTGTGCTAAAAATTATGGCATGCTTTTTTATAGAGTATTTTGTCACTAAATCCGAAGTTCAATTAGTTGCGAATAACTTACCTTTTTGCACATAAATATTATAGTTTGGTTTAATGCTAAAGTAATCCATTTCATTTTTAATCCCGCTTAGGAAAAAAAACCTAGCATTTTCAACTATACTTTCCTTCTTGAACAAATGATTATTGTTCAAAAAACGAGTAACATTTGTCGAAATTATTGCTGAAAAATCATACAACATCAGTGAAAAACCACAAAAAATCATTAAATTAAATCCAGCAATTTTGATAAAAATATATACTCGAAGTATCTACTTTTAAGAAGTAGGTTCCTGGATTGAATTGTTACAAAAAAATTAAGTTTTACTATTAACACACATTTCAAGAAAAATCAAAATCTTTTCTTTTTTAGTTAGGAAAATGTGTTAAAAAGTATTTAAAAATTAAATAATTAACAAATCGTTTTTAATAATAATTGTCTTTTGCAATGCAATGTCCATGAACGCTTACATGATTATTTGCAAGGCGATGTAAGGCGACAAAAGTTTTTGTTTAATCCTTGATTTTTCGAAGATGGGAATTGGATTTCCTAATTGGATGTTAGTTAATAATTGTTCATTAATGTTCTGTTCAAATTGATGAATTAATATCCATATATATTTTTTTCTTGTTAAATTTTACCACTTTTTTTCCCACGTTACTTTATTTTTCGAAACCCAGAGGGGAAGGAGTGTAAATGCATGTTTCTTATGTCCCTGACATTGTATCTATTATAAAAATTGCAGTGCTTCGCGTAGGAAATTTTCTGTAGTAGCAATAGTCGGCCAAAATTTTAAAAAGAAGAATTTTTCCAGAATTTGTTTTTTTATCAACCTTTATACAATTCACTATACAAAAGTCACCTATTTGATCAATAATTTTAATCTATTTAATTCCATGTTAAAGTGCTATTTTCCAACCACTTTTACACGCTTAATTATTTTTTTTCGTAACTGCAATTTGAAAATTAAAAAAAAAAAAGTTGTGTCGAAATGAAGCACTTGTACTTCTCAGTTTACTGAATTGGTTTAAGATTGTGGTGGAAAATTCTATCTATCTGCAAGGTATAAATGTCTCCCCTCCCCCCCTCCCCCCCCCAAAAAAAACTCTTCCAAAAATAATCCCCATTGTTTGGAGAGGAAGGGTTAATTTACTAAAAGGAAATGAAAAATTAAATGAATTTGAAGGAACTTTAACTATATTGTGATGGGAATTTACTTAAAATTTGACATTAAGTACGTATTAATAAAATGCCATAAAATATTAAAAATTGTTTAGACGGTAATTTAAAAATAATTCAAACTAATTTCACATTAAATAAAACAATTCACAATTAAATAAAAAAAAATGCATTAACAATTAGTTTTACATTAATTAATAATTAATTATGCAGTAATTATTCATATACAGTCAACTCGCAATAACTCGAAGTCTCATAAGTCGAATATTCGGTTATCTCGAAGTTTTCATTAGGTCCCAAGAATATGCCTTGAATAGAAGATAACGTCCGAGTGACTTCCGATAACTCGAACTTCGGATAACTCGAAGAATTTGGCCAGTCCCTTGAACTTCGAGTTATCGCGAGTTGACTGTATTAATTAAAATTATTTATACCGTTAATTTTACATTAATAAAAATTAGTTAACAATTTATTAGCACCTTAATTTATATTTTCTACATTTACACCGGGCATGCCTTGATTTTAGTCGGCAAAAGGATGTCGGCGCCCCCCCCCCCCCAACCAAAATTCTTAGCGACGGCTCTGCATGTGCGTCCAGTTTCACGTTCACTACCCAGAGATAAGACATTTTGTCTCCCTTCTGTCGTCGCAGTGAACACACAAATCCCTAGTTGGCGACAGAACTATCGCAACTGTTTGTCAACAGTGCACACATTAGACTGAGAGGCGACTGCAAGATAGAAATTAGAGAAAAGTGAGTAGATTACTAATCCACTGGTCTGCAGTGGCAAAAATGGACGAAACTGGTTAAAAATCGACATATAATATGTTGAATTAAATGCAATTGCCGAATTTCTCCATAACTTGCAAAATAATGAGCATTTTTTTTTTTTTTTGGTAACCCTAACTCTTTAATTTTCATCTAAGAAGGTTTCAGACGATTCGGATGTGTGGCTATGGCTTACTTGCATCTTTCACAAATGAGCCAAATCGGCAATAGACATTACGGTAAAAATAGACGTCACCAATTTGGTTTACATTTAAAAGATAAAAGTTTTCCGATCCAGAGATCAGAAATCGTTGGCGCTTTTTCTCATTGAAAATCAAAATGCAGTGTGTTGCCAGACGAAAAAGTTTGTTATATTTTTGGCAAGTTATGACATATTTGGCAATCGGATTTTAGTTCAACTCATTCCAAGTCGATTTTTGATCAGTTTCGGCCATTTTTGCCACGGCAGACCAGTGGATTCGTAATCTACTCACTTTTCTCCAATCTCTATAAAAAATTCAGAATGATGTTAAATGGGGTCCAAAAATTGCCGTCGCCTCTCGAACTACATGGCCTTAGAAAAGGATGAGTTGTAATTTATCATCACACGATTTATTTTTAACACAGTTCTTGTTTTAAATGAAATCTATAAAAGGAAAATATCTTTTTCAAAAGGATAAAACTACTTTAGTACGAGCATTTGCCTTCCCTTCTTTACATTTTTTTTCTTTCTTTTTTTTTCTCTACCCCCAGCAAACGCTCAGCTCGTTATTCATTCCCCACTTCCCCACTGGGAACTATCTGAGATGACGCAGTAATGGCAAACCACACAGGCAAGCACCACAGACCTTACTTAAGATCTAAGATCAAAGGACAAATGAATTCTCGCCACCTAGCGACATTTCGCCTCTAAAGAAAGCCTGAATATTATTTTGACTATAATCATTTAACACCATCTTTTTTTCCTTCTTTTTTTTCCCCTTCCAACTAAGATACTGATTGTGTGAGTGTTTTGTGCTTTCTTAATGCTGGTGTAAATTTTAAATTTCCATTGATATAATTGGGGCGTTTCAACAAAATTTAAAAACATAAATTAAAGGCTGTCATTTTAGCTTTGATTGGCTTATTTTTTGTCATTAAAACCTAATTGAGTCGGCTAAGTATATCTTTTCAGTACGCCTTCGAAATAGAATCCTAACAATTAAACCCATCGTTTGCTATACAAATCCGCTTTTGTAAGTGGATCTTCCGGGATAGTTTAGAGAAGTGACCAAACACCAAAGCTATACTACCGATTTACTAAACTCGATCGTGACGTATTCGATTACTACTTTATATGGTTGCATAATTTTTTGTATTTGAGGTTTACAGTTGAATTCGCCCCTTGAAAACCTTGAAAATTTTAACAGTTTAATAAGAACAATTTATAATTTTGAAATCCCATCTTGTTCAGGTTTTAAATTAAATAATTTAATAAAACAATAGATATTTTATTGTAGATGTAAACATAATAAGATGTTTTAAGCTAACTATATTTACCTCCTGCCGCAGCACCTTGCACTACAAAGATATTACAGTTAGAAAAATCATACTAAAATAATGCGCATACACTACATTCTTAAAATACACAGTCATCGCAACATAAGTGAAAGCACACGTTTAAACTTCAAAAATTTAATATTAAAATGCTCACTTTGCGCATTTATTAATGTTGACAATTCCAATCAATGAATTTTTACTGAAAATAAGTCATTTTAATTGGTATCGTTCGTCGCTTGCCAGTTGTAAGGATAACTAAAATCTGAGACTTGACTTTTATTGTTGACACATTCTGAGGATTATTTTTCCATTAGCCACAAACTTCTTCATCGTGGAAATGTCAGCTTATTATGAAACAAAATTGTTGAATGCAAGAGTTTGTAAGAGTTGGAATATTTGATTAGTTTCAGGAGTTACATCTATTGAACCATAATGACATTTCCGAACTGCTATGGCTAAAGTAGCACACTGCTATTGAAATGCAATAGCATTTCGTTCACATTTTTACCACCGTCAGAGCGATATTGCCAGTAATGTCTGTTTACTGACCTAAAAGTGAAATAAATTTAAGCAAGGAAACATACATATCAAATGAAAACGTGTGTTGTCTTTTAGCTGCTATTTTAGTAGTAAAAAAAATATTAAATCCCAGGACAAGAATTTCAATTATGATATAGATTAACTTTATACATATGCATTGTACCAGCAATTTGGTGACGCTGGGCTCATTCGATTTCAAGTTACTTCAAGTTACATCTTCCTAAATTTAACTTGTAGGTCTTGTTTTTATTTGTTTCATGACTCGTAGGTCATTTCACTCATGGATCATGTTTTTCTTTGTTTAATGAGTTACATCTATTGAACCATAGTGACAATTTCGAACTGCTATGGCTAAAGTAGCACACTGCTATTGAAATGCAATAGCATTTCGTTCACTTTTTCTCCACCGGCAGTACGATATTATCAGTAATGTCTGCTTACTGACATAAAAGTGAAATAAATTTTACCATGTAAACATAAATTTCAAATGAAAACACGTATAGTCTTGTAACTGCTATTTTAGTTGAAAAAAAATTCTCAAATTCTAGGATAAGAATTTCAATTGTGATACAAATTTACTTTATACATATGCATTGTACCAGCAATTTGGTGACGCTGGGCTCATTCGATTTCAAGTTACTTCAAGTTACATCTTCCTAAATTTAACTTGTAGGTCTTGTTTTTATTTGTTTCATGACTCGTAGGTCATTTCACTCATGGATCATGTTTTTCTTTGTTTAATGAGTTACATCTATTGAACCATAGTGACAATTTCGAACTGCTATGGCTAAAGTAGCACACTGCTATTGAAATGCAATAGCATTTCGTTCACTTTTTCTCCACCGGCAGTACGATATTATCAGTAATGTCTGCTTACTGACATAAAAGGGAAATAAATTTTACCATGTAACATAAATTTCAAATGAAAACACGTATAGTCTTGTAACTGCTATTTTAGTTGAAAAAAAATTCTCAAATCCTAGGATAAGAATTTCAATTGTGATACAAATTTACTTTATACATATGCATTGTACCAGCAGTTTGGTAACGCTGGGCTCATTCGATTTCAAGTTACTTCAAGTTACATCTTCCTAAATTTAACTTGTAGGTCTTCTTTTTATTTGTTTCATGACTCGTAGGTCATTTCACTCATGGATCATGTTTTTCTTTGTTTAATGAGTTACATCTATTGAACCATAGTGACAATTTCGAACTGCTATGGCTAAAGTAGCACACTGCTATTGAAATGCAATAGCATTTCGTTCACTTTTTCTCCACCGGCAGTACGATATTATCAGTAACGTCTGCTTACTGACATAAAAGTGAAATAAATTTTACCATGTAAACATAAATTTCAAATGAAAACACGTATAGTCTTGTAACTGCTATTTTAGTTGAAAAAAAATTCTCAAATCCTAGGATAAGAATTTCAATCGTGATACAAATTTACTTTATACATATGCATTGTACCAGCAATTTGGTGACGCTGGGCTCATTCGATTTCAAGTTACTTCAAGTTACATCTTCCTAAATTTAACTTGTAGGTCTTGTTTTTATTTGTTTCATGACTCGTAGGTCATTTCACTCATGGATCATGTTTTTCTTTGTTTAATGAGTTACATCTATTGAACCATAGTGACAATTTCGAACTGCTATGGCTAAAGTAGCACACTGCTATTGAAATGCAACAGCATTTCGTTCACTTTTTCTCCACCGGCAGTACGATATTATCAGTAATGTCTGCTTACTGACATAAAAGGGAAATAAATTTTACCATGTAACATAAATTTCAAATGAAAACACGTATAGTCTTGTAACTGCTATTTTAGTTGAAAAAAAATTCTCAAATCCTAGGATAAGAATTTCAATTGTGATACAAATTTACTTTATACATATGCATTGTACCAGCAGTTTGGTAACGCTGGGCTCATTCGATTTCAAGTTACTTCAAGTTACATCTTCCTAAATTTAACTTGTAGGTCTTCTTTTTATTTGTTTCATGACTCGTAGGTCATTTCACTCATGGATCATGTTTTTCTTTGTTTAATGAGTTACATCTATTGAACCATAGTGACAATTTCGAACTGCTATGGCTAAAGTAGCACACTGCTATTGAAATGCAATAGCATTTCGTTCACTTTTTCTCCACCGGCAGTACGATATTATCAGTAATGTCTGCTTACTGACATAAAAGGGAAATAAATTTTACCATGTAACATAAATTTCAAATGAAAACACGTATAGTCTTGTAACTGCTATTTTAGTTGAAAAAAAAATTCTCAAATCCTAGGATAAGAATTTCAATTGTGATACAAATTTACTTTATACATATGCATTGTACCAGCAGTTTGGTAACGCTGGGCTCATTCGATTTCAAGTTACTTCAAGTTACATCTTCCTAAATTTAACTTGTAGGTCTTCTTTTTATTTGTTTCATGACTCGTAGGTCATTTCACTCATGGATCATGTTTTTCTTTGTTTAATGAGTTACATCTATTGAACCATAGTGACAATTTCGAACTGCTATGGCTAAAGTAGCACACTGCTATTGAAATGCAATAGCATTTCGTTCACTTTTTCTCCACCGGCAGTACGATATTATCAGTAACGTCTGCTTACTGACATAAAAGTGAAATAAATTTTACCATGTAAACATAAATTTCAAATGAAAACACGTATAGTCTTGTAACTGCTATTTTAGTTGAAAAAAAATTCTCAAATCCTAGGATAAGAATTTCAATTGTGATACAAATTTACTTTATACATATGCATTGTACCAGCAATTTGGTGACGCTGGGCTCATTCGATTTCAAGTTACTTCAAGTTACATCTTCCTAAATTTAACTTGTAGGTCTTGTTTTTATTTGTTTCATGACTCGTAGGTCATTTCACTCATGGATCATGTTTTTCTTTGTTTAATGAGTTACATCTATTGAACCATAGTGACAATTTCGAACTGCTATGGCTAAAGTAGCACACTGCTATTGAAATGCAATAGCATTTCGTTCACTTTTTCTCCACCGGCAGTACGATATTATCAGTAATGTCTGCTTACTGACATAAAAGGGAAATAAATTTTACCATGTAAACATAAATTTCAAATGAAAACACGTATAGTCTTGTAACTGCTATTTTAGTTGAAAAAAAATTCTGAAATCCTAGGATAAGAATTTCAATTGTGATACAAATTTACTTTATACATATGCATTGTACCAGCAATTTGGTGACGCTGGGCTCAATCGATTTCAAGTTACTTCAAGTTACATCTTCCTAAATTTAACTTGTAGGTCTTGTTTTTATTTGTTTCATGACTCGTAGGTCATTTCACTCATGGATCATGTTTTTCTTTGTTTAATGAGTTACATCTATTGAACCATAGTGACAATTTCGAACTGCTATGGCTAAAGTAGCACACTGCTATTGAAATGCAATAGCATTTTGTTCACTTTTTCTCCACCGGCAGTACGATATTATCAGTAATGTCTGCTTACTGACATAAAAGTGAAATAAATTTTACCATGTAAACATAAATTTCAAATGAAAACAAGTGTAGTCTTATAACTGCTATTTTAGTTGAAAAAAAATTCTCAAATCCTAGGATAAGAATTTCAATTGTGATACAAATTTACTTTATACATATGCATTGTACCAGCAATTGGGTGACGCTGGGCTCATTCATTTTTAAGTTACTTTAAGTTGCTTCTTAATAAATTGAACTCGTAGGTCATGTTTGTTTCAGCTGTATATTTCGTTCGGGATATCTTATTATGTAGTTTAGTGGTTTATATTTTAAGAGGGATTGTTATCCTATCTCTGAATCATGGACTTTATTCTAAGTTTTTGGCCCCGATATCTCCCAAAGTATTGTTTTTCACATAATAATATGTTTGTGCTTCAAGATTTAAATTTTTTACTTGATACAACAAGCGTAATGAGCGGCCAATAACTAAATATTGGAACCGAACATTACTGGGTGTCTTCCCATTATACGTAAAAAAGGTTTTTAGAATCAAGCTTCTAAAAGCTTTTGAAAAAAATTAATAATAATAAAATAATTAAATCCAAATGCACAGTCATTAAAAAAATAATAAATTTTTCTCTTCAAATTTTGTCAACGACTTATTACTGTTGTCATAACTGGTATGAAGAGTAATATAAGTACCTCAACTATGGTACTTACGTTAGTTTATTTCTAATGTACATATATGTTTCAGAGTAATATTTTGGAGGATATCGTGTCCATATAAAAAAAGAAACCTTAAAGTCTGTGGGTCAGTATTAGGCTGACTAACCAACGCAGCGTGTTTTTTTTTTTTTTTTTTTTTTTTTTTTTTTTTTTTTTTAATTTGTTCACACATGTTTCTATATTTATAAAAATATGATAATCTACAAATCAAAGTTTCTTGCTAAAATTCAAGAAAACTTTCTTACTTTGCTGTCCCTGCATAGCGGCTCCACCTCCTAAGCATGGAAGATATCAATAATGCAAAAAAAATATTTTAGTACAAACACATAAAAATTATTTATAACAAGATTTAGTGCATGTGTTCACTATCGACAAAAATTAGCGCGACAGTTTTTTCACCGAGATGTAGTGAATGCGGGACTTTCAATCTGGCCCCATTACAAAATACGTACAAAAAATATACATATTTTACAGATTACTTTTAGAGGGTATTTTGCGAAGTAAATGCTATATATATGGTCAAATAATCAATTAAAACAATTCATAAATTAGTAAAAATAGTTTCAAAACGCAGTTCACCTCTTCCTACTAACAGTTTTCCGATCATGTGCGTCCAGTTTCACGTTCATTACCCGGAGATAAGACATTTTGCCTCCTTTCTGTTGTCATAGTGATCACACAAATCCCTAGTTGGCGACAGAACTATCGCAACTGTTTGTCGATAGTGCACACATTAGACTGAGAGGCGACTGCAATTTTTGGACCCCGTCGAACATTATTCTGAATTTTTTATAGAAATTGGAGAAAAGTGAGTAGATTACGAATCCACTGGTCCTGGCAAAAATGGACGAAACTGGTTAAAAATCGACTTTTTGTAATTTGAACTAAATCCAATTGCCAAATGAGCCATAACTTGCAAAATAATGAGCATTATTTTTTTATTTGGTAACCCTCACTCTATAATTTTAATCTAAGAAGGTTTCAGACGTTTCGGATGTGTGGCAATGGCTTACTTGCATCTTTCATAAATGAGCCAAATCGGCAATTTACATTACGTCACTGATGACGTAACTGATGTCACCCAATTTGGTTTAATTTTAAAAGATAAAAGTTTTCCGAGCCAGAGATCAGAAATCGTTGGCGCTTTTTATCATTGAAAATCAAAATGCAGTGGATTGCCAGACGAAAAAGTTTGTTATATTTTTGGCAAGTTATGACATATTTGGCAATCGGAATTTAGCTCAACTCATTTCAAGTCGATTTTTGATCAGTTTCTGCCAGTTCTTTCACGGCAGATCAGTGGATTCGTAATCTACTAATTTTTCTCCAATTTATATAAAAAATTCAGAATGATGTTTGATGGGGTCCAAAAATTGCAGTCGCCTCTCGAACTACATGGCCTTAGAAAAGGATGAGTTGTAATTTATCATCACGTGATTTATTTTAAACACATTTCTTGTTTGAATTGAAATCTATAAAAGGAAAATGTCTTTTTCAAAAGGATAAAACTACTTTAGTACGAGCATTTGCCTTCCCTTCATTACATTTTTTTTTTTTTTTTTTGCCCCAGCAAAATCTCAGCACGTTATTCATTCCCCACTTCCCCACTGGGAACAATCTGAGATGACGTAGTAATGGCAAACCCCTCAGGCAAGCACCACAGACCTTATTTATGATTTAAGATCGAAAGACAAATGAATTCTCGCCACCTAGCGACATTTCGCCTCTAAAGAAAACCTGAATATTATTTTGACTATAATCATTTACCACCGACTTTTTTTTTTCTTTTCCCCAACTAACATACAGATTGTGTGAGTGTTTTGCGCTTTCTTAATGCTGGTGTAAATTTTAAATTTCCATTGATATAATTGGGGCGTTTAAACAAAATTTAAAAACATAAATTAAAAGCTGTCATTTTAGTTTTGATTGGTTTATTTTCTGTCAGGAATACCTAATTGAGTCGGCTAAGTGTATCTCTTCTGTACGCCTTCGAAGTAGAATCCTAAATATTAAACCCATCGTTTGCCATATAAATCCGCTTTTGTAAGTGGATCTTTCGGGCTAGTTTAGAGAAGTGACTAAACACAAAAGCTACACTACCGATTTACTCTACTCGATCCTGACGTATTCGATTACTACTTTATATGGTTGCATAATTTTTTGTATTTGAGGTTTACAGTTGAATACGCCCCTTGAAAACCTTGAAAATTTTAACAGTTTAATAAGAACAATTTATAATTTTGAAATCTCATTCTTGTTCAGGTTTTAAATTAAATAATTTAATAAAGCAATAGATATTTTATTGTAGATGTAAACATAATAAGATGTTTTAAGCTAACTATATTTACCTCCTGCCGCAGCACCTTGCACTACAAAGATATTACAGTTAGAAAAATTATACTAAAATAATACCGCATACACTACATTCTTAAATGATACAGTTATCATCATAAGTGAACGCACACGTTTAAACTTCAAAAATTGAATATTAAAATGCTCACTTTGCTCATTTATTAACGTTGACAATTCCAATCAATGAATTTCTACTGCCAATAAGTCATTTTAATTGGTATCGTTTGTCGCTTGCCAATTGTAAGGATAACTAAAATCTGAGACTTGACTTTTATTGTTGACACATTCTGAGGATTATTTTTCCATTGGCCACAAACTTCTTCATCGAGGAAATGCCAGCTTGTTATAAAACAAAATTGTTGAATGCAAGAGTTTGTAAGAGTTTGAATATTTGATTAGTTTCAGGATTTTTATCTATTAAACCATGATGACATTTCCGAACTGCTGTGGCTAAAGTAGCACACTGCTATTGAAATGAAATAGCATTTCGTTCACTTTTTCACCACCTGCAGTACGATATTGCCAATAATGTCTGTTACACGACATAAAAGTGAAATAAATGTTAGCATGTAAACATAAATTTCAAATGAAAACAAGTGTAGTCTTATAACTGCTATTTTAGTTGTAAAAAAATCTCAAATCCTAGGATAAGAATTTCAATTGTGATACAAATTTACTTTATACATATGCATTGTACCAGCAATTGGGTGACGCTGGGCTCATTCGTTTTTAAGTTACTTTAAGTTGCTTCTTCCTAAACTTAACACGCCGACCAAACGGTATTGTGGTTAGCGTGCTGGCTTCTAGACCACGAGGTTGTGGGTTCGAGTCCCGTGTTAGGCATTGGTTTTTGTAAATGTATGTTGGCTTGTCTAATGATGAATGTTTCGGCGTATTATAGCCCTCGTTTTGCTGACGGCGCCAGATAATCTGAATATAACCAACCAACCTAAATTTAACACGTAGGTCATGTTTGTTTCAGCTGTATATTTTGTTCGGAATATCTTATTATGTAGTGATGGTAATTTTAAATTGGTTGTCGGTCTGGGAATATTTAACTGTTAACTGCATTTACTCTAACTGTATATGCATTTTTTTTAATACTTGTGTACGTATATATATTCTTGGTGATGTGTTCCTAAAGATGTGGTTCTTTTTATTTGACGACAAATAAACGTTGGTTTATCAAGACTGGATCTTATTTTATTCTTCCCACCAACAATAGTGGGTTATGGGCCGAGCAACGTGGCCCCGCGTAACTTTGAACTATATGAAGTAAGTTTTGCCGTAGTTTAAACTTTTTTCAAAAGTATGACCGACTACGTGGCTGGATTGAGTTTTCCTAAATTGAACGGGATGAATTACGCCCGATGGAAGACGGATATGAAAGTGTATTTGATGGATCGTGATTCCTGGAGTTTTGTAGAAGATAAAGAGGAATACCTTGGTGTGATTGCTTCATCAGCAGAAAAACGGTCGTTTAGTCTTCGAAGGCAACGAGGGTACACTTCCATTTATCAAGGATTAGAGCCAAAGTTTCAAACGTTAATTTCTCAAACAAATGATGGAAAAGAGGCTTGGGAAATTTTGCAACTAAATTTTGAACCGAAGTCAAGAGCCAGATTAGCAGGTCTATTGGACGAGTTCTACGAACTAAGATTCAACCCGGCAGAAGAAACTGTAGGTATTTACTGTAAACGAGTGTATGAAAAGAAAGAGATGATAATCGAAGCAGGTTTCGAGATACCGGAACTTTTAGTGTGTTTTCAACTAATACGCAGACTGCCAACTGACTATGAAAATATTGTTCAACAGCTGTATCGACTAAAAGATGAAGATTTCAAATTTGACAGAGTTCAAGATGACCTTGTTACAGAATCGGGAAGAATATTATTAAAGAAGAAAGATGATCTACTTGAATCATCAATAGTAGGTGACGCATTCTTGGCTAGGTCAAGACGTCCACCTTTCCAATCCAGAAATACAGAGAAACCTAACGCAAGCAGTGGAAGTGCACTGGGACCCAGAAGTAATGAAGAACCCAGCTCATCGAACGAGCGATATCGAAGAATGGGGCAGTGCAAATTCTGTAATCTGTCGAATCATTCCGCAGAAAATTGCTGGAAGAAGAAAGAGTCTAAACGACAACTGAACTTTTACAGTGAAGTCAACCCTCAAAATGACAGTGAAGAGTTTAACACTGGTGTCAACATGGTCGAATTGTTAGTGGACACAGCAGCTACATCCCATTTTTGCAACGATTTATCGCTGTTCCAAAACTTCAAGAAGTTACCGGATACTGAGGCTTTGATTGGTGACAAAGATGCTACCTCGGTGATATGTGGAGTTGGTGACATTTCTTTGGAAGTTAAAGACTCATCAGGTAACGTTAATATTACCCTTGAAAATGTACTTTATTCTCCACATATGAGACGCAATTTAATAGGAGGTGCTAATTTGGTTGGTTATAAAGTCGTATGGGGGAAAATCAAAGATGATTATATATGAAAACTAAGAAAATTTTATATTAGCTGTTCATCGAAAAGAAAAATTTTATATTTTGCATGCTTATCCTCAAATTCAAACTTCAGCAATGTATAGTAGTTTAAGCCCTGAACTGATTCATAGAAGGTTTTGTCATGTTAACTATCCTCTATTAAGGGAAATGAGTTCAGATAAAAGTGTGAAAGGTTTAGAAAATTTATCATTGACTAAAAACTGCAAAAATTGTCAAACTTGTTTAATTTCTAAGTCGAAAAGAACGTCATTTAAGCGAAATTATGTATATAGACGTAATACTAAAAATGTATTAGAAAGGGTTCACATGGATATATGGGGATCAGCTCCAGTTAAATCAATAGGTAGAAATAAATACTTTTTAACCCTAATTGATGATTATTCACGTAAAATTGATGTCTTTGTGATTCGAAATAAAAATGATGTATTTAGTTGTTTTAAATCGTATCTAACGCGAGTAGAGTGAGAATTAGGTAGGAAAGTTCAAGCAGTAAGAACTGATAACGAGCTGGAGTTCTGTAGTTCCGAATTCGAACAATTTCTTAATGATTTAGGCATTAAAATGGAGCGTACATCAATTTATTCCCCGGAAATGAGTGGTACTGCCGAGAAATTTAACCATACTGCTTTATATGTCGTCAGAGCCATGTTACAAGATAGCGGTCTTAAACCTAGTTTTTGGGCAGAAGCTCTTAAGACCTTTGTGTATGTCAGAAATCGGTGTACCCATAAATTAACCGAGGGTAAAACTCCAATAGAAATTTGGAGAGGGTTTAAACCTTCAGTTAAGCATCTGAAAGTTTTTGGTTCTTTGGCATATGTTCATATTCCTAGTACTAAAAGAAACCAATTGCGACCTAAAGCCCTAATGGGAATTCTAGTTGGTTATGTTACTAAACGCAAGGGCTATAGAATTTATATTCCAAAGAAACGTACTGTGGAGGAAACTATTCATGTATATATAGATGAAAACAGAAAAGGGGTATATAGTTTATTCGGAAGTACAAATGTATGTAGTAATGTGCATTTTTTGTTGGACAATTGTGATTCTCATCTTGATGTTATTGAAACTACTAACACTCAACCCATTAAGACTGTATCTGATGTTACTAATGATTTACCGGTTAAGACGGAAATGTTACCTCTAGATGTTAGTAATTGGAATAGAGTTGAAAGGCAGAGAAATTATAGTGATAAAATCGATGTTTATAACTATCCGCCTGGAAGTAATGAAAGATTACGATCTTTAAATGATACAGAAAAATATTGTAAACTAAATAATATTTTGTTTAATCCTGAAAAGTTTGATTTTAAAACGACAACGACTGAAGTTGATAATAAAGAATCTAATTTGGTATTTGAAAATGACTCAAAATTTATAGATAATCATTTGAGTGACATTTTTCACCAAGAACTGTATATGATTGAATAGCCTCAAACTTTTCAGGACACGCAAAATTCGCCTAATAAAGCACAATGGGACAGGGCAATGACAGATGAATTGCAGACTATGCGTGAAAGGGAAGTTTGGGATTTGGTTGATCCACCACCAAACAATAGAATTATAGGCAGCATATGGATATTTTCGACTAAAAGGGACGAAAAGAATAATATTAAAAAGTTTAAAGCTAGATTAGTAGCAAAAGGTTATTCTCAAACTAGAGGAATAGACTACAGTGATGTCTTTTCACCCGTTGTGAATTTTTCAATAATCAAATTTCTTTTTGTATTGTTAGTTTCAATGTTGAGTTGGAGACATACTCAACTGGATGTTAAAGCTGCTTATTTGTATGGACGTTTAGACAAGGAAGTTTATATGGAACAACCAGTTGGTCATGTAGCCGAAGGAGCTGAAAATAAAGTGTGTTTACTACATAAAAGTATTTATGGATTACACGAGTCTAGTAGATATTGGAATAATACGCTAAATAAGTTGTTAGAAGATATTGGTTTTGTAAAATTGAAGTGGGTTAATTGTACCAATATGTTGAATCAAAATGTTATATTTGTGGTTTATGTTGACGATATGGTTATTTTTGGGGAAAATGAAAAGGTATTAGATGAGGCAATTGATTTGATTAAATCTAAATTGGATATAACTGAGTTAGGAAAGATCAGATATTTATTAGGAGTAAATTTTGAAGAAATAAACGGTAATATTTATTTACATCAAGCAACTTACATTGATGAATTAATGCAAAGATTTGAAGAATTACCAAATGGCTTTCCAAGTTTGCCTTTTAAAATCGGTTGCGTTTTACCAGATAAAGTAAATGAAATTGAGGAAAATTAACTAATGAAAAAATACCCATATCGTTCAATAATTGGTTGTTTATCATTTTTATCGAATAGATCTAGGCCAGACATTGAGTTTGCAGTAAACACAATCGCTCAATTTAACAATAACCTTTAAGCATTGGCTTATTATTGTGGATATTCTAAATTATGTTTTTCAAACTAAAGACCATAAAATTAGTTTATCTTTAAGAAATAATTCTTTACTTTATGCATATTCTGATGCTAATTGGGGGTGTAACCTCAATAAAAGGTACTCAGTTACAGGTTATTTGGTTTATTTTTGTGGTGTTCCGATAGCTTGGAAATCATCAAAGTAAAGATCAATAGCCCTCAGATCCATGGAATCGGAGTTCATAGCTTTAACGGAGTGTGTTAAAGAACTTTTATGGTACAGTACGCAAAAAAACAAAAACAGAACGATGGCTATATCTTCGGTTCTAATTATCGTAGAATCTTACGGTTTGCGCCAAAATGTTTTGCTTACGATTTTCTATATATCTGATGCAATTTTTTTTTTTTCTTGAGGAACCGTTTACTAAGTAAAAGTAACGCTATCTTCGAAAATTTCAATACGAACCCTTGTTTTTTATCATTTCATTCGATTCAGAATACATCATTTACTCTATATACCAAATTTCAATGCATTATGTTGAAAAACACGTCACTTATGAGCGAAAATATTTCGACCATTTTTTGACCGATCTTCAGGGAGAATTTCCATAAAACGAAAGGTATTTTTAAGATTCTTCTTCACAGCGGGAGAAATCGAAAGGTCAATGTGGCGCGTTTCACGAAGATTAAAAAATACAAGTATTAGTCTAAAATTGCATAGAAATTACTTGGATTTATAGTGTCATGTTTAAGATTAATACAAAAATAGCAAGTAAACGAAAAAGTAACATAATTTATTTACAACATTAAAGATGTGCATTCTTCACAGGAAATAAATAAAATATCGAAAACTGTAATTGCAGAAATATAACGAATACTACTGACAATTAGAAAATTAATAAATGTTAAATGTAGGCATTAGTAAACAGTATTTAGCAAAGCATGAATATTTTACAGAAATATTTCACTATAAACACAAATGTAACTAGATCGTTGAAATTATTTATAAAATGAAAAAGTCACATGATTCAGTAAAATTTTTAAAGGATAACTTATTGAAATTGCTTAAAAAATGTTGTTTTAAATAAATGGAATTTAAGAAAGCAAATTAAAAAAAAAAATTATAGTTTACAGAAAACATAATTAATAATTTAAAAAACTAAAAAACAAGCTTTTATAGAAAATCAAACTAAAAAGTAGAAAATAATCAGTAGATTAAAAAACTAAGAAACACGCTTTAATAGAAAAGTGAACTAAAAAGTAGAAGATAATTTTAAATAAGTTTGAAATAAGAATAGAGTGATTAACAAGAAATATTTATTTTATCGTACAAAAGCGTGGGGTGCTTTTTAAGATATTTTCATAATATCTCTACTTTTACCAATATCTGTCATTAAATATTTACAAAAATTGACATCAAGCACCCCACGCTTTTTTACGATAAAATAAATATTTCTTGTTAATCACTATTCTTATTTCAAACTTATTTAAAATTATCTTCTACTTTTTAGTTCACTTTCCTATTAAAGCGCGTTTCTTAGTTTTTAAACTATCGGTTATACGATAATTGAACGTTATGCGATTTTCCACACCTCTAGTTTACCTTGAATTAATCTTTGATAGTTTTCAAAAGTCGTCTACTATACGGTCCCTTAAAGTGAGCGTTTTTTACATTTCCTCTAAAAAATCGAGAACTAATAGTCAAAATGGAAAGACAAAAATTATGGGGGGGTTTTAGACCATGGTAAATCTAATGAAAGCAAAAAAAATATATGTTTCTATTAAAAAAAAAAATTAATTGCTTTATTAATTAATAATTAATTATTAAAAAAGAAATTGATTCAAAAGCTGATTGCTATTTATGTTTGGCGATTTACAAACTACCTTTTGAAAAAAAAATTACTGAAATATATTAATTATTTAAATATTTATGGCAAAAAACCAACTTATTTATTTAACATTAATTTATCATTTTCTTTTTATCATTTAAATTACAAACCATTCATTAGAAAATTACGAATTTTTGTATTTCGCATTCTTTTTTTAATGCTGAATCCAAATATGGAATAATATTATGAGGTTGCTATTGAACTTTTTAAAGTTTGGTTCTGTTTTAATATGTAGATGACTCCTCATGATAAAAAAAAAACTACATACAATTATTAAAAACCTTCCACGATTTACAACGGTACCTTTTGTTTGTTATTTCAACAATTAGAACAAAAGATATAGCCATAGTTCTGTTTTTTTTTTTGGGTACTGTACAAACGAATTCTACAAGAGGTAGATTTAACTCCAGATTTTGTTCCTATACAATTTTGTGATAACCAAGCTGCAATATTTTTTGTAAAGAATGGCCAAGAAAGTGTTAAAACAAAACACATTGACATCAAATACCAATTTGTACGACATTTGTTAAATGATCAAGTATTTATTATAAAATTTGTTAAATCTCAGGATTATTTAGCTGATTTCTTAACAAAACCTTTATTAAAAACTAAATTTGAATTGGTAACAAATGAAATTTATGCATTGTAATACTTATTATGTATATCTGCCAAATTCCTTGACCGATGGGGCCGTATGATGGTAATTTTAAATTGGTTGTCGGTCTGGGAATATTTAACTGTTAACTGCATTCACTCTAACTGTCTATGCAATTTTTTTTAATACTTGTGTACGTATATATATTCTTGGTGATATGTTCCTAAAGATGTGGTTCTTTTTATTTGACGACAAATAAACGTTGGTTTATCAAGACTGGATCTTATTTTATTCTTCCCACCAACATGTAGTTTAGTGGTTTATATTTTAAGAGGGATTATTATCCTATCTCTGCCTCATGGACTTTATTTGCAATTTTTTTTGCCCGATATCTTCCAAAGTATTGTTTTTCACTAAAGAATATATTTGTGCTTCAACATTTTAATTTTTTACTAGATGCAACAAGAGTAATGAACGGTCAATAACTAAATATTGGAACCGAACATTACTGGATCTCTTCCCATTATACGTAAAAACAAGGCTTTTAGAATCAAGCTTCTAAAAGCTTTTGAAAAAAGTTAATAATAATAAATAATTAAATCCAAATGCACAGTCATTAAAAAATAATAAATTTTTCTCTTCAAATTTTGTCAACGACTTATTACTGTTGTCATAACTGGTATGAAGAGTAATATCTGTACCTCAACTATGGTACTTACGTTAGTTTATTTCTAACGTACACATATGTTTCAGAGTAATATTTTGGAGGATGTCGTGTCCATATAAAAAAAGAAACCTTAAAGTTTGTGGGTCAGTATTAGGGTGACGAACCAACGGAGCGTTTTTTTTTTTTTTTTTGTTTTTTTTTAATTTGTTCATACATGTTTCTATATTTAAATAAATGATAATCTACAAATCAGAGTTTCTTGCTAAAATTCAAGAAAACTTTCTTACTTTGCTGTCCCTGCATAGCGGCTCCACCTCCTAAGCATGGAATATATCAATAATGCAAAAAAATTATTTTAGTTCAAACACTTAAAAATTACTTATAACAAGATTTAGTGCATGTGTTCACTATCGACAAAAATTAGCGCGACAGTTTCTTCGCCGAGATGTAGTGAATGCGGTGTTTTCAATCTGGCCCCATTTCAAAATATGTACAAAAAATATGCATATTTTACAGATTACTTTTAGAGGGTATTTTGAGAAGTAAATGCTATATATATGGTCAAATTATCAATTGAAACAATTAATAAACTAATAAAGATAATTTCAAAACGCAGTTCACCTCTTCCTGCTAGGAGTTTTGCGACCATGTGTGTCCAGTTTCAAGTCAACTACCCGGAGATAAGACATTTTGTCTCCCTTTTGTCGTCGTAGTGAACACACAAATCCCTAGTTGGCGACAGAACTATCGCAACTGTTTGTTGATAGTGCACACATTAGACTGAGAGGCGACTGCAATTTTTGGACACCGTCGAACATCATTCTGAATTTTTTATAGAAATTGGAGAAAAGTGAGAAGGTTACGAATCCACTGGTCTGCAGTGGCAAAAATGGACGAAACTGGTTAAAAATTTACTTTTAATAAGTTGAACTAAATTCAATTGCCAAATGCGCCATAACTTGCAAAATAATGAGCATTTTTTTTTATTTGGTAACCCTCACTCTTTAATTTTCTTCTAAGAAGGTTTCAGACGATTCGGATGTGTGGCTATGGCTTACTTACATCTTTCACAAATGAGCAGAATCGGCAATAGGCATTACGTCACTGATGACGTAACTGATGTCACCAATTTGGGTTACTTTTAAAAGATAAAAGTTTTCCGAGCCAGAGATCAGAAATCGTTGGCGCTTTTTTTCATTGAAAATCAAAATGCAGTGGGTTGCCAGACGAAAAAGTTTGTTATATCTTTATCAAGTTATGAGATATTTGGCAATCGGAATTTAGTTCAACTCATTTCAAGTCGATTTTTGATCAGTTTTGACCATTTTAGCCACGGCAGACCAGTGGATTCGTAATCTACTCATTTTTCTCCAATTTTATAAAAAATTCAGAATGATGTTCGATGGGGTCCAAAAATTGCAGTCGCCTCTCGAACTACATGGCCTTAGAAAAGGCTGAGTTGTAACTTATCATCACGCGATTTATTTTAAACACAGTCCTTGTTTGAATTGAAATCTATAAAAGGAAAATGTCTTTTTCAAAAGGACAAAACTCCTTTAGTACGGACATTTGCCTTCCCTTTAATTTTTTTTTTTGCCTTTTTTTTTTTTCTTTGTCCCAGCAAACGATCAGTTCGTTATTCCTGGGAACTATCTGAGATGACGTAGTAATGGCAAACCCCACAGGCAAGCACCACAAACCTTATTTATGATCTAAGATCAAAGGACAAATGAATTCTCGCCACCTAACGACATTTCTCCTCTGAAGAAAGTTTGAATATTATTTTGATTATAATCATTTAAAACCATCTTTTTTTCTTCTTTTATTTTTTTTCAACTAAGATACAGATTGTGTGAGTGTTTTGTGCTTTCTTAATGCTGATGTAAATTTTAAATTTCCCTCGATATAATTGGGGCGTTTCAACAAAATTTAGAAACATAAATTAAAAGCTGTCATTTTAGCTTTGATTGGCTTATTTTCTGTCGGGAATACTTAATTGTGTCGGCTAAGTATATCTCTTTTGTACACCTTCGAAGTAGAATCCTAAAAATTAAACACATCGTTTGCTACACAAATCCGCTTTTGTAAGTGGATCTTTTGGGCTAGTTTAGAGAAGTTACCAATGTGTCAAAAGCTACCCTACCGACCCTACTATACTCAATCGTGACGTATTCGTTTACTACTTTATATGGTTGTATAATTTTTTGTATTTGAGGTTTATAGTTGAATTCGCCCCTTGAAAACCTTGAAAATTTAACAGTTTAATAAGAACAATTTATAATTTTCAAATTCCATATTGTTCAGGTTTTAAATTAATTATAATTAAAAAATAGAAATTTTATCGTAGATGTAAACAAAATAAGATTTTTGAAGCTTACCATGTCCACCTCCACCACCCGCAGCACCTTGCACTGTAAATATCTTACAGTTAGAAAAATTCTTTTAAGTTATTGTTGCATACACTATATTCTTAAATATACCGTAAAATGGGGTGAATAGGAAGAGCGGGGTGAATCGGAACGAAACTTCATGAAATTACTAAGTGATTATTATTTTACACAAATAAAGCAATTTTAGTAGTTATAAATATTTTTTTATTTGGCTAACATGTTTGGAATCTTGAAAAAAAAATTGTGGGGTTTTCAACACTATCCTTTTTTTTTTTTTTTAATTTTTTTTGAAACAGCGTGAATACAATCCAAAGAATTTTAACCTCTCCAAAACTTATCCCGTAATTAATAACATGTACCAGTTATAGACTTAAATAATATATTTTTAGATAAGTATAAACATCCACAACAACATGCCATACTTAATTTAACTTGGTTTTAAAAAAAAAATTATTTTACGAATTTTTATATTTTGCCTCGTCTCGATTTCGAGATTTGCGGGGTGAATCGGAACACGTGAAAAGTGATATTAAAAAGCTGTTTTTGGCAAGATTATGTTCCACATAAGATTCAACGACTGAAGAAGAGTCTAATTACTCCCTTCAAGACAGTAATCAAGATTGCAGGCTTGAATAAATGTCAGAAGAGGAGACTAGTTTCCGCATGGCAGAAAACCCGATTGTTCCAGTGGTTTTTTCTCTAAATGACTTCGCTATCTTTAAGTTATATGGAGAAATGTATGAAGACTCTATGTGAGCAAAGTTTTTCACCTACAAGGTTATTGCTATATAATTGTGTTTTACAAAAAGCGCCCATGAACTAAGAGATTTTCTAAAACAAATGAGGATGCTTTTCTCCTTTCACAAGATATTTTAAGGAATTTGCAGTCATACGGCAAGCAAACATAAAATACAATTAGATTAAAAAATATTATTAATTTTAAAGGATGAGTTATAGGAGAAGAGTTGATACGTTTTCAAACATATGATTTGTTTTGTCAATAATTGACAAACACAAATTTTATCCGTCATATTAAATGATTTTTTCAATGATAATTTTGTGTTCCTATTTACCACAATGCATTATTATTAGTTTTTTTTTTTTTGTCACCCTGTAAACATTTAAATAAGATCCGACATAAATGTAACGAGTGTTCCGATTCACCCCTTTCTGCGGGGTGAATCGGAACACCATGAAAAAATTCAAAATAAATTAAAGTCCAAGTATTTTCAAAAAATTTTGGGTTGATCCTCAAAGAAGAAGGTAAGACCCAAGTTTCAATGTCAAAAATATGTTCGTTAACTATCTTATTACAACCGATTTTTACTTTGAAAGTTGAAAAGTGTTCCGATTCACCCCATTTTACGGTACAATCAGCTTCAAAAGTTAATGTACTCCTTCAAGATTCAAAATTTAAATATTAAAATGCATACTTAGTATATTGGGACAAATATTATTCTAAGGGCTCTGTATACTTAGAATGCATGAAAAGAAAACGTATATATATATATATATATATATATATATATATATATATATATATATATATATATATATTCACCAGTTTTTTTTGTTTGAAAATGCCAGATCAATAGGAGTCCTCATTAGTTATTTAAGTGGGAAAATATAGGTAGAACTTGTACACAACCAAACAACACCTCAGTTAAATTTGCTGATTGCAAAAGCAACTATGCTGTAAATTGGACTGGCAGTTTATAAAGACTGGCACCAACAAATAATGAAATAAGGATAACACCAGGCAAAGGCCTATCATCATTGACAACCAAAATACCTTCCCATCACGTCCTAGATCTATTAGAATAGTTTCAAATTCAAATGGTAAACCTGTCCCCAATAACTGGATAAAAGGAAACTCAACAACCGCAAATAATCAACTGGTCAGATCCACTCAAGAAACCACCAGCACTCAGAAAAACAAAGTTCGAGAACTACAGTCTACTCTCATAGATGCCAAAAAGATTATAAAAGAACTTGCCGAGCTCGTTCAAAATTATTGAATTCTTAAAATACTTTCGCAACTCTCTAAGTGCGCTTGCTAATATTCCGTGATCAATTTTGTTAAATTATTTGTAACCACCTGCTTCACGACAAATCTCATACTAACCTACTGATCTGTTGTTAAGTTTGTTTTATCAGTTCTGCTTGTTTATTTTTTATGCTATACTATGTCCATTACGATATACCACATTCAATTCTGTATCCAATCAAAAAGTATTGGTTGACGAATCATCGGATCGTGCTTTTTTTTTGTTTGTTTGTTTGTTTTTTCTTAACTGAATTTGTTTATACATGTTTTTATATTTATGTAAATATGATAATCTACAAATCAAAGCTTTTTGTTGAAATTCATGAAAACTTTCTACTTACTTTGCTGTCCCTGCATAGCGGCTCCAGCTCCTAGGCCTGGAAGAAATCAATAATGCCAAAAAATTATTTTAGTACAAACACTTAAAAATTATTTATAACAAGATTTAGTGCATGTATTCACTATCGACAAAAATTAGCGCGACAGTTTTCTCGCCGAGATGTAGTGAATGTGGCGCTTTCAATCTGGCCCCATTACAAAATAGGAACAAAAAATATGCATATTTTGCAGATTACTTTTAGAGGGTATTTTGAGAAATAAATGCTATATATATGGTCAAATTATCTGTTAAAACAATTAATAAATTAATAAAAATAGTTTCAAAACGCAGTTCACCTCTTCCTACTAACAGTATTGCGACCATGTGCGTCCAGTTTCACGTTCACTACCCGGAGATAAGACATTTTGTCTCCCTTCTGTCGTCGCAGTGAACACACAAATCCCTAGTTGGCGACAGAACTATCGCAACTGTTTGTCGATAGTGCACACATTAGACTGAGAGGCGACTGCAATTTTGGGACCCCATCGAACATCATTCTGAATTTTTTATAGAAATTGGAAAAAGGTGAGTAGATTACGAATCCACTGGTTTGCAGGGCCAAAAATGGACGAAACTGGTTAAAAATCGATTTTTAATATGTTGAATTAAATCCAATTGCCAAATACTCCATATCTTGCAAAATAATAATCATTTTTTTTTTTTTTTCTTATTTTTTTTTTGGTAACCCTCACTCTTTAGTTTTCATCTAAGAAGGTTTCAGACGATTCGGATGTGTGTCTATGGCTTACTTGTATCTTTCACAAAAGAGTCAAATTGGCAATAGACATTACGTCACTGATGACGTAACTGATGTCACCATTTTGGTTTACTTTTAAAAGATAATAGTTTTCCGAGCCAGAGGTCAGAAATCGTTGGCGCTTTTTCTCATTGAAAATCAAAATGCAGTGTATTACCAGACGAAAAAGTTTGTTATATTTTTGCAAGTTATGACATATTTGGCAATCGGATTTTAGTTCAACTCATTCAAAGTCGATTTTTGATCAGTTTCGGCCATTTTTGCCACGGCAGACCAGTGGTTTCGTAATCTACTCATTTTTCTACAATTTCTATAAAAAATTCAGAATGGGCTCCAAAAATTGCAGTCGCCTCTCGAACTACATGGCCTTAGAAAAGGCTGAGTTGTAATTTATCATCACGCGATTTATTTTAAACACAGTTCTTGTTTGAATTGAAATCTCTAAAAAGAAAATGTCTTTTTCAAAAGTATAAAACTACTTTAGTACGAGCACTTGCCTTCCCTTCTGTACATTTTTTTTTTTTTTTTTTTTTTTTTTTTGCCCAAGCAAACGCTCAGCTTGTTATTCATTCCCCACTTCCCCACTGGGAACTATCTGAGATGACGTAGTAATGGCAAACCCGTAAGGCAAGCACCACAGACCTTATTTATGATCTAAGATCAAAGGACAAATGAATTTTTGCCACCTAGCGACATTTCGCCTCTAAAGAAAGCCTGAATATTATTTTGACTATAATCATTTAACACCAACACTTTTTTTAATTTTTTTTTATCTAATGTACAGATTGTGTGAGTGTTTTGTGCTTTCTTAATGCTGGTGTACATTTTAAATTTCCATCGATATAATTGGGGGGGTTCAACAAAATTTAAAAGCATAAATTAAAAGCTACCATTTTAGTTTTGATTGTCTTACTTTCTGTCAGGAATACCTAATTGAGTCGGCTAAGTATATCTCATTTGTACGCCTTCGAAGTAGAATCCTAAATATTAAACACATCGTTTGCTATACCAATCCGCTTTTGTAAATTTATCGTTTGGGCTAGTTTAGAGAAGTTGCCAAACACAAAAGCTACACTACTGATCTACTATACTCGATCGTGACGTATTCGATTACTACTTTATATTGTTGCATAATTTTTTGTATTTGAGGTTTAGAGTTGAAATCGTCCCTTGAAAACCTTTAAAATTTTAACAGTTTAATAAGAACAATTTATAATTTTGAAATCCCATATTGTTCAGGTTTTAAATTAATTATAATTAAACAATAGAAATTTTATCGTAGATGTAAACAAAATAAGATTTTTATAGCTTTCCATATCCACCTCCACCATTCTCAGCACCTTGCACTGTAAATATCTTACAGTTAGAAAAATTATACTAAGTTATTGTTGCATACACTATATTCTTAAATATACAGTCAGCGACAAAAGTTAATATACTCCTTCAAGACTCAAAATTTAAATATTAAAACGCATACTAGTATATTGGGACAAATATTATTCTAAGGTCTCTGCCTACTTTGAATGAATGAAAAGAAAACCCTACTTTTATTAATTTTTGTTAAGAATACTGTTATGTTTATTGATATAAAAATTGTTAGGCTTAACAAAAACATTCGTAATATATATATATATATATATATATATATATATATATATATATATATATATATATATATATATATATATATATATATATATATATATATATATATATATATATATATATATATATATATATATATATATATATATATATATAGATATATATAGATATATATATATATATATATATATATATATATATATATATATATATATATATATATATATATATATATATATATATATATAGATATATATAGATATATATATATAGATATATATAGATAGATATATATATATATATATAGATATATAGATATATAGATATATAGATATATAGATATATAGATATATAGATATATATATATATATATATATATATATATATATATATATATATATATATATATATATATATATATATATATATATATATATATATATATATATATATATATATATATATATATATATATATATATATATATATATTAGATAGATAGATACAGATATAGATTTTCACCAATTTTTTGTGTGAAAATGCCAGATCAATAGGAGTCCTAATTATTTATTTAAGTGGAAAAATGTAGGTAGAAATTGTACACAACCAAACAACACCTCAGCTACAATTGCTAATTGCAAAAGCAACCATGCGGCAGCTTATAAAGACTGGCACCAATAAATAAGGATAACACCATTCAAAGGCCTATCATCATTGACAACCAAAATACCTTCCCATCACGTCCTTCATCTATTAGAATAGCTTCAAATTCAAATGGTAAACCTGTCCCTAAAAACTGGACAAAAGGAAACTCAACAAATGATCAACTGGTCGGACCCACTCAAGAAACCACCAGCTTTCAGATAAACAACGTTCGAGAACTACAGTCTACTCTCATAGATGCCAAAAAGATTATAAAAGAACTTGCCGAACTCGTTCCCAATTATTGAGTTCTTAAAACACTTTCGCAACTCTCTAGGTGTGCTTGCACTTATTCCGCGAACAATTTTGTTAAATTGTTTGTAACCACCTGCTTCAAGACAAATCCCATATTAACCTACTGATCTGTTAAGTTTGTTTGTTTGATCAGTTTTGCTTGTTTATTTATTATGCTATACTCAGTGGTGTAGTGTAAAATAAAAAGGTGTGGGAACGCTATGTCGTGTCGTTACGAACGCATTTTTTTCCTGTGTGTGGGAGAGGGGAGGGGAAAGTGAAAATGACAATTTTAAATAGTTTTATTAATATTTCTTTAATACTCTCAAAACAGCTAATGAGCACCTCAATTTTTTTTTTTTTTTTTTTTTTTTTTTTTTTTTTTTTAAATGTGTGTTTCGACTTATTTTTTTATTCAAATAAATTTTTTAAACTATTAAGTTATTTGGATTTTTAAACAATTTGCTTTGCACAACCCATTTTAAAAGATTGTTTAACACTTTATAAATAGATTATAAGAAATTTTCAAACATATTATTGACACAAATTTTTAAACACATTTTTTACAACAATTTTCCAAAATGTCAGAGATGACTTATATGCAATGTATTCGGATATATTTCAAGATTCTGTAGATCCTCGAAATCTGTTTTCAAAACAAATTAAAAAGATTGCGATTGTTGCAGATGTTGATCGAGAGTTTTATGGTTTTTCTCCTTCTCAAAAAGGAAATGTAGAGAAGTTCCTCTTACTTAATAGACCCTTCCTTTTCTTTTCCGAATTTGCTTCAGTAATAAAATAATTGATAAATTAAAATCCATCAGTCAATTTAAAATTTCTTGATAAAATATTAATTGGTATACCATCTCAATCATCTCTAATTTTAAGCTGGATATTTCAATGTAGACTCATTACTTGCCAGACGTATAAATTTGCTTGAGACATTCCTGTTTTTTTTTTTTTTTTTTTTTTTTTTTTTTTTTTTTTTTTAATCTTATCCAGTTCGATTTTGTCATTTCGGCAGTGGTGACGATTAGGTGACAATAAAAGTCAAAAGTGAGTATGAATCGTATGAGGATGCTACGGAGGAAAAAGCAAACTGCATAATATATATGATATTGCCATTAAAATCACTAGATTTTAAAATGGATTGGAGTTAATTTCCGCCCCTTATCGCCGCCACTGTAATTTTTTTTTTTTTTTTAAAAATGAGGGAAATGATTTTTTTTAGGAACTGCTGCTGCATTTTTTAAATAAACTCTGAAATAACTGTAATTGTAAAAACTTTCCCATTCTCAAACCGAGAAGCAATTTAATTTTACCTGTTAAAGTACACCTGAATTGCTTTCCTACTTCGTCACAGCCCAATTTCGATGTATTATACTCATTTATTAAACCATTAGCAGTTTTATATTAAGGAAAATCAAATATACAGGACCGGCCTAAGAGTAAAATTCTATGTGTGCAAGAATGAGTTTCGGCGCTCCTTGCAATGAAAATGGGTCTAGAAAACCCTCCAAAAATGGTACGGGTGTTCTATATGGTATGGGTGCAAATTATTAAAATCGTAGAGTTTTCTGCACTAAATAACATTATTTTACGTCAGGTTTTATTAAGGTACCCTCGGGATACAATTTTTTTTATAAAATATAAAATTGTAATAAAATTAATTTCATAAGAATTTAATAAAATACATGTTATTAAAATTACTGATTTTTGCTACGCATTCTTTTTTATGGAAGTCATCTGCTTTTAGCGCTAGCCTTGGTTCCCTTTAAAAACCCTGGATAGTGAAAGGCTGCAGTTCGGCTAATATAGCACTATCAGTACTGCCAAGTTAAACTGAAACAAAATTAACAACTTTTCAGTTCTGTCAAAACAACGTAGCGGAGAACTTGAAGCCAGTCTCTTTACTGTACTTTCAAGCAACATTTTATCTGTTGAACTAAACATATTCAAATCCACAAACATACAAAAGCGAAGTTAATATAAGGGATTTAAAAATCAATTCTGTTTTGAACAAATTTTTTCATGTTCAAACTAGTTATCAGTTTGATTTTCCCAATATCTGGCACTAAAATAAATGTTTCCCAATATCTGACAAAATATAAATGCATAATTCCGTAATCTCAAAACACCTTAAAAGCTAATACAAAATATCAACATTCTGCTCTTACCTATCTGGATTTTTAGTACCAACCAGTTTATACCGTCAGAATCGCAGGTTTGCTCACTTATTTGGATTGTCAAAAAAAAATTAAATTACTGTCGTTTGGGGGGGGGGGGGGGAGGTCCTCTAGAACGAATTAATTTCTTAGGTAGGGTGAGAGGTTTACAATTAATTTATGAAATCGGTGATATATATATAAAAAAAAAATTAAAAAAAGCATACATACATAACTTTTGTTGATAAATCGGTTAGCGTTCCCGTTACAATGAGAGGAGGGGAAATATTCTTCAAGGAAAGGGTGCAAAGAACTATATGTGCCAGACCACAGTTTGGTTTTTTGAAAATGTAGATGGCACGTTAATTTGTGTATGGAAGTTTCAGTCAGTATATATGACGAACCATAAAAATTTGAAGTCTGGAATTCATCTCCAAATACAGATCATTCCTTGAAGAAGATAATTTCCATTGAATGAATCATAGCTAGATATAAACATACATGTCAATTAATACCTAATGAAGGAGAAATGGTCATGTGTAGGGTGCCGCGCCTTTTTCGAGTGTTTTACAAAACTAAAACTTGCTTGCTCAGCTCTGAAGTTGTGTAGACGAAAGCAAAGTTCTCACGAAATGACTTTTTCGTTTGCTTACTTGGCTTTGTGTTTAGTATCACGTAAAAAGAAGAAAAGAAAAGAAAAAAAAAAAAAACACTAGATGCGGGAACGCCGTTCTCCCTTTTAAAAAGGTAAAGAATCGCCGTTCCCACGCGTTCCCGCTCCACTACACCCCTGGCTATACTATGTCCATTACGATATACCACATTCAACTCAGTATTCAATCAAATAGTGTTGCATCATCTCCAATTGCAGCTGATGGTATCTAATAGATGGCGCAACATGTCTGCCTACGTTCAAAAATATCTGTTTTAATCTGTATCTGTAACTTTAACTGTATTATTATTAAAAAACTTTGAAAGAACATGGTCGTCGTACTGTTCTGTTTATGGACAAAATAGACCTATACTTTCTGTATTTTACATCTGGCGCCCAACTTAATTGAACCTATCAAAAATATGACTGCTAATTGCATTCTTCAAAGAAAAGTACTTCGGAGTGCGTTGACGAAGACAATAACAGAACTTGATGCCGCTATTGAAGCCGGGGAGCGCTTAACAGCAACTTCAGCTTTCGCCAAATGCGAAGAAAAATCAAACCGATTGTTCGAAAACTACGTCGTCGTTTTGGAATACATGTGTCCGGTGGACAAAGCTAAAGAAACAAGTAAGTCTGAAAACCTTAACTTGTTGGAAAACGAAATGGAACAATGTGAAATTTACCGAGATAATTTTACGTGTGCCAAAATAAGGTTTAAAAATTTTTTAGAAATCTGTGAAAAATCTGAATTTGTGCCACAGATCAAACCTAGGTCTGATTTAATGAATGTAAATTTACCTAAGCTCGAATTAATCGAATTTGATGGTAATCCTAAAAATTGGTTTGCTTTTTGGAGCATGTTCCAAAAAATTGATGCGGATCCGAATTTAGAGGATGATGTTAAATTTGCATATCTGATGCAAACGACTAAAGGTAAAGCATTTGAATTTGTACAATCGTATCAAGTATCAAAAAGCGCTTATACCACTGTAATTGTTAACTTAAAAACTCGTTTTGCCGATGACAAAATGTTAATTGAGTTATATGTTCGCGAACTATTAAAACTAATTTTAAATAAATCTCAAAACATATCTTTTGTTAATCTAGTAGACCAGTTAGATACTCAATTGCGTTGTTTAGAAAATTTAGGCGTTACAAAAGAAAAATACGCATGTATGCTTTATCCTTTGGTAGAAGCGTCTATTCCTGAAAATATATTGGTTGCTTGGGAAAGGGAAAGAAATTCTTCTTCTCGTTCGACAAATGCGAACACGCATGACCTTGACCTACTTATGAAATTTCTACGAAACGAAGTGGTAGGCTCGGAGAGGATCCGCATAGCGAAATATTTTTGTTCTACTGATAAAAATAAAACACAAAAAATAAAATTCGAAAACACTCGCTATTCGAACTCTGCACCAGTTGCAACAGCCTCTACTTTAATAAACCAAATAAAAAAGGAAAAACATCAAACAAATGTATTTTGCTTGTTCTGCGAAAAAAAAACACATAGGTCCTGTGATTGTTTCACAGCTCAAAAGATGACTTTTCAAGAAAGAAAAGAAAAAGTGTTTAAAGTGAAAGCGTGTTTGTCGTGTCTGAGAATTAATTGTCGAGCTGATAAATGCGGAATGAGTGTCCGGTGCGTAGTTTGTTCCAAAAAACACTTTCCAATTTTATGTCCAAATTTGTGTAGGGACAATGAAGATTGTTCTTCGGAAAATAAAACTGCTACAAATAGCGTTATTAGTAATAGCTCTACTGGATCGCCAGAAGTTCTGTTACAAACACTTATGATCATGATCAGAGTATCGGGACCTGCAAAAACAAAAGTTGTACGAGCATTGTGTGATTCAGCTTCGCAAAAGTCATATATAACTCAAGATCTTGTAGAGTTTTTAAACTTAAAAACTGATCATACTGAATTTCTTAAACACAGTTTATTTGGTGGCATAGAAACGGAAAAAACTAAACATCATGCTTTAAAATGTGAACTTCATGAAATTCGGGTAATTATACGTGTGAAGCAGTATTGTTGGCTAAAGATACCATTTGTGGTACAATCCCAAAAATAAATAAATCAGATGCAGAATACTTCACTAAAAATGGAATTTATTTGTCCGATAGTGAAAACAACAGTTCCAATATTTCAGTCCTTCTTGGTGCTGATTATTTAGGGATACTTTTGACTGGTTCTATCAGTCAACAACCAAATGGTTTAACTGCTGTCCAAACATACCTGGGTTGGGTAGTTATGGGAAGATCAAAATCCTGGACAAATAGTTCCAATCATGCCATGCCCATAATTTCGCTACATAGCGCAAGCAAAATCAGTGACCTTTGGTCATTAGATGTTCTTGGTATACGAGATCCCGTAGAAACCAAAACAAAAAATGAATTGGATAATGAAACTCTATCTTTCTTCGAAAAAACTGTTAATTTTCGTGGTGATAGATATGAAGTAAATCTTCCGTGGGTCGAAGGACATCCGGAATTACATGATTTGCGTTTCCAATCAGAAAAACGTCTGAATACCATGACTTCTAAACTTAGATCAATGGGAAAATTTGATTCGTATGACAATATTTTAAAAGAATGGGAACAGCAGGGAATTATTGAGCAAGTACCTGATAGTACTAACGAGGAAAATTTAACGGAATTATGCAGGTATCTACCTCACAGAGCCGTTTTTAAGGAAGCTAGCTTAACGACAAAAATCCGGCCTGTATTTGACGCCTCCGCTAGGGATGAAAATTCTGTCACCCTAAATCAATGTTTAGCTACAGGTCCAAATTACATAGAGATGATTCCTTCCATCCTAAACAAATTTCGAAAGGATAACGTCGGTGTAATATCAGACATTCGCAAAGCATTCCTTCAAATAAGCATTTGTCCTACAGATAGGGATTTTCTCCGTTTCCTGTGGTGGGATGATTTTGAAAAGAGTAAAATTAAAACTTACAGACACTCCAGAGTTATGTTTGGCCTATCTTGTAGTCCGTTTCTGCTTATGGCAACCATTTATCACCATCTGGATAATGTTAAGGGAAATGAAAAAGACATTGCAATGAAATTAAAAGACGCATTTTATGTCGACAATGTAGTGACAAGCGTCGAAAATGATTTCGAATTGCAACGATTTTCAGAGACAGCTAGTCAAATTATGTCCCGAGCGGGTTTTGAGCTTACGGGTTGGGTTAATTCCTCACAGAGTGAACACCAAAATCTGGATTTTAATAAAAATGCGTGTACTCCTGTTCTTGGTCTAATATGGCGACCCGATTCGGATATGTTAGCGTGCGATGTTAACTGCGTAAAAACTGAAATCGGCTACACGTGTTCAAAACGGCAACTTCTGTCGATCGCACAAAAATTTTTCGATCCAATTGGCTTCACCGCACCCGTGACCCTCATTCCGAAACTTCTAATGCAAAGAGCATGGATACATGATAAGCTAACCTGGGACCAGAAACTGCCGTCAGAAATAGTGGAAGAATTCAAAAATTGGCTCGCGAGTTTGGAGTTTTTAAATTTAGTTCAAATTCCACGTTATTTTGGGGGGTTGATAAATGAGTCCAGTACTACAATTCATATGTTTAGTGATGCAAGTGGAAAAGCCTTCGCTGCTTGCGTGTTTTTGCGAATTGAATGCGGAAATAATGTTCAAATCAGACTAGTTCAAGCAAAATCGCGTGTCGCTCCTCTAAAGAAGGATCCCATCACTAAAATTAAAACTGAGCTTACCATCCCAAAATTAGAGCTTTATTAATAACTACATGAAACTCCCAAACGACATCAGGGAACTTATCAAAACCAGAAAGAGTGGCAACGGACACTCGATCCAACTCTCAAAAGAGAAATAAATGCGCTTAAGAAATGTATCTCCAAGCACACTAAAGCAAATAGGGATGCCAGGTGGCAAGAAAGACTGGCTACACTGGAGTTCGAGGATAATTCCATTTGGCGTATGACCAAAGCCCTCAAAAGGGAGAAAACAACTCAATCGCCTCTTTTGGGCAACAATGGTTTGGTTTTCACAGAATCGGACAAAGCCGAAACTTTCGCAAACTCACTTGAAAAACAGTTTAAGAACAACACCTCCCCTGTTAACACTGGTTTTGAAAACCATATTGAAAACACTGTTGCTCTCTGGAAGCAATGGCCTTTCATCAACTCCATACAATATACCAACACCCAAGAAGTTATGGATATCATCTCTAAAATTAAGGTTAGGAAATCTCCAGGTATTGATAACATTTCCAATAGAATGATTCAAAACATCCCTTCAACTTCCATTCAATTTTTGACTAACATTTTTAATGCCAGCCTCGGGTTTTGCTATTTCCCTAGTATTTGGAAAGAAGCATTAATTATTCTTATTCCTAAACCTGGAAAGGACCCCTCTGACCCAACCAGCCATAGACCAATTAGTCTATTGCCTTGCTTGGGCAAAATCTTTGAGAGGTTAATTTCAAACCGCATTTTTCCACTTTTATATAATATTCCTGAAGAACAATTTGGTTTCTTGAAGAATAGATCTACCACTGGGCAGTTGGTAAGAATTTTAGAGTTTGTTGGCTCAGCTTTGCACAGAAAGGAAAGCTCCGCAATGCTTATGCTCGATGTCGCTAAGGCTTTTGATCGGGTATATCATTCGGGGCTCCTTTTCAAATTGATCAAATTTAAATTCCCACATGATTTAATTCACCTCATCTCTAGTTACTTAGAACACAGACGCTTTAGAGTAAGAGTGGGTAAAGCCATCTCTGATCACAGAAACATTGAGGCCGGGGTCCCCCAGGGGAGCATCTTGGGTCCCACACTATACAACCTATATACAGCAGACTTTCCCACAATTAGAGATGACAGGCACTGCTTAACAGCCTTCTATGCAGATGATACTGCGATAATCACTAAATCCATTAGTCCACAAGTTGCATTAAATAATCTCCAGGAGAAAACCCCCCAAATTGAGGAATGGTGCTCCAAATGGAAAGTTTCAATTAATGCTAGTAAATCACAGATCATCTGTATTAGAGCTAAAAATAAACTCAAAAACTTGGATAACAGAGTTAAACTATTCAATGAGCATATTCCGATGGTCAATAAGGCTAAATACCTTGGCGTTACCTTAAATAGCAAACTAAACTGGAAAGATCACATCAAAAAGGTAACCAGCAAATCTTATATGATAATTAACAGACTCTGGCCACTGCTGGGTAAAAACTCCTGCCTCCCTCTAAACTAAAAGAAAAGGGTTTATTTGTCAACCATTCGCCCCATTTTCTCTTATGCAGCCCCTGCATGGTGCACTCACGATGCAGCTGATGCATTAAAACTGCAAAAAATTCAAAACAGAGTACTTAGAGGGATGGTGGATGCCTCTAGATTCGTGAGAAATTACCTAATTCATAAAGTTCTGAAAATAGACACTGTCTCTCAGCACCTTGCAAGTCTAAATCTCACTTTTTTCAAAAAGGCTGTTGTTGCTGACCCTATCATTAGTAACTGCCTTAATTATGAAATTGTAAAAGATGATGCAGCAATCCGCCCGTTTGCTGCATTCAGTCTCACTGACGCTACTCTAGCTAAAAGCTATAATAGATAATCCTGTAGTTTAAAGCTTACTGTACATAGTTTATTCCCCAGCTTGCTGGGGGTTAAAATTTATATATCCTGCGCTGCGATTGACTCCATTCTTGGAATGTAGATTTTTGTTTATAGTTTACTCCCTAGCAATTTAGGGTTTAAAATTCATTTACCTGCGCTGCGATTGACTCCATTCTTGTAATGTAGATTTTTGTTTATTGTTTTTTCCCCAATCCAAAGGGGTTTAAAAAGTCATATAACCTGCGCTGCGATTTCTTATTACCTTATATTTTCCACTCATTAGTGGATTTGTATTCTGCACGCTGCGAATTTTTGTTTTGTCCCGTCCGTCCCCTTTTTGAATTGTTTTATATTGTGCAAATTAGATTTTACACCTGAATCTTTCGCCTTCGGGCTAAATTCGATATGTGGAACAGTGCCCTCCGGGCTGGAACCACATTAAAACCAGTATTATAGTATAGTAGTAGTATAATATATAGGCGCATTGCAGTAGCTCTCACACTTGTCCTGCTCGCAGAAAATTGATGTCCAGAGGTAGAGAAGGCCCTTTGGTCAAGAAGGCGACCATTCCTTATTCTGCCTCCTCTCGCAAGCAGGTGCAGAAACCCCAGTTTTTGCCTAGACCCCTGCAACTTGCTAGGCTAAAGAAGCCTACTTACGCAGAAGCTGCGTCCCAAACCATCCCCTTGGAGAAACCAGTAGAGAAAGTCTCTTTTTGTTCAACTGGAACCATGACTAGCAATAGTACTCTCTTCTCTGAAGATGAAGTCCGAGCTGCTGATGCTGTTTTTAAATTCTTCGATTATGCTGCCTCCCGATACAAAGATGAGGATGCCTTCCTTACCTTTCTTGGTGTTGTTCCGATTATGAAACCCTTTTTCGAACTCTGTAAAAGTTATCCACATCTGCTAGCTGGCAGATTTAAGCCGAAACAGACTATTCCTGCTTAGCTCCTCCCACCTGCCATTTCCTTAATTCCCATTGGAAGTTGAGTGAAGCCAGCTCCCTGCTGTTAGTCGGTCGCTGTAGATCTGACTCAAATGCTACGAAGTGCCTCTGGCTCATTTTCGATATGTGGAACAGTGCCCTCCGGGCTGGATCCACAATAAATCCCATATTATAGTAGTATAGTAAGTATAATATCATTTTTCTTGATTTGTAGTTTTGATTCGAACTTAGAGTTTCGAACTAGACAGACCTGCTCTGATCGCTCTCCTACTTTTTCGTATGGCTCCTCGCAAGAAGAGACAAGCAAATCTCAACGAAGGGCTCTGTCCCTGATGTTGTTGACGAGGCTAGCACTGATGTTGATGTTCCCGATGATGTCCCTGCCCCAGATTTAACAACCCCGGAAAATTCTATGGAATTAACTCAACCTGACGTTGAGAGTTGTAAAATTCTGGCCCCGGCAGAAGAGGTTTTACAGTACGAAGAGGCAAACCTCGCTAACATTGTTAGCCCCTCTTACGTACCTACCTGCTTTTACCTTGCTTCAGATGCGGACGGGAAGAGTGCCATAAGCTTTCTGCACAAGAGGCTTCTTGAGCAAAATGGCATTCTGAACGCCCGTGTCACTAAAGATCTAATTTGCGTCACCCCTCAACAAGAGATTGAAGAGGCGCTTATTTACACCTGGCTGAAGGAACGTGAAGTTCCTTTTACGCAAAATGATCCTGGCAAACTCACTTCATTTAAAGTAGTTGTCAGGGGATTGCCTGGATCTACGTCTCCGGTGGAGATTGACGACTGGTTTGCCGCTGAGATGCCATACTTCCAACCCAAATCAGTCACCCAGATGAGGAGAAGCCGAGGCATAAAGATGCCTCTCTTTATCCTGGAGTTCCCCGGCCACCACCACAAAGAGAGCATTCTAAACTGGAAGATGCTGCTCTTCCTGCAGATTTCGATGGAACCTCTGAAGGGGAAACAAGCTCACGGACCCCGGCAATGCTTTAATTGTCAAAGCTGGGGCTCGCACTTGGCCTCTTCATGTTCGCTTCCCACTAGATGTCGCCACTGTGCAGCTGAACACCGCTCCAGTGACTGCCCGACCAAAGTTGGTCCCAAACGCTGCTGCAATTGCAACCAGGCGCATTGCAGTAGCTCTCACACCTGTCCTGCTCGAAGAAAATTGATGTCCAGAGGTAGAGAAGGCCCTTTGGTCAAGAAGGCGACCATTCCTTATTCTGCCTCCTCTCGCAAGCATGTGCAGAAACTCCAGTTTTTGCCTAGACCCCTGCAACTTGCTAAGCTAAAGAAGCCTACTTACGCAGAAGCTGCGTCCCAAACCATCCCCTTGGAGAAACCTGTAGAAAAAGTCTCTTTTTGTTCAATTGGAACCATGACTAGCAATAGTACTCTCTCCTCTGAAGATGATGTCCGAGCTGCTGATGCCCTTTTCCGATATTTCGACAACGCTGCCGAGCGTTTCAATACCAAAGATGACTTCCTCACTTATATTAGATTAGTTCGTTTTTTCAATCCCATCGTGGAACTCTGTAATAACTTTCCACATCTGATTTCTGACAGATTCAAGCCGAATCTAACTACTCCTGCTTAGCTCCTCCCACCTGCCATTTCCTCACTTCCCATTGGACGTTGAGCGAAGCCAGCTTCCTTCCTTCAGTCGGTCGCTGGGTGATTTGTTTTTTATACTGTATCAACTAGATCTGACTCAAATGCTACGAAGTGCCTCTGGCTCATTTTTGATATGTGGAATAGTGCCCTCCGGGCTGGATCCACAATAAACCCCATATTATAGTATAGTAAGTAAAATATATGCAATGCTAAACTACACTTCAGCTACCTTTGGAAATTGGACTGGCAGTTTAAATAGACTGGCACTAGCAAGTAAGGATAACACCAGACAAAGGCCTATGATCATTGACAACTACAATACATTCCATTCACATCCTAGGTCTATTAGAATAGTTACAAAATCAAATGGTAAACCTGTCCTCAATAACTGGACAAAATTAAACTCAACAACAGCAAATGATCAACTGGTCAGATCCATTCAAGAAACCACCAGCACTCAGAAAAACAAAGTTCGGAAAAACAAAGTTCGAGAACTACAGTCTACTCTCATAGATGCCAAAAAAATTATAAAAGAACTTGCCGAGCTCGTTCCCAATTATTGAATTCTTAAAACACTTTCGCAACTCTCTAGGTGTGCTTGCACTTATTCCGTGATCAATTTTGTTAAATTGTTTGTAACCACCTGCTTCAAGACAAATCCCATATTAATCTACTGATCTGCTGTTAAGTTTCTTTGTTTTATCAATTTTGCTTGTTTATTTATTATGCTATACTATGTTCATTACTATATACCACATTCAACTCTGTATTCAATCAAATAGTATTGGTTGATGAACCATCGGATTTTTTTTTTTTTTAATTGAATTTGTTCATACATGTTTTTATATTTATATAAATATGATAATCGACAAATCAAAGTTTCTTGTTGAAATTCATGAAAACTTGATACTTACTTTGCTGTCCCTGCATAGCGGCTCCACCTCCTAAACACGGAAGATATCAATAATACAAAAAAATTATTTTAGTACAAACACTTAAAAATTATTTATAACAAGATTTAGTGCATGTGTTCACTATCTACAAATTTTAGCGTGACAGTTTTTTCGCCGAGATGTAGTAGATGTAGACAAATGCCATATTAACCTACTGATCTGCTGTTAAGTTTCTTTGGTTTATCTGTTCTGCTTGTTTATTTATTATGCTATACTGTGTCAATTACGATATGCCACATTAAATTCTCTATCCAATCATATATCTGGGTTAAGTACCGAAAGGTCAACACCCAATTTAATAAAATATTAAGGAATAATAATAGAGTTAACGTTACACATTTGTTTGGTATTGCGAGAATTTTACAGTGCTCTTTAACTAGAGTTCGGAAATATCGATCAAAATAAATATCGATACTATATCGTTGCATAGAAAAAATATCGATACATCGTTACATGATTTTTTTTTTTTTTTATTTGATTTTCAATTTTGTCAAAAACAAAGTTTTTCTTGTCAAATTACTACTTTTCATTATTGCTTTTTTGTAAGGTGTCTACTTTTTCAACTGAAAAGGATCTATTACAAAAAAAAAAGGAGCTATATTTTCGCTTAATTGGTGCAGTGATTTCAAGGAAAATTTAGATAATTTTCAATAGCTTTTAAGTGTATGGAAAATATTGAATATTGGTGCCGTTTTACTGTCTTTCAGCCAAGTTCAAACATTAGTTTTGAAGTTTTTGAAAAGAGAATAAATAAAATTGAAAAAACACATGAAACTACAAAACGATTATCAAAAAACTAAAAATGTTTGAAAATATCGATATATCGAGGACTTTTATCGATAATTTTGCTATCGATATTTTTTTACAAATACCGATAAAAATATCGTCGTATCGATATATGGCCGACTTCTACTCTTAACGCAGACATAATATTTTATTGCCAACAATTAATGCCTAAAAATTTTACTCGTTACACTTTTCAGTAATGCCAGAATATTACTTTGCAATATTTTGTCGCCTTTGCTTTAGTAAAACAACAAAAACGTAGAAAAAAAGTTGGACTCATTTCCATTCAGAGTTTTAGGAAAAGTAAATAAAATAGTGGTGCCTTTTGGGGTGAAATCTGAGACTCTTTGATAAGAACTTGAATTTTTTGAAAGTTTAATTCATGCTCTTGAAAATATATTAGGTGGATAAAACTTATATCTTGCAAAGATATCAGATTTATCAACTTAATATCTTGATATAGTATATAATAATAGGTTAAAGGTGAAAGGAAGGATATTAGGTTGATAAACCAAATCTCCTTCCATCTCTTTTCGTCCTTGACATCTTTCACCACTTAGTAATAAGTGATCAAAGTAATTTCATTGGATTGTGTTGAAAAGTAAAACTAAATTATTTAATAGAAAATTAAAACGAAACACATATTACAGACAATCTTCATATACATATGAGGCGTTGTGCATGAGAAGGGCGAACCTAAGAAAAACGAGTTTGAAAAGTTTTCTTTTTAACGTTATTTCTATGCAACTTGATATCATTCTTAGCGTATTTTGAAATGGAAAGAAGGGAGAACTCAACATGAAAAATATACCTGTAGTAAAATTTGTAAAGGGTTCAAATTCAGATAGCGACAAAAAAAAAAAAAAAAAAAAAAAAAAAAAGTAATAATAATAATAATAATTTCCTTTCATGTCAAGTTTCTCCTGCGTATCAGCAACAACTTATAATACATTTAAACCGGAAATAATTAAGAATATGTACAAGGTTTATAGCACCTGATTTTGCAGATGAAAGTTTCTAGATCTTAAGATCCTTACACTGCTATCAATCCAAAAAAATTACCCCCCCCCCACCATCCCCTTCTCCATCTTAATTATCTATAATAGGGAACTACAGCCTATTTTTAATTTTCATGTAATTAAAGTTTTCTTATACAAAAAACTATCAGGAATTTGAAAATGTGGTGTAAACTTCTGTTTTAAAATAATTTATTCAATTATATTAATTTTAAAATCACTAAAAACAGCCAGAAACATCATGCAATCAAGAACAGTTGTGACGTATTAAGTGCCTGATGGCTGTGGATCTGTTCTTGCGCATGCGCAATCCTGCATTGACTTCGAGATTTCGCTTATTGATCGTTTAGTTTAGTTTGCTAATTTTGAGAATTTGTTAATCATAATTGAGTTGTTTTGTATTTAGTGTGATTTGAATTTGTAGAAATATAAGTATGAAAGCCGCTTTTAGCCATTGATACAGATAAACAACTGAATAGACTGTTTAAAGCTGGGGAAACGAAGCCGTTGCCACCGCGGTAGTGAGAGTCTTTTGTAATGCCGATGTGTATTTTCTTCGATCCTTATGGTATATTCGAGTTACTTTTGATGCTTGGAAGGAATGGGGGGAAAAAATTATTAAAAAAAAAAAAAAAAAAAAAAGAATCAGAATAAAATATATTTGAAGAAAATAGTTTAACCAATAAATATAACTGATCAAAATAATTCAAAGCATAGGATTTGTATATTTGGAACAATCATTTGAGATTAGTTACTGTCGATATCTGTAAACGTGTTTTATCTTGTTGAATTAAATTTAATTCTTTAAATTTTAAGCTACATAAATACAATGTTTTAAAAATAAATTATTATCTGCAAATTATAATACTACAGTAAACAAGAAAATAGACTTTAAAAATATATATATTTTAGAAGTAGAAATTAAAGATAATTGAAGAAATACAGTAAACCAGTTGAAAATATGTAACAACAAGATTGCAAAATACAAATTCATTTATACTGTAACTAATGTAATATAAAGAGCAATTTAAGTTTCAAAGGCAAACTATTATATTAATTTTTCATACTCAATATTATTATATAAGTTACGAATTTAAATATACAGGTTTTGAAACTTGTTTATTACAAATCAAAGACGTATATTTGATCCATTAATTCTGAAGTGAGAAAAATATAGAAAACTTTACCAAAACTAAATAATTTGAGGCATTAGTTTTAAAAAATAAATACGTAAGTAATAAAGAAACTGATAAATTTTGACATTTGCAGTCCGCAGTTTCATCATTAAATAAATTTACAACAGGACAATAGTATTTTGAGTTATTTTTTCTCTTTCCATTCCATCCTTTTTTTAAATACAATTACTAAATTTTCATGAAAATGTATAAAAACATAGATAAAATAAAACATATCTAAAACAAATTATCCAGTTATAAATAAACAGAGTAATTATTTTAATTGTTAAATGAGTGTAAAATAGAACAATAACAAGTAGAGTTTTAGTTTCGCTTTCATTTCTCATTTCTTTGCCAAATGCCTTTGAAAACGTGTAAAAACAAGGATTGAATAAATATCAATCAAGTGCTTTATTCTAGATCATAATACTATTTCTTCTGAATTTAAAATAGATTATTTGTGATATGAATTGCTATTTAAGAGATCAACCATTAACCACGAGCGATCAATGATAGATGGGTCATTTTAGATTTAAAAAAAAAAAAAAAATGCATTAACACATTTGAATAACTATTTTTTACTTACCAGTGAAAATTCTTGTTTATATTTTCTTAATTTGCGCTGTTGTTGCAATTATATGCAACACAGTAACTAAGCATGACTTAGAAAATCATCCATGCATCGGCAGGAAAGCAAACGTTTCTACCGCAGCGTTTTTCGCCTTGAGTTTCCTTCGGAGTAGTCTATCCAGTTGTTTATCTATATCGATGGGTATATTGTGTTTTTACGCTTCCCAATTGGAAACTTTGCAATATATCATCAAGTCGAATTGACATCAAACTAGAGGTTTGCCAAAATGGATGCTAAGTTGGAATGTCACCATATTGGTCGATGTTGTGCTTGTACTCTTTGGCATAATACAATACTTATAACGGTTGGATATCTTTTTCAAAGAAAATAAGTATTCAAATTATAAATATCATAAAATGCGACAGAAAAGAGGAACACAATCTTCGAAAGTAAAGCAGCAAAGCAAGAAAGGCCAGTTGGTTTATAAATGAATACATACAGTACGTCACTCATCAGAAAATCACGTGACTTCTGGTTTCATCTTGATATCGAAACACTAACAATTATCATATTTAAATTAAAAAATAAATATGTCTCAGAAAAATGTAAAAAGTGGTTTTTATTTGATTTAAGACTAGTTGCAAAAAAAAAAAAAAAAAAAAAAAAAAAATGCTGTATTTCCCTATTATGCGATTCATCTCAACTCAACATATCTTGCTAACGTCACCACTAATTATCTTAACTCATTACTATGATGACCAGTGTAAGTACCCAAAGGGCTAATTACAGGTTTTCAAATCACGGCAGGCAAAGAAGTAAATTTTTTACGGATTTTTACTACTTTCCCGTAGTTTTTACTGATTTATATTGTTTTTACGTAGTGATCTGAAACCTACGGGAAAGAGATTTACGCGAAATATCTTTTTTCAATTTTATGCCAATACTCTTGAATTTCACCTATACTTAAGCTGTTTCTGAGATTTACCTAAATGTTGCTGAGCGTTACGCTGTTGTAACAGCGGGTCAAACACAAAAAGAAGTGAAAATCCTTACACATTACGGAAAACTACAGAAAATTAGTAGAAATGATGTCTTCTCTACCAGTAGGTAATGAAAATTCAATTGACTGTTTTTTCTATTTGGGACACTTAAATCTTTTTTTTTTTACTCTTTAAGTGTTGTCAGTCTAAATTATGATAGCTTTGAATTATATGAAAGCTTTGGGAACATGTGTATGAATAAGGCCTATTCAAAGGAAACATTTTACGACTGCCCAAATGTCGAATCTCTCTCTCTCTCTTTTCAACTTCACGAGGTACTACTTCATGAGGTTAATATTTATAAATCTATAAATATATTTCTACAATATTTTTCTTATGAAAGAATTTGAAATTCCTTTCGTTGCGAAATCGCAAAAGACAACTAAACAATCGTGAATACAAATTCAATGTTTTTGATACCAGTCATCTTGGGACTTGGAATCACAAACTAATTTCATCGAAACAACTGTTGTCCCCTCACACCCTAAAAATACAGTGATCATCTCCCAAGAAAATTTCAGAGGACAGGACACACAGTAGGTGTGTTGGACGCAAACAGCCAAGCCGAACTGAAGATTTATTGACAAAAGGAAATGGGGGGTTTTCTCTGAACCTGGACACTAAAGTCAAATAACATTCCGCATCCACCCCCATTACAAAATCCGGGAAAAAAGAAGACATCTGATGCTTTCTCCAAATCTTTCTGCTGAATAAAGTTTTAAGTTTGGCGTCCACTATTGCTAAGCAGATCAGATCTAAGTGGATCAGAGCCAATTACAAGGCTGTTAATGTCTACTATAGCACGAGCCTCGAGCTACAATGGACATTGACAGCCTTGTAATTGGCTCTAATCCACTCCGCTCTGATCTGATCTGCTTAGCGATAGTGGACGCCAAGCTTTAAGCTCGGACAGGACGTGCTAGTCCTGGTTTGGAGCAGAGATTTCGACTCCACATCTCAGCTATGATTTTATGCATTTGTCTTGTTATTTTGTCTTCCGAAAATAGGACGATTTCATTGTAAAATATTTGAAAGTTCCACATGTACTATTGTTACAAATTAAGAGTGAACAATTATTTTTCTTTATTTCATTCGGTTTTGTATTTTTTACTTTTTACGACTTCCCAACTTTGAATTTGCGACTGTGTAAATAAGCCACAACTACGTGTTAGAATAGGCCCTGTGTATGAATTCTCAGTGTTCTAGCTTTCTAAGAATAGGACATTGGGATATTCCAAAGTTGGAACATTGGACCCTTTGTAGTTTTCTTAAAGTTACCGAATCGAGTTTTGAATAGATTATTTTGAATGGATATACATTTGCCTCTTTTGCAACACTTTGAACTTAATCAAGTTCAGGTATGGATTACATTTGCGTACTAAGAGTTTTCTCTTTGACATTGATACCAAAATTCCATAATTGTTGCTAGTAGCGAAATACTTAATGATGAGTCAATGAGGGAGAGGTGTTGGGCTTTATAAATGAAAATTTTTACTCCAAAAACAAATAATTACAACTTAATATAGATATACATTTTCAAATCTTACCTGCTGCACCTTGCACTGTAATTATCAAAAAATGTCATACTTTTATGCAAATGTAATAAAGTTTAATGTTACTTTTTTAATAAAAAACAATACATATTTCTATGTTTTTGTTTCAAATATTGCATATTAAAATGAATATAACGTTTAACATATATTTTAGTAACTTACTTAGTTAATGTTCAAATTACCTTAATAATTTTTTGATAATGATGTGGCTTCTAACATTTTGTCAAATCTTTAATTTTTATAATCTAAGTATTCTTAATTTGTGTTTTTAATCATACTTATATTTGTTCTAATATTCACACAAACTTTAAACGTATTTCAAAATTAACGAATTTAAGACAGTTCATATTCCATACTAATTTTAAAAATTTATTATTTAAAAAAAAAAGAAAAAAAAAAAAAAAAAAGAAGAGAAATTATAGAATTATTACGGTAACATGGTTTGTAAATTATAAGATTATGTTAAGTAATTTTACACTCAATCAAATTTTAAAATTAGAATTACAGGTTTTTCTCCTAAGTAACGAAATACTTTTGAGCTTAGGAAAAAGGTCAATTTTTCTATTAAGTGATAATTAAATAATTATATTGATAATAACAGATTTTTAAAGTAAGAAATATTTGGACATTAAGGAGCTTATGTAGTACTTTTATTTATGCTGTTGAAAGGGTCAGTAAAAGTCGCAAACTTTATTGACTGACTGTCTGATATAGAATAATTTTGCGAAGCACTTGTGCCCGCAGGACACTGTAAATCTGTAACACTGTCACTGTAACACTGTAAATGCTCCAGGAGAACTAAAAATGGGAGAGACATAACATTCCTTATTTAACATAAACAAACTTTATTCATCGTTTGGAAGTTTTGAAATGTTGATGTACAGTTTTAAAATTAGAATGTATTTTTATAAGAAAGTACGGAAGACTAAAAAATATGTTTTATGATGTTTTTGACCTTTAATTTTTAATAAGTCGTGTATTTGGTACGATGCTCTAGTTTCGGCCAGGATTGGTCAATATTCCAGAACCCTTGTTTTCCACATTGGCAATACTGCTGTGTTACTTGGAGTGTTTGAAAAATGCAACTGTCCCTAAGAAAACACTTCTACATAAATTTACACATCGTGTATTTGGTTCACATACCATACAATTAAAACTGAAATATATTCTTGCTAAAGTTGACGACCAAACAAAAGATAACAATTTGAAAATTCCTCATTAGTAAAAATATCCCCAAGTTGAAAAGAAAATATGTCACTGAATGTCGAAGGTCTAATTGTTATTTCTATATGTATGCAAGAGGTGAACTTCCCGTAGAGTTGCTACATAGTTGCCCTCTTTTGGTGAAATTTCGAAACTCCTTTTTGAATTTTACATTATCCTGCAAAACTCAAATAGATAAGTAACGCAGATCTTTAGCCTTTATAGTTTAGGTTCAAAATACTGTAAATTTATTTCCGGTCGTAACTTATGGATGAATATTTGTGCGGGAACTCGTCCGGTGATTTCTTCTATCTAAAGATTCCTTCTAGGCTAGCTAACAACAGTGAGTTCCAATTTTTGCTGGTCGTACTGCTGCAACTTCGATTGTTTATAGAGGGCGTTAGTTGCACTCACCCCAGCTTATTGGAGAAAGTATTATTCCTTTCTTAGATGTCATGTGTGAGTACCGTCTTACTGTTAATAAATGAGTTAAACAGAAGAATTGAGTACTCATTGGAATCAAACTGATTTTCATAAAGTGCGAGCTCAAACACGTACTCAAAAGTCCGTGCAGAGATTCTTTATTATCTAATGTTTTTAAATCAAGAGTGTCTAAACCTACTCTGTTGGCCTTGAAATGCTGCACCACCTATCAAACACGATAAAAAAAATGTTGCATGTTAGTCAGAAAGGTATCTACTTTCACAGGGATCGTATTTGTCTTTGTTCCAAAGACTTAATGCTACAATTTTTTAATCATGATATCTGTCCGATGTATAGCTTCTATATACATAAATTTTTATTTTTAAGTTCAATCCTCTAGTGTATAGCCTAGCATACATGCTATACAACTTGGGAGTAGGATTTGAGTAATAATCCATATATTTTATTGCAATTTGAGATTACAGTTAATTATTTCAGTCATACTTAGATTTTTTTTATTCTTAAAAAATTATTTTTTATTAGTATACTTTTTGTAATAAACACGGGTTGCATGACTGATAATTGCATCATGAAGAAGAATGATGCACTAAAGTTTTAAAAACCGTAATAAAAGGTTATTGAAAAAATCTGCATGAAGGCCCAAATAGTATTTTTTATAATTAACTTTTGATAAGTTTTCATAAGTGTGTTTATAAAACCTTTTGAAGTGTTCACACGGGCATACGCACATAACGCACATACGGGCACATAAACACTGGCTGCATGACTGATAATTGCATCATGAAGAAGAATCATGCCCTAAAGTGTTAAAAACCGTAATAAAAGATTATTGAAAAAATTTGCATGAAGAGCAAATAGTGTTTTTTATAATTAACTTTTGATAAGTTTTCATACGTGTGTTTATAAAAACTTTTGAAGTGTGATAAAAGAACTCTAATGATATATTTTCCTTCCAACTTTTGTAAATGGGTTTTATTGCTAGTTCGAAGAAATATGTAGGTTTTGAAGTTACTTCGGAAGATATTGTGGCTAAAAAGATTTTAATCATTGGGTCTATGGAATATTAATTAACTTTAATTACATCAATTAATCCTTTTATGACGTGACATTAATTAGTTATTTAGAATTAACTTTTGAAAAGTTTTCACAAGATTGTTAATAAAAACTTTTGCAGTGTGATAAAAAACACTCCCATTGTATATTTTCCTTCCAACTTGTGTAAATGGTTTTTATTGGTTATTGCTTAGAAAGACCCGGTAAGAAACATATAAGTTTTGAAGCTACTTCGGAATATATTGTTGCAAAAAAGTGTAATCATTGGAACGATGATTTTACAGAAAATTATGAAGTTGTACCCTTACAAGATGCATTTCATGCAACATTTGAAACTGTACTCTGCATGTCTTGATTTTACCTTGCATTTTCTGGGAAGGATGCAAAGTGGATGAGTTCCTGCCGTCACCAATCTTATGGACAGACAAGCAGCATGATATTAGGATCTGAACTCTTGTTGACTTCTGGCTGTGAGTTTTCTCAAAGATCACGTTTATCAAGGACGTGTAACTATTGAAGGGGACTTGAAAACCAGCATCGTCCGCCATGTCCCCACCATTCCTACTGATACGTTGCTGCGGCAATTGTATCAGTAGATCTGTGTACGCTCTCAGCATATTGTTGATCGACAAGCTGTTCACTCAGAGCACACAAAAATGTAAATAAATAAAATATTTTGTTGTTCTTGGATTTTTTAACAGTTAGTTTGCTTTTTACAGGGGTACAGTGTCCCCTATCGACAATATTTCGAACTAGTTTCTTCGGCAGAAACTTCGGCTGCATGTAAAATATATTTAAAGTTTCATTTTGGATCAACTCAGTAAACCGGAGATATGAGCCTCCGAGTACCGTCAGTTTAATTCTAATCACCCTGTATATTAGAATGCCTGAAAAATTTAGATGTAATTGAAGACTTTTGAAGTAATTGTTCAGAAAAGAGCATTAACCAATGTGTCAACTCTGAACTTTTTTGAGAAGCATTAGGTTTGTAATTTTTTTTTTTTTTTTTTCTGTTTACTTACGATTATTTTCAAAAAATTCAATTCATATATGTTTGTAGAACTGAAATTTTTACTTTTGCAACTTTTTATTACAGATTCAGGAATTTTAATTTGGCTATAAGAAATTTGAAATTCATGGTATTCACTTAAATAAGAACTAAGAACTGAAATCCAAAATTCTGGTCCAGGAATTGACGCAAATTCTCTTATTATTATTATTATTATTATTTTTAAGAAATAAAACAAAAAACATTTCTTTATTTTTTTGGATAAATCAAACTACGAGAAAGACGAATTAATTTTAAAAGTATATTAAAGTTTATTTTATCGAAATTTGACGTATTACACCTGATACTGCATTTGAAAGTATATTCAAAGAAATGGAGGTTAATTCCTGGACCTGCCGTATGGTGTGTTTGATTGTTGGTAGCAACTGCAGATCTTCTTTACAGACCTGTGACTGTAGGTAGATCCACAACCAGAAATTCCCAAGTGTGAGATCTGGTGATCTTGTAGGTCATTCATGTATGTTATATCTGCTTAGTAGGCGATTAGAATCAAACGTTTAGCATAACAACTCATCGTGCATGAAAATGCTAGTGTACAGTTCATTCCGTTCCTGAAATTTACGAATCACAATTGTTTGTAATAACCGATTATACCATGAACACACATTTATACTTGTACTTCTCAAAGATGACGGATATGACCAGGTATAGCAAATCAACACCGCACTGCGACTTTGTTGTGCCTCATCGGTCCATATAATGTAAAATAGTCAATCCGCAGCTTTTTCTTTTTTCGAAAGGACCACTGCCTAAAAATTAATGAATATGTTAGATTTGATGAGAATACTTTTGTGACACCATTCAAAGGGCTCTTTAAACTATAGTCACTAGTATATATATGAGCACTAGTTGTTCCACGTGATGACGATTGAATTTCTTTATAGATGTGTTATTTAAGAAAGCAGCCACTGTGACGGAGGTAGAAGGTCGCACACTGAAGGTGGTCGGTCGGAGATTGAAGGTCGCAAAGAAATCCAAATGGTGAGAGTGATCCTGTTCCATATATTGCACCATCCGTTGATAAAAACTTCTGGAAAGCGATTGTTGTAAACTCTTATTTCGTATAGTACAGCCTCACCAGTAAACTTTACCTTGAGCCGATTATATAATGATTACGAATAATTCAGCCTTGCGTGCAAATATTCCACAGTATGGCATCCCAAATATACTTAAAGCAAAAACTAACGTTTGCATTTTTCAACGCTCAACATGAATCATTATTGTGTTCCATTATCGTGCAAGTACTGACATACAAAGCATCCATAACATATATCTGCACATGCGCTTTCACAATTTTTGCTCCTGCTGCTGTTTTTTTTATGCAGTGCCATCTATTGTCAACAGTTTGAACTATTTTTTATTATAGCGTACAAATTCCGATTCAAAATTGAATATTAGTCTGTAAACTGCTTGTTTCTGAGACCCGATTAATTATCGCGCTAATCGGGTTATGTTATAGCGCTGCATGTTTTCGCCCAAACTTTTAAAACACCTTGTTCATAAGTTTTAACTCTTAAATATAATATAGGGGATTATAAAATGATATATATATAGGGTGGATCATTAGTAATGTCTTAGTAAATTATTTTTCTCAATCCAGTTTTATATATATATATATATATATATATATATATATATATATATATATATATATATATATATATATATATATAATTTGCAATATCTAACTTATTATTTATATGAAGGGTTGGGGATCCTAGGGGCGAATTCCATATCGGGCCAAATTTTCCTGTAGTGTCAAATTACCTGTAGAATCTATGAAGGATCTACAGTTATAAAAAATATACCTGTAGAATCTGTGAAATACTTGTAGAGTCTATGCTCTCCCTTCTTTCTTACAATACTGAGGAAATGATACAAAGGATGAAAATGGATTAGAATGGATTTTTATCCATACATGGAACATTTTTTTTAAAGGCGTTCTTTTGCAACCACCTTTTTTTCAGTTCGCCCTTCATATTCGCAATGACTTATATCTTCTTTGGTTATGAGAAGCGTTCTGTATGAGCAATTTTTTAACAACATTTCTGAATTTAGACGGCATTATAGCCGGTACAAAAAATTAAATTTGATACTAGATTTGTGGAGATGTTATGGTGTCATTTTAGAGAAACTTCCGCAAACCAACTCCAAATGGTTATATACAAATAAAATTTTCACTTTACCCTACAACCCATCCATAAAAATACTTGCCATTTGGTCCTCCAGCCTGACCTTGCACTGAAAGACATAAAGAAATATTTATTTACTTAAAGCTTAAAAGTTTCCTAATACGTACATTAATTATTAATATTTACTAAGAGACCTGTTCGGCAATGCTAGCCAGCCGCCAAATTATCTTGCTTGTTTGCATGGGATGCAAAATATTTGAAAGGTACAGGGGATGAACCTCAATATTACATTTTTGGGTTTCTGCATCCGGCACGGATTCTGCGCCAAGGCGATTAATGTAATTATGAAGAGAAGGAAGGGAGAGAGCTATTCATGCTAGGAAGTACTTAAGAATACTATTAATAGAACTTACTTAAAGAATTACGAAACACACAAGTCATCGAATACGTTATTCTAAAATTTGTATTTTCAGAATTCTTCGTAACAAATTAAACGATTTTTTCTGAAGTTGTCAATCGTAAGGTTACCAATGATATATTAATACCAAAATGGATATTATGCAAGATAATCAATTTGAATGAATTCTTTTATTTACTACTGATAAACAACTGTTAATAACATCACAAGCTATTCTTTGTCCCAAATACATTGCAAAAAAAATAAAACAATATATATATATATACACTATCTGTTAAAAGTATCCGGACACCCAGTGGTATGGACTTAGAGCGTCCTGAGGCACATATTAATATGATGTTGGTCCCCCTTTTGCATCGATGACAGCCTGCCCACGTTTGGGAAGACTTTCCACCAATTTTTGATAGGTGACCATAGGAATTGCCTTCCAGGCGTCCATCACAGCTGAAGTGAGTGCTTGCAGTGAAGATGGTCGATTTGGCTGGCTACGTAATCTGCGCTCTAATTCGTTCCAAAGGTGTTCTATGGGATTTAGATCAAGGCTCTGAGAAGGCCAGTCCAGTTTTTGAACACCCATTTCGTCAAACCACGTCTGTGCAAGCCTCGATGTGTGAATGGAGCAGTTATCCTGCTGGATGAGAAATGGGCCTTCCCCGAAATATTGCCATACAGTTGGGAGTGCAGCATTGTCCAGAATGTCCACATACATCTCAGAGTTCATGTTTCCAACCACAGGAACTAACGGACCCAGGCCAAACCACGAGAAACACCCCCACACCATTATGTTTCCACCACCAAACTTAACAGTCGGCACAATGCAGTCACTATAGAAACGTTCTCCGGGCATCCGCCAAACCCAGACGCGTCCATCCGACTGCCAGACTGTAAAGCGAGATTCATCACTCCAATGAACAGTTTTCCACATGTCCACAGTCCAATGACGGTGAGCTCTGCACCATTGCAATCGATGCTTCACATTCTGTGGAGTGATGTTCGGCTTGTGAGCGGCTGCACGACCATGGAATCCCAAGTCTTTTAACTCTCGACGGACAGTCCTGCTGCTAACACTAACGCCTGATGAACTTTGGAACTCCTGAGAAATTTCCACCAACGAGGACTTGCGATTTTGTTTCACTACCCTTTTCAGAGTTCTGCGGCTGCGTTCACCAAGTGTTTTCGGCCTACCGGTTCGTTTTTCTGACGTTTCACTGCCTCGACGTTTCCACTTCACAATTACATCACTCATAGTGGATTTAGGCTTCTGTAGAATGTCCGCAATCTCACGAACTGATTTCCCACAAAGGTAGCATCCCACTATTCTAGCACGATCAAACTCACTAAGCTCCTTTGACTTACTCATTACCTCACAAACACATAAATACATTCTGACAAACCACTACCAACACTTTTATAGCTTTCAATTACGTATCAAATTGCGTCACTCGCCAGAACCACTTTTTTAAGGGGTGTCCGGATACTTTTGGCCAGATAGTGTATATATATATATATATATATATATATATATATATATATATATATATATATATATATATATATATATATATATATATATATATATATATATATATATATATATATATTCATATATATATATTCTTTTTTAGAAATTCGAATGCGACGTTGGCAACATTCCATCTCAATTTCCATTTAGTAAAGGTAACTGATCGACTTCATTTTTCTCCTTTTATATTGGGCTGCGCTTTTAGATATACCAGCTATAGTTTTGGTCTGCCTAGTTTGGTTTTCGGTGTTTATTCTTATGCGTGACTCAAATATTGAATCGTTTCCCCTTTAAAGACCTTACGGAATTCTAAATAATGTTGTAACGACGTTTCGGCTTCGTATAATCCTCGTGTAATTCTTGTGCAAATATAAAACCAAGACACCTAAATATAAGTCCACGTGCATATTATAAACCGAAACAAAGTTTACATTTTTCAAAATTTTTAAAATTTTGTTACATTAATGTTATTTGCATTATTTGCGTTCCAAAGAGATTATGATTAAGTATTTGGGCTTTTAAAATGTTTGGGTCTTTTGCTGATGGCAAAAAGCTACAACTAATTCGGTTCCGAAACATTTTAGCAATTGAATCTAGATTTGAGACAAATCGGAATCACCTAGCGAACATTTCTACAAAAGGATGTGTTCGTTACAATCGCCATCGCGTCTACTCATTTTTAAAGCACAAAAGAGTGTAGAACACTTTGCCGGAAATCTAATCCCTTGTCATTATATAAATAGTTTTCTTGGTAAACTGCAATTTATGATATCAAAATACGAAAAGATTGTGAGTTGTATTTCTTTATGAAAAACCTGCTTTATGTAAAATCTGAAAAATTTCTATCGTTATATATTCTTTGTCATTTTATTAAATAATATCAAATTTAATATAATCCATTTTACAACATTGTTATTTCTGGAATATCGTTTAAACCAATTAGTTATAACTACTCACTTAATATCCATAATGTAGCAGCTTAGTCAATCTTGGCTCTTCTGCTATAAAAATCCAGATCACAATGTAGTATGACGTCATTTATGAGGCTTCTATACGTTATTTTTTATACAGAAAGAAGTGAAAATAATAACCTACACTCCCCCTGCTTTCGTAAACAAATGTTGCTGCTACCACTTTTTCGGTTTGTCTTGGCTCGGAATTCGCACCGGATCCAGAAACCCACGGAACGCAATATCGGGGCTCTTTCCCAGTGCCATTTCATTTCAAGTTTACAAGAATTTTAAAATAAGTGTATTCGAAATTAATATATTTCATTTTATTATACACCAAAGCATGAATGAAAGTTTCTTTTATTCGTAAATTAAAGTTTAGGTTAAGTTATTATGTGAACGTAATTTTTATGAGACTTTTTTTTATCATATAGATGTGATTTTGTGTTTACTGAGAGTATAAAGCGACAAAATGCTTATTGGTAAATAATAGTTAAAAAATACTGGAGTAAGCACAAAACATTTCGACTTTTTTTTCTAAACAAATGGAAATCATAAAACTAAGTTGTATCTAATAGTTATCTTTTTGATTTATACAATATTACTTGGTGACAAAGGTGGAAAAATAATAATTTTAACTACGTTAAATATACACTGACTGGCTAAATTATTATGACCCTCCCACCCAATACGATGTTGATATACCTTTTGCCCCTAATACTTCATGAATTCTTCTTGGCATGGATTCTATGAGATATTGGTAGATGGTATATGGAATTTGATACCACATCCGATGAACTGTTTTTTCCAAATTCCTTCAGATTTGATAATAGTGGATTCAGCTACCTGATGATCTTATCCCCAAATCCTCAATTGGGTTGAGATCTGGTGATAAAGCAAGGTAAATTCTCCGGTATGCTCTTCGAACCATCTAAGGACAATGTCAGCTGTATGACTAAGAGAATTGTCCTGCTTGAGGTACTCATCCCCTGCAGTGTACACGATTAACATAACAGGATGTACTTGATCTGTGGTAACACTTAAATTTACTTGGGAATTCAGACGTTGTTTAACAGGTATCAAAGGACCAATACAGTGCCAAAATACATCCGCCAAACCATAATGTTGCCTCCATCAGCTTGAAGTGTTGTGACAGTGTAGTTGGGGTCCATGCTTTTGTGCAGTTTTCTTCATATTCACACTGCCATCTATCTGCATGGTGTAGTTGAAACGCAATTCATCGGCCCACTTGATCCTTTTCTAGTCATCTACTGTCCAATCCTTGTGCAAAGGAGCACAAAGGAGTTACAAAGGAGTAAACTGGAGATATCTTCTCTTGTTCAAGGCAGACAGTAGAGGCTTTCGAACAGGTCGTCGGCTTCCATAGCCTTTACGGTGCAAAGTGCGGCATGCAGTTTGTTCAAAGACGTCGCAGTTGCTCCTTAATTAAGATTTCCAACTATTTGACGCACTATTGCTCTTCTTTTGAACTGGGCTACTCTGGCAAGTCTCCTTTCAGATCAAGCATTCAGCAGCCTGTGACGTCAACAATCCTGACATTGATACCCTGTTTTCTGGTTGGTAGTCCAGTCTTTGTAAACATTGATAACTGCTGCTCTCGAACAATTCTCAAGTGCAACCATTTTGCTGATACTGGTTCCGACGCTTTGAGTGCCTACAATCATTTCACATTCAAACTTAGTTAAATCACGTTTCTTGCTCAAATCTTCGCAAGCAACGTAGTGCCATTGATGGGTCACTTCTTGAATCTTAAATAAATAGGTTTGCTAGGATGTACAGCGAAAAATGACAGTATACCCTTTCATCATTAATATGTACACATATAAGTTGAAAAAAATCATAACTGAGCACAGAAATACAATTAGAAAATGGATAGGCACAGAACAGTACACAGCAAAAAAAAAAAAAAAAAAAAAGCCTATTGAGACTTGTTATGATTAATTAGTAAAAATGGACAGCACGGTTGGTGCTCAATTTAGATAATTAATGGTCAAGCACCAAAACAATAAAAGTGTGTAGTGGAGAAGGAACTTCTGTTCCATAGAAAGTTCAAAGCCACATTGACAGAGAGATATCATTGCAAAATTATTAATAGTATTTTTTGGCTAGGAGTACGTCTGATAACTCAAAGGCCGCAAAAGGTTTAATTTTGCTGTCCTCTGGGAGGATTTCATAACTGATGTTAGTTAATAAACTAGAGTTAGCACACTTGGCGTTTCTATTGAAGTTAATATTCAAGTGTTCATTGATGGTTGGTTGGTTGGTTGTTTTGGATTTATTTACGCAAGGGCAACACCTGGGCCATACTGCGCCAAACACTAGTTAACAATTTTAATATGCGCCTGTAAAATTTGTCCAATACAACCAGGTTCAGTGTATTGCAAATTGTGAGTATCCTTTCACTCCTATCCTCGATTTCTGACGCAGTTTGGCCTTTGTGTTGCCCTTGCGTCTAATAAATTTGATAAACAACCAACCAACCTATCCTGGATTTCACCACTTTAATATTCGAAACATCGGGAAAAAATTGTCTTTCTGATAAACTAAGATATTTTAGTCTAAATACCTTTAAAAATATTTCAAATTGGATCAATAAATATCAAATTAGGATCATAACCATTACATGTGGGTAAGAGAAATGGGGGTGGGTTTTTGGAAATTTCATGTTGACAGTGATGTTTCTTTTGCTTTGAAGATCAAATGTGCAACATGTTCTTCCTCAAGATCGGAATAACACTGTAAATTTGAATAACATGTGAATTGATAAATTTATATCTATATATTTTTTCTTGTAAATTTTCCCACTTTTTTTCCCACGTTACTTTATTTTTCGAAAGCCAGAGGGGAAGGAGTGAAAGTGCATGTTTCTTATGTCCCTGACATTGTATCTATTATAAAAATTGCAGTGCTTCGCTTAAGGAATTTTCTGAAATAGCTATAGTCCGTCAGAATTTTAAAAAGAAAAATTTCCAGAATTTGTTTCTTGATCAACCTTTATACAATTCTTTATAAAAAAAGTTACCTATTTGATCAATAATTTTCATCTATTTAATTCCATGTTAAAGCGCTATTTCCAACCACTTTTACACGTTTAATTAATTTTTTTCGAAACTGCAATTTGAAAATTTAAAAAAAAAGTTGTATAAAAATGAAGCACTTGCACTACTCAAGTTACTGAATTGGTTTAAGATTGTGGAGAAAAACTCTACCTGCAAGATATAAATGTCTCCCCCCCCCCTCCCCTGCCCCCAAATAAAAACGCTTCTAAAAATAATCTCCTTTGTTCGGAGAGGAAGGGGTAATTTACTACAAAGAAATGAAAAAAATAAATGAATTTGAAGGAACTTTAACTATAATGTGATGGGAATTTACTTAAAATTTGACATTAATTACGTATTAATAAAATGCCATAAAATATTAAAAAATTTTTAGATGATAACTTAAAATTAATTAAAACTAAAATAATTCTCAATTAAATAAAAAAATGTATTAACAAATAATTTTACATTAATTAATAATTAATTATTCATATATTAATTAAAAATTATTTATACGTTAATTTTACATTAATAAAAATTAGTTAACAATTTATTAACATCTTAATTTATATTTTCTACATTTACAAGGGACATGCCTTGATTCAGTCGGCAAAAGGATGTCTACGCCCCCCCAACCAAAATTCTTAGCACTGATGAAAATAGTAATGTAAATTATGGATGGAGCTGGTTTGGAAGCGAAACGGGTGATTTGGAATGTAGTAAGCAACTGTAGTAAAGTTGCTACTGCTGAAATATTCGTGATTCACAAATTACAGTTACTAGTTCGATAGAGGTTATTTAAAAAAAGTTATGAAACAAAAATGAACTAAATGAAAGAAACAAATCAGAAAATTCTAGGTTTTATTGAACGAGAAAAATTGTAATACAAATGAATTATCATAAAAATACGTGTGTGAAAATGCAATGCCAAATAACAAACACACACTATTTTTGACGAACATGCAAACTAGTTACCACAAAGAGCACAATGATCTTCTTTTTTACTAAAGCAGATCACAGCGTTCCTGGTGGCCTTACAAAGAGACTTGGATGAAGTTTGGTTTTACAACAAACCCATTTCCTTGAAAGTAATTTTCACATTGAAAAAGTTGGTGTTTTACCTTATTGCTTTTCGGTTTTATGAAGTGTATCTAGAACTTATGAGAAATAAACACACGCCTTATATATTCTTAAGCAAATTTATTGTTGTAATTACTAAGTCATTAATATCAAGCATCCAAAATGACCTTTGAACCATATTTTAAGTTTGTAATCAAAATTATGACAAAATAACTGAATAAAAATTAGCATATTTTTTAAATCGAAAGATCTGTAAAAAGAATGTTTTATAAAAATTTAAACTCACTTTGTTGACCCTGCATTCCAGCTCCAACTATCAAAACACACAATAAGAAATTATATCATAATTCTATGTGGTGTTTAATTTAACTATTGGGTATTGATAAATTCATTTTAAATACTGATATATTAATTAGTGTATGTATGTACACACTTGGAAAAATTGCACAAATAATAGGTCAAATGGGATTTTAGTGTTTTTGCTTTAAAATAAACTTTAGACGGAATTTTTGTTACATAATGGTATCATCGGAAAGCTAGGGAATAACTTTATTACTTTTAAGCATTATTTTGTACTGAAAATAAATTTGAATATTTTAAACTCATTGTTTAAGAATTCGTGTTTTTCATGCGCTAATTATCGTGCTTAAGAATCGTGAAATCGTATTACAAGAAATTACCAACCACAATATCCTTTCTCGACTCGATAAAACGTGAGTAATCACTGTTGAAAATATACTAAAATATGAGTTAAATATTAATTACTCAATTAATTTTTGAATAAAACTGACCTTTTTTTCATGTAAACATCATAATTTTTAAATTTAAAAAAAAAATAATAATAAAAATAAAAAAAAATTAAATGATAACTAGGAAAAAATTCAAGTGTGTATGTGCACCTACGTTTCACTTACGAAATTTATAATATAATGTTCAGTTAACATTGAATTATTTAAACTTTTTATATTTGTTGTTTTTGTTCTTTTAGCAACGGTGAATTTATTTAACACTGCTTGCTAAATTCTTGATTTTTCTAAACTTTCCAGCATTGAAGCATAGTTCTTGAAAACAGTCTTTTGTGAAGATGCATTTCTTCTTTAGCCCTTAACTTTTATTCAGTTTTAGTTGCATTTATTTTTATTAACATGTGAAAAATGATGGATTCCTCCTGATCAGAAAAAAGGCCATATTTCTTCGCGGAAAAGGAGAGTATGCTTCAGAAATTAATCGCGAAATTAAAGAGATGTGCAAGCAGTGTCTCGCACGGTGCACCATAATCAGATTTCGAAAAAAAAAAAAATTACCTGGTCCTGCTTGCCCTTGCACTGAAAATTTGAAAGAATATTTAAATTCGGTTAAAATTACAAATATCAATAAAATAAGTTTTTTTTTAAAAAAAAGTAGTGCAAACGCATTTAAAAAAATAAAATAAAACTGAGTATAATATAAACGACGTTATAGATTTTAATGTTTACAAACTATTACAAAAATAATGATTTAGAATTTTTCGTCACATATTTTTGACTTAGAAAGGAACTTACTTTGTTGTCCTTGTATTCCTGTATAGAAAACCAAAAACTTTAAAGCCACATTTTTTCTTATGAGAAAAGGTTTTGTTCTAGAGAGCTACAATTATAAACACTATACAATGGTTGGTTGTTTTTCAGATTATCTGGCGCCGTCAGCAACTCGAGGGCTATAATGCGCCGAAATATTCGTCATTTGACAAGCCATCATACATTTACAAACACCCATGTCTTACACGGGACTCGAACCCGCAATCTCGCGGTCTAGAAGCTAGCACGCTAACCACTAAACCGTTTGATAGGCAAACTATTCAATGAAAACTGAACAAATATAGTGTTTTAAACAAAATTGTTGCATGAACCATTAATTCATGGTGCACAATAATGAATTTCGAAATCTTATTGGGATTTCAAGGATCACAGGAGTAAGCTGGAATTTTAGATTTCAGGAAAGGAAATTTTACCTATAATATTAACAAAAATACAAGATTTAAACGAGAAGTTGATAATACCATTACATTTAACGATTCAATATGTAAAATTTCTCGCAATAACTTTAACGTTTTATTACTTTCGTCTAGATCCCCATAATGGACATTAAGATTCATAAAAGAGAAATGTACTAAAGCAAATTTGCAAATATTAAATATAAAGATTTCAAATTCGGTTAATTTTATCCTTCATTGCTACAGTACATTTATTCTCAGTCATTTTCATGTTTAACATCTTTTGATTTAGTAATATTCGCATGCTTCAAATTTAACTTTAAGAGAGGTGTCTTTTTTAGAAAAATTGACAAAAGGGAAAAATTTTACTATAACAAGGCCAAAACACATTAGTTTTATTTTTCAAAAAGATAATATATGCTATAGCAATAAGTTTCATCCATAAAAAAGAATTCCTGAAGACTCTCAGGAGATTTTTTTATTATAAAAATTATATTTTTGATTAGAAAAAAAAATCGAGTATGAACGATTTAATAATTTTTTGTGCAATTTTATATATACTAAGAACTTTAAAAAAACTAACTTAATTTTTTTTTTCCCTGACACGTTTCTCTTTTCTTGAAAATTTCAAGAATCCCAAATCTGGCAAAATCGCCAATTTAAAAGTGGTGTAAAATTTCAACTAGTTGGAATATCGAAAAAATATTCGAGAATATTATTAAGAACCATTATAAAAAGGATCGTTGGGAGTGGGTGTCAAATAGAGGTCGGAAGTATCTATCAAAATAAATATCGATACTATATCGTTGCATAGAAGAAAATATCGATTTATCAATACACGATTTTTTTTATTTGATTTTTAATTTTGCTAGAAACGAAGTTTTCCGGGTAAATTTCTACTTTTCATGAGTTCATGCCAAAATTGTTTTAATAAATAAATTACAAAAATTATTTTAATAAATAAATTACAAAAATTATTTTAATAAATAAATTATATTATCAATCATAATAAATAAAATACATTTGGATGTCAATGCATAAATTCACATTTATTTTTAAAGAAAAATTTTTGAAAAGTAGTTTGCCCCAAATTTTCTGATAGAGATGTTTTTAATATTTAAAATTAGATGCAAATTTCAGGCACACGTTGGCAACAGAAAGGCGCTATGTTGATGACTACTAATAAATGATCGTATCTTTCTGTTACACTACGTGTTTTTTTTTTTTTTTTTTTTTTTTTTTTTTTAATGTGCCATTTTAACTGTCGCTCAGTTAAATCCAACTAAAAATGTTTGAAATTATCGATATATCAGTGACATGTATCGATATTTTTACTATCGATATTTAAAAAAATATCGTCGTATCGATATATCGCCGACCTCTAGTATCGAAATCTGTGTTTTCTGGTTGATTTGACGAGAAATGAATCTATAATTAAAACCTAAAGTGGTTTACCACGATAAAAAATTTTAAGTCATAAACCTAAAGTGATTCATCACGAAAAAAATTTGTAAGTGTTAAGTCTTAAGGGAAAAAAAATCCGTACATAAAAGCTAACTTAAATTGTACTTTTAAGTGAACAATATAATTCGAATATAAAATTGAGCTTAAAAGTTTTAAATAAACGAATTATAATAAGAAAATACTTACCTACTTGTCTTTTCAGTCTAATAATTATTTCTGTAATATTTCAAAGTTATTGATCTAATGCAATTTTAAAGTTCAAAAATGTCATTTAACAATTCTTACAAATTTTGTTTATCAACTTACAATGTATCAGTACACCAATTTTGCTATAGTTATAGTTTCAATTTTTTTGCTAATATCATTAATTGAAATTGCGTTAATAAATAATATATGTTATGATTTATAAAGATTGCATGTATGAGGATGTTACAAATGTATTCAAATGCTTTCTGTGTGACACGGTAGTGAAAAAACAAAAGATTTGAAACTGTATCCCCCGCTTCCTGGTGGCGGGTATTATGTGGGGAAAGGAGGGGAAAAGTTTTTTTTTTTTGGCTCTTACTCAAACTCTAGTAATTTTGACGACAAAATCATTTTCATTACAAACAAACTCTTAGCGATTCCTCCTTGCCCCATTTGTAGGGGATCAGAGAATCAAAATTTGAAATTCTTGAATTTATTTTTTTGTTGTTGTAAGATATAAAATAAGTACATATTTCGAAATAAAATGACACAAAAAGTTTGTTTCTATCATTAGTCGTTGTTTCTATCAAAGCATTTGTTTCTATCATTTTGTTTCGTCATTATCTTTACCAAAAAACCTGAAATATTTAAGTTATATTTAAATGACAATTGTATATTTAACGTGCTATCTTGAAACGTTGAAACTGTTTTCCTCGGTGATAGTTTTTTTGTCCTTTTTTCCCCCCTTTCGATTTATAATGAAAATAATTAAAAACTACTTGTTATTAATGTACGAAACTTTGCACGATTATTTTTCAAGCTTATTTCATTAACATGTTGTTGGGAACTTTTATTTAACTTTTAATTTTTTGGAGTTTGGGTTTTATATAATTTTTGAACAAATATTTAAAAAAAAATTCTAGATATTATATTACAAAACCATGATGACAATTTATAATATAAATTATAACAAATAATTTCATGCAATACGAAGTTATTTTTTAAAACATTTTTTTAAGTACATAAATTTAAGCAACGTCACAATTTCGACGTTTTTTGATTTAAAAATAAATTAAATTCGAAATAATAAAATAGCTGCATTAGCTCTAAAGCATAATTCTGAACTGATTAAAAAATTCAGAAAAATAACTCTAAAAATAAAGATTTTAGAATTTTGAATCCTGGACCCACGACTTCTGATTGTAGAGATACATAGAGACCTGAGACTTTCAGAGCCTCGAATCACATTAATACTAACTCATGTAAAGTAAAAAACTGGTTATGCTTTTGACATCTGTCGTGAGATTAATGCCATATATTCTTCTGCTTTAACCCTTAAATGCATATTGTTGCCTTTTCGATACATTCCTTAAATGCGTAGAATGTAGATCTCTTTATGTAGTAACCTTTGCATAGTGTTTTTATTTTAATTTTACCGAAACTATTTTATCGTTTTCGAACGCAACTATAATCTTTGACAGTTGATTTCTTAATCTGTGACAATTTTTATTGTTGGAGGCGCTGTTGTCTGAGTACAATTTCATTTCGGCGGGTGTTACGAATTACGATAATTTATAAAAAAAGTGATAAAAACACACAGGAAAAATTGTTTTCTGGTAAAAACAAGGTAGAGTAACGAATTATATTTATATTTTTGCATATACTGATATATTTATGCGAGGAAAATGCATCTTTTTTTGTGATGTAAAACTACATCAAAATGCAAAATCCTTATGTTGTTTTTTTTTATTATTATTTTTCTGTTTAGCTACACCCATTTCTTAGTTGATTTCAAATTTTATTTATTGAAAATAAAATTTCATGCATTTAAGGGTTAAAATGAAATTTTGTTTGCTTTTAAATGAAATTAATTCATTTTAAAGAATTAGTGAAGAATAATAATGTAAACATAAATGAAGTATAATAATGAATTATTCTTCGCGCTTCAAAATGAAATTACCTACCGGATCCGGAGGGACTACGCAGTCCTGCAGAACCTTTCCCTATAAAAGAAGACAAAAATTCGATTAAATTTCCAGATTTTTACTTTCAATTACCCATATGTATACGTAGGGAAATGAAAGTATAGCATTATGTAAAAGAAAGAAGAAAAAAAATCGTTTTTTTCTTCTTTTTTTTTTTTTCGTTTGGAACACGTTTTGGAACATCCTGATTTTAAAAAAATTATCTAGAAAAAATGTCTGTCTGTGTATGTATGTGTGTCTGTGGTCAACGTCACTCCCAATCAAATTTATCAACGATGTTCAAATTTAGTCTGCGGGTTGGTGGTAGCCAACAATATCCTTAACCCTTTCACTCCCAGTGATGCCAATTGGAATCACAACATTTATGATTTTTTTTTCTCCTCACCTAATACTCCCAGTGAATTCAAATCAACGTTTTTATAATTATCAAACTATTCTCTGCCCAAATATATTTTTCTTTTTCACCAATATATGGCTGCACGGGTTCTGTTGCTGAATGAAAGGAGGCTTTTTTTATGTTTTCTCAATTCCGAAAAAAATGCCGAAATTAATTTCATTTTTTAAGTAATTTAAATTAAATAACTCTTTTAAATATGTTCGTATTATTTTCTTTAAGATTTAAAAATTGTATATTAACCATTTTTAATGAATAAATCTTTTAAAATTTTAACATTTGCAACGATTGAAAAGTGATGATTCCATTTAGCATCAGTGGGAGTTGAGTACAACTCAATACCTTTTCCCGGCTATATTATTTATCCTAGATTCGAACTGTTATTACCACGTTATTGCTATTTTTTTCTAGCAGTATTCACTACGTTAAGATATATTTACGACTAAATAGAAGATTTCAAATTTAATTGATTTATTTAGAAATGCCGAAGCGAAATAGCTTTAGACTTGTCCTATACCTAATGCCCAATGCATTTGGAATCATTTTTAATTTTAATTAAAAAATTAAACAAACAAAAAATTGCTTTCAACCCTGTTATTCTGGATACCAAATGAGTATATTTTATAAATTTCAGATTTTTAAAATGAAAAATAAATAATTGGGACTGAAATGGTTGGTTTTCGTCAATATCGCGCATGCGAGTAAGGTAGCTACCATCGAAAAAATCATGATTTACAGTAATTGCTAAAAAACTGCTTTAACGATTTTGTTCAAAATCGCTATGGTAATACCTCTTAAGATTTTCTAAACATCCTCACCTCCGAAATTCCCATAAAAATACTTTAATGGCTTAAAAAGTTGAAAAACGAATGCCTTCAACACTCTTTCCTTCAGCCTACCTCATTAATGATTGCTATTTCCTTCTCTCCTCAGTTTCACGTATAATAAAGGATAATATAAGAATTATCATTTTATTCATTATTTTTTTTCCCAGGCCCATACAAGAATTATACCAAAAAATATCGCCAAACTAGCCATTTTTTTTCTAAATAAATGATAAAAATATAAGTATATAAAAAGACACAAATTGACATCAGTATTATAGTGTAAATGAAAGTTGTACGATGTTCGACACCCCTAGTTTTTTATTAATATGAATAATGTTTCTCGTGGATTTAGTATTTTACAATTATTTTCGATAAACAGAAAATTGTTACTTGAAGAGAGCATTTTATTTTTTGCTTAAATGTTTTTTTTTTTTTTTTTTTTTTTTTAAACTTGTTTAATTAAAAGCGTGCATCTTTTCATTTTTTGCTGTTCACGTGAAACGGATATTAAATTGTAAGAATTTTCTTCTCTGAGGGAAGTTTTAATTTAAACATAAATTTCTATTTCATAGATAGAATGAAAGTAGCAACAGTGGAGGATGGCTATAAACGTTATTGGCGGTATTTCTATAAGCGTTACGATCACATGAACATAATTATATAAGGAAAATTTCAATTTTAACGTAATTTTTTTTCACAGCTATAATGAACCGTGGAGAATGGAATGAATAATTCCCACATTATTATTATTAATAATATTATTATTGTTATTATTATTTTTTTTTTTTTTTTGTATTCAATTCTAAATGTTTCGAAAAGGCCATACACACAAACATTTCTGCTTACTGCTCCTTTTCTTTTTTTAGTTTGTAGACTAAGTCCGATTGTTAGTTTTAGCAGGAAAATTGACACATTCGACTCGAAGCTAATGTGACGTCACTTCATCTGAAACAACTTGGCACGATTAATTTCACATAAACATTCGTTTACATTATATTCATCATTTTTCCAACATCACTTTTTATTTGCAACTTTTTATCATAAAGTGATGTTTACGAAAAGTTTTTTGTGGAGTTAATAGTAAAAACTTACTTTCTTCAGCTAGCATTTCTTCATCACCTGTCAAAGTAGTACACAACAAAGTAAATTATTTTTATTTCAATACTTTGCAAAATAAATTTTTGCTCGTACTTCTTGTTAGAGAACAAATAGATACATTGATTCATATATGTAACGAAAAGGTAATTAAATTTTGGGAACTTTTACAGGAACCAAATCAAATAAAAAATGCGATTTAACATTTATTCATATTCATAAGAATAAATTTCAGATGTAACAAAAGAAGAATACATTCACCTACTTAAAAATTTATAGATTTGCATATAATTATCGAGTTAGATTGAATTAAAGTTAAAAAATTGTTAACAAAGAAATAAAATAATATGCTTCATTTTACAAGAGGTATTCTTTAACTATTCTCTGGTACCAATTTTTACCACAGAGCGCTGCGTTCGTGATTTCACGCAAGCAAACCCACTTCCCTGAAACCTTGGTGAAAAATTGAGGTCAATTTTAGAACGTTGAGTTTTGCTTCGGCTGCATGTCGATTTTTAAAAAGGCTTTTTAAGTTGAATATCCTACTTCATTCGAATTATAGTCGCTTCATTACATTCGCTTTCAAAATGCTAGTAACACTAAATAGCTGCCATTGGATGGCCTTCTCTGATTAATGAATAAAGGATTAGAGAAATTGAAGAAAAGAGTCAAGGGAACCGAAGATTAGCAATAGACAATTCCCCCATTTTTTTTTTTCTTTCTATACAATTCTAAATGTTTCGAAAAGGCCATAAACACAAAAATGTCTGCTCAATGCGCATTTTCTTTCTTTTTTTTTAAATTTGCAATCAAAAGATCCTCAGTTAGACTTTGAGGACAAAACGATTTATTCGGCTCAAATTGAATGTGACGTCAAAAGATCATCATCTCAAACATCTTGGCTTGAAATACAGCAGCGAAAACCAGTTTTACAAGTTTCTCGCAAATCGCGACAACCTGTACGCGATATAGCAATGGTTTACCAAATCAACGCTAACTATTTGGCAAGAAACCTCAAGATAACCATCGAAACGGAAGGATTCCTTGACATCACAGATTTTGTTGAGTGTTTAGATCTGACTGGTACTGGCTCGGTTTCGGGGCTATTTCTTTTCTTAATATATGATTGGCTAGTATGATTGACACTGCAGCTGACATCTTTCTACGACGACTTCATACATCAACTGGTACCCCGCTATTATAAATGCTTCAATGAAGGCAAATAAGTTGAAAACAATCGAAAATTGTATTTCATAAAGCATTAAAGTGTATTTCTAATAACATTTATTGGTGCAGATGTGTTATAGGACAATTCATTGGTGCGATTTTATCTGGCGTTTTATTTTTATTATTAATTATAAACAAATTATAATCAGGACTCACATGCTGGATTAATTTGGTTTCTGGTAACTGGTATTGTTTTAAGTTTAACTTGTAATATTTTAATTTTATTTTTTCTTATTATTATTTATATTTTGATATTATTTTAGTTGATGTGTTTTGGCGTTTTTAAGTTGTATTTTAATTTTATCATTTTATTATTATTTATATTTTATTTTAGTTATCGTGGTTCGGCTTTGGCGAATATATATATCACCAAATATCCTATATTATGTCTGTTCCCTTTTATTAATAGTTATATTGATGAATGAATATAAAATGATGAATGCTAAAATATTGCTTAAAATGTTAAAAAAAAAAGAAAAAAAAAAAAAAGAAAAAAACACTCATAATTTTTATTATTTATTTTTAATATTTTAAATGTTTCATTATTATCAATTGTGTTGTGTCCAAATTTTTTTAACGTGAAAACATCAAATGAGTCTTGTTTTGCTTTTTTTTTTTAAATAAATAATAAATTAAAAATAGTTAAAATATCATCCCTCTGCGAGAGTTGTGCGACTTATTTATTACCATTAAAAACCATGTAAAAATATAAAACCCAATCTGTACATTCTTATTTATAATTTTAAAACAAATATTTGTTCAATTAGTACACAATTTTCACCTAGGAAAATGCTACTTGTGTATACTTAACGAAGTGTTTCAACTTCCGACTACTTTGAATTAAACTCTTTACTTTTGAAAGGCCTTTACTTACCGTCAGAGTACGAATTGTATCATCTTTCATCATCCTATACTGCGAGAGAAAGAAACATTTTAGTGCAAAACGCACTCTCGTTTCTTGAAATTTAATAAATTGGGAGCTAAGGACTTTTGGCACCCTCTATAATTTCCAGCGAATATCAATTACGTATTCTTGTTGACTGAAATGCGACTGCAAAAGTTTAGATATCAAACATCATTTTGAATATTTTTATAGATTGTAGAAAAAACTTAGTAGATTATGATTCCACTGGTCTGCAAAGAAAAAATGGACGAAGCATTGCAAAAATCGACTTTGAATGAGTTGAACTAAATCCTATTGCCAAATAGGTCATAACTTGCCAAAAAAAATAACATCCTTTTAGTCTGGTAACCCACCACTTTTTAATTTTCAATTAAGAAGATTGCAGACGATTTGTCTTTCCTGGTGCCGAAATCTTTCATCTTATAAAAGTCAGCCAAATTGGCAATCAATATTACGTCATCAGTGACGTAATATTTGTCTCTAATTTGGCTCACTTTTAAAACTGTAAGTATTTTTTGCAGATAATAAATATCGTTTGCACTCTTCCTCATTAAAAAGAAAAGAGCAGTGAGTTACCGCAAAACAAATATTGTTGTGAATTTTTTCTCCAACTTCAGCGACACCTGGGGAAATTAGACAGTAATATTGGAACCTAAAACCAATCTAAAATTACTTACCTATACTTCTTTTCTTTCTATCACCTAGAGAATTTAAATAACATTGTTGATCAAAAACAACTTTTAATAAATCTTAAAAAATATTAAAAGTGCTCCATAGGAAAAAATGTTATGTAACAAAAGTTCGGTGATAAACAGGATAAAATGAATTTGTTGCTGTTATAGTTCACTAACAATTTAGCACAAACACCTAAATGGCTAAATGAGTAAATGAAGTGAATACAGAGCCGAATGGTAAATGATGTGGTTATAATTTTTTCATTGAGTCACGATTGAGTACACAAATTGATTGCAACGTATTTGGAACGTTAAAGATATAGCTGTGGCCGTTATTTAGTCTTATGGGGGGGGGGGGGGAAATGAAAAGATGTGGTCCTGCATTTTCTTTTAATGAGAAATTTAGTGATTGTCAAAGACTTTTACCGTTCTGGCAAATGTAACATAGCTTGAAACTTTTACTATATGTAGACAGAATCCTTGTACAAAAATTTAACCCTTAAATGCATAGCAATGTAGATCTGTATCGTATGTTGAAAACCTCATATCTCTTTATGTAGCAACTTTTGCATAGTGTTTTTTTTTTTTTTTTTTTTTTTTTTTTTTTTTTTTTTTTAACGAAAACTATTTTATCGGTTTCGAAAGTAACTAGAATCTTTAACGGTTTAATTCGTTATTTGTAACAATTTTCATTGTTGGGGCGCTGTTAGCTGAATACAATTTCAATTCGGTGGATACAATTTCATTTCGGTGGATGTTACGAATTACAATTATTTATATAAAAAGTAATAAAACATACAGGAAAAATTGTTTTCGGATAGAAACAAGTTAAGAGTAACGAATAAAATTTATATTTTTGCATGTACTCAAAAATGTATGCAAGAAAAATGGAGATTTTTCTGTGATTTAAAAATACATCAATATGCAAAAAATTCTTGTTTTTTTTTTTTTTTTTTTTTTTTTTAATTTTTTTTTTTTTTTTTTTTTTTTTTATTATTATTATTTTTTTACTACACTCATTTCCCGGTTGATATCAAATTTTATTTATTAAAAATAACAATTCATGCATTTAAGGGTTAATAACAATAACTGAGACTATATAAGAAGTATTACTTAAAATAATTGCCTTTTTCACTTAAAATTTCAAACATTTTCAATAGAAATTTTTAATGTTATGAATCCACAACTAAATAATTTTTTACTATAAATATATTTTAAAGGGATATGAACATATGAACAATCTTATGCCCAATTTCAAAGAAGCTTGTGTATTATTTGATTAATTCGCACATCTGAACAAATATCGTAAAGGCAAAAATTTTTAAACACTGACAGCATACTGTGACCTTATTTGAAAGCATGTGTAGAGTTAGCAAAATAGTATCGAACTATTCTTCAATTTTTCAAGGAACACTACATTAAGTACATTAGGTTACTACTTGAAATACATTAAGTTATTTTTTAAATTAATTTACTGCATGAATGTGATAAGATTTATGATTTGTCATAAGAATTATGTGTGAAAAAATGCGATATCGCTGAGGAATCGGCAAACTGTTTAGTTTTGAGGTAATATTTGTTTATTATAATGCTTTTTTTTTTTTTTTTTTTTTTTAATTTGCTTTTTTTTTTTTTAAATTTTTTTTTTATTTTTTTATTGCCACCGTTTCTACTTAAGTATACCTTTTATCTGGATAAAAACTATAAACTAGCCTAACTAGTAGCTTAATCTGTAACTAATAACTTTAATTATATCCTGTGATGATTACTAATAGTTGCTATTACATCTGGCGTAAAGTTTAATATGTTGAAGAAAAACGGCAGATATTTTAACCAAAACATGAAGCTTTAGGCATTTGAAACTGGGACAGGCTGAAGAGTGAAGATATATCCTAATTAAATATTTAATAAATACGGAAGTAATTTTATAGCTTCTTCTTTATTTCAACAATGTTGTTATTGTCTGGTTTTGTGTCTTTATACTAGTTAATTTGTACAATATAGCAGTTTTTTTTAAACAAATTTTTATAAATTGTTCAAAAGATATCGATCACATTCTAAATGCATTGATTGACAGCATTTTTTATAACATTTATAGTATTTTAATATTTAACCAATCAATCAATGTGGGTTTGATTAAATGAAATTTTGAATTTCATCAGGGAGTTGGCTCAAACTTCCTAAACCGTTTAAATCCAAGAGCTTTTTCTGTAAAAATTCATTCGAATTCCCCAACCCCAAAAGCTCAAGAGAAGAAAGCAAGAACAATGTAAAAAGCTTACGAACCAAAATGCAGGAAACAATGGAAAATCTTCAGATTGAAATTACTCTTTCGTATTTTTATTTGAAAAAGTTATTATAAACATTGTTACCAAAAGAAGTTGAGAAGAGTTTTTTGTTGGAAAAAAAGATAAAAAACAAGTGCATGACGTCAAAGATGGTTGAAGGCTATTTTGAAAAACATTGTTAAGATTGGGTATTTTGGAGGGAATTTTCCTGGTTACAGTGATGCTTAATAAATTTAATGAGGGTATAGTTAGCCAACAGTGTCTCAATGGGAAATTAAAGTTGTTTATCGAAATTTTCTTTTTTATTGCAAATATATTTTATTCTAAGTACTTATATTGTATTCTAGAACGAATAACATTTCCATAGACTGTAATTGAAATATTGGAATTCCAGAAAATGAGCCTGATGACTTTGAAATTGAAGGAATTGCTTTTGTCAAATAAATCAACAGTAGAACCATTTTTGTAGACGGTGATAAGTAAATATAGGAAATCAGCTGATTTATGAGAATAGTTTAATAAAATCCTCAATGTACCGAATAGCATTAGGAATTTGGCATGTATAGTTTTTTTCATTTTAAAGTGGAGAAAAAGTTGGCAATAAGACTAGAGGAAGAACTCCCTTATGGTATACCGGTCACTTGCAGAAATATTGTTGCGTTGTATGGGTTCGAAAGATTTGACGCCAAAGCAGATCAAAACTTGCAGAAATTTATTCCAAAATAACTCTTCACTGTTCTCTTACAGCTCCAGAACTTCTCGTTCTAGTAGACACAATACAGCTCTTTTCATCTCAATGGAGCACAAAACAGCAGTTAAAAACTTGACAACAACTGCTAAATCGCCGCAAAAGACAAAGCAATACAGTTCGCTCAGTATCTCCAGTCAACTAATTCAGTGATTCAAAATCCAATAACTAACTCCATCACCGCTCCCTGAGCTTTTATAGGGGAGGTGAACGTACGTGAACCTTCTTGAAACTTCTAGAGGTAGACATTTGGAGAAATTTCCAGATTGTAGTCGAAAAGTCCTTATACATGTACATGGGATACATGTAACCATACATGTACCGAAAATGTCGCCAAATGGTAGCCAAGTTTAACGACATTTGGCGATTTCTCGCCAAATTTGGCGACAAAAATTAGTCGCCAAAACCGTCGCCAACTTGGCTCTATCTCGCCAATTTGGCGAGATTCCCATTACCATAATGTTAAATGCCCTGCCCCGTGAAACTCGCTTCCCAGAGTTACCTCTGTAAAACCCGTTATCAAGCATCAAGGGAATCATTGCAGGGAAACAAATTAACGAACTATTGCACTGCCTTATGCGATATGTACATAAATTACTATTCACAAAATTAACACTACGAAATATTTACAAATATACAAAAATTCGTAACAATATGTTTTCATTATTAAAATTGTAGTTATTTAACAAACAATAGCTGACAATAATTTCCCTGAGAGTAAAATCAAATTCAAAGAGCTTCTGGTAGTCACAGAAGTAAAAGAATAAAACAGCTCTGAGTTAATCAAGAGGAATGCTAATGAATCAATCTTTAAAATTAAATGATTTAATAACAGAAATTTTATTGTTTTTAATGAACTCAACAATTGGTTTAGTGTTGTAAATGATCCAACACTGTTGCCAAATGATAATAATTGGCTAACTATACCCCAATTAAATTTATTGAGCATCACTGTAACCATGCATATATATATATAACTTTCCCTCGTTGGCGGCATCTGCAGCTAAAACAAATGAACGATATAAAACCATATTTTTTTTTTCAGACTGTTGAAGGTATGGGGAGATGAATTCAAACAAACAAAAATTAGTTCAAAAGTTTGCCAATAGGTGTGATTTTGGCGCTTCTTTTTCGTACATTTGAGGAAATTTACATATCGAGATTGGTCCGGATCCTGGTTTTTAAGGGATTGCAGCAGCTGTACTGTAAAAGTGAACTGTAGAGAACATAATCGAGCATAGTAGTGGTTTTATTTTGTGGAACTAGTAGCCAAGAAATGTCACATGACGTCACAGACTGTCGATCTAAACTGGAAACCCGAATGGTAACGTGTAAATCCGTATTATTAACGGCCTATTTCGTTACCAGTTAATCAAAAATATAGTAGTGAATTTCACAACAAAACCATGAAGTAAAAAATTTAAAGCAAAAATTGCACTTAAATATAACTAAGAAAAAATATTGTAAATTTTTATTTTGAATTATCGAACGTTACTTAAATAATTTAAGTAACCATAACTGTTCCTTGCGCCTAAGAACTCCAACTAACCAAAAATAAATATTACATGTATTTAAAAATACAATATCTACAAAAAATTTAAATAATAATAAAATGGTGATTCATTTTCATTAATTGTGTATAAAAATGAAATAAAGTTATATAAAAAAAAATCTAGTAGAAATTTCAAAATACAGTAGAATTCTATTGCCAGGCAAAAGAAAATGTTTTGCAACAAACGCTTACCACATTTTTTTTTTTTTTTTTTTTTTTTAGTTTATAGTCTTGTTAACCCCAAAGTTGTACAATTAAAATTAAATTCTACTTTCCTAACTCGTAGGTACGATTTAACGGTATAGTGGTTAGCGTGTTAGCTTCTAGACCACGAGGTTGCGGGTTCGAGTCCCGTGTAAGGCATGGATGTTTGTAAATGTATGTTGGCTTGTCAAATGACGAATGTTTCGGCGCATTACAGCTCTCGTGTTGCTGACAGCGCCAGGTAATCTGAAAACAACCAACCTATCTTGCAGATAGGACGTTCAGGGGCTTTCAAAGGGCTTTCACACAGTGCGGATACGAGTGCGGGCCCGCAAATGCATGGCTTTTCACAAGAGCCATATCTGGGGACGTTTAGCCCGAATCTTTTATGAGTTTGATCGTTATTTTCATCCAGTTAAAGCAGTATCTGGATAAGCGTTGATTAAAAGCATTTAGTTATTTTTTAAGTCTTACTTTATAATATAAGTGTAAAATTTAAGTATGGATAAAAGATGGTTACGGTTATTATATCTTCTTTATTCTAGAAGAAAATGGAGAAATAGGCCTTTGTTGGATCAACCTATTAATCTGGGGCGGTCTAAGGCGTGTGCAATCGCACACGTGTGATTTTGAGAGGGAAGCTGAAATGAGATTTTTTTATTTTTTTTTTTAAATATGGTAAAAATGTAAACTAATAAAAACACTTTCCTCTACTAAAGATAGAAAGGTGCATTGCTATACTAAACTTCAACTTAACTAGACATCACTTAGACGGTAGATCGTCACAGTGCTCATAGGTATTTAATCCATTTTGGCGGAGTGAAGACATAATTCTCGCCAAACCTTATAGCCTTTTGTTCTCTACAGGGTTGTGGTTTGGCGAACATTATGCTTTCACGCCGCCAAAATGGATTAAATACCTATGAGCACTGTCACGATCTACCGTCTAAGTGATGTCTAGTTAAGTTGAAGTTTAGTATAAGTGATGGAAAAAGGTTATTTTAATCAATTTTCTGCAATATATATATATTTATTTTATTATATATTTTTTCTTTTCCTGAATATTAAATCAAAACGTTTGTTGTATTTAAAAAAAAAATTTGCCTTATTTTTTGACAAAACTATAAAAGGAATAAAAAAATTTAAGAACTTGATCTTTACAGAAATACAGTACACCAGGCCTATTGAAGTTTGAAAAAGTCCATTAAAAAATTAGTAATAGAAGAAATCATTTTAAAAAATAAAAATAATGAAAAGGTAAATACATTACTAATTATATTAAATACTTTACCCTACTAAACTTTACTATTTAAACTGTACTATACTAAATACTTAACTATTTATTACTACTTATTAGGTATTAAGAAATTCAGGTATTAAGAATGTTTTAGCTTGGAATATCAAGTTATTTGTTAGTTATAAACGAAACTGTTCTTTGCTTTAAAATCCGTAATGGAAAAAATGCATAAAAAATAGCATTTTCTTTCAAACTGAAGTACTTTCAAGACTCAAATTGGAGTGTTCGAAAATCATTTATTGTGAGTAACCATAACTTATTTAGAAATAGTGTATATATTTGTTATTTTAATTTGATCTCGGTAAATAAAAGGCGTTTGAAATGTATTTATGAATTTATTGACTATATTGGGTACGGACATTTATTTTATTTTTAATTTGTTCTTAAATATGTTTTTATTAATTTTCTAAATTTCAATTGCAGCGTTTATACAAAAATTGGTGATAGTTGTATACATTATGTAAATTCTAAACTTACTTTTCGGTTCTTTCAAATCTGAAATTAAAAGAATGAAAGTTACAGTTATTTTCATTTCTACGTGACATCACGCTTAATCCCACTGACATCAAACTCCTCCAAACATGAAAAATCCTCCAAAATAAATTAGAGAAAAATTAAGTGCTTCTAAATACATTAAAAAACTTTCTTATTTACAAAGGCAATAACGTTGAACTTATGCAAACTCATTTAGCCAAACTTAACACCAAATTCTATGATCGGGCACTTAATAAACCAGGAAGATTTTAATGAAGTTCTTCATTAATCCTGAGGAAGGACTCTTTGCCACCTTCTGCATTTTGGATGCGGCACTTGCACTTCCCTAATAGCAGTGCGACACGACTATCGGTGCATAAATTTTGTATATACAGGGTGTCCCACAAATTAAAGAAAATTTTGGAGAAAAAAAAAACTGGAAAAAAGAGGAAAAAAAAAAAAACTGAAGGCGATAGAAATTTGCGGTTTGCTGCATAATGCTTATATTACTAGGGAATTAATTCTCACCAATTTTCCAATTTAGTTACAAAAGTGGCCAACAGATGGTGCTAATGACTAGGAAAACTACAAAACATTGTTTTCAAAATAACCACCGTTAACAGCAACAGCGTGGCGCTGTCTGAGGACAAAATTCGCAGACGCCCGTGAGAATATTTCAATTGGAATGTTCTGACAAGTGGCAACTGAGCTAAAGAAAACACTGGAGTGACGACCTTGGCTTCTTTTACAAGTGTGCTTGCGAGCAACGCTCATTAATACAGTAACCCTGCACTTGCTAGACTTTTAAGGCAAAACATTACGATTTGATTACTCAAATTACTCGTGGCGGGCTTTATTGCTAACCAAATACTCTGAGTATTTTCTGCAAAATAGTGAAGTATTTCTTTTAAAGTTAAATTTTTTTTAATTTTTTTTTTTTATTATTTATTTACCGAGTTAATATAGCTTAGAAAAAGCTTGTTTACATTTATATAAATGCGGAAATGCCGAGGTTTTAGTGTTTCAGTATAGTGATCGTTAACACAAAAGTGGATTTTTCTAGAAATGTCTCGCACGGTAATATAAATAAGAATGCGGCGTGAAATCTTTAATTAGTCGGAGAGTTTTTGACTTTGCTTAGAAAGGATTTGATCTTTTATAATTTACTTTGAATTCAATTTCGCGCGATTCGAAGTGTATCCAGCGAAGCTTGTTTTAAAGCCATAGTGCAAGTGATATTGTTCCATTTTACCAGTAAGTACACCTGCATTATTCATACTTTTGTTATTGAAGACGCATAAATTTATATTTTGACATATTATGTGATGGTATATTTTATACTGAAAAAGAAATTGTAATTCCAATTATGATATATTCAAATAGAAACTGAATATTTCTTCTGACACAAATTGCATTAAAATATTTAATAAAATAAATGGCAATATCGATATCGAATGTCTGCAATAATTTGGTTTGAATCTGGTTACAATACGATCTAGCAATTTTTGTCGTATTCTGAACTTACTTCAATAACTGATCTACAAAGTATATTTTCCTCTGATCTATACATTATATTTTCTTGAGAAAGTATAAGGATGTAATAACTGAGCATAAACAATGTCTATAGTGTGCAGTACTAGTTATCATAGCTAATTTTAATGAATTGTATAGATAATTTAATTAGTGTAAAGGAAGGATTTTAAGACTTAAAATTAGTTGCATGATAAGATTTCTAAGTGTTATGCTATTTAAATTCAATTAAAATCTTAAAGTAAAACAAATTCTTTGGATTTGGTTATATATATATACATATAATAAATTGGATATATATACATATAATAAATTGGATATATATATATACATATAATAAATTTTAATAGTAATGTAATAATCTACTAATTTTAAATTTGGAATCTAAATGCAAATAATCAAATTAAACAAGTTGAAATATCAATGGTTTCTAAGACATTCATCATTCATGAGGATACTCATTGCTCAAAAAGTTCTGAAAAAAGAATATGTGAAAGTTCAGTACAAAAATCTTGCAGGTGCACAATTAACAAAACTTTTTATTTATTGTCTGTCCATTAAGCTCATTAGTTTAAAGGTCCATTATATTCTTTTGTATGCAACGTTAAAAAATAAATGGAAGGAAAACAAATTTACAATGTATTTCGTCAATTGTTATTTTATGATTCAATAATTTACTTTAATGTTTTGACAATCATCATTGTTTTCATTTCTGTAATATGATAGAAAGATTTACCACACATTTTTTCTAAAATAGTGTTTTTAAATTAACGTCATTGATAGCTTGATATTTAAAAAAAAAAGAAAAATATTATTTCTAAAAATTAAAACGTCCAAAAAAAGGAAAGAAATCTCTAGGATAACATGTGCTTTCTTAACACTTTAGGGGCATAAGTTGATTTGATTTAAATTTATTTAGTGCAAGGGTAACACGAGCATTTGGATATAGGATTTAAAAAAATAAAATAGATCCATGTTGCACAGAAATTTTATTGTGTACGTAGCTAATGCACTGTTTTGGTGTGGTTCTAAAAAAGCCTCAAAATGCAGTACCGTGTTTTAAAATGGTGGTATATCTTTAATCCCGCCGTACCCTAAAGTGCTAAAATATGCATTTGCAATCGAATTCACATACTTAGCCCAATTTCTCGAATATCCATAAAAGAATTTCTATATTGTAAACATGGCAAATAAGTTAGATCCCGTAACCTAAATTTCTATTTTGCTGGCACATTTCCATTCTCATATAAACAGTATAAATTCCAATAAAAATAATACCTTAATATCCTGAATTTGGAAGCAAGAATTCTACTCCAATAAAAAATAATTTGTTTCTGTATAAAATTTGCTGATTGCGAGTGAAGAGCCAAAATTTCACCCATAATTATCAATGCATGAAACTACGTTGAGGATTTTCTTTTCTCCTTCCCGTTCTGCTGTTCTTCGCTTTTGCCTTAAGGTATTAGAACACTCGCTAAAGGGTGTGAGTCGATTTTGGCACGCTCAGTCAGCACTCCAGTTCCGTATTCTTTAGCTCAGTGCATGTGGCAGATATGTATTGTAGAGAATAGCAGCGCTATCTGTTGGCAAATTTTGTAACTAATTTTGAAAATTGGGAGAATAAATTCCCTGATGATTTAAGCTTAACCCTTAAATGCATGAAATTTTATTTTCAATAAATAAAATTTGAAATCAACTAAGAAATGGGTGTAGCTAAAGAGAATAATAATAATAATAATAATAATAAAAAACATAAGGATTTTGCATATTGATGTAGTTTTACATCACAAAAAAGCTGCATTTTCCTCGCATAAATTTATCAGTATATGCAAAAATATAAATATAATTCGTTACTCTACCTTATTTTTACCAGAAAACAATTTTTCCTGTGTGTTTTTATTACTTTTTATATAAATTATCATAATTCGTAACACCCGCCGAAATGAAATTGTACTCAGACAACAGCGCCCCCAACAATAAAAATTGTCACAGATAAAGAAATAAACTGTCAAAGATTATAGTTGCGTTCGAAAACGATAAAATAGTTTCGGTAAAATTAAAATAAAAACACTATGCAAAGGTTACTACATAAAGAGATCTACATTCTAAGCATTTAAGGAATGTATCGAAAAGGCAACAATATGCATTTAAGGGTTAATGCAGTAACCCGCATATATCTATATCGCCTTCCGTTTTTTTTTTTAAATTGATTTTCATTATATATATATATATATATATATATATATATATATATATATATATATATATATATATATATATATATATAAATCAGCAAATCATTTTAAACAGTTGATTCGATGTGTTTTTGGTTTATATTCCATCTTGGGAAATCCTGACATGGCTATGTCTCATTTTTTTGTTTTAATCCTCAGATATCAATAACGATTGTCTGTATCAGAACGCAGAGACACTACATGCTACTATTAAAATAATATATATATTTAAAAAGGGATATAAAAACAAAAAGTGTAACTTGTCTACTATTTAAAAATTTTGACTTTTGAGCTTTTCTCAGCATCATCACGTAATTACTTAAGTGGTGACTATTTTTTTTTTTTCCCTAATTCATTACTTGTCAACCCCATTCAATGAGCAGCAAATTGTGCTCCCTCCTCTTTTAGGCTGTCTCCAGTTAAGATATTGTATATCCGATGCCACAGGCACATCCCCAATGAAATGGCAATTAGCCAATTGACAAACACCATATTGTGTAGAGATAACCAAGTGGGTAGTGTATAAGTTTTATATAAGTACTTCCTTAATGGATTTTCATCTAAATTTTATTTTAGATTAGTTTGTTATATTTCATAAAAAAGTATAGAGATTGGAAGTTTTTTTACTTAAAGCTAAAAGGGAATCTCACATTTTCTTTAACATAATTTTCTTATCCGAGAAAAAAAAAATTAACTTTTTGTTATTCTAAAATATTTACTAATAACCTAAGTAATAAAGTAATAAAAACACAATTTTTGCTCTCCTTCCACTCAGAAAAAAGAGCCCCCCCCCCCCTTTTTTTTTTTTAAATTTTTTTTTCTCAAAACTACCCATTAGTGACTAAATTCCTATCAGTACGAACCGATCCAATTTGAATTCTTACCTACACTCCTCTTCTTCTTTTCCCCTAAAAAAATAACATAAATTTATTGTTTATTAAAAATAACCCTTGTAAAAATATTTAAAAACACGATTTATACTTTCAAATAATAATTTACAATAATAGAATTAATTAAAGTGTGACAATCATTTTCAATTTGCGGAATGTGCAACGTTTCATCTACACTGATGAAAATTATTCGTATAACGACATGAAAGTAGTGTAATAAAGACTCTTTCTCCATTGGCAGAAATAGAAATTTATTATCTCGAATTATGTCTTTGTCAATTACCGTAATTACGTTAAGGTTTGAATTAAAGATATATTTCAATCTCATACAGTTTATAAAAATCAATAATACCAGCACTGAAATTACATCACTAGCACATAGATTACACCACTTTCTTAAAAATGCAAATTCTTTCTTTATTGTTAAGTGTGTGAGGGCTTTAAAACAAGCCTTTGAGCAATACTCTATATGGCACAAGGGCCGACCAACCGGTATAGTGGTTAGCGTGCTAGTTCTAGACCACGAGGTTGCGGGTTCGAGTCCCGCGTTAGGCATGGATGTTTGCAAATGTATGTTGGCTTGTCTAATGACGAATGTTTCGGCGCATTATAGCCCTCGAATTGATGACGGCACCAGATAATCTGAATACAACCAACCTTTATGACACAAGGGGCATTTTGCACTTTTCCTTTTCTACTCGTAAATGAACTTAGAATTGCGGAACAATGATAAATCTAATACTTAAGTATTTTTAATATTATTTTAGTTGGTGGCAAAGTCATGGAAAAATATTTATTTTAACCGGTTTCAAATATACATTTATGAGCCACTGACACCCTGGACATGGCCGTGGCCAGTCTATTAATGTTGTAAATGTATATTTGACCAAGTCAAAATAATTATTTTTCCATTTTGCTTAGCCATAAATTAATATTAGATAAAACAAAACTAGATTCAATATAATTTAGCAATTTTAATTTGTTTACGAGTAGAAAAAAAGCTTAAATGGCTCTTGCGTCATCCAGATGGATTTTCCTAGAGGAAGTCTCAAGTTTTATCTGCAATGCTTAAAAGCGGTGTTTTAAATCAGTAAATATGATATTTATAATAGGAGGATAATGAAAACATTTACAAAAAAAAATGAATACTTTAGTGTGTGAATAGGGGGGGGGGGGAGTTATCACCCTTCCCCCCTCCATAACTAGTAGTCCCCTCATAAGGAGTAGTGAAGTGTACTGAATACCTTTAAAAATATAAACTGGTTGTACTACCATCCAGTGTTTCAGTACTAAAAGCAAAAAACATATATGATTACGACTTACCCGTTTCGTCTTTTACTGAAAAAACCAACAATTTTAATGATTTTATGCTAAAATATAGAAGTGTAAATAAGAAATATGTTTGACACTCACAAGGGGGATAACTTTTTTGTTTTACTTTACAGAAGTTTTACTTTAGTGCAGAAGCTTAAACATCCGGCAACATAGCATTCGAATACTCCAAAATAATCAACAAACAAAACAACTTCTTCTATGACAACAGATACAGGTATTCTTCCGTTAGCCTGGTACCCTTTGACGCAGTTGTCGTCAAGCCAAAATGTTTATACGTTTATATGACACTTAAATGTATCGTCAAGGCCTTCGAAAAACTGCGAGGATGATCTCGAATTTTTTTAAATGGAGGATTATTTTTTAAAAATTTTGATTTTAAAAAATTGCCTAGCTTCAATTCAAGCATGAGGTTAATTTTATGGGGTGAAATTGATTTTCAATGTGTGATCACGCAGATTTCACGCAATTTGTCGAACTCTGGCTTACATATATTTTAATTATATGAAAGCTTAAACTTACTCTGTTGAATTACCTTTCCTGCATCCCCTGTCAAAATAAGAATACATTTTGATTCAGATTAGAGAAATTAAATAATCTATTTTAAAGATAAGGAAAAAATATTATGCATATTTGCTGACATTCGAGTTGTTTAAAAATTGATTTTTAATGGAGGTCAAGATTCCAAAGAAATGAATTTAGCGGTTGGAAGAAGACTGTTTTTATGGTGTAAAAACATAACTGGTATCAAGTTCCCTTTCTTGAAGTAGATGACAAATCCTAGCGACCAATAATAAACTTGCATTCGATCATGAAAAAAATTTCATTTGCAGTATGTCAAAAGCTTATAGAGACAAACTATGAATATGCATTCCGTTTCGAAGAGATTCACATTTGTAAAGTAACTACATCATTATTTCGCCAAAACAATTGCTGGTTGCGATCGCTGAATTGAAACCGAAAAAGGCTTAGCTATCACCATAGAGATCTGTATTAGCAACATTCCCCTAAAATTGCCAGAATATGTTGATATCAATGGGCAACTAATTACGTTAGATATTATTTATTTTAAATAGTTTTTTGTACCTGGCAACATGTTTAATTTTGTTTACATCTTGTTTCTGTTTTTGCATCTGGCATTGTGAATTGGTTTAATAAAGTTCGGTGATGTTTGTGTTTTGAGAGACTGAAAATAATCTGAGTTCTATTATTTTTTAAGCTATGAAGTAACTTAAGCGCTGAGTTTTTGGAGTCTTCTGATTTGTTTTTGAGGTCTGTTTTTAGACAAATTACAACCATAGATGGGCGGAAGTATTCAACTGGCTTCATCTGCTTTCAGAGCAGAAACTGCTTATAAGCTATCCTTATAAGTAGTTTCTTATAGTAAGCTGCTTATAAGTAGTTAGTGATCAGTGGTTACGTTGACCTAGTGATTTTCTATCAATTAATAAATGAAAAAGTAAATTTTCGATTTCGTAATGTACATCCATATATGAGTTTGGCTAGCCTATGTCCCCACTTACTAGTGTCCATAAACATGTGAATACATAACAAGGCCCTTACTGTCTGAAGTAATGCTTGAAATTCATTTAAACTTTTCTGGAAGTTGCAGGTCATGTAGTTCATCATTTTCGAGGAATAAAACAGGAAAATGTACAGAAGTATTTTTATAAAGTCATTTATTGTGGCAGAACTAACCATAAAGTACTATATAACATCCCCCACAACAATGCAATCTGAAGTATGTATGAAAAGAAATTCGATACATTCATCGAGAAATTATGTCCAATTATACCATAATGAAAACGCGTGTAAACAAAATAGAGATATTAATAAACTAATAGAGGTTCTAAAGCAAACTTGGAGTTATTTATTTAACTTCATGACTCTATGTTATTAGTTATATAAAAAAAAATATCTTACTTGGTTGAACTTCCGATTTTGCATCACCTGTGCAGTTTCAAACATGTATGTTATTTTGTTAGCTTTAAATATATAAATCAATTAATATTAAATAATGTTATATTTTCATTTTATTTTCTCAATTTATTATCGAAACATTTGAAGAATTTTTATTTCAAGAAACCCTAGAGAATTAAAATGTGTTGGCCAAATAACTTGGAAGAAGTAAACAAATAAAGCCAATGAGGAACTTTCACGTTTTTGGGTTTTATTTTTAAATAAAAGTAGAGGAAAAATCATGAAAAACAATACCATTCTTTCAAAATTTTGAGCTCGGATAGATAGTTAAAAAAATATTTAGTTTTTCCCTTTGCGAGTTGGCGGGAAAAAGCCACTTTTGCGTGAAAAGTCCACTCGTAGATAATGAACCAGCAGGGCTCCAGAAAAATATTTTCTTCCTGCGTACACAAATGCCATATCCAAAAATTTCCTGCAAGTCTGCGGGCTTTAAATTATACTGCTGAAGAAAATTAAATGTTACGTACTATTGAGAATTAAAAGTTGTTTAATTCAAAATCTTCTTGGCATTGATTTTGGAAGCACCACTCTGCAGGATAAACATCGGTTTCCAATTTCACATTTCCAGTTGCAATATTAGGTCATTGGTTAAAGATTAAGCTTGTGAAACGCTGATTGCAAACACTGATGCTTGTCCAGCATGCCTCCTTTCATAACGATTTTCATTTTTATGCTTTCGATTTAAATGCTGTGAATAGTTTTGCTCCAACATTTCTTGCAAATACAGCATTTCATCTTCATTGTCTTGCTTGGATAGCTCCTTATAATTTTAAAGAAAAATGTGGTTTCTTTTAAATTACAATGGAATATCCAAGAATTTTTTCAAATTAAAAAGAAGAATGTAGGAAATAAACTCTCAGTGTAATTACATGTTTCAATAGCCTCAGATTCCAAAATCAGGAAATAAAACCCCCTTCCCCTCCTTATGTTAACACTTCTCCCTTCCCTGTCCAACCTAACTGGAATTCCTCCTTCCTATATAGAAGTAACAGGTGGTGAACTATATGGAGAATAGTATCCCCGCCCCCCCCCCCCAACCTCTCCCCTCCCGGCGTTACGGGAGTCAACAACTCTCCCTTTCCCGGCCTGCCTAACTGGAATTTCTCCATTAAAATAAAAAAAAAAAAATTAAAAAAATGGCATTTGACTTTAATTTCCTGCGTACATCGTACGCAAGTACGTCTATTTTACCGGACTCTGTGAACCAGTCTAAAACCTGTTTTAGACAAAGAATGAGTGAGGTTTCTCCTTCTTTTTACGACTTTATCTCTGCGTAACCACGTCACGTTTTTTTTTAATGTGGTTTTGGTCACGTGACTTTTGCTTTGATCGAATCTTTTGAAAATCTTTTTGAAAATCTTTTGGTAATTTCGAACTCGATTTTTGATTAATTGAAAACATAAAGATAAAAAATAATTTCACTGCTCAAATATATTTTTTGGATAACACTAAAAAATACAAAAAAATATTCATTTTCCTCACTTGTGCAAGTTCCTCATTATAAAAATGTCTTCAATATACAAGGCTGGTTTCAATTTTCCGGAATACGAGGTTAAATTAACTTAAAATAAACATTTTAATATGAAATATAATGTAGTACCATTAAAGTAAGAAATATTTAATCTAGGTTGTAATTAACTGCAGGATATTATTGTGGTATTGCTTTTCTGAACTTACGCCAGGATGGCAGAACTATGACTGGGAATGTGTGCGTGTACTAGAGTTTAGTTTATTTAATTAACATAACACACCTTTTATTTTTAATTTTCATTTCAAAACTCTCTCAGTTTAAAATTAAAAATGTATAAGCGTTTTAAATACGTTTAGGATGACGTGATTTTATTTTGTAAGCGTTTTGAAACTTTCTTTGAACTACCTGATCAATTTTCACTTTACAACAATTATTGTTGCCCAAGGACAAACTATACCTTAAAAATATCGATATACTCCTTTTAATGAATCAATGAAAAAATAGATACCTGAGTAGTATTGAAAACAGAAGTCGATACGGTACTTATCGGCTCGTATGTGACAATAATACAACCATATTCAATATATCCAATAGTATAGTCATGTACATTTTTGAAATTATTATTCGCGAACAAAAATAGAAAAAAAAAAAGAAACACTATTCAACTTATTATATTTTGTCAAATAAAAGAAAACGTTTTTAATAAAACCTTATTAAATAAATGAATTAAAGACCATAGACATTGTAATAATAAGAATTCTACCACTATTTCTTTACAGAATTTTTTTGAAAGAAGCAACAAAAAATAAAAGACACTCATTAAACAACGTAAATAAAAATATTATAATTTATATTTAATTTAAACGTGAAAGAAAACTAAATTCTGAAAATAAAACAAGGAGCACTTAACGGCAAATAACAACGAAATTGGAAGCATTTTTTGCGAAATATACATTATTTTTGAGTTGTGTACAAAAATTGATTTACACACGTAACAATTCATGCATAGATAGAAAATCAACTTACTTTTTTGTTTTTCTATTCCTAGTGAGAAAAAAATATCCATTTACTCTTTATGAACGTGCATTAAAGGTATTATTTTTAGATAATGATATTTTGTTATTAATCAAAGATATGAGGAAAATAATTCCACTGAATCTTAAGTGGTTCAGCCACGACGTGGACAAGGATAAGAACAGTTAACTCCTTGTTGCAATATTTCAGAATAAACCTGGTCTGAGACATTATCAGAGCATTTCCTCCCCTGTGTTTGCATTTATACTTCCTAAAACTTTTACAAAAAAGTTTCATTCGAAATGACGTGAACTGTGCAATTATCCAAAATCGCTCGTTTTTACTATCACAAAATTAACTTTTGTTATGAAAAATAGTCATTTACGTACTTTATTCTTCTTTTCAAAAACAGATAATCTGGCATACAGAATAAATAAGTAATACATTTTATCAGTGGCGACCTGTGGTAAAAAAATTTTAGCGCAGCCCCTACACTCCGACGAATTGAATGACTGGTTTCACTTTTATAGTCGCATTCCCATCCAACTATAAAAGTGAGCTGTGATTGGTTAATCATCCCACCAGCTTCGCAATCCCCGGCGCGTTTTTCTCTTTGTATTGACAATGGAGCAGTCTATCCAGTTGTTTATCTATATCGATGGTCTGGATATACGAAACTACTAAAAGTTTTTTTTTAGCAAAAAAGAATGTGCCAAGCGACTCAAGAATCTAGAACTGTACGATGGTTGTAAAGGAAAGGTTATCAAGAATGTGTTGTGATGTTTAATGGGATAAATCGCTTATTTTAATCATCCCCATTTTTGAAGAAGTATTTCAGAAAAAGCAACACTAGTGTTTTAACGAAAAGTAAGAGCAAAATGCTCGACTTTCCTACATGGTAGGCGATTAAATTTCGTATTTCGCAACCCTATTTCTGGTGGTGTTTTTTTTTTATTTATTATTTAACTAGGGACTGTGCTAGAAGTGTGGGTAAACATTAGAGGTCGGAAATATCGATCAAAATAAATATCGATACTATATCGTTGCATTGAAAAAAATATCGATTTATCGGCACATGATTTTTTTTTTTTATTTGATTTTCAATTTTGCCAGAAACAAAGTTTTTCGCGGCAAATATCTACTTTTCATGAGTGCTTTTTTGTAAAGTGACTACTTCTTCAACTGAAATGGATCTATTACAAAAAAAAAAAAAAAAAAAAAAAAAAAAAAAAAATATTATATTTTCGCTAAATTGGTGCATTGTTTTTAAGAAAACTTTAGATAATTTTAAATAGCTCTTAAGTATATGGCAAAATATTGAATATTGGTGACATTTTAACTGTCTCTCAGCCAGTTTCAAACTTTAGTTTTGAAGTTTTTGAAACGGGGAATAAAGAAAATCGAAAAAATACATGGAACCACAAAACGATTAGCAAAAAACTAAAAACGTTTGAAAATATCGATATATCGGTGACTTTTATCGATATTTTTAATATCGATATTTTTTTAGAAATATCGATAAAAATATCGTCGTATCGATATATTGCCGACCTCTAGTAGACATTGGTGACGTTTCTCTTCACTTTTCAAGAAATTACTCTTACGTCTCCCCACTTCTAAAACCACTGAAATCCATCCCCCCCCCCCCCCCCCGACATCACTTATAAAAACACTTAATCCGTCTAAAAACTACTAATGAAACATTTAAATGTAGTGACACTGAGGTTAAAGTTTAAAAAAAAAAAAAAAAAACCTATTTATGGTGTACTTCACTCTACAAAGTGTGTTATACAACTTTGTATATAAAGTTGGTTGGTTGTTTTCAGATTATCTGGGGGCGTCAGCAACACGAGGGCTATAATGCGCCGAAACATTCGTCATTAGACAAGCCAACATACATTTACAAACACCCATGGCTAACACGGGACTTGAACCTGCAACCTTGCGGTCTAGAAGCTAGCACGCTAACCTTTGTATATAAAGATGTAAGTAATTTTATTAACAAATACTGTTAACCTTTATGAACTTTTAACTTTGGAGGAACTTTCTTTTAAGTTAAATTTCTATTCTTGTTTCATATAAGAACAAGCTATTTTTTAAAAAAAAACTACATATTTTAAAGTTCTCTATTAATTAAATTTCACGAAAGTATGCACATTTATGAGTACTATTTAAATCTAAATAAGCAGTTACGTATAAAACGTTGAATTATTACCCCACTTAATCTCTTACTTCCAAGTACACAAACTAAATCGCAGAATATTCATTAAAATGACAATAAATTTTGTACCCTTGTTCAATATTAGTGTTAAGAAATATAAATTATTTCCTTACTAGTTAATATTTTTACTCTAAAATAGGCTACCACTGACTAGGGATAAACTAACACTAATCTGCATTTGAACTGGTATATCTAACTTACAATTCATTTTTCTCAAATTATTCGCGTACGAAATTGCCCAACTAACACCCTGTATTTAAAATTCCATACCTGCCACTCCTTCATTTACAACTTGTCTCTTCCTTCCGTCTCGTATTGTTTAGCAGTTATGACATTTCAATGTTAAGGGGTTCTTTTTGACAGACCCTGTTAAATCTACTCCCTTTTAGATCGACGATGTAGAATCTTATCGATCAATCGATGTAGAAGAGTTACACTAGGGCTATCCGGCGCTCAAATATGTTTGAAACTGTAGAACAACAGAGGGGTTGTCTCCTAGGAGACTTTTAAAGAATAAACTGCTTGACCATCCAGCCTGACTAGAGATGTTAGATTATCTGCCTACTCGTTTTTTAAATGAAATTTTGATAAAAGTAATCTGGCAGCGCCTCTGTGTTGTTTCTCAAAACTACTTATCTTTTGTGAGTATTCCAATATTTTTCAAATTTGAAAAGAGTTTAAAAAAATAAAGGTTGTTCTTTTCTCTTCCTGTTATCAAGTCCTCAAATGTATATTTATTTTAACGTTTTGATGGAAGTGACAGCGATTATTTCAACGTTCCCTTCACTACTAAACCTAAATTCCTCTCGTCTAATAGAACTGAAACTTTGAAACTTGGCTGGTACAGTACCCAAAAAAAATCAAATCAGAACGATAGCTATATCTTCGGTTCTAATTATCGTAGAATCTTACGGTTTGCACCAAAATGTTTTGCTTACGATTTTCTATATATCTGATGCAATTTCTTTTTCTTGATGGATCGTTTACTAAGTAAAAGTAACGCTATCTTCGAAAATTTCAGTATGAACCCTTATTTTTTATCATTTCATTCGATTCAGAATACATCATTTACTCTATATACCAAATTTCAATGCATTATGTTGAAAAACACGTCACTTATGAGCGAAAATGTTTCGGCCATTTTTTAACCGATCTTCAGGGAGAATTTCCATAAAACGAAAGGTATTTTTAAGGTTCTCTTCACAGCGGGAGAAATCGAACGGTCAGTGCGGCGTTTCACGACGTTATAAAATACAAATATTAGTCTAAAATTGCATAGAAACTATTTGGATTTATAGTGACATGTTTAAGATTAATACAAAAATAGCAAATAAATGCAAAAAGTAACATAATTTATTTACAACGTTAAAGATGTGCATTCTTCACACGAAATAAATAATATATCGAAAACTGTAATTTCAGAAGTATAACGTATACTATTGATAATTGGAAAATTAATAAATATAAAATGTAGGCATTAGTAAACAGTATTCAGCAAAGTGTGATTATTTTACAGAAACATTTCACTGTAAACACAAATGTAACTTGATCGTTGAAATTATTTATAAAATGAAAAAATCACCTAATTCAGTAAAAATTTTCAAGGATAACTCATTGAAATTGCTTAAAAAATGTTGTTTTAAATAAATGTAATTTAAGGAAGTAAATTAAAAAAAAAAAAAAAAAAGGACACTGTTGAAAACCACACAAAATATATGTTCCACAATTCCAAACACGTTAGACGTTAGACAGATTAAAAATATACATACAAAAAATAAAACTGCTTTGTTTGTATAAAATAATATATACATATATATATATATATATATATATATATTGTAATCTCAAGAAATTATGTTCCTATTCACCCATTTTACGATAATTGAACGTTGTGCGATTTTCTACACCTCTAGTTTACCTTGAATTAATCTTTGATAGTTTTCAAAAGTCGTCTACTATATGGTCCCTTAAAGTGAGCGTTTTTTACATTCTCACTAAAAAATCAAGAACTTAAACTCAAAATGAAAAGAAAATAACTGTGGTGGGGTTTCAGACCATGGTGAATCTAATGAAAGCAAAAAAAAAAATATATATATATATATATATATATATGTTTCTATTCAAAAAAAAATTTAAATTGTTTTATTAATTAATAATTAATTATTAAAAAAGAAATTGATGCAAAAGTTGCTTGCTATTTATGCTTGGTCATTTACAAACTATCTTTTGAAAAAAAAAATTACTAAAATATATTAATTATTTAAGCATTTATGGCCAAAAAACCATTTTTTTATTTAACATTAATTGATCATTTTCTTTTCATCATTTAGATTACAAACCATTCATTGGAAAATTATGATTTTTTGTATTTCGACATATTTTTGGATGCTGCATCCAAATATGGGATATTATTATGAGGTTGCTATTAAACTTTTTAAAGTTTAGTTCTGTTTTAATATGTAGATGACCCCTCATGACAAAAAAAAACTACATTCAATTATTAAAAACCTTCCACGATTTACAACGGTACCTTTTGTTTGTTATTTCAAGAATTAGAGCACAAGATATAGCATCGTTCTGATTTTTTTTTTTTTTTTGGGTACTGTACACTCGTTGTTAATGCTAATGCTTCCTGTCAAGTTTTGGAACTGTCACATAGTGGCCACTTTTACACCCGTTTTTATTTTCTTCCTTTACACTTATCACCTTTTATTCACCTGGTATTATCCAGATACTAAGCTTATTCAAGCACGTTCAATTTGGCGATATTTGATGACTGATACCTTCCCATATTTATATTGATGCAAAATGTTCGGAGAGCCAATTAACCCACTTTCCGTCATCAATAGAATTGAATCTTAGAAAATAGACTCATTATAGATAATAATTTGTTTAATTAAGTTTTGGGGGCTAAAAAACATGTTGTTTTTTTATTCGTAGTGGTCAAATATTATGAAAACTCGCGTCTGAGCTCCAGAAGTTGCAGTTACACATAAAAACTGACAATGGAGTTAAAAGATGTATATTAAAATTTTTGTTTGGATTATATTATTTCGTTACAAATGCTAAAATATGAAATTTATATCATAATACGTGCTATAAAGTCCTTAAACTTGCTCCATTGACTTTGACTTGATATATAACAGGGCAACATTTTTTAAAGTCAGAACTTTGGGGAATCGGTTGACGTCTTATAATAGTTATAAGAACTAATTAAATGAGAATAATCATTATTAATGAGAATAGTCTTTCTCATCATCATCGCAGATATTTTTGCATCACCCAAACAAAATCGAAGTTAATATAAAGGATTTAAAATTATAACATACAATTCCAAACTCTGTTTCCAAAAAGAATAATGAAATTAAATTTAAAAAAAGAAAAAAAAATAGGCCTTTTTGTAAATGAACAGCAAAATTCGAAAAATAAAGTAATAAAGTCTCATATTTCCTGCTTTTTAATTAAAAAAAAGCTAAATTTTTTAAAGTAAATCATTGCGAAAAACACAGGAAATGGATAGTGCAATAAATAAATCATCTTTTATCAACTCCTCAATAATCCTAGACAAAAATGCATTGAAATTCACGACGCAGTTTCAAGAAAAATTATCGTCTTTTTTAAACAAATAAAAAAAAAATAACAAATAATCAGAAAACGAAAAGTTGTTCTTCGCCAGAAAAGGAAGTTTAAAATCACAAAATCTATCACCAGACGATGTCAAAAATTGCCTAACTGGCGAAAAATTTTAACAATTGGCATTTAAACCAAATGCCATTCTTGACCAAGTCAGAAAATAGCTGCTTTGGACGGACTACAGCGCCACTTGTCCTCTGCGGTAGAAATAACTAATGGCTTGTTTCTACTATTTTCTATTCTTTGTTAACGTCCTGAAGCAGAGGCGACTCCTACCGTGCATCCGATTTGAAGAATCCCATAAGAACAGAAGCATCAGATATGTTTCCTTAAACCACCACAGGTGTCGCTAGCTTACTGGAGTGGCCGCGAAATTAGATAAACAAAAGTTTGATTGGCTGATAAAAGCAACAAACTGCGCATGTCCTTTTTTTTTTTTTTTTCCTAGCTTAGAGACTAGTTGCTTGGGTCTTTTGTATGATGACTACTAAAAGCCAAGAATGCTTTTTCGGCGGTGTGCGGATCGCCACTGCTCCAGCTCCTGTAGCTGAGAAACCTGCTTTCCTTGCCTTGCCTCCAATGCCTGATCCTGACTCTGGTAAAACTGACTGTGTTCCACTGAATGACTGCTTCATTCCAACTCCTGTTAGTTTTCCAAACACTCTTAAGGGCAAAACTTCTTTACAAGCCATGACCCGGTCGCTGCTCGACCTTGGATATGAAGTTTTTGCCCGTTTTTCAAATGGTAAATTTTCTGTCACTCCTCAAAACCTAACTGAGGAGAAGCTCATCTCCAAAATCTTGAAGGAGGTCAACAGGAAAAATCCAAATTCTTTGCCCAAGCAGGCAAAAAACACCTTCAAGGTTGTCATCAGGGGCTTGCCCATTGACACAACCATACTTGAAATCAAGGATTGGCTTAAATTTTCAAAGCCACAATTCCCCCCTACTTCAATTGTACAAATGAAGAATCGTTATGGAACACTGATTCCACTCTTCATTATTGAATTCCCTTCCTCCCTTTCTAAACCTGAGATACTTGCTTGGCATAACATTCACTACCTTAAAATTCAGATGGAATCACTAATTGGCAAGAAATCTTCCCCAGTTAAGCAATGTTACAATTGTCAACGATGGAATGGCCATCTTTCATCAACTTGCCCCTATCCTACCAGATGTCGCCACTGCTCTGAAAAGCATCCCAGTCGGGATTGTCCTATTAAGGGCGGTGCGCGGCACTGCATTAATTGCAAAGGTGATCATGTATCATCTTCCCACCTTTGTTCTGTTTATCTAGACAAACTTAATTTAATCCGGCCTAGTGGTTCCGGGGTCATAAAGGCGATCCCTACCACGAAGTCTAAGCTCCTTCCTCGTCCTATCTCCCTTAATGTAATCCCTAAGCGCACTTATGCCAGTGTTGCTTCACAAGCTGCAAATCCTGGCCCCAAAATTATTAAACACCAGGAAACTAATACTGATATTTGTTTTCCTAAATTACCCAACTTCATGGAAGTTGATTGCCCTTCTCCAAATCCAATGCAAATCATCACTACGGTTGATGCAAACACCCAAACTCATTTCACTAGTGAGGACATGAATGACAGAGAAGACTATGCTAGAGTTATGTTCAAGCTACTTAGTCTTGTCAATCGTGATTATGATTCCGTGGCTAAGTTTATTAAAAGTTGCCATTATCCTCGTGATAGGAACTCTGAATATTTGAAGCCCATAAGAGATTTTCTCCTACTTTTTGAGGAATTTGACCTCAGTCCCTACGTGTAAGCCCATTGGCTTTCACTGCTTTTTCTCACTTGTTATTGGACCTGGTTTCCAAGGCCCCTCCCACAAACTTTGATTCTGTTTTGACTTGGTTTTTCAGTGTCGTTGAGTGTCTGCTCACGACTGTTTGCATTTTGTTTCTTTCCTTTTAGCCATTTTATGATTCATAATTTCTGACAGTTAATGGCAAGCTGTGTAATTTCTAAATTTCTTGTTTTTTCGGACGTTGAACGCCCCTGCGGGGCGTAGGAAGTCCGCACATCTCTAAATAGTAGTAGTAGTGTCCTTTTTTTCAGCTTATCCGCCTCCAGCAAGCGCATATGGAACAAAACACCAAAACGAGAAAAAAAAATTGCCTTTACTTTTTTTATAGAGCCGATAAAATATTCAAAAAAGTATGTGAATTTATATTACTTTTACAATAATTTACATTTCTTATATTGAAATGTAGTTATTCTGGCTATTGTTTCTATTTTCAACAGAACAAGACTTTTTTTTTTTTTTTTTTTTTTTTTTTGCAGATTAAATTTCTGTAAACTAACACATATAAAGCAATTTTATTATTTTAATAATACATTTTCTTCTTAAAGTTTTGTTATCATACTAATGAGGATGGTAAACGAAATGTTTATAATTTCAATTCTAAATTTTTTTTTCAAAAACAGTTATATCTTTCAATTTCAACTCGATAAGAACACCTTTTACAAATTGTTAAGTAATAATATTAAATTCGATTTTCTTGTTGATTTGTTTAATATGCATTGTTAAAGAAAGATAGGTAAGAATTTTAGAAAAGAATTATTGGATAATATTTCGCACCGAATCCAGTTACGTTGCGCCCTCTATATGATACTCACTTTTCCGCGAATATGAATGGCATCTGCCTGAGATAGTAGCGATTTATCTTCTTTACGAGTATACAGTTCTGAAAATGTCTACATTGGTAGTACTTGATCGAATTAGTAAAAATTTTTATCCTGAATATTGTTGGTGTGTACAAAATTATAAGTTTGTAAGAAATATTTTAATAGTGGTAATTTTTTTTTTGAATTTTCAAACCCACATTGTGTAGCCATTTTATTCAAATCGATATAAAGGTTTAAAATTAAAAATACGAATTCTTATTTAAACCAATTTCTTATTTATATCTAGGTGAAGAACGTTGCATCTTGCCGATTTCAGCTTCATGGTAAACACCTATTTTTAAGAAAGAATTTCGGAGTGTTTTATGGTCTTCATTATGGGCGCCAGCAGAATCTTCTACAGGGAGGTGTAGATCCAACACAGAAGAATGGGGGGAGTGGGGAGGGGTAAGCAACAGTTTGTGTTTAAACCATGAACTTTTGAAAGTGCAAGAAAAAGTTTTAAAAATGTACACATATAAAGTGTTTATCTTCTGCATAATTTAAAATTATAAGATAAAAAAAAATAAGGTGATTAATTTCGAAATACTGATCCACTTACCCAAATCGTATCATAGTTATTATATGATACAAAGAACCCTTACTTTTCATGAAAAAAAAAAAAAAATGAAGTTTTATCTTATCTCTCTCTCTTTTTTTTTTTTTTCTTCTTTTTTTTTTTTCTTTTTTTTCTTTTCTGGATAACATATTAAAACATGAACCGTAAAATACAATAAAACTACTTCTAGGCAAGATATAACTTAAAATTGGCACATACGTAGTATTTAACATATCGATAAGGGAAACTGTAACATTTGATATAGGTATTTTGGTTAATTTTTAAGTTTAAACCCAATTAAGTTTCAATTTAGCCAATCGTTGAATTTTGCCTATAATGTTATTGAAAAACAAAACCTTGTTTTGAAGCAACACTTTGGCAGATATTTTCACGAAAAAAAGAAAAGCTTGAGTTCATTAGTGGCAGGAGCCGATTGAATATCCCTATTACATTTGGCATTTACTAAGCCAAGAAATAATAATCCTTACCTCCTCTCGGTAATTCTCCTCAATAATTTTTTCAATAAAAATAAAGTTCCTCATTAATTTTACGTCCCATTCCTACTTAAAATTACCTGCAGCCATCCATTTACTGTAGGAAAATTTTGTCTGCAGTTACGCGACTCGCGAGGAACCACACATTCACCAGCTTCTTTAATTTTGTTTTAATATCAGCAGGTAGGATTTTTAAGATTTTAGTTGCATTCTCTTAATAGTTGCTTTTAAATAAAATTCAGATTAACAATAAAAAACTTGATCATTTTGAGTATGGAGACTGAAAATGTGCAATAAATTAAAAGCAAAAAATACCTACGGTACTCCAGTAGACAATTTACAGGGTGTTAATAAATACCTGATCCATGTTGAGCATAAATAATAATAAAAAAGCAATAAAAAACAGTAATAAAAACATAATAAATAATAATGCATAATGTTCTGTATTTTTTCAAAACTTACTGATTTTCTAGTATAATGGAAGCAAACTAGAGGTCGGAAATATCGATCAAAATAAATATCGATACTATATCGTTGCAAAGAAAAAAATATTGATAAAATATCGATGTATCGACACATGATTTTTTTTCATTCGAATTTCAATTTTGTCAGAAACAAAGTTTTTCTTTCAAATTTCTACTTTTCATGATTGCTTTTTTGAAAGGTGACTACTTTTTCAACTGAAATGGATCTATTACGAAAAAAAAAATTATATTTTCGCTTAATTGGTGCAGTGATTTTAAGAAAAATTTAGATAATTTTCAATAGCTTTTAAGTGTATGGAAAATATTGGATATTGGTGCCGTTTTACTGTCTCTCAGCCAAGTTCAAACATTAGTTTTGAAATTTTTGAAAAGGGAATAAATAAAATCGAAAAAACACATGGAGCTACAAAACGATCATCAAAAAACTAAAAATGTTTGAAAATATCGATACATTGGTGATTTGTATCAATATTTTTTGTACTGATATTTTTTTAAAAATATCGTCGTATCGATAGATTACCGACCTCTAAAGCAAACGGTACATTCCTATCTCTAATTGTATTTTAATTATTAATGTTAAAAATTTTTATAAGAGTTAGTCAATTTGCGGAAATCCTGCGAGTTGAAATGCGTACACACACCACAAATACAACTTTATAAAAATTAATATTATTTTTTAAATTCAAAGATTAAAAATTTTACAAAGGATATTGTTTTACTACGTACCTACTTGTCTCTTTCTTCTACGATAACCTATAAAATACATAGATTAACTATATTATGTAAAAACAATCTAGAAATTCTAAAATTTAAATCGTACATACATGGTGTGTTATGTGACAAATCCGTAACTTTGATATAGAGAGAAGAAAAAAAAAGAAAAGGAAAAAAAAAGAAGAAAAAAGAGAAAAAAAAAGAAGAAAAAAGAGAAAAAAAAGAAGAAAAAAGAGAAAAAAGAAGAAACGGTGATGCATAGAAAAAAGAAACAAAATGTTTTTTTTTTTTTTTTTTTTTTTTTTTTTAAAGAAAAGTCGTTTAATCAGTAAAACAGATTTAAAAAAAAAAAAAAAAAAAAAAAAAATATGTTGTCACCTGTACAAATTACGTTATAGTCGGGCAGACAACAATAAGACAGAAGAAGCACATTTAATATTTATCCTTATTTTCCCACAGCGTTTTGTGTGGAAGAATTTATAACTATTTTGTAACTTTCATTTCACAGTTAGATAGTCCTTTGCGAAACAAACTGTGTCATAAAATACGTTTTTATAATAATCGAGAACAACGAAAATATATATACCGTATATTATTAAACACAATGCAATATACAGTAGTATATACTATACAATTTACAATTGTTATACAATATGTTACCAGAATACCACATTTCTTGATTAGAACAGTTTTTGAAAAATATTCTTTAAAAAATGTTTTTCGAAAAAAACCATTGTTGAAAATACTTTTATTTGTAACAAAAATATTTCGTAAATTAAAAAGTATATACAAAAAAAAAGTCGTGTTACTAATACGAAGTGTTCCAAAAAGGACTGACATATTCGAAAAATGAATAGAAAAAAATAAATGTAAGACAATATATATATATATATATATATATATATATATATATATATATATATATATATATATATATATATATATATATATATATATATAGATAGATAGATAGATAGATAGATAGATAGATAGATAGATAGATCTAGACAGAACTATTCGAACTGCATCATTCAGCTCGCAAGCCAACGTCACTTACAGCGCTACCTAGCGGTCAGTCACATTCTGTTTCCTAATACTATCTTTATCCATGTATTCATACATCATATAAAAGCTTTAATTACCATAGCCGCCGTATCTTCCCTGCACTGCAAAAGAGAAAAAGAAAAGTTAAAGTCAATTAAGAGTTTTAAAAATTTGAAAATATATAGCAGTAATTTTTTTTACTATAGTCCAACAAAACTTATCCTGACCTCAATGAGTATGCTGTATGACGAAACCTCCCGAGTAAAAGATATAGTTCCGATCAAATCACAACTTATATAGGTATGTCGATAACCTGCGCTTGAACTTGAATATTAGGTCTGGCAAGGTGTTCGTCGCGAAGCCGAGTGGCATTATCTAAATTGTATAATCGGGGTTAGCATAGAAAAAAAAAAAGAGAAAAAAAAAAGAAGAAAAAAAAAGAGAGAGAGAGAGAAAATACATAAAAACAGGACAGGACGGGGACAGAACAGGACAACAACTTTGTCAGATTGACAATCTAAAAAAAAAGTCTAATACTTGATTAAATATGGAAAGCAAAAATAGGGATATGAATCCCTTAAATAAGTACATTACGGTGGAATGAAAAAATCAACTTTTGATTTTTAATTTGTAATAGTGCGGAAAAGTTACTTTTTGATGTAGATAAGATAAATTGAAGATATGAAAAATATTGGAGTACGTCTTGAGGTGCCGCAAAGCCGTTCAAGTTTCAAAAAATTGAAATTTTTGCTATATTTTAAAATTTTTTTGACGATAGAATGAACTTTTGATTTTAATTTGTAATAGCACGGAAAATTTCCCTTATGGTGTAGATAAGATGAATTAAAAATATAAAAAATATTAGAATACGTCTTGAGGTGCCGCAAGTACGTTAAAGTTTCACAAAAACACACTTTTTTGAACTTTATCAAAGATTTTTGTGTGTCTCGATTATGAAATAAAAATCTTCATTTATGCGTTATAAAATAAATAGAAAAAAAAAACAGTTTTAATATTACATTGGCATCCAGGAGCATGAGTCATCGCCGGAGCGGATGTTGTGTGTGGGTGGGTAGGGGGGAGGGGGCAAAGATTTGTCTGCGTGCAGTGACAAGCTCAGATCAGGTGTCAGGTCAGTAGCTGTGCCGAGTTCAGTTGAGTTGGCGAATCCTCTCCGTCTAATGTGTTACAGATTAGCATAATATTTTGTTAGTATGTGTTCTACTTTATTGTTGTGAGTAAAAAAGGCTCAGTCTAGATTAGTGAAGACAAGACAGATGTCGGAATGTCCTATTTTTGGGAAATGTATTGATTTGCTTGATGTTGAACTGCCTACTTACGAATCTATTATGAAGTGCTACTGTTATATCAGACAAAACCTCAAAAATGCTTCAGAGAAGGATCCTACTGTAAATGAAATATGTGACACTTTAGTTCCCAAAATAGAGCAAATATAGTCAAGAGCTTCTAGTCCCGTTGTTTCTAGCCAAAGAATTTTACTTATGATAAGAGCTTATCATGCTAAATACAGAAATTTATTAAGGTCTAAAAGCAGAAAAGGGTAAAAAAAGTTTGACTGCAACTTCTCAAAATTTAGAGGCGAGGCCGAAAGTTTATTTGATATTGCTGCCTGTAAGTGTGTAAATTTTAATACTTGTACTTGTATAAAAGGAAGAAAAGTACCAGTTATGGAACAAAAGTTTCTAAACGATCAACGTTCTGACAGAAAAATGGCGATAGAGGTAATGTTGATACAGCTACCACAAGCGCTTTGAGGAAGAAAGAAGCAAGAAAAATTAAAGAACTACAGAGAAAAGTCAAGTTTAATAAAGAACGGACAAAAAATACTAGTGTATCAGAAACGGTTACTGGCGACAATGACAGCGCTGAAGAACAGCAGTGTTCGATACCAGAAGATGCAAACCAACCAGTTTCTTCAAATATACAAGAAGAGATACATCTACCAGGCCTGACTTTGGTGTAATAACAGAAGAAGACAAACCCAACGTTATAGAGAGGATGAAAATTAGACGAGCAAGATCAACCAATCGAAGAGATCTCTTTAATGACAGTCTTTATAATCATATAACTGAAAATAGAGGATTGTTTTTTGATGGAAGAAAAGACAAAACAATTGTTCAAGAAAAGAAAGGAAGGAAGTTTTACAAAAAAGTGATTTCAGAAGAGCGCGTTTCACTAATAGAGGAACCAAGCTCAAAGATTTTAGGCCACGTAACACCTAAATCTGGCACCGGAAAAGACATAGCAGACAGTATACAGGAGTTTCTTGAAGATAGAGAACATAGCAAACAACTTTTAAACCTTACTACTAATGGGTCTGATGGAACCGTTGAATACACTGGACATAATAATGGTGTGATTTCTTTGATGGAAAAGGAAATAGGAAGACTGTTACAATTGTTAATTTGTTTGTTCCTTTGTAATGAGCTACCATTGTGACATCTTTTTTGTCATTTAGATGGTAAAACAAAGGGACCCAATGAGTTTAAAGATGAAATAGGTCAGCAGCTAGAAAACTGTGTTAGTCTTCCTGTGGTTACTTTCTTGCCAATTGAAAATAACCTTTCTCTTTTGGAGGACAAAAATGATTTAAGTACAGATTAAAAATATTTGTTGAATATGTGTATTGCTGTATCAAGTGGAAATTGCTCCCTAGATTTATCTTTACAAAATCCTGGAAAACTTGCTCACTCCAGGTGGTTGACACTAGCCAACCGCGTGCTTAGATTGTATGTGGCAACTGAAAATCCAACTCAAAATCTTAAGACTCTGGCTGAGTACATTGTGAATGTGTATGTGCTTGTGTGGTTTAATATTAAGTTAAAACCTTCATGTACTTATGGTTCCAAACATCTCTTTAACCTTATCTCATATTCACGCTATCTCTCTGACGATCTCAAGAACGTTATGGATCCGGTTATTCAAAGAAATGATTTTGCGGCTCCAGAAAATCTCCTTTTGTCCATGCTATGTGATGAACGCAAAATTAAAAGAGAACTTGGTTTACGACGTGTTTTAAAAGCAAGAACAGAAAGTAGAGGTGGAGGCAGGAAGTTTAAAGTTCCAAAGATAAACTTCGATGCAAAGGATTACGTCGACATGATCTCATGGCCTGAAAATGACGTAACTGAACATCCCTTGTTAAAACATGTTTTCAGTGACTCTCTCAAAGACTTTATACGGAAGGCATCTGAAGATGAACCAAATAGTAAAGTAGACCCGGTTATCGACTTTCCCCGGCGTCCTTGTCATACGCAAGCAGTGGAAAAAACTGTGAAGCTGGTGACCGAATCGGCTCAAAATGTCGGTGGTTCAACCGCAAGAGAAGGATATATAAGAGCAAAAATTGACTCACGTAGGAATATGCCAAAATTTAATACAAAAAACCAGTTTAATGTAGCAATGAAGTAGAAACAAACATTTTGCAAATGTAACATTTGTAATCATTAAGGATACAGAAGTAAGAAATACAAAATTTTACATTACAATATATTTTATTATTATTATTATATTTTGTAATTAATAATTTTTTCCAACTCTAATGCTTATATATGTATTTAAAACCATCTTTTGTAACATTATATATATGAAAAGTTCATAAAAAATAATTTAACAAAGTTGATAAATTTATTTTAAATTTTTTATAAACTTTAAGCTCTTTGCAGCACCTCAAGATGGTGTAGTATTGCCACCAAATTCCCCCCCCCCCTCTTTTTAAACTTAAAAGGCAACTTTACCCCACTATTACTAAGCTAAAATTTAAAAAAAATTTTAAAGGCCATTTTCGTTCCACCCTAAAGTACATACACTCCCTCACTACATTCCGTCTCCAGGCTACTTACTCGTACCAGAACGATACAACTTTCATAAAAGGTACTAGACGGTTAGTAGTAAGTTTGTGTAATATGAACCTGAGGTGTGCTTGCAACTAGGATTGAAAAGCTTTTGTCAGCATAGCATCCGAGAGAGCAAAGGCAGCAAAGGGACGATGCATCCTATCTTCAAATAGAATTTCGTATGAGATATTGTCTTTAATTATGGAGGACTCGCCTTTAGCCTTCTTATAGAAGTTTATGTTCTGTTTTGCAAGGAATTGTTCTACAGTGTCGATTTTTAGATCTAAAGTAGCGGGTGGCCCCAACCATTTCTCTAAGGATATTATTCTGAGCTGTTTGTAGACGTTTAATATCTGTTTTGTTGCTGTTACCCAAGCTGGTGATGCATACGAGAAGACAGGTCTTATAGTTGTTTCGTAAAGTCCTTTCTTAAGGTGTAGTCCTAGTTTCGAACGGCACCCTAGAAGTGGTCTGAGTTTATTCATAGCACCCGCAACTTTACTTGCTGCAATTTGAATATGTTTCTTCCATGTTAGGTTATCTGAAATTGGATTGCCCAAGCCGAGGGACTCACCCGAAGGGTTTAGAGTCTTTGAACCCTCGGCCGGGAAGGAAGTGATACCCCAAGCACGGAAGGAGGCCCCCCGAGCAACCCGGCACTGCCGGAACAGATTTATTTGAAATTAGGGTATGTTTACAGGGGTATGTGAATAAAGAATATAATTATAGAAAAAAAGGCAGGGAGAACAAATACTTCTTTCTTGACAATTAAAATCTTGACAGTGTCTTGACAGAGGTTCTTTTGATGATATTGGTAAAAATAACAAGATAGTAATACAAAATTATTAATTCATAAAGGTATTTAAAAATCAGATATAAAGAACAAACAAGATATTATACCAACAAATCAAAAAATGTAAATAATAAGACGCAGGGGAGAAGAGGATTCAACTTGAATCGGAAAGAACATGAAATTCTCCCCGCGGGTTGGCAACATGGCTTAAAAGAAAAAAAAATTCCCTTTCCTTTCTTTTAAAAAAAAAGAAAAGAAAACCTCTTATTTATAAAATGAGGAAAAAAGCGCTAATGAGCCATATAAAGCATCCAACAAAGTGGATGCAAAAACCATGCTTAAATAGCAAGGAAAAGAATATATTTAGGTTTCATTCTGTTGGATTGATTTTGTAATTTTTAAGTTATTAGCTGTTGGTTTTTGGATGATAAAATTAGAAAGAAAAATGGGTCAAAATTAGGAATTCTTCAGTAATAAATCAGAATCTCGAAAAATCATGTAATAATCACATGGACAGGGTATGGTTTTGGTTTCGGTTTGCTAGGTTATTTCTGTAAGTTTTTATAATAAAATCAGATGGTTTTTGAATGTAAAAATCAAAAAGAGAATGGGGTCAAAATTAAGAATATCGCAATAAAAAAATTTTTGCTCAAAGATCCATGTATTAATCCCATGAGCAAAATTTAGTTTTAGTTTCCTGGATTGTTTTCGTAATTTTTAAAATTAATACCAGCTGGTTTTTGAATATAGAAATCAAATAGAGAAAGGGGTCAAAATTAAAAAACTCTCAATAAAAATTAAATAACCCAAAAAACCATGTACCAAACACATGGGCAAAATTTAGTATTAGTTTCGGTTTCTTGGATTGTTTACGTATCTTTTAAAATTAATAGCAGTTGGTTTTTGAATATAGACATCAAATAGAGAAAGGGGTCAAAGTTAAAAATCTCTCAATAAAAATTAAAAAGCTCAAAAAACCATGTATTAAATACATGGGCAAAGTTTAGTTTTAGTTTCGGTTTCCTGGATTGTTTTCGTAACCATTAAAATTTATATCAGCTGGTATTTGAATATAGAAATCAAATAGAAAAAGGGGTCAAAGTTAAAAGTCTCTCAATAAAAATTAAAAAGCTCGAAAAACCATGCATTAATTGCAAGGGCAATATTTTAGTTTCGGTTTCGTTTTGTAAGTTTGGTTTTGATGCTTTTTAATTAAATAACTGTTGGTTTTTAAATGTAAAAAACCAACAGATAAAAGGGTAAAAAAAAAGAATTTTACAATAAAATCATCAACGGTCGAAAAATGAGTGAAAAAACGCAATGGCAGTTTTCAACCAATCAGCGTCAAGTACGCAAACTCCCTGATTGGTCACAAATCTAATAGCCAAATTTAAATCCATCAAAAAAAAATAAATTATCAGCTTTAAATAAATTAAAAGATTGGCACCAACTGAGCCCCGATTTCTCAGTAGGCAGGGCAGTGGTCCATCCGAACTGGTTTAGTCCAATTGCTTGGGTGTGGGTTCGATCCCCGCAAACCAAAGCCCCTGCATTGGCTGATCTGGTGTGGGCTAAAATTCGTAAAAAATATAGGCGGTGCGGCAATTGCGGTAGGGACTAATACTGATGAATATATGTTAATTGAATAAATGTGATGTGTGTTAAAATATCTAAGATTTAAAATATCTAAGATTTATTAATCATGATGTGTTTCTTTCAGCTAAAGTATGGGCCAATAAAAAGTGTGAATGATGTCGATACTAACATGAGTGAATTAAATTCTATAAACTGTGTGTAATTACTGTGCTACAGGGCAAACCCTGCCACACACTGAAGTGCGGGAGGTTAGGTCCAAGGGTGAAAATCCCGGAACCCAACCCCTTTTTGGAAATTTTTTAATTTATAGTTAATAAAAATAAAGTCCAAAGTTAACAATATTCAATAGAAAGATTAAATGTAAAAAAGTGATATATAATTAGACCGACAAATTTAAGCAAAGTTATTTAAAATAATTTGGTTAAGAAAAAGGGCCCATACCAAAAAAGGAAAAAAGTACCACAAACGCCGCACATCCACAGCCTGTAAAACTTCTTTAATAAAGAAAAGAAAGGGAGCGAACCCCCAGTCCGTCGGGACCACTGCCAAAAAGGTAAAAAGAGGAAGGCCGACTTGGCATCACTTTGTAGGGAAAAATCCATCCAAAACCAATTATTTTTAAACGAAAAATCAAAGTCCAAAAAAAATTACCCGCAAAATCAAGACAGGATACAATTCGTAATACATGGAAGCATCCAAAATGGTGAGTCTTACACTTGAAATTAAAAGTTAATTTAATATTAATTTAATAGTAAGATTCAATAGTAAAAAGAAGAAAGCCGTCTCGGCATCATTTCGAAAGAAAAAAAATCAATTAAAAATTAATTAATTTTGATCAAGGGTATACACCCAACAAGATAACCCACAAAACCAGGACAGGACACAATTCTCAATACGTGGAAGTATCAAAATAGTATCATCTTAAGTTAATAATAAGTAAATAATCATTTTAAGTACTTGATCGAAAATTCCCAGACCTTACCGAATATACAAATCAAATCTGCAATTATTAATTCATTGATCAGAAAGAAAAAAAATTTCATTAATGGACTTAAATACAATTATGTTATCACAAAAATATATAGACTGAGTAAAATCATTTGAATTATATAATAAAGTTGAAAATAATATCAATTATTGCAGATATTCCAGGAAACTTTTATACAGTCACATATCCTTTTCCTAGAAATTGGGTTTCGCAAAACTCCCTGTAACCAAGGAGGCCTATTAGCCGCCGACGGTTCTCTGAGGTGCAGGCCCCGAGTGAAAGGACAATTAAATAAGTAGTGGTCCGCGTCTCCCACGAGGCCGCAGGGGCAGTGTTCATCGTTTTTAACATTAAATCTAAATAAATATTGCAAAAAAGGTCCATGATTTGATAGAAAGAAAATAATAAATCTGTCAGTAATTTGGGTGTCACTGGAAACCCTGGGGAGAAAAGATTTGACTCGAGAGTTCCCTGTACCTCCACAGGATCCCCAGTGTTGTTGCCACCAATGGTTTAAAATATTTTTAATGTTGATTTTTAAAAGGGAATAGGGAAAAGGCAGTATGAAATCGGTCCCACTCGAGGCTCCCTGTTTTGCGAAGAAATCGGCCGTTTCATTCCCAAGGAGCCCCTCGTGGTCTTTAACCCAATAAATGTTAAATAAATCTAAGTGTTGGTTTAAAACTTTTTTAAACGAAAATACGACCTCGGACTTGTTTTGAACACTCCCCAGAGCCTCAATGGAAGACCGGCTATCTGTAAATATATTTATATGTAAATTGTTTGAGGCCGCCCACTCTACAGCCATCTTTATGGCTGCGAGTTCGGCTTGAAAGACGGTATTGTTGGGATCCATTTTGTAAGTAAAAGTGTGGACCAGAACACCCAAGTGGAACACGCACACCGAAAAGCCAACGCCTCCATCAATCTTGGAGCCATCGGTGTACACGTCCCACTGGGTGTCCGGTAAAAAATTATTTGCCAACTGACAAAACCAGTCAGAAGGAAAGATAGAATACAATGGGATCCTATTCTCAAAGGCACTTGGAGGGGGAAGATCTATGTCTGGATAGGGGTTAAGTTTCCTTCTCCAGAACATAAATTTTAAAAATAAGGAGTTACAGATTAGGAAAAGTGGTTGTAAACCTAAAAGAACTTGTAAAGAATCATTGGGGGTTGTCCTATAAGCTCCAGAAATTCTACTTAAAAAAAGTCTCTGTAGTGAAGTAAGTTTGGAAATCTGGGATTGGATCAGTCTCCCGGCCCAGATCCCAGCTCCATAAGTTGCAATTTTTTCAATTACTGATTTGTACCAAATTTTAAGTAAAGTTTTATTGGTTCCCCAGGATTTACCAGCAACTCTACCAAAATTGATAGAGATTTCGTAGCACCTGTTGAAAATTTTTAAAATATGAGGACTGAAAGTAAGTAATTGGTCAATTAAAATTCCAAGTATATTAATTTCTTTAACTATTTTAATGGATCGGTTTTTAATTTTAAATATTGGTTTTCTGTCTAAAGGAGCGGTTTTACCAAAGACCACAGAAAAAGTCTTCTCGATGGAAATTTCCAGTGCCAGTGAGTCCAGAACCCCACATAGTTTCGAGAGGACTAAATTGGTGTTAAGCTCCAACTCTCTTCTAGTACTACCCAGGGCCAACACCGCGAGATCGTCAGCAAAGGCTTGAATGAAAAAACCATCCCCGTCCAGAGAGAGAGTCCTGTTAAAATATATAAGCCATAAGATCGGAGCTAGAACGGAACCCTGAGGGGCACCCTTAAAAATCTTGCGCACTATTAAGGAATCCTTTTCCTTAAAAGAGATAGTTCTGTTGTTTAAATAGGAAAAAATAAAGTTTTTTAAGTAGGCTGGGATATCTATATCTTTTAAAATGTCTGCAAGAATAGACCAGTTTAAATTATCAAACGCCGATTTAATGTCGACAGTTGTTAGAGAAACATGGTTCTGTTTTTTCTGGGATTTTATAAAAGAAATTAGATCAAAAATGGCATCTTCGCAGCTAGTAAGTTCGCGAAAACCGTATTGCTTTAGGTGAATAAAATTAATTTTATAAAGATGGAAATTCAAACGGTTAACGAAAATGTGTTCGATAATCTTTCCCAGAGTTGGGAGAAGACAAATTGGTCGGTAGGCCGATGGAACCGAAGGGTCCTTTCCTGTTTTGAGCAGAAAAAAGACCCTCGCGTACCTTAAAACTTCTGGAAAATATGACCTGGAGATACAAAGATCTATGGACCGGGTAAAAAGAGATGGCATAATCAGAAAATTTTTTCGCCAAATGTTGTAGTCGATGAGATCAAGTCCGGGGGCCTTACCGGACTTTACTTTCTTAAAAACATTTTCAATTTCATTTACAGTAACAGGTGGATCATTGATTGAAGCGGTATCAAAAAGAGGGGGTGTAAAATTAATTTGAGTAGAATCCATGACTCCAAAAAAATTATCGAACAGCAGGTTAATCTTGTCCCGGAAATTTAAATTGGGGTTGTTTGTTTGGATTTGTATACCATTATTTTTGTGAAGTTTATTAAATGCTATTTTAAAGGTAATACCAAATTTTTCAGTGTGGTTTTTGCAAAAAGGCCTCCATGATGAAGTTTTTTCTTTATTAATATTAAATTTATAAAGGGCCCTAGCTTTTTTGTATCTAAGGCCCGCGGTCCGGATCTCATCGACTGTGAGATTATTGCATCTTGCTTTCCTAAATCTTTTAAAAAGAGCAGTAACTAGATTTCTCTCTATTTGGAGGGCTGTGGTCCACCAATTAAATTTCTTTGGTTTACCTCCCTTTTTCTTTTTTCTGATTTTCTTAAAAGCACAAAATTGTGTTACATTGATCAAGGATTCAAAAAAGGAGTTCAGGGAAAAATCGTCATGAATTTCTCTGAAAAGGGATTCAAGTTCATTAATCTTAGTTTTGAAAAGGGATGAAAATTTACCCAGTCCATAGTTTGTTTTAAAGTAAAAATCATCTGTAGTTAAAGTGGTCATTCCCAGGGTCGCGTGAACATAGCGGTGGTCGCTCAAGGATTCCGCATCCAGGACCCTCCAGTTATTTAGAAATTCAAAAAAATTGGATGAAATAAGGGTGAGATCAGGGCACCCCCTACCCATAGATGAGTAGAAGGTGTATCCCTCTTCCACCCTGTTACCTAATGTGAAATTATTTTCAACTAAAAATTCCAAAACCCTACGGCCTCTAAGATCTTCAAATCCGTATCCCCAGACCTCCGATCTAGAGTTGAAATGGCCCATGATAAAAAAAAATTTCAGTTGTAAAATTAATACCGTTAAATTCTTCAAAAAGTTGGTTATCTGTATGAGGGGGAAAATGTACGCTTCCTAAAATGAAAAGGTTGCCCTCATGAGCGACCTCAACGAAGACCGAAGAGTATGTATGGAACTTAAAATTAGTCGATATTTCTTTGTTACAACAAATAATTAAACAGTTAAAAGATTTAGAAGTAAAACTATAAAAGCCAAAAGGGAGGTTTAAAAGTGTGTCCTTAAAAAGGTATGGGTCCTGGATGCAAAGGAAATCTAAATTGAGCTCCACGGCGAACTGCATTGCTGCATCGTGCGGTCTCTGAGAGTGATTTAGATTAATTTGTACAATGTTAAGTATCCCAGCCATAATCAAAAATTACGAATCTTAAGGTCAGTATGCTGAAGAAAAAATTCAAGAAAATCAAGAAATTCTCAGCAACTCAAAAGAGGAGATTCCTAATATTCTATATAACGTCGTTGAAGTTCTACGTTACGGCTGTAGTTCGGACAAGACTCTCTGTCTAGACAAGAATGGGAAATATTATACTTACCGAATTTTAAATTTGAATAATTACAGTTGTTACATCTTGGTTCGTTTGGACATTCTTCTTGGTGGGAGTCCTCTCCACATCTCAGGCAGATAGTCCTATCCTGACTAGGACATCTTGAAGTAGAATGTCCATAATGTCCACAATTTTTACATAAGTTAACACTTACGAATTCCGATATTTTAATTCTTTGGCACTGGTAATAGAGGAATTTGTCCTTGATTGCTTTATGGAAGGAGGATGGATCCAATTGAATGATCCAATTAAAGCCACTCTTGCTTTTGAACTTGAAGTCAAATTTACAGTTGTCATTATTGAGGAGGCCATTTTGGGCAATAAGAGATTCCATAAAATCATCAGGATGGTATTCCCCGAATACATTAGGGACGATGATTCTCGGATACCTCTTTTTTGGTTGATAAATGGTCCACTTCTCTACAAGTTCGGCTTCTTCGCCAAGCAATTTTGTCAAATTCTGTATGTCCTCCTCGCAGGGTGATTCAAGCAGAACTCCATTTCGAATTTCTCTCAAATTGTCTATTCGTGGAAAAACATTACTTTTCTTGACGAAGGCCACCAAAAGTTTTCTGACATCTTCCTTGCTTTCTGAGTATTTCTTCTTAACTATAAGGCAATAGGTAGTCTTGGTCCTCCTGGGTTTAGGGTGTTCCATACCTCTTTTTGCTGCCTGGCTATACATCATTGGTTGAGGTAGTGTATGGGCATTTGCTGTTTCAGCTTCTTTTTTGTTTTTGTCCTGAATTTCCATCAGAACATTACCCAAATGTGCAAACTGGTCATCCAACAACGCACCGTACTTTTCAATGGTGGGAATGGTTGGTAGTATCTCAGAAATTTTGTTGCTAAGTGATTGTAGGTGATCTTCGAACTCCAAATTCGATTTATTGTTGAGCCCTTCCTGGATTTTTCTTACTTCTTCAATTTCCTCGCGGAGGATTTTTCTGTCTTCTATAGTAGTTTTTCTCCTATTGTCTTCCATTTCTTTTATAGTACTGGTCAGTTGTCCAAGAGCTGCTGTATTATTAAGATCTGCCTCCTGTAGGCGTTTGGTTAGAAGGCTGATCATTCCCTGGTATTCCAAGTTTTGTGTTGTGATTTTTACAATATTGTTTTCTTGGTATTTGAGGAATTTCGAAATCTCACCAAGGGATTCCCCAATCGTATTTTTTGAATATTGGCGATTTTGCTTCTTTCAACTATAATTTTAGCTCCCTCAATGAGTGTATACATCCCCTGATCCAGTAGTTTTGAGATGTCAAAGCTGCTTTTAAGTAGGTCTTCATTTTTGCTCAATACCTGAAGGAGTTTTTGGCCTTCTTTAGTCGGTTTCAGGTTGGTTCCCATCGGTTTTGGCTTGTAGGTTGAAGAGCCGGACACTGGTGAATCCTTTAAAAACTTTTCCTTGATTTTCACCTTGTCACCCCTTGTCGAGATTACATCATCATCGCTACTACCTGTAGTAATTTCTTCTGTGTCATTGATCTTCTCCTTTGGGCCCGGTCTCCAGAATAAGCTCTTTTTCCCTCTGGATTTCATCAAATTTGCTCATGAAAGCCTACATGATTTTTGGAGAAAGGGATCCCATAAATTGTATGTCATTTTCTTTTGTGGTGTGGGCTATGCCAGAATCAGATCTAATTTTATGGTCGATCTTTCCCTCTTTGATGGTGATGTATCCGGTTCTCAACATGTAGTCTAGCCTTCTTATGCCATATGCCCAAATGGTTGAGGTGTATGTGAGAAAACCCTCCTCATCGAGGATGCAATAATGAGGACTATGATATTTCTTTTGTGACAGGACAGTTTCTGCAGCCCATTTTTCTAGTGGATTTTCCGGGTCCGGGACCTCGTCATTTTCCTTTCTCTCATGTCTAAGTAGCTGAAATTTATGGGCATGGTCCTTCAGGACATCAATATCCAGTTCGACGTAGTTTGCAAAAGTTACCATTGGGGCGCTCTTTCCAGAACCTGGTCTCAATAGGCGGTATTCGATACTGTCGAATTCTGTATCTGCATCTGTATCCTCCACCCTGAGTTTGGGAGGAGAAGGAATCCAAAGGGTTCCTGGGCAAAGATCACGTTCTGTTTACCTCCTGTCCCGATGGGTCACGAGTTGTTCAAAAATCCTCCAAAAACGATAGTATTTAGTGCGAGGCACTACATGCTTGCATCCTGTTTCAAATGGGGCGGTTTCAAAATCTCTCTTCCACCTTGAAATTCCGGTCAAGTAGGCCTTGTTTACCTCCTAGGTTCCGTTGAGAACAGCACTGTCTTGAAATAGATAAGACAGTAAATCTTCCAGAAAATCTCCAAATATAAAAATGTTTTGTGCGGAGCACTAGTTGCATACGACCTGTTCTTTATAGAGTGGTTTCAGGAACACTTCTTTATTTAAAAAAAGTTCAGTCAAAAAGTGCTTTGTTTACCTTTTCGACTAACAAAACGAGCATTGTTTTTGAAATCCAAGAGGTCATAAATCCCTCAAAAAACCTCCAAATGAAATAATTTTTTGTCTGATTATTGTTAAATATCTGGTTGGGATGTTTCCGCTGTGGTAGCTTTATAACTTCCTTTGAAGTAGACGCCGTCTCAACACTTGAAATGGTTTCAATTGTCTTGTTGGATTCCGAAGGAGTACAATTGGTATGAGATGTAGACTCCAAATCCGAGCTTGCATCGCTATCCTCACATATAATAAGCGGGTTGCTGGAGTCAATATCGTATGAGTTGACGTTGAAATTACCAGATAAATTTAAAAGTGTTGTTGTGATAAGGCAGGGTTTTGTGCCCAATACATCTCCTTGGTTTGGACCAAAAATGTCAGTCGTCGTATCGGAAAGAGTTTTAGTTCCAGACAATAACTCAGATTTAATATTAGGATCATTAATGCTTGGAGTAATATTAGTCAGAAGCTTAAGCAATTGCCCGACTAAATTCTCGATGAGGTGGAGTTTGTTCTGCTCATTCATTACTCATTTTCTATATATTTGATTAGCGCGAACAAACACGAAAATCTTGGGAGAAATTGGTAAATGACCTATAAAACCTTAATTTCATGTTGGTTTTTGAAAATTGCATTTTGAAAATGAGTTATTTGAAAATTGCAGAATGACTAAGAAAACACTAATTTCATATTGGTTGAGCATGCAGAAATTTGGAAAACAAAATGTACTCTTCTAGCTCGTGTGCAATCTGTCAAAACACATTTATATGCTCTTCTTGATTCTGTATATAATAGACAGTTTCTACTAGTATACCGATAAATTTAAAGAGGGCTACGCGAGAATTCGGCCTCCGTAAAAATGTGAAATTTTTTATATGAATGTGGAGATGGGTGCACCGGCAGGGAGAAAGTGACGAGACGGGAAATTGGCCTCTTTGTTTTATTAAGTAATTAAATATTGCAACAACTTAAAACGCGCGTGCATCATGCGCGGCATACCTACAGGAAGTGTTTGATTTTGAGTTTATTCAGTGCTTCTACTCCTTCACTCTAGAGGGCGCTGTCACAATGAGAGGGGAGAATGATTGTTTGTTCCCACATGAATAGATAAATTACATGCGCAACAAAATGATATTTATTTTATAGAGTATTCCTTGCTTGTTAATCATGTTTGTTATGTGCATGCATATCAATATGAAATTTACTTTAAGGTTTTTTTTTTTTTTTTTTTTTTTAATATTCTGCGCAATGTTCACAAAATTGTTCATTTTGGCTTTCTAAATTTTGATTACTAGTTATCTTTTACGTCTTACATTTTTACTTCATTTGTGTACAATAAAAATGTATGTACCTTAATTTTGTGATATTCATTGGTTTCTGTAGTATTATTTATAATTTTTATTCTCTTAGCCTTACAAAAAAATTGTAGTATAATGGTAACTAGCATTGCGTTAAATTATATTTTCTTATCTACTAATCGGCAGAGCCTTGCACTATAAGAGTAATAACAATAATATTTCAGCTTAGATAAAAAAAAATATTTCAATATCATTATTTTTGTACTTGTAAACATTGGAGGTCAGTAAAGTTCACGAGTGGAAAAAAGAACATCTCTCTATAAATTTAGAGTATAATATAATATTAACATTTCACTCGAGTATAATACTAACATTTGACTGGTATTGCGTTAAATAATATTTTTCTTTACTTAAAATAGATTCTCAAACTTATTCATACTTTGTTGTCCTTGCATACCCGCACCACCAAGACCACCTGTAATTATTTTTAAAAAGTACAATATAGTTCACTGAAGAAACATTTAAAATTATATTTCAAATAAAATAAAGGATAGGAATGGTGTTATTAAGTAACCATATTTTATGAAACTTACCATAACCACCATAGCCGCCTTGCACTATAAAAGTAAAAACAACAATATATGAGTTCGGATAGGAAAATATTTCCATTTAGTTATTTATGTAGAAGTGAACATTGGAAGCCAGTATAGATTCACAGTGGAAAACATCATTTATCTCTTTGTACCAAAAGTTCAGTACAAAGTGTTTCCCAGCCTCATAAGAATATGCCTTTAAGTTACCAAACAAACTTATAAATTAGACACTTTATACTAGTATATCGGCATATTTAAAGTGGACTACGTGACTATTCTGTCTCTGTATAGATCTGATAATTTTTTTGGGGAATAAATGAAATATATGCATATCAAAATCAATTTTATATTATGAAGTATTACCTTATTTAGCTTACTTGCATTAGAGTATTTTTACTTAATTCTGCTGCTTTTTTTTCCCCGTTTCAATCTCTTTTCAATCATTTTGCTTGCTTTTATATCAACATTTCCATTTACCATTCTGCGAAATGTTCTTTGATCCGAAAAAAAAGCTCTTTCAGTTATAGAATTTAATTTTGTAATTTCAGATTTGAAAGTTCTTTCAATTAAATAATGAAGTATCAAACAGATTTTCTTCAGCGGATTTTTTAAAAGACACACATTTTTTCGAAAAATTATAATACTCCTCCGCTTTTCACCTTTAAATACACATTATCTATTCTTATCTTATGTTTTATTTGCCGATCCCATACAATAGTAAGTGAACTTTTTTTCCATAAGCATTTAACATTTTTATTAATTGGGAATACACATCAGCAAACATGAAAAAAAGTATGGCATTCACGTAACACAAACTAAATAGAACGCTCAAGAGAGACAACCAACTCAAACAAAGAACGCACTTGGTAATAATGACGCAGAGAAGCTCTTAGCCAGAGTCAGAAAAGCATGCACGTTAGTAATGCACATTTGAAGGCCATCCCATGATTTCCAAAGTCATTCAAATATTGATTGATTATTTATTTCTTCTAAAGTTTCATTTCAACCATTCGTAGTTTCAAATTAGAGATATTATATTTTATTATTCCGTTTTGGCCAGTTTGGTGAGAAATTGGGCTAAAAACTTAAAATTCAAAGTTATTTGGGCAGCCAAAGATATTATTTAATTTAGCTGAAATTTTGCATGATAAATAGGCTTTGTAAGAGACAACTTTTCCACGTATAGGCATATATATATTTCTTACTTTTCCTTTTTTCACTCCACCTACTGTTGAAGGCATGGAGAGATAAATTACAACAACAAAATAGTTTCAAAAGTTGACGGTAGAAGGGATTTTGGCGCTGCTTTCACGTACGTATGAAGAAATTTGAATACCGAGAACACAATTATGCAAATTCTAGTGTGTACATGACAGCAGCGCAAAGCATTCTCTTTAAAAGAAATGAGCGAAAGTCCAGACAGCAATTCTTTCATTGACTGTTGATGGAATAATGCTGTGGAGGCTCTGCGGGAATTTCAAAGGCTTCATAATCTACGTAAAGGTCCAAACTCTGCTGTTAGCAGAAAGAACAATGATTAAAAAATTTGATGAAACTGAATCGAATTGACTTAGTGCTGGCAGAAGACGAAAAGCAGTACCAGACGATCCAGCAACAGATGCTGCTACAGCGGTGTTCCATGACACAGGAACTAGTAGTGGTCCAAGTGCTCTTGCAATTACTCGCCAAATCGATGTACCCTATTCTACTGTATGGAAAACATTACGTAAAATGCTGTATTTTTATCCTTATAAGATCAGTCGCATGCAAGCGTTACAAATCACACGCCTCACTTTTGCTTTAATGTTTCTTGCCCGAATGGAGATCGACAATGATTGGCCTTGAAAAATAAGTTGGGGAGATGAGGCACATTTTCATATGAATGGGTCTGTCAGTACTCATAACTGCCGTACTTGGGCATGCGAGCGACACACAGCTATGCAAGAATTGCCAATGCATTCCCCAAAGGTAACCATGTGATGCGGTTCACTGCTACTTACACATTAGGACCATACTTTTTTGAGAACATAACTCAGACATGTCCTACTACCTGCGTCGTCAACGGCGAAAGATATGGGAAAATGTTGCAAACTTTTGTCCTTCAGCAATTGCCGCAACGACAATGCTTAAACTCAATCATTTTTATGCAAGATAAAGCTCGGCACATATTCATCGTTCAGAGCAGTGCCTTTTACGCCAGTATTTTGATAAAGACAGAATCATTAGTCAATAATTTCAGACAGGAGTGGCCGCCCCGTTTCCTGGACATGTGACCCCATGTGACTTTCGGCTATGGAGCTACCTTAAATCTGTTGTGTATGCTATCCGTTGTGTATTCCAAACTTTCATGCCTTGAAGAACATAACACAGGCCGTTGCGAAAATCAAAACAGACAGCTTGCACGCAGCTGTAGAGAACGTTATTCACCGGATGCAATATGTTGTAAACCTGGAAGATCAGCATATTGAAAATGTTACGCGGCACCCAGGGGACCCAAATGATAATGAGTAAAAGCTTATTTTCTGTGTTTCACTAATTTATTCATTACTGTACAGTATTGACATTCTAAATATTCGTTTTCCATGTGTTTATTGAAGTTATTCCCGTGTTTCGATTAGGACAGCGCTACATTTCTCTCAATTGGCAAGTTTTTATATTATTATTATTATTATTTATTATTATTATTATTTTGTGGAATTTATCTCTCCATACCTTCAATAGCCTGTATATAATTTAGGTTTTCATTTCGTTCATTAGTTTTAGCTGCCGATGCCTCCAAACGGGAAAAGTTATTTAATGGCCAATATTGCGTTACATTATATTTTTCTTAACTTTTATAGAGTCTCAAACTTAGTCATACTTTGTTGTCCTTGCATAGCCGCACCACCAAGACCACCTGTAATTATATTTTAAAGTTACAATATAGTTCACTGAGAAAACATTTTAAATTATATTTTAAATTAAATAAAGGATAGGAATGATGTTATTAAGTAACTATATTTTATGGAACTTACCATAACCACCATAGCCACCATAGCCGCCTTGCACTATAAAAGTAAAAACAATATTATTCCAGTTCAGCTAGGAAATTATTTCCATTTAATTATTTATCTAAAAGTAAACATTGGAGGCCAAAAAAGATGGCCGGTGGTGAAAAGCTCTTCCGTTTTTATGTCAAAAGTAAAAATACCAAGTGTTTCCCAACATGATAAGAACGTGAATGGCTTTAATTTATCAAACATACTCTTTTAAAGATTCGAAGATGGCATTAGCTGCCAATGTCTAATTTACCTATTTATTGAATTACTTGATTAGTAGTTATAAGTAAGAAGAAGAAGGAGGAGGAAAAAAGGGGCAAACATACCTAAAAGTTAACAATTACTTCAGTACTAAGTTTTTAAACATTTGTTTAGAGCGAACAAACACGAAAATCGTGGAAATATTTGGGGAGGGTCCAATAAAACATCAATTTTATGTTGTTTGACGTTGGAATAATATGAAAAAGATAATGTACTCAGATAACCATTGTGCAATCTGCAAAACACATTGATATGCTCTACTTGAATCTATATTAATTGGACGCCAGCCAATTACAGCCATATGTAATGTGGGCTATATGAGTATTTAACGTCCATATAGATTTGGTAATATATACGAAGAAATGTAATACATGCATATTAATAAATATATATTTTATAGAGTAATATGTGTTTATGCTTCGTGTAATGTCCACAAAATTGCTCTTTAATTTAATTATTCTTTCTAAATTTTAATTATTAATTATTTTTTATGAACTGCTCTTTGCTGTATTTGAGTGCAATGAAGATCTGTATATCTTATTTTTGTAATAATCATAGATTTCTGTAATATTATTTTTAGTCTTTTCTCTCTTTTACAGACAAATATAGTATAATATTAACTTTTGACTACCATTGCTTTAAATTATATTGTGTTAACTTCTAATTGATACTCAAAGCTATTCCTACTTTGTTGTCCTTGCATAGCCGCAACACCAAGACCACCTGTAATTATTTTTCAAAATTACAGTATAGTTCACTTAAAATACATTTGACAATATCTTTTAAGTAAAAAAAAAAAAAAAATAGGAATGTTGTTTAAATAAATAACTATATTCTACGGAACTTACCATAACCACCATAGCCGCCGGCAGCGCCTTGCACTATAAAAGTAAAAACAATAATATTTCAGTTCAGACAGAAAATATTTCCATATAAATATTTTTGTAGTAGTAAACATTGGAGGTCAGTAAAATTGGCGAGTGCAAAAAAAAGCACTTCTCTCTTTCAATTAACAAGTTTTTCCCAGCCTCATACAGGGTGTCCCACAAACGACCGACGATTTTAAAAATCAGTTAAAAAAAAAAAAAAAAGGAAGGCCATAGAAATATGCGGTTTGCTGCCTTATGCTTAAATTACCAGGGAATTTATTCTCACCAATTTTCAAAATTAGTTACATAAGTTGGCAACAGATGGCGCTGATGACTAGGAAAACAACAAAACAATGTTTTCAAAATAATCACCGTTTGCAGCAACAAAGTGGCGCAGTCTGAGAACAAAATTCGCCTGTCTCTTGTCCTGTCACTTTTCAGAACATTCCAACTGAAATGTTCTCACAGGAGTCAGCGAATTTTGTCCTCAGACTGCGCCACGTTGTTTCTACAAAAGTTGGTTATTTTGAAAACATTGTTTTGTAGCTTTTTCTAGTTATCAGCGCCATCTGTTACCAACTTTTGTATCTAATTTTGAAAATTTGTGAGAATAAATTGCCTGGTAATTTAAGCATAATGCAGCAAACCGCATATTTCTATCGCCTTCCGTTATTATTATTATTATTATTATTTAAATTTATTTTTCAAATCGTCGGTCATTTGTAGGACACCGTGTAAAAACACTTGCATGGTATACAAACATACTTTTTTTAAGGATTCGAAGTTAGCACTAGCTCCTACTGTATAATTAACACGTTTAATGAATGACTTATCTGGTAAGTATAAGTAGGGATAAGAGGAAAAAAAGGTTAAACAAACGGAAAAGTTAGCGATGTATTAATTATAATTTTTTCATACATTTCATTAGAACGAGCAAACACGAAAATCTTTGACAAATTGTAGAGTTACTAATAAAACACTAATTTTATATTGAGTATGAAGAAATTTGAAAAACAAAATGTACTCTGCTAACACTTCTACAGTCTGTTAAAGCACATTTATATGTTGTAATGCTCTAATGGATTCTGTATAAATTAGACACTTCTTAAAAGTATACCGGCATATTTAAAATGGGCCTCATGAGTATTTGGTCTCCGTACAGATCTGGTAATTTTTAAGTGAATAAATTAGCTACATGCATATCAAAAGAAATGTTATTTTATGAAGTATTATTTTATTTACCTTCCGTGTAATGTCCACAAAATTGATCTTTTTGGCTTTCTATATTTCGACTACTAATTTTCTTGCATTTTGGTTGCGTTTGCTTACAATAAAAATTTGTATATCTTATTTTCGTGATATTCATTACTTTCTTCATTATTATACATAATTTTTTCCTTTTATTCTAACAAAAAGATATACAGTTTAATTTTAACATGTGTTTAGCATTGTGTTAAATAATATTTTTCTTCACTTATAATAGATTCGCAAAGTTATTCATACTTTGTTGTCCTTGCATAGCCGCACCACCAAGACCACCTGTAATTATATTTAAAAATTGCAATACAGTTCACTGAGAAAACATTTTAAATTATATTTTAAATAAAATAAAGGATAAGAATGATGTTATTAAGTAACTATATTTTATGGAACTTACCAAAACCACCATAGCCGCCAGCAGCCCCTTGCACTACAAAAGTAAAAACAATATTACTCCAGTTCAAGTAGGAGAATATTTCCATTTAATTGTTTGTATAGAAGTGAACTTGGAGGCCAATAAAGATGGCCAGTGGTGAAAAGCAATTCTGTTTTTATGTCAAAAGTAAAAATACCAAGTGTTACCCAACCTCATAAGAACGTACATGGTTTTAATTTATCTAATATACTCTATTAAAGATTCGAAGATAACATTAGCTACCAATGTATAATATACCTATTTAATGAATTACTTGTTAAGTAGGTATAAGTAAGAAGAAGAGGGAAAAAAGGGCAAAGAAACGGAAAAGTTAGGAATGACTTCATTACACATTTTTAAAACATTTGTTTAAAGAAAACAAATAATAAAATCTTAGAAAAAAATTGGTCGTACATGCTCAATCATGATATCAATTCCATCCTTAAAGATCATCACGATGATCCAATTGCTGGACACTATGGGGCCGAAGAAACATTCGATCGAATAGCAAGACGCTATTATTGGACAGGCATACGGAAGTTTATCACGGTTTATGTTAAGAAACTGCATAGAATGCAACAGATATAAAGCTTCAAAACAAAAAACCTGCTGGCTTGTTGCAAAATCCCATTCATTTCCAACGTTTTGAAACATTGACCATTTTGGACCATTGCCAGAAAGTAAAGATGGTAAGAAGTGGATATTTATCACTGAAGATGTCAACATTCAATGGGTTGAGCTTTTTGCTTTGTCTAATGCAATTGAAAAAGTGTGTGCCACAACAGTATTGGAAGAAGTCTTGTTAAGATACGGAATACCTCGCCGAATAATCAGCGATAACGGAAGTCAATTTGTCTCTGCAGTGATGCAACAAATCTGCTGCCTGTTGGACATCAAGCAAACAGTGACTCTCGTCTATCATCCAGAAGCAAACCCCGTAGAGAGGGAAAATCGTGATTTAAAACCTCGACTTGCTATCTTGGACCAAGGCCAACATCAATCCTGGTCTGAGAAACTTCCAGCAATCCGTTTTGCCCTCAATACTGCAAACTGCCAATCAACTGGGCAGGCGTCAGCGTTCCTCAGTTTCGGACGGGAATTGGGTACCGCAGATGACGTAAACAACTACATCCGAGGGGTAATCAACAACGAAGATTTCGTCCCAGAAATTACACCTTATCTCAAGAAATTTTCAAGATTTACAGTCCGAGTCACAGAAGTTGTTGAGCAACAACAAGACTAAAGAAAAAAGTTCGCAGACAAAAGACGCAATCCTGCTCCTAAATACGAACCTGGAGATCGTGTCTACGTAACTCTGCACCCCATCAGCAAAGCTGCATCCGGCCAAACCAAGAAATTCATGCCAAGACGAGACGGACCCTACGTGATCCTCATCCAGCGATCACCATCCTGTTTCGAAGTTGCTAGCCTTGACAATCCACAAGTTCCACTAGGAGTCTACGATGCGTCTGCTCTGAAATCTTACCAACAGGACCCTGGTATAAAATCAAGCAACCCTTTGCGAAAACGTGGCCGTCCTCCACGTCCGACAGAAAATACTGGCTCCTCTTCGGAAATACGTCGCGTCGCAGCTAGATGCGGAGGATCTAACCTGCGTATTTCCTCTATGGATATATTATATGTATCCGTTATGTTTATATTTCGAGGTCCCCGTTAACGTCTAAATTTAAGATATCCATGTCTAACCCTTCAGTTTCAAATTTGGTTGGATTGCAGCTCCACTCTTGTTTAGTGGGAGAAAATTGAACTAACTACTTGTTTCCTTCACACCCATAGACTTTTGAAAATTGTCACGGCCTGGTTCAATCCAGTCTGGCCTTGGTAGGGTGGTTTACAAATATATACATATTTTTAAAATGCATTAGGTAAAAAAAGTTGTTACTTATTGAATAAAAAAAAACTGCCCAAACATTTTTGACAAGAAGAAAAAAATAATTATAATATCTTCCGATTGCGCATTCACCTCAATGTTTAGAGAAAATACAAAAAAATAATTATTTTTCCTAAATTTTTTTAAATTTCTAAACGTTATATATTTGAAATGCAATAGTTTGCAATGTGTAGTGAAAAGGTAGTATAATAGAGGAAAACGCTATTCTATGCATTTTTAAAACATGTATTAGTAATTAAACGTACTCAAAAGAAAAAAATTTGTTAAAAATAATGATTTTTTTGTAAAATGGGTACAAAAGTTATTTCTTACATACTATTATTATTATTATTATTTATTTTTTTAAACATGCTTTTATTCATTTTGTTCACTGTTTTCTTGAACTTTCTATCTCAGTGATGCACTTTGAAAGAAACTTTTGTAAAAAAGTCGGGCATTATGGATCTTAAAAAAAAAGTGTTTCCCTAACGTTGGCGTCAGCGTCAACCACTTTTTGCGTTGTCTCGACACAAGCGCTCCACATCTTGTGAGTGACAAGGAAAAGAGTTGAAGTCTGATTTCAGTGATCCCGAGTAGCAAAGAAACGCTGGCCGATTTCGCCAGACATAGGCCAATCCCGATGTGAAACGTTATGAATCGGTCTTTGTAAACAATATTGGCCAATCTCGCCCAATTCTGGATAAAATATGAAAGAGGTTTTGAAATGTCGATGCACAGTTTTAAAATTTTGATACTTTACTTAAGAGCTGTACAGCTGTGATACCTCGGGTAAGCCAGTCTGTACTAACTAATGTTCGTTTGTTACTCTTAACAAAGGAGGAGTCCTATTATAAGTTTTCCGCGTAATCAAAGGCAATAAAAGTTAAGTTTGGTTGCCTTGAAATGCTTGATTGTCTTTCTCTAGGAAAGTTCTCGAGATTTCAGAACCCGACGCTCCAGGTCTCTTACATCTCTCCTTTCGTCCAAAATCAGTAGCAAAATAAAAAGTTTTGGGTGAGGGAAGGAAACATTTGGTTCAATAACTGAATTTAAAACATCCAGTAAATATTCAAGAAGGATTCGAGCGAATCGTATTGCCTCATATATGATCTTAGGTCCTTCAGAAAATTAACCTTTTTTTTTTTTATTCGAAATAAATGTAACAATTTAAAATAAAGAATACCACTTGCTTGATTTTATGCGATGGTTTACATT